>OZ023239.1:13743055-14429266 GCA_964006365.1 Trididemnum miniatum
CATCAGCCATAAGACAAGATAAACTGCCACCCATAGCCACACCGTCAGTTTGCTCAAAAAGTTCTCCATTGAATGAGAAGGCACCTCCTTGAACTGTCCATTTTAACAATTTCCTCATGTTATTTTTATCTATTCCTTTAAGAACAAAATCTGTGTCATTGTCGAATAATTTATCCAATATTAAATTAATAGTATAATCAACCGGTATGTTAGTAAAAAGGCTAATTACATCGAAGGAAACCATTACCTTATTGTGTAAAAACTTATCTTTCATGTTATTGACGAAGGTGAATGAATCTTTGAGCTTCGTCGGATGCTCTCAAAGAAAACCGAGGTTTTGTGAGAGCCACTTCGCGCATTCCTGATTGTAACTTCCGGTTGCCGATAGAATGGGTCTAAGTGGAACTGTCGGCTTATGTATTTTAGGTAGGCCATACATAGCCGGTAATGAGGTTGCTGATGGATAGATACGCCTGTAGTCATCTTCCTCAAGAAGATTTTTAGATTAAAGGCGTCGCAGGAACCTTTGAAATCTGCTGAGATTAGACAAATTATTATCTGACTTAACGCGAGAGAACTTAGTCTTATCATCAAGAATGTGAAGCATTTTAGCCTGATAGTCACTTATGAATCATCTAGTGGACAAAGCTCTGTCGAGAACGCTTTCAAATCATAAGCCATCAATTTTTTACCGGTACGTGGATGATTGCTTTGCTGTTTTTGATAGCCTTGATTCCATTAAAATATTTTGTGACAGTTTGAATGAAGTACATCCTAACATCAAGTTTACCACTAAAATTCAAAATAACAAATGTATTAATTTTTTGGATGTTTTAGTAGATAACAGTTCAACGACAGTTACAACCAGGACATTTCGCAAACCGACCAACACTGGATTATATTCCAAATGGAGCAGCTTTGCACCACGCCGCTATAAATATAACTTGGTCAATTGTCTGCTCGATCGTGCTTACAAGATTTGTAGTTCTTATGAAAGCATTTGTTCAGAGGTGGATAATATCAAGGTTATGCTTGGTCGCAATGGCTATTCTGCTTATTTTTCAGATAGTTGTGTCAGGAGATTTTTTAATCGTAAATATGACAAGATGTTGAGTCACCTTGAAAAACGTAAAAATTGTAGAACAGTTATTGCTCGGTTGCCCTTTTTAGGTGACATGTCAATGCAACTCAAAAAAGAGCTGTCCGCCTTAGTGGAAAAGCATACATGGAACCGAGTTATTCTACGGATTATCGACACCACCTGGAACATCGGACATAACTTTCGTCTGAAAGATAAGCAAAAGACCTTGATGAAATATGGGGTTGTATATAAATTAACGTGTTCTTGTGGTTCTAGCTATATAGGACAGACTAGACGTAATCTTATTAACAGACTTAAGGAGCATTCCAGTTCGGATAAATCCGAGGTGTGCCAGCATTTAATGGACAATCCTGACCATAAAATGGACTTTGCCAAACCGAATATTCTTAGTAGCTCTGGTGATTCTGCAAGCTTATTAATTCTTGAGTCACTTTTTATTCATAAATATGAGCCATTGCTTAACGTTGACTCCAAATCCTCTCCTCTTTACTTGTTTAATTGTTAATTTAACTCCGTCAGTCTTTTTATTAGCTTTTGGTTAATGACGTTATAATTATACTACTTATTTTGAACCGTTGCCTGGGTTATGCTATTACTTGTAGTTAGAATTGTAAATTCTATTATTCTAGTTCTTACAGTTTTGTACTGCCTTGCATACACTGCTGATGATGACAGCTGAATTTATGTTGTCGAAACGTCCAGTTTTGAGATTTACAGCGGCTTTATTTTTCCTCCTTAAGCTATTTTCGTCCCATATTTATTGTATTCCAAAGCAAATTCAGTTTTACGTACAGTGCCTACAGTGCCAAATTAGTTCTACAGCGCCTGCAAAGCCTGCAGTGCTAAATCAGTTCTACGTACAGTGCCTGCAGTGCCAAATTAGTTCTACAGTGCCTGCTGTGCCTACAGTGCTAAATCAGATCGGCGTACGGTACCTACAGTGCCAAATTAGTTCTACAGTGTCTTCAGTGCTAAATCAGTTCTACGTACAGTGCCTACAGTGCCAAATTAGTTTTACAGTGCCAAATTAGTTTTACAGAGCCAAATCAGTTCTACGTACAGTGCCAAATTAGTTTTACAGTGCCAAATTAGTTCTACAGTGCCTACAGTGCTAAATCAGTTCTACGTACAGTGCCAAATTAGTTCTCCAGAGCTTGCAGTGTCTACAGTGCTAAATCAGTTTGGCGTACAGTGCCTACAGTGCCAAATTAGTTCTACAGTGCCTACAGCGCTAAATCAGTTCTACGTACAGTGCTTGCAGTGCCTACAGTGCTTGCCAAATTGCTGGCTTAAAGCCCGGTCTACACTGAGGCTTAGCGAGGCGCAAAAGTTAGTTTGTTTTATTGAAATGGAGCTTTGCGCGGCGCATGACATGTGCTCCGCTCAGCCGCGCACAACCGAAAAAAATTTACGCTTTGTTTAATTCTTCTCAGCCTGCTGCGACTGTGACTTGCTGCGACCGGAAGTTTTCCAGGTACAAGTATAGGCTAATAGTCTTACACTACTGGGTCGTGAAACACTTTGTCTTATTTATTTGGACCAAAAAAGCCATTTTTTCTACCCAAAAACAAGTGAAGACCAAAAAAAAAGATCATTAAGTCCGCAGATGCCTATTTTTCTGCCCAAACACAAGTGATGACCAAAAAAAGGTCATCACATCCGCAGGCCTTACAGTTTGCACTGTAATATTCCAAATTTTTTCGTGGTAGAATGATTTGACATGTTTTCACTGTTCGTAATGCCGAAATAGAGGACATTTGGCCATATTTTGGCGTTCTCGGAAGACAAGTATTTTTTGGTCAGAAAGGAGGACATGTCCTCCAAAAGGAGGACGTATGGTAACCCTAAGGCTACGAGGGACTAGGGTTACCATATTTTCACAGCGCTAAAAGAGGACAGATCTCTCTGAAGGTCATCACGTCTGCGAACATCCGATTTTCTGTGCCCAAATTCAAGAGAGGCCAAAACAAAAAAAGGTCATCACGTTTGCCGGCCGTAATAATTTGGGCTAAAACTTCCCAAAATTTTTGTGTAAGCAAAATTTGACTTGTTTTCTGTGTTCATATTGCCATAAAAGAGGACATTTGGGCATTTTTTAGCGTCCTTGGAGGACAATTATTTTTTGGTACAAAGGAGGACGTTCGGTAGGCCTACTCTATACCGGTACTAAACACCGCAAAGGATTGAAACACCGCAAAAGGACGACAGAGAACCTCAAATTGATGTACTAAACACCGCAAAGTACGACAAAGGACCTTAAAACCCTAGCCCTAACCTGACCCTTACCCAAGCCTAACCCTAGCCCTAATTAAAAGTCCTTGTCGTTCTTCGTTATGTATGATTGGAAGTCCTTTGTTGTTCTTTGCGGTGTTTAGTAGATCCAGGGAGTCGAACCGAACCCGAACCGGAGTTTTATAAACCGGTTTTAAGCCATTTTTGTCGAACCTTAACCGAACCCGAACCGTATTTTTCAAAATCGCTAAGAGCGAACCGGAACTGAACCGAATAATCTGAGTACTTGAGAACCTTAACCGAACCCGAACCGATCGAAAGAAGCGGTTCGCTCCGTGACGTCACACGCGTCACTTTAAAGCTGGATTGAATTCAAAATAATAGTCATTTATATAAGTAATCTATGCATGGTGAAAAAAGTCTTTTACTGTTAATTGGCTTTTAGGGATGTGCCTCAAGGAAAATTACTCAGACTGGCCGCGTAACGAGTATTCACGACATTACTCGGCCGAGTATCTATTCTGCGACGTCAAGATATGAACTCAAAATCAGGTGAAGAGCAAAAAAAAGGTCATCACGTCCGTAAAAGTAGTAATTTCGACTCAAAATCTGGTGAAGAGCAAAAAAATTAAAATGATAAAACTTTAATGCTCGGTCGAGTATCAATTAATACTCGGACTCGGCCGAGTAATGTCTTAATACTCGGCCGAGTACTCGGACTCGACTCGGCACATCCCTACTGACCTTACTGCGAGTTAAAATTAATGCATTATATTGGCCTGTCAACGTAAAGAAAAATTGCGTTGTACGTTTCATTTTTTAACTAGTGTTACTAAAACTATACCATTTTTTACTGTGAACCAGAACCGGAACTTTATAAACCGGTTTTGAAATATTTTTTGCTGGAGCGAACCCAAACCGAACCGTTTCAATTTATGTGAACCTTAACCGGAACTGAACCGAAATTTGAAATCGCTGTTGAACCCAAACCGAACCTGAACCGGAAAAATCAAACGGTTCGACTCCCTGAGTAGGTCAATTTAAGGTCCTTTGTCGTTCTTTGCGGTGTTTAGTACATTAATTTGAGGTTCTTTGCGGTGTTTCAGTCCTTTGCGGTGTTTAGTATATAGGACCGGAATTTTTAGCATAAAAATCGGGGATATATAGCAAGCCTCATTCATTATGCACACCTACTATCTCTGCAAATCTAGCGTGGGCGAAAAAACAGTTATTTTACTATTCCGCCTCATCCCCGCTTATAACAGTGCTGGGTATGGGGCGCGGTTTAAAAAAAAACTACTCTTTTTGCGAACCATGTTTTTTTTAGCTTATTTTGACTCAAAAAGCACATATGGTTCACAAAACGTAAAGTGGCCTATAGTTTTTTTTTTGTAACGGCGAATTTGTCTGATAAACAAGTCGGAATATTTTTGCATGTGTTTTTTGGTCCGACTTAGAGTACAATTTGTCCGATATATAAGTGGGATATTTTCGATATATTATCGGATGAACTATGGTCTATAAAATATAGCCTAAGCTCAAAAAACATGGTTTACAAAAAGAACATTTTTTTTCCAAATGGCGCCCATAGGTGGGCCTTTTCGAGATAATTCATCGGCCGAAATAAATTGCTGATTGTTTGTTTCGTAAAAGAAATCTACGTAACAAAAGAGTCGTCGATCAGCCTTGCTACCCACAGGCAGTGGCGTAGCCAGGGAGGGACCACCGGGGCACTGCCCCCCCCCCCCCCTTTTTTTGACGAAGCTTAATCTGAAGTGTAATTAAAACGTTCTTATAAAACACCGTGAACTTTGTTTCAAAAACTCCCTCATCTTTACCACTTTTTTGTTTACGACTAATTTTTGCGCCATTTGAATTTCGACATAACTTCCCTACAAAAAGCGCTTGTTAAGCATTATTGCATCATAACAGCGCAATAGGATCAAATGTTTAAGTGTAAGTACAGAGAAAAAGCAAGACTATCGCAAAAAGGCAATCAAATATGGGAGCAAAAAGAAAGAATGTTCATTTAAAAATTATTTTAAGAGGAATAGGGACTTTTTCGTTATGTTTGTTGTTCTGTGTGTGTCTTGTTCGTGCATACCATACGGTGACAAAATCATTGGATTTTCTTCTGTAGCCTAATGCCGTGCAGAAGGCAGTTTGATTAGTATTAGGGTAGCGATTAGCGAACAAGGATTGCCTGTCTAGGTCTACAGTAAATAATTAATTCCATATTCATCCGTAAACAGTGGCGTCGTGCCATTGGGGAAAGGGGTTCCGCGCTCCCCCAAAGTTTCTAATGTGTCGCTTATAATTTAAAAAGTTGAAAATTAAAATATAAAAAATTTAGCCAGGGCCATTTCGTTTTCATCCTTCAAACTAACCCCATACCCCCACCTCCTTTCTTATACTATAAATTCTTTTTTTTTGTTTTTTAACTGTTGCTTCAATCAATCACTTCGACTCGAAAGTAACGTTAGTTTCTTGATCTGTAGTTACAATTTAGGAAACACTTTGCATGCGTTGTTCAAGATGATAGCCAATAGAACACACCAATACACGTGATCCCATCAAATGCGTTTAAACTAATAATGATTGCAGCCTCTCATTTATTTTAGCCCAGCTTCTGCCTTTAGACGTGGACTACAAAAACATTTTTGTATTGTCTGACACTATAATAGTGACTGCACTCACTGCAGGACACCGGTAGGCCTATGTCCTCTTTCGATAAGAGAGTGTGCTGAATTGAGTGTTTTCTACGTGAAAACCTAAAAAAATCCGTTGGCGGCTGGGGGCTCCGGTCCCAGACCTCCTTGCTTATAGCGGCTGGGGCTTCGCCCCCAACTCCCCCAGCAATGTCCTCCCTCTTCGTTAAATCGTGGGGCCACACTGACTGCGCATAATGTACATAATTAAGGAGCGGTTTGAGGTATGAAAATAAATTTTGATTTGTTATCCAAAAATTGGGGCATCACGACATATTTTGGTATCATATTTTGGCATCTTTTTCTGACCGTGATGTTACCGGTACTCAATGCTAAATGCGGCTTTTACAAAGTCTGTGAACTTGTGATCAGTATCTGTTTAAGTTGTTACGCCGGTCCCTACAAATTTTTTGGCTGCACGACGCCTCTGTCCGTGATCAAAATAAATACGAATAACCTGAGGAAAAAATCGAAATACGGGAAGATAGCGTGAGCGTAACGCTTTGGACTGAACAAGCCATGTTTTTGAAGTTCTTGGCCTATTGTAATTTGGCTCCCCCCCTAAATATTCCGCTGGCTACGCCTATGCCCACAAGGCATGCTGTGGAATGGAATGGAAAATGGTATGGAGTGGAAGGAGAATTTTGGTATCGAATATGGAAGATGTTCAGAATGGAATGGATTGGAAGATTTGAAAAATGGAATGGAACATCGTCTTCCATATTTCCATTCTAACTACACATAGGCTGTTCAAACTTACTACATATTACAAAGTAATGCCACAGATAAGCCTACTGCATACCAGTAGGAGCGTGTAGTATCTATGGTAATATCAGTGTGTCCATATATTGCTAATGCTAACGAACCACTCGGTCCACTCCCTGTGCTCATTATCCGGAACGAAAATCATAGTTACGTCATAATAAACAAAGTTTTGTGAAAATTTTAATCTGTGATAATTAGGGCCATTTTTTTTTTGACCTAAAAAAATATATTTAGTAAATTTTTGACTTTATTTTGACTTAACCGCTTCCACGTATTATTTATGTCTTGTTGCACTTTATTAATTAAATATGTTTTATAATCTGCAATTTACATAAGTTTTTAAAGAAAAAGGTAGCCAACTTCGAACATTTTCTCAATTACTTGGTGTTGAAGCTAATGCAACAAAGCGACGCATGACATTAAAACCTAGGATAACGAGCCATTGTGTGTACCGGTATCAATTAGTGTGTAATACAAAAATTGCGTTGCTATCGCAATTGTACTGTACTCTAACAGTATGTCTATGATTTTTTTAACGAAAGCCACGCAGTATAATTACAAGGACGTTTTATTGTAATACAGCATCATATATTTTTCTACGTTCTTTACATCAAAATTTCTGTCTTTTCTCAGTAATTTATTGAGCATAGAAAACGACCTCTCAACAGCAGCAGAGGTTGGCTGGGCTTTTTGCAATAGTGCGTAGCTTGCTGGGTCAATTGTCAAGTTGGTATAGTTTATTATTGTTTCTAAATCAGAGTTGGATAGTCGTTTGTTAATGTAGTCTTTAATTGCGCAAGGATCATCATCGAATTGCATATTCTTCAGCAGTCCGTATGCTCTGGTTATTGTGCAGGCACTTCCTTCTAAGAACTCTACGTTGGCTGCTAGAGTCTGGTATTGATTTATTTTAACCAAGTCCGACACCAAACCTCCCACATTGATAGCGCCTTTTGCTCTGCTGACTAAGAGGCCTGCACTTGTCCAATTGTTGACAATAGTACGAACAGCTGGAAGTTTCTCACTATAATATAAGGCAGTTTTAAGCCAAGTTGCCCATCTTGTAATTACAGGGTCAGGAGGAGATGGCAGACCAGCATCATGTAAATCTTTCTTGCGATCTTTGTTTTTGATTGTTGCTGCCTTGATCGTTGCTATTACTTAATTAATATTTTTAAAATGAGCACGCACACGCATAGCGCAGTTATGTAGCAAGTGCGCAACGCGGGTGACATGCATCAAAGAAGGGTATAATTCCTGTAACGTCTTTCCAGCCGAAGACATGTACCGAGCAGCATCAGTCAAGAACAATGAAAAATTCTCGCGTTTTATTTCAAGTTGTCGCAATATGTCATCCACAGTGAGCAGAATAATACTGCTATTAACATTGCTACCGCCGTCAAGTGGATGGCAATTAACGAGGAATGTCTGATTTGGAGCATCTAAGCTGGCCCACAAGCACACTGATATACTTTTGTTTAGCAACCTCTGCTTCATCCACAATCAAAAAAATTGTTTTGTCACGAAGTAATTCTTGAATTTGTTTCTCTTTTTGGGATGCCAGTTTTGCAACACATGCCCGGGCTGCAGTCTCCGAAGGCAAGCAATACTTTTCCCATTCTAGCAAACAGAGACTTTAAAGAAGGATGGTTCAGTTTATGAAGTGGTATATTTGCAGCTAAGAATGAAGAAACAACCTGTTCCTTGAAGTTTACTTGATCGAAATGTAAAAAGGTTTGCTTACTTTGAGATTTGCTCTTCGTCTCCAATTTTCCTTGGTGTTGCTTGCTTTTTCGGTGGCTTTCAACAAAAAACTTTTTGTCGCATTTGACTAACACGTCGCAAAGGTTGCATCGCAAGTCGCCGGCAGGAGTTGCCAAAAACTCATCCGGATATTCCTGGCAAGTTTGCCTAACTTTCGCTATAGAAGATTTGGCTTGTTTTGGTATTCTTTGCTTTGCAAGCTACAACTTAAAAGACCACGTGTAAAGAGCGCAAAGACCACGTGTAAAGAGCGCAAGGGATAGGATTAGATTAATCGTCTAACAATTATATATTTATGCATCAACAATGACGTTTCATGCGTAATAAGTGCTATTTCCTTCTCAATTACCGCACGCATTATTGTGACGATAGTGCAAATATTGCAACTATTTCAAAAGTTTAAAATCAAATAAAACTGCGCGTAAAATTTTAATAGCAACTCAAAAATTCAAAAAAATATTTAAAAAATATAAATTTGTTCGTTTTTGTAAGGAAATTTTTGATAAAGACAATTTTGACAAATTTTGACTTTATGCAAAATTTTGACTTATAAAATCTAACAAAACAGACTCCTGAACACCTGAAACGAACGTTAGTACACATTTGATCATGTAACAAAGTCCTGAAAAAATTTTGATTTTATTGACTTTAGCGGGCCCTAGTGATAATTGATGATGTTTGTCATTGTTAGAGCCTCTCAGAGGTGTGAAATTGCAGCTGTTTGCTCTTTGCTTTAGTGTTAATTAGTTCTCGTAATTAATAAAGCCCTTGCATCGTGGCAAGTGCTGCGTACCACAGTCTTGTAGAGACTGTGCTGTGGACTGAGCATGAGGTGGTTGCGTAGCAGTACGATAAGTTTTTGGCAAGAGAAGTTCATCAAGTTAGAAGCCTATGCTCAGGGTCATTGTTGTTAGTAGATTTTTTTTCGATTTTCAACTTCCTGGGAGACGGGAAAATTTTCAAAAATTCTCGGGAAACCCTGGAAATTCCCGGAATCCCGAAAGTCCTCGAGATTCGGAAAATTCAGTGAATAATATTTTTCGAAACTTAATCTATTTAATGTTTTTTTTTTGTTGGTAACTTTATTAATATTCTAGTACACAGGTTTCTAGATTATCTAATATTGTTGGATAAAAAGCTTTAAACATATTTAGTAAATTAATAATTATTTACACTGTATTGTGGTTTTATTTACTATTTTGACTCGCGTTTCTTTTTTAATTGTAAATGGGGTTTACTGCGACCATTCATAAGATTTAGGGTAGGGTTCTTGAACTAGGGTACGTGTACCCCTTGGGGGTACGAAGCATCATAGCAGGGGCTACGAGATAGACATAGGTGGGCACAAATCGCTAATCCGCTATTCCGCTAATTAGCGAAGCTATTTTTTTCTTAGCGGATTGGCTGTTCAGCTGACGTTTAAAAATGTTAGCGGACTGGTTATCGAAGCTAATTTTTTCAGCCAATCCGCTAATCCGCTAGAATTAGAATAGTTGCTACTGCGGTTTTAGTGAAGAAAAGCCTTTAAGTTGCCATATTTTCCATTTTTTTTTTTTTTTTTTGTGCAAGAGAGATAAATATCTACCGGTACTCTCTTAGCTAGGCGCTTAGGTGGAGCAATAGTAATTCCGTCAATCACATCATAATGCTGAGCTTGCGCAATCACTGTTTCGACATGTAAGAGTCAAGAGGTTATAGACCGGCAGCTGAGAGGGGTTGGCATACCTTTTTCAGGTAGGCCTACCAATAACCAAGTATATCGCGACCTACTACAGAGATATCCGGATTTAACTTTTTAAAATCCTAATCCGATCCAATCCGTAGCCTTAAATCCTAATTCTAAATTTCATTCCCACAAAATCCAAATCTTAAGAATCCGGTACCGAGATATTAACAATAACATCTATGTAGAATTAGTTATTAAAGTTCAGGTTATCAGTTTAGGTTCATCAGACATAACTATAAGACAATATTATTGCAATTTCAAGGCAAGAATTAATGACAGCTAAAACAATGTTTTTGAAGGTAATTATTGTATATTGCAAATGTACGGTAATAATGATGAAAGTATTTAATTAAAAAGGCTTAAGAAGTTAAGAGTGACCACTGGTTTCAACTTCATTTAAACGTTATAAATCATTATAACGTCAACCTTATTTTGATCAATCTAAACCATTCTGGCATATGGCACCAGTGTGTTTTTGATTACGTTACATTTTGGGACTTGGGATGCTCAGCAGCAACAAAGAGACAGAATGCAATTTTAACATAGAACGTCATCTTAAATGCCTAAGAGTATAGACTTGACCCTTACTAGGGTGAAAAATTAACAATGCAACTGATCAAACTATCAAACAGTTAAATAACTGCCTTAATAATTTAATTTAAGATAGGCCTACAATTAGACAATGGTGCCAGATTATATGCCAAAGCACACTAACAACAAGTGAGAAAAAAATAACGCGCAACAAAACATATGGAGTAAAGCATGAAAAGCCAGCAGGAAACTTACAAATTAACTTACAGAATAGCAAAATATTAAACAAAAGAGCTGGACTACTCTCTTACGTTAGTGCTTCGCGATTATCAGTATTTACTCAAAAACTCAAGTCCAAATCCGGTCTGTAAAAAACTTCAAAATCCAAATCCGGTAAAATTACTAAAATCTGGTCCAAAAAAAATCCTAATTCAAATTCGTGGACATCTCTGCTGCAGTACTACGTCAAAAACCATCAGCGAAAAGTGATTTCTGCCTAGTCAGATTGGATGCGTTTGGCCGTGATGGGGGCCCAATCCCCCCCCCAAAAAAAAACGTTAGCATACCATGAAACCTAGTGGAAACGAAAGCTTACATCGACCAGATCACGAAATGGTATGTAACAGAAATTTTTTCGGCTGCTTTACCCCCGGCGGAAGCTTCCAGAGTTCGAGTTATGACGTCACATCGAAATTGAGTGCATAATTTAAACTTTGGGGGCTTTTGCCGGGGGTAAAGCAGCCGAAAAAATTCTGTCACATACCATTTCGTAATCAGTGCAATGTAAGCTTTCGTTTCCATTAAGTTTCATGTGGTACCTAGAAAAGATACGCTAGCATTACTTTGTGACGTCATCACTCGAACTTTGGGGGCTTCTGTGGGGGTAAAGCAGCCGAAAAAATTTCTGTCACATACCATTTCGTGATCTGGTCGATGTAAGCTTTCGTTTCCACTAGGTTTCATGAGGTACCTAGAAAAGGTATGCTAGCGTTTTTGGGGGAATCTTTGGGCCCCCATTATTACGGCCAAACGCATCCAATCTGACCCGGCAGAAATCACTTTTTGCCGAAAGTTTTCGACGTAGTAGGTCGCAGTATACTTGGTTATTGGTAGGCCTACCTAGAAAAGGTATGCTAACCCCTCTCAGCTGCCGCTCTATCAACCTTGCATTTCGCAAAGGCGCGATAGTCAGACATGGTCAGATTGGTCAGACCGATGCTTATTTTAGTAGGCCTACTGTGCTTATTTCCCTGCTCTACTTATTTCGGCAATGTGCTTATTTCAGAACTGTGCTAATTTCACCGCCGAGTTTATTTCAATGCTGTAAGTTCTTTCAGCGTGTGCCCAAAACCTCGACAATATACCGTGCTATCAAATAAACTTTTGGAAATTGCGTTGATACGATATTGTTTAGATTCGGCTGATCAACTGAAAAACGCGATATTAAAATGATTGCTACAAGTTAAAAAGTTGATTTTTTGTTATTTCTGTCTCAAATTATGATTTTATGATTAATTAGCGGACTAGCGTTAGCTTCCGCTAACAAAAAATTCGTGTTATCGGATTAGAGTTAGCGAAGCTAAGCTTTTTGATTATCGGACTAGTTGTTAGCGGAGCTAATTTTTGCGTTAGCTGTGCCCACCTATGGAGATAGGTTATCAATTTAGATGCTGTTTAGTCTGTTTCTCAAAAAATTTAACTCTGTTTTCGAGGTGCGTATATGCATTCACCTTATTCACACGTTTGCTAAAGTTCGTTGGCATCCTCATTTTACAGTTCTGTAGTTCAATTCAATTCAACTTTTATTCGTGCACACTTAGAAATTCACACGAACAAAAGGTATTAGTGGGATGTTCCGTTTTACCAATTTGAAAGTTGATTTGAATTGAACCAGAATGAGGATAATCAGTCACTTTTCGGTTCTGCAATGTTAGTTTTTAGCATATTGTGACTGTATTGTTCCTTTGCGTTAAGCATCAATACTTTGATTAGGTCTATTTTTTCATGCATGAGTTCATTTATTATGTTTTTTGCAATATATGATAGTTCAACAAATGAGTATGACTTGTTTTAGATCAGAAAGTTCATCCTGCAGTTAACGCGCGTGCCGCATAATTTGCTGATATGTATTTTCCACAACGTTAAAATTCATTAGTACGGAAGAATGGAATGGAATATGGAAAAAAAATTGAGTATGGAATGGAATATGGAATGGAAAATTTTTTGTATGGAATAGATATGGAATGGAAAAACTTTTGCTGTATGGAACATGGAAAAATCGTCTTCCATTCCATTCCATAGCATGCCCTGGCTACCCAGTACGCACAGCCAATCCAGGCTGGACTCATTCCACGCAGGAAAAACTTTATTTTGCATTGCATATCCTAAACATCTCGACTTCATTTCTTTTCTAGGACTAGGTTGTTAGGTTTTCGACTTTACTCTAAACATTTCGATTCTCGACTTCATATTTTTTTTGGAATCCACATAATCATGAACCCCACAAAGTATCCAGGAAATGTTTCCTTTGTCTTGCTTTTATGACGTATGCATCAGCTGATTTGGCAGTAACTACTTATATATATAGAAAAGAGGTTGATGAAGCGTGAACGCAAAGCTTAATTTCATTCATCGCGTTGGTGCTTGTTGTTCGCGTTTGTGTTTACAGGAAGGTTACAGGCAGCTAGGCTGAGACTGTTACAAAGTCAAGAGAAAGACTTAATGTTGGTAAATTTGCAAGGGACAAATTAATGTTTCGACTATAACCAAAGTCTCGTCAGCCTTGCTACGCACAGCCAATCCAGGCTAAACTCATTCCAGACTGTAAAGACTCTTATTTTGCAGGTAAAGCAATGCAAAATAAGAGTCTTTACAGTCTGGAATGAGCAGATGAGTTTAGCCTGGATTGGCTGTGCGTAGCAAGGCTGACGAGATTTTGGTTATAGTCGAAACATTAATGTTGGTAGTTATTAGCCTTTCCTAGAGTTTTTCATCAAATTGTTTTTTTTGGTAGAGAAAGTAATGTGCTCGCCTGTTAAACTTGTGGCTAGGCCTATTCCTGAGTCCAATGACTGTGCACAATGTAGTCTACTGATGTAGACTATAATATTGCAACTTTACAAGCTAAAGAAGTTAGACTTGACAGTTGACTTAAAATTCAATTGACAGACCAATATACTGGTATAATCTGATAATAGCACACTGATCTAGCTGACTAAGTAATCGTATTGCACAGTTCCATGGTTAAGTGGATTAAATATTCCGTTGTCTTTTGCAGTTTGGGCCAATTTCCTATGATTGGTTATGGTACCGGTACCGTACCTGAGTACCAGGTACCTTTAGTCTACATTTGATTTCTATTATATTTAGACTTACCAGTAGGCAGTATTTCCTATCACTGTATTGTAATAGAGTATGGGATGTTCAGGCTTATCAGTCTACTGGTCTACCAGTAAACTTCCGGTATTATAGTTCTACTGGTACAGTGGTACTGGTGTCTGTTTACAGTTTATCACAGGCCTTCCACCAATATCAGGTCTATCGTTATCTATCTATAGGCCTAAGGTGGTTTTACTTACCATAGTTAACTGGTTAATTTCTCTGCTGTTTTATTTGAGGAAGTGTCTATTTTGCCATTAACAGCATAATAGCTTTTAGGTCTATTTTTTGCTGCTACATAACCCCATGTCACATGAATATTACATCTTATTCTATTCTACTGTCTTCAGGAACCCGATTGTTAACCCCAGGTCACACAAATCCGAATCGAATCAAAGCGATCTGAACCAAAGCCACCAAAGCAAAACGAATCAAAGCCGTAATGAGAATCAAACCCAAAACTAGTGCAGCGCTTCCCACTATACGATGCACTCTATCCACTGAGCTATCGAAAAGTCGTGGCAATCTAGCACAAAATGGCGCTTAAAAACTCACGACGTCACTAACGGCAAAATAGACGTAAAAGCTACGGTATTTTGCTGTTAACGGCAAAATAGACACTACCTTTATTTAATTCAAGGGGAAAACAACCATTTTTGTGCTCAGGCATTACTGATAGCCTGACTAGTATAATATAAGGGAAAGTATTGCTAACAAGGTAGGCTTCTCATACACTATCGTACTGCGTATGAATAAAAAAAAATATGGAATGATAACAATAAAAATTAGGAAATGTCTAGGTGTTTTAGTTGTAGAAACAAACAAGCCCTGAGCTGCTGAGCATTCCGGTGCAGCAGCGTTATGATAATGGAAATCGTGATAGCAGTGTCATATATCGGTACCGGTATAGAAACAAAGAAAGCAGTCAGGTGCAGCATCGTTTTGAATATGGAAACCATGCAGGTGTTGTAGACTTTACTAAAAATTAATTAGGCTGTTGCTGAAAAACAGCAATAAGCAATCTTTTTTATACCGGTATAGGAGATCTAAATGATAGTGTAGTAATTTGCAGTTGTAAATATTACGGTATGATGTCTATTTTTAAATGACTTCCCATTCAGCAGGCTGTAAATATTACGGTATGATATCTATATTTCAAATGACTTCCCATTCAGCAGGCCAGGTAGGATGACGTTGTGTCTAATCTATTTTGAAGTTATGTTATGATCTTGTTGTGTTTTTTTCTTATGCTGTTATCAGGGGGACAATTGGTTTTAGGTCGCCTTACAACTTACCGTATGTTACAATAGATGGCTCTCTTCAAAGCAGCGAGTAGAGATTCCCTAATGCACCCAGCAAATTTCAAATGAGGGGGTTCTAAAAAAAACTTTATCAGTTTATGTCGCACTCAAGAGCACATCCAGAAAATTTTGGTAGGAGATAATGAAATTTTGAATTAGGTTGAATTTTGCGAAATGCAAAGTCATTAGACCCAAAAACAACGTAAAAAGCGCTTAGAAAAATGTATTCAGAAATTTTTCAGTGAGGGGACACCAAATTTTGACTTATTTTCAAGCGTATTATTTTCAGAAAGAATGATTTTGAAGCATATTGAAAACAAAAAAGGCTCTTGGGGGTCTGTGGGCATGCTACCCCATAAAATTTTTGAAATTTTAGCTGCATACTCTGTACTGTAGTGACCATTTTAGTACTTTATGAACAATTTTTAGGCAAAGTTAGTTTAAAATTTTTGCCCCTAAATCTGAGTGTTCCACCAACTATGATACATTTTGTTATGAATTTTCAATTATCATATGTGTACTTCGGGCGTAAAGCGCTGTTCGTAGCTAAAATTAAGCGAGCGTTTTCTTTTTCTGTTATATTGAAAAGCGTCGTTACGATTAACGCCCCATCACTTATCAGTGACGAAGAAAATTTAAATGCATGGTTGCGATTCAGCACGTTTGTCAAAGTGAACAATGCAATGTTTCAGTGTTTACTAGCTAGTCATTTTGGACTATAGGAAAAAAACTGTAAGACAGCTTGGCAAAACAACAAGAAAGAGCATGTTGAATATTTTATATACTTGGTTTATTTCTTATTTTAATGAAATATCACTTATTAAACGTGAAATAAAACTTTTGGTCAACAAAAATTATTATATCTGTGACATTGTATGGCATTAAAATTTAGGGGTTGGGGTCGAGGGGGGGTTGGGGTCAGGGGAGTTGGGGTTGGGGTCAGGAGAGTTGGGGTCCTAGATCGTGATACCATCCTTTCCCCACACTTCCCCGCTCCCCAATTAGTCCCACATTTCTCCCCACAGTTCCTTGAACCCCCACCTCCCCTTTCTCGACATCAACCTCACCCCAACACCCATTGCCCCCACCCCAACACCCTTCTCACACTTCTCCCCACACCCCAGACACATTTCCCCTCACCCCAAACACACTTCCATGCACCTACTCCCCATCCCCCTCACCTCCCTATACTTTCCCACACTCCCCAGACCCCAATACACTTCCCACACCCCCAACACATCTTCCCACACTTTCCCTTACCTCCCCTCACACCCCAACACGTTTCCCCACTCCTTCCATATTTCCCCCAATACTTGACCCAACTACCAAAAATTTCCCCATTCCCCCCACCATCCGTACTCCCCCTAATTTTCTATACTCCTCCATGCTCTCCCCCATTCTTCCCATCTGTGCTGTTATGCCTATTGGTCCTATCAGTCATTTGCAGACTGTAAACTGCATGTAATCAAGTAGTCGCAGCAAATTGAAAAGCTAATAGAATTGGCCTACGTCAAAAAGTGCTTTATAACAGACCATGTAGATGGGCTTATTAACACATAACACACCTTGGAATGCGTGCACCATCATTGCAACGCGCTTGCCGCAGTTTAGCCAAAAAACGTCAAATGCGCGGATTGTGCATATAATTGCCGCATAAGTAACTGTAGGGAGTTATCCAATTTTTTTTGGAAAAAGAAATCTATGCAATGATGTATTTGTAGGTGCGTTTTTTTTTTTTTTTTTTTTTCTATAGTGTAAATAAAACTACATCGTTTTCTTCAAAAAAAGCACGTGCATTACCTCAATTGACCATATAAAATCATCACCCACAGCTATTGCCAACATAATACTATTGCGATAAATGCTCATTGCTCAACACTGTTTGTCAGTTTTGATTGACATGTCGCAACATTAACTTGTTTGCTGCATTTCTGATTTTCATGCGAAGATCTACCACAAACTTTGGAGGACTGTATTAAAAGATTTGTACATTTATGTGGAAGTTTCGTACCAGTCCCGGCATCAGGAATCATAATCACGTGATTACGTTTCTTTTTACCAGCACACTGCAAATCTGCAATTTCAGCTTTTGTTTTCACTCCCCCCACCCTCAGACCTTTCTGCTGAAAGTGAGAAAAATGCTGGGATGCAAGAAATTGTATATATCTATACAAATTTTTAACCTTTTATTGCTTGGTATTAAGTTGCATTCATAATCTTGGCAACTTTAGCAAAAACCAATGCTGTAAGTGAAAGACTCCTTAGCATCAATGATTGTTTGCCTTGAATGACCATGGTGAGACTAGCAAATCATTGTTGGTTTGCAGATCATCGTTTTTTAGTGCCATATCATGTGATGATGACGACATCTCCATTGGCGCCTTGAAGAACAAAATGTAGCATGCTTTTAATTGCTTTATTATTATGTTGCAATAAAAGATGATATTACCTAGGTAGAGAGAAGATCTTCAATATCCAAATGTAGCAACAGCTAATAATCGTAGAACATTTAACATTGTTTATTTACATTATTTACAAAATAATTTACATTATTTACAACAGAGGTGGGGAACCATTGAAGCAAAGCGGGCCACATTAATTGCATAATATTTTCAGCGGGCCACATTTGCCTTTAATTGTTAAATTTCGCTTTAAAAAGGTGCAATATTTTGTCACAAATGAAGCATCTTATCCAAGGACCCAACAACCTAGTCATATTGTTGCGTCCTTGGATAAGATGCCTCACGATGATTCACTCTGCTTGGTGGAATCTGGCAAGCAGTAAATTAAAAAAGTCGGAAGAAAATTCAACTGGAAAACTTGGAAACAAAGGCAACTCCTAAGCAAGTCTGGATTCGTCGTACACAAAACGCCCCCGCCGCTTTCTCGTGATAGGAGGATAAAGATGAAGAAACCAATCTATTTTAACAACATTCATGCTTAGCTGTTTTTTACCGTAAAATCAGAGACTTCTGCACGTTTTGTATGCTCTAAATTGCATGCAAAACGCTATATCGATAAATAGCATGTACTTGAATGTGACGCAGTTTGCAAGAAATCTTAATGTTTTATATTCCACTATTTTGTTGTACACTTAACAAAAGTTCTGACACGGGCCAATATCAAAACTTAAGCGGGCCGCAGGTTCCCCACCCCTGATTTACGATAATTTGCAATAACATTGTTTACATAATTTTTCGTATGTTATTTTGTAATTAATGTAAATAGATATATAATGTTAAATGTTCTCCGTAGCTATTGCTACCATTTGGATAATAAAAGATGAAAAATAATGCCTTTCCTCTTGGAAGAAAGTGAATTAATTTTGTCAGCTTTTTCTTCAATTGTTCCGGTAATGCAAAAATGGCCACCTGGGAAGCTGTAGCTTTTAGTTTTTGATATCTTTAGTTTCATTTTTTCTAATTTTGTATGTAGTTGCTTTGCATATTTATCCTCCTATCACAAGAAAGCAATCATGGGGCTATAACAAGCTCGCTTAGGAGTTGCCAGCCATCTGTCTACCACACCAAGATGAGGGAATCTTGTTAAGTGCCTTTCCTAACAGCACAACAAGTAAACTTACCGACTTGTTCTTCGCACTGTCCCTTTAATACTGAGTGTCAAACCTGTAAGAATGTTGTGAATACCAATTTTAAAGTCATTGGTTTGGCATAACTTGGAATCAAACTCGAGTCTACAGCTCCAGAGGCGAACGCTCTTACCACTCAACTATCTGGTCTGTTTTAATTGGAATCAAACCATAAGTCTGCTGCTCCAATAGCAGATGTCCTTGAAATCGAGCTCTTCACCCTGTAGTTTATCCTCAGTTCCTATCACAGCTGATTGACTTTATTCTTATTTAAAAGCAAGTGCTGAATTAAAAAGATCTAAATGTGGTCCCAAAATCACTAAGCTAATCAAGAAAAAAATGAAATATTTTGGAAATGTTGGCGTTAAGCAAGCTTATATATAATAAACTGTCTCTTTCCTCAACCATTTCACATTAAAATTGAATTTTTTGTTTAGTTTTTTGGGTGTTGCAACCATGCATACAGGGTGACCAAAAAAAACGGGCCCCAATTCTAATTATTCTAATTACACGGGGCCCGTTTTTTTTTGGGTCACCCTGTACTATTCTTATAATATTCTTTTTTCATCCCTTCTCACTTTATACAACGTTAATCATTTTGTTACTTCCTCCCTTTTCTGTGTCCACTGGGGGTACAATTGTAACATTGTTGTTTTCTACTTTGACGGTGCAGAAATAAACGACACTGCTACTATTTTTACATGATAGTTAGACATAAGCATAGCCAGGATTTTCAACAGGGGGGCTAAGTTTAACAAATTTTTCTTAATAGCAGGAACAGATCCAGAAAATTTTAGTGGGGGGATGCAGATTTGAATCAGGTTGAATGGTAACTAGATACAAAGACGTCACATGGTTAAACTCAAAATAAAGCATCAATTCTTCATGTCAGAGGCATATTCAAAGTTTTTTTTAGGGAGGGCACCAAATTGTGACATCTTTTATATGCGTATGTCTTTTTGGCAGAGCAAATTGAGGAAAAGACGGCTCTAGAGAGTCTGGGGGTATGCTCTCCCAGAAAATTTTTGAAATTTTACCTAGTGCAATGGCCTTTTTTGGTGCTGTTGAACAAATTTTGATCAAACTTTTTGTCCCTCATTCGAAGTCCTTCACCAAATATGCATTTTGTTCGCACATTTTCGATTTAGGCGTGCATACTTCAGGCCAGGAGTGGATCTAGAAAATTTTAATGGGGGGATGCATTTTTGAAAAAGGTTGAATGCTTACTACTGTGAATACAAAAACAGTAGACGTCTAGACACAGAAAAGTTCATAAATGCATTTTGTATCTTAGTTGCACGTCTTAGAAAAATTTTCATTGTCTTTTGAAAATTTAAACTTTAAAAATTTGAAAAAAGCCCTTTGAAAATTTTTTATGTCTGAAGCATAATCGGAAGTTTTTTTAAGGAAGGGGCTCCAAATTTTGACATCTTTTCAAGTGTAGTTTTCTTCGGTAGAATTAATTTGAAGCAAGTTAAGGAACAAAAAAGATTCCACAGCGTTCGGGGCATGCTTCCTGGCAAATTTTTCGAAAATTCACGTCTGTAAAGGCCATTTTAGTGCATTTTGAACAGTTTTCGGGCAAACTTTTTTGAAAGTTTTCGCCCCTAATTTTGAGTGTTTCACCAGTATCGATGCATGGCATTCTACAAACTGGGTTTTGCATAAGCTGACAAGATAATGTTTTTTTCTCCTGGACTAGAGACATCTTTGATGCAGGATTTCAACCACGCTGTTTTCTTCTTGCTGGTCTACATTTTAACCACTTTTTGTGCAACGTTTTCAGCATTTTGCATTGCTGAAACTTTTACAGATGCAAAAGCGCTCAGATTTAAGCAGTGCATAGCACAGTGGAAATAATATGCCAAAAGAGATTCGTTTTAAACAATTGAAGTGATGCCTGACTGTTCACTGGCCATTGCGGCTGCGCCATCATAACTCTGGCCAACGCAAAAAGCAAAGTTGTATTGTATGATATTTCTCTGATGTAAGCCCACTTTATTAAAATCCCAGCAAGAAAACAACATGCAGTAGCAAGTATTTATCCTAATTACCATGATCCAGAGCCGGCAGCAGAGCAGTCGACTTGGGGGGGGGGGGCAAAGTTTGAAATTAAGCACAAAAACTGCTGTTTTTAGAGAGTATATAAGTTTTTGATTGGAAAGCCAAGGATGTCAATTGGGGGACCAGACCTCCCTGGCCCTCCTTGGCACCGGCACTTCCAAGACCCTTGTTTCTGTCCAGGATAGATTGGGGGGGGGGGGGGGGCATGGCTCCCGTGCCCCTCCCCCCCCCTTGGCTACGTTTATGTAGTTAGGCCAGGTACCAGTAGTAAACAGACAAGATGTTGGGCACACAAACTATTTGTTATTTTGACAATCAAAAAATGGCACTTTGTTTTCTGATGATTGCCAACCTCAGACTTGTTCAACTATACCTGTAGTGTATGTAGCATGGCTCAGTTCCAGTTGCTAAATTTTTCCTTATTTTAGACCAATTTTCAAAAGCAACGATGCAATTTGCACAAAAATTTTTGTGACGACACAATGTGCAATAGTTGTAGCTTGTTTGATAAAATTATTAACTTTGTTATCTTAATTTTGTATTAAGGCTGATAGTTAATGTTGATTTGTATTTTGTGTTTAGTTGCATATTTATCCTATCACGAGAATGCAGTCAAAGCATTATAACAAGCTTGCTTAGGAATTGCCAGCCATCTGCCTCCCACATCAAGATGGGGGAATCCCACTTAGTGCCTTTTGCGACAGCGCAATAAATAAACCTGACAGCTTGTTCTCCACTGTCTCTTTGATGCTGAGCGCCATGCAGGGAAGTTGTAAATGCCATTTTGAAAGTCATTGGTTTAACTCGACTTGGAATCAAACCCAAGTCTGCAGCTGCATAGGCAGGTGCTGTTCCACAAGCCATATTTCTAAGCACTTTATAAAATGGGCCATGATTGAAAACTTGTTTTGAATAAAATGCTGCTGATGTTTGAAAGCTATTTCAATAAATTCCTTGACACTTGACAGGGACATTCTGTGAATCAGAAATTTATCAAACAGTGTAAATCGTTCACATTAATTCTGTTGAAGTAGAGTTGCTTAGTTTGAATGCTGCTCATTAATTTATAGAATTAAAATGTAATCATGCAGTACTACCCGGTACCTTCAGCTAATTTCTTAATACAACTTTAACCACTAGTTTCTTCCACTATTGGTTGTCATCTTGGTATCACTTCAAACATGAGTAAGTCTGATTTTGCGTTTGTGCTCTCACAACTTCACAAAGATTTCCATACATCATGTCACACCAACTGGAAACATCTCCTAACATTTAAAATGATTAATTTTCGTAGGAGTATACTTTTTTGAAATGAACCATATGTCATTTGTAAAGTTATGACTTACAATTTTTTCAAGCACTTATTAAGTGAATGAGGAATGTAGTTCTTACAAATAATTAGAATGGCCTAATTGAGATTTAATATTTCTGAAGCTATCCATCTAACACTGGTCAAGCAAATGGTTTTTACAGTGTTAAAGACAAAATGCTTCTAGAATATAACATTTTTTTGCAAGTGAAATTCTATTCTACCAACTGGTGTGTAGTGTCATAATCATTTTTTCTAATAAAATCGTTATTTCCACTTTATATGCAGTTCCAAGAATAGACAGCTAGTAATGAATAGTTTTGAAATTGATTCTCACCACGGTATAGAGTTTTTGTCTCTCCTCAATTTAAGCGTACAGTAGTTTCATTCTATTTGCCTGAGTAATACCATAAACTTTTTAAACGACTATGACCAGCAACAGTTTCAATGCATCAAATAGTGATCAGAAAAGTACTAGCTGCTTTAAAATAAAACTTTGCACTCCATTGATATATACAGTATACGTACTGGGTCTAGGATGGTTTGTCTAAAGTGCAACCGAAATTCGTTGAGGCAAATTGTCTTAGACAAACTCGGCTGAACCCATATATACATACTACATGTCTTTGATTCAATTGCTGCAAAGCTTTTATCAGAGACGGAGACAAATGTGTTTAATGCTTTTTTTTCTTTTCTTTGATGTTGATAAACGTTTTCACCGGCTTTGATTGTTGGCCTGCAAGTAAAAAACGTTTTTGTAGTGATCAAACTGACTGCAGCCGCACAAGGTTTCACAGAGTGAAAAAAACCCAAGCTCTTCCTTGGAAAACTGTGCCTGGCATTGAACATTTTACAGTAAATTTTGTTTTGTAAAAAATTTTCTCCAATCAGCCAAAAATAGTTACTTAACCATGCACCAAATTGAATGGCCCTGGTTAAACAGGGTTATTCCTTGTTTTTCCTTACAACGCGATATATGCTATATTGTTTATTGTGATCTAAATTGCTTGAAAAGCATTCAAGCATTTGCTTGAAAAGCATTCATGTTCTTTTGAAAAGGATTCAAATTCTCTCTATTAATTTTAAATTGGAAGCAAAATCATGTAGAGATGGAAAAGAAGACAACAAGAAAAATTAGATCTAGTGATTCGGTGACCAAGATTCATTTTTTGTGTTACATTTCAAGCTTGCATTAGCAGCTGTAATCTCATTCTGGCGGTTAATTATTATTTACTGTGTAATTTTTAACCACAATGCCAATGAGAACTACTAGGTGGAAATTGATAAATTTTTTACCATTTTTATGTGCTTTTACATACTATTTTGAAGTTGGTACTTTTTCAGAAATTTAGTTGTTTAGTGGTGTTTTTATTGCGTTATGACCTAGGGTTTTTTGTGCATTTTTTCAAGCTGCCTTTGTTATCATTTTCAAAACTCAAAAACTTTCAATTTCAAATTATTGCTGGGGTTGTTCCTCTTCATCGTGAAGAAACCTCCAGCAGATTTTTGCTAAAAAGGCTGGCATCATCATCCGAAACCGATCAGGGTGGTTTATCGCCTCCACCTTTTAAGCGTCAAAGACTAATTATGCAGTCACACTCATCTGTTCTTAATGGAGGATGCGCTGAAAATGGAACGTCACTTCCTTTAAAAGAAGGACCAACCACATCAAAACCAAGTACAGTTGCAAATGGGGATTGTACTGAAGCTGAAACCAACTCCAAGACAAATACATCAGTCATCAGTAATTTATCAAACTCCGACAAAGAAGTGATTCGATTGGTTGGGCAGCATTTGTGTTCATTGGGACTCCAGTAAGTTGTAGCTGTAATAGTGACATCAAACATTCAAACGCAATCAACGTTAGAATTAAACTTCACTTCGTATCTTGTTGGAAAATTGGTTTTATCAAGAATTCTCACATTTTTGCTCGAAAATTTTACAACGCAATTTTTTCATTAACTTATTAAAAGTTCTGAATTTCTTGGATATCTGATATTTTCTTTCTTTTTGTAGAAAATCGTCAGAAGCTTTGATGAACGAGTCAGGATGTTGTTTAGAACATTCAGTGGCCACAAAATTCCGAGAACATGTAATGCAGGGGCATTGGAATAAGGTTGAATCCATCTTGCCTGAAATGAAGCTTCTACTTAAACATCAACGTTACCTTCAGGTACGTATATGCATAAAATAATCTTGATTATGTTCGTTGCAATCGTTTGCTTGTACACGAGTTTGTTCGTATTTTAGAAAAAAGGGTTATCAATATGTATGTATCTGTTTGAATTTAGCAATCTAAGTTTTTTTTAACTTATAATTTTTATTTTTCGTGTGTAGAAAGTTCAATTTTTCGTGATGGAACAAAAATATTTGGAGTTCCTTGAAGATGGAAAAATGCTAGATGCTCTAAACTGCTTAAGAACACAGCTTACTCCACTGCGCTTATTTCCAAGCAGAGTTCATCAACTTTCTAGGCAAGGCTGCTTTATCTGTACTGTAACAAGGTCCATAGGTTTTAAAAAGCGTATTACACCTTGTAGATGCTTTAAAAAAATCTTTTAATGCTTGTGATACTTGTGTGCTACACGCATGGATTAACGTTCAAGTGCATAATATTAATTTGCATTTTTTGTGCAATGATAACTGGATATGCGTTTGTGCACTTTCCATCAACAAAACACGATAGTGGCTTGCCAAAATTTACGTCAACTTTTTTACTGGTCTCTTTATATCCGACTTATGCTGCCCCTCTAGCATGTAACCATCATTATCTTATTCATGAAGTTTTAAGCTCCTGTCATGGATTTGTGATCCAGTATAAAACCTTAATATGTAACTTTGTTAGAGTTCATGCCCCACAATTATTTGTTTACAGTATTTTATGATGCTCTGGAAAGTCGTTAAGTGCGGAGAAACATTACTTCTTTCAATCAAGGCATTTACTGAATACATATCGCGAGCTGGTGATTAGGCAGCTTTATATTTAGAGCTGGCCGAGATCACAAGCCGACGGGGACACCGGCTTCCCTTGCATCTTCAGTTTTATAGATAGAGCTGGTAGAAAACACTGGTAGAGATAACAGGTTAGTGCGGTAGAGAGCCAGAATTTTTAAGGGAAGGGTTTGAAATCGAAAAATGCTGATCTTGCATTTTTGTGGGTCTAAAAGTGTGAAAGTATTAGGCAATTAGTTACTTTTAACTGAAGATTTAAGGAGGAACCGGAGTCCCCTCAGCTAATGTGTAGAGTAAAGCAATCTTATCGAAGTAATATTTACCAGCTAATTATTATTGGTTGGCAATTGAAGCGATTTTTGTGTGTAAAAGAAGGCTCCATTTTATTATTATTCAAATAATTATTTAGTTTTTTAATGATATCCAATCCACAAGATTTACAAAAGGCTGCTAATTGGGAAGGTAAAGGTCTTGAATCTAGAGCCAAGTTATTGGATAAGCTGCAAGGTAAGTGGTTAAAGTGGTTATGTATCTACTTAATGTTGATTAGTTTGATGTATTAGGCATACATGCTTGCGCTTAGCCTTATTTGAACATGAATTTGTATTTTTACAACTATATATACATACTTGATTTTCTTCTCTTTTAAACAGTGCAGTCAATCGCTCTTGGCTAAGCGCTAAAAAGTAAAATTAATAAACACCATAAGCTGAAACACCTTACTCGTAAATGCGTATGGAAATCTTGAATATACGAAATGCTTGTGTTCGAATTGTACCCGGTGCATAAATACTAAGAATGTTTTGTGATTTTCTGCACTGTGAAGTGAAAATGATTGCGGAGCAAGCAGTTTTCGCCGTCTCACCCAATCTGTATTCGTGTGTACCAAAGCAATGCGTATCTTTGAAAAAATTGTCCTAATTTTGTTGTTCTTTGGACGTATGCTTGCCTGCACAATGCACATATGCTAGATAATTAGCCAATAACCACCCTACTGTATCAAGGAATTAGTTGATGAGTATGCATCTCAACATTGTGTAAATCATGGAAATTTTCAGGCTACCTTCCTATTTCCGTAATGATGCGGCCCAACCGTTTGAAAACCCTCCTCACGCAAGCCTTGCAATATCAGCAAAGTAAATGTCTTTGTCATAATTCGTCCACATTGCCTACTCTTACCTCCTTTTCGCTGTTAACCGACCACACTTGTTTACGGTAAGATAATAGTTATGATACACTATCAGCGTTATATACACGACTGTTAAATTCAGCTAAAAATATGTTTTTTTAGAGCATGGTTACTTTTATGTTATAAATTATAAGCTGTAAGCCAATTTTTTTTAGTTTCATAAGCTATGCATTATCATAGACCTGGGGTTCTCAACCTGTGGTGCGCGTACCACTGGTGGTACGCGGGAGCTTTTCAAGTGGTACGCGAGATATTTTCCAAAGATGCAAAAAGAATTTGTTGTCACGGCATCTTCACAATTTTTTTTACTTTACAAATGAATTAAGTTGCATGAAAATAGGTTAGCTAGAGACATGTGTATAATCATGCGCGTAGACTATGGTATGACGTAGCACACTTTTACATGGGCATTGCCAGTAGCTCTCTTGCTTGCGGGGGCCCTTTTCTTCTTTCTGCAGCAGCAAGCTACAACACCCTCGAATATTGCAGCTGGCGTAATTGAAATGGTGAGGTGAATCTATGGATCAACCTAACCGGTAAAAAAGTAACAGAAACGATTCTGTGTTCGAAATAGCGAAACTCAGGGTTCAAAATTACTCCTTGCTTGAGTTTCACAGGTCTGGCTAACATCCATGGGTGTAGTGACGTAGGAACGCATACAAACTGCGTTT
Source organism: Trididemnum miniatum (assembly GCA_964006365.1). NCBI lineage: Eukaryota > Metazoa > Chordata > Ascidiacea > Aplousobranchia > Didemnidae > Trididemnum > Trididemnum miniatum. The sequence continues at coordinate 13,770,337 of OZ023239.1, forward strand.
CGCACTAGTTTTGCAAAACGTTCTATATTTCTAATAAAAGTAGCAATAAACGTAGACCGGGTGTGAAAAATTTTTGTGAACTTGTTCATTTACGACGCATCTGTTGATTTATCATTCAGGCTAAAGCCAAAACCTCCCCAAAATTTTGCATTGTAAAGCGCCCATTTTGTGGAGGTTTTTGCTTCAAAATTTTGCGTTGCCAGTTACCACCCTACTTTTTTAAATTTTACACCCTTGGGTATCTCAGAAGCGACGACCTCCCAAAGTTTCATACGAAGCTGCACCATATAAATCAGAATACACGTCATTGCTGCTTTATATGGAAGTGAGGTCTGGGGAAATAACCATATGGATGCGTTTTTTTGTGTTGCAAAAGAAGTTGCTTCAGCCCTTCCAAACAGAAGATTACAAAATTCAGAAGATTTTAGAAGACATAAACTTCATTCTTCACCTTTCCTGTTTTTCAGATACTTTGGGAGTAATGAATTGCTGTAAATGTTATCTTAAGGGGCCTGGGAGCAACATCGTTGATTTTGTAATCAAATTGACCACATCAGGGGTGGGCAAAGTGCGGCCACAAGTGGCCTTTTTTGACCCTCGAGACGTGGCTTTTCAGCTCTTTGTCAGGAACACCAAAGACCTTTTTTGTTTTGCAATTGCACTTGCACCCCCCATTTCCAGCTCTTTTGTGGTCAAAGACTTTTTTTTGTTTTTTCATCCCCCATTTGCATCTCCTGTGGGGTTGAAAACTTTTTTTGCTCTTTGACTCACCGGTGGCAACTCTTCGGTTGTGCCACTTTTTCACAAGTGGTTCTTTCAATGAAAATTTTGCCAACCCTTGGACTACCTTCATTTAGAAGCTCAATTCACAATAATGACTCGCACATAGTGAGATTTCTTCGTTTTAGCGTAATTACGTATGCTGAAGATTTGATTTTTTGCTTGACTTTGGTTCTGGCGGAGGTTCGTTTTCAGTTTTTGCCTTGTGCCTCTCATGGTTTTCACGTTATTACTAAGAGCACCATAGAATGTTGGTTTTTAGTTTTTCAACTTTGATTTACTATGATTGACTTAGGCCGCGTTCACACATAGTGGTTTTCGCAACTAGGCGCGAAACTTCATTTTGATATGGTGAACGTATTTTTTTAAATTTTAAAACCTATTTCAGCTATTCGAAAAGGTAACCAATTCGGTTTTTGAATTACTGAAACAAGTTCGATAAGAGTTGAAATTGCGTACCCAGTAACGCAAGAAAGGTTTGTGCCTGGTAGCGAAAACCACTATGTGTGAACGCGGCCTTAGTCGTAGTGTGTTTCACCTGCTCTACCTTTCAGCTAAATTGGTAATGCTCATATAGTTCCTGAATGATCTCATATTCTTCATATAGCTAATGTTTGCTACTTATTGTATAATCAAGGTTAACGCAAGATGTGGATGATTCATTATGCTTTGTTGTAGGTTTTAGCCGGTTAAGTTAATATCGCTGCCAGTATAAACGGTTAAGTTAAGTTAATATCGCTGCCAGTATTTTAGCCGGTTAAGTTAATATCGCTGCCAGTATTTTAAGTTAATATCGCTGTCATAGCCTAATGCTCTCTGCTTAAAATTTTAAATCTCACGTTCACTTATGCTTCGATAAGTATATTGTATGTGGTACAATTTAGCATTAATTTTATTTTTTGGGAGTTTTTTTTTGTATCTAGGCTTTGTCAGTACTCGAGTTGAGGGGGGATGCGGAGGGATGCTATCCCCAACCATTTCCTTACAAATATGAAAACTATCCCTCCTTACGTCTGCGTGAAGAGTTGTATCATCCCCCTAAGTGTTTTTACAACTCGAGCACTGGGCTTTGTACAATTTTTTTACTTCTGAAAAACGCTCTTACACAATTAAACTTGTGTTCGTACGTATTTGCAAAAATGTTACAGAGGATGATGGTTTGCGACCATATGGTTACATTATGAAGTCACTTACGCCATCCTTGACGTTTTTTGAAAACTTTAAAACTCAACAAGAACCAACAGATGTATCTACATTTTGTACTTTTATGTGTAAATTATGCAGCATTATCATTTTATAGGCGTAATTTTCCTGTTGTGACTCAAGAAATTCTTACCGAACATACGGATGAAGTTTTGTGTTGCCAATTTTCACACAAAGGAAAACTTCTTGCTACTGGTTCAAAAGACACTGATATTATAATTTGGGATATTGATTCCGTAAGTACGGTAATGTAATAACTGATTATTGTTAGCACCAGCACTGAACATGGATGGCTTGCGCCTCAATAGCACTGCAATGTAATAATGCTTTTTTAGTGTAAATGTAAAGATTGATTTGTAATTTGTGACAAGTGTCAAAGCTTTCTACTTTAAGCTAACTTAAGAACCACGGTTTTCTGCTTTTTGGAGGAAGTCATCGATCGATTGCCGTAGTGGTAACGATATCGCTGTGGTGTAAGAGGTCTAGGGTTTCAGTTTCATTTTGTTTACTCGTCGCTACTAATAACACAATATACGGCAATTAAAATAACATATGCAATGCATAGTGAAATAGTAGCAACAAGGTGACTGGGAAGTGACCGTGAGGTCTTCGAATCAAGCAGCCTCTTTGCGGCGTCTTATAAGAGCATGCGACATAGGCCAACCACTTGCGGAGTCAAGCATACTGCATACGAAAATATATAATTATTCCTATACCGGTGGCATTGTACGGGGTGTCGTTGACGGCTGTGCCGCTGCGATATTTCTACGTAGTTCGAAGCTGTGGTACCCAGGCGCTGAGCCATGGAAATAGGCCTCAGGAGTATAGTAAGTTGATATGGTTGCTTTACAGGTCTCTCACAAAATCAGTCATGCACGTACCTTGAGCGGTCATGTCTACGGTGTCGGCTTTATAGCTTGGAGTCCAAATGACGAATACTTGCTCGCTTGTGGAGCGGAAGATTCACCTGAGCTCTATTTGTGGAATGCAAAAGTAACTGCCTTGTTTTGGCAACCGTTATGCAAATGTGATTTATACGAATGTAGCTGTGAACGGCAACCTGTCTTAATAGTTTCTTACAAAACAAGACAAACAAGCTCTCACGTGTGTGAACAAATCTTTAAATGAACCTTTGTTATAATTACGCTCAAAGTTGTGCTGTAAAAAAATATCTTAAATTTTCCAATGTACTTTTATTAATTAAAAACAAAGGTTTTCTTTACAAGTGTTGGGAATTTATTATTTCTGGTATGCATACGAGCAGATGAACAAGTTTATCAAAGTCGCACTGTGCTTTTCACTTGCGATGATTATGTAGGCCTACTAGTACTTGTGGAATTAACTCGAATGTAGATTGTTTGTAGAAAAACTCTGCTAACTCATCTTCCGAAGCTTAGAGGTCCGAGGTACGACTCTGCAGCGCGACCGAATCTACTGTAGGGCACGGTTTGAGGGCTTGGGTTGGGGCTGGGTTCAAATTACGGTTCGAGTTTGGTTGGTGGTTAGTGTTCAAGCTAGGATCAGGATTTGACGATCTTCGCCGAGTTGTGCCACGTGCAGTCGGTCACGCAGAATAGTCGCAGACGAGAGAAGTGGGCCAACTAGATCATTAGCACTAGATTGTCATTAAGAAAAAGTTCGTATGTTATCGGTTGCTTGCAGTGTGAATTTTTTGTTTAGTCTGGTGAGTTGGTAACGAAGATCAACAATTCGGCTGAGGACACTATCACATCCTGCTGCTGGATGAGTGACGGCAAAAGATATGTTGCCGGCGGTAGCAAGGGACAGTTTTATCAATATGTACGTTCAGTAATTAAGTATATTAAAACGATTTTCTTGTGCAAAAATAGACAATTAACTACAGTGTGTAAGAGCTCGCTTGTCAAAATGTGTAAAACGCAGCTTCGTGTGTTATGATGAACATTTCCTCCAAATGATCAAAAGTATTTTTTTAGGATTTTGAAGGGAATATTATTGAATCCTGGGAAGGAGTTAGGGTGCAAGGTGTGTGTGCCTTACCCGACAATAAAACAGTACTGGCCGCCGACACCCAACAGAGAATACGTGCCTACAATTTTGATGACATGACAGATTATAATGTGTAAGTCTAGTTTAATGTAAAATGTTATAAAAAGCCTCTACATGTATGGAGTAGCCTCCAAAAATTTTGGCTTTAATCTTTGTACAGCGCTGTATGTCTTTCAACTGACTTGAAAAGATAAATGTCAGATAGCCTTTGCTTCTCTTCGCTACTGTAAAACGATGTAATAGTTGTTCAACAGACCGGTTACATAGAACACCATCAGCGACGTTTTTTTTTTGCAATTCTAAGCTGTGTTGGTTAGGCGCTAAGCCGCAGATATTAGCCCCGCCACTGATAATACGCTTCGGCGTAATGCCGCGAATGTAACGAAGATTGGATTGTTTTAATGTAATATACGTTAAGTAGTACGTGTAGACTGTTCAACAGTAATGGAGTCGAGTACTCAACTTCCGAGTACGAGTACCGCAAAAAACTTCGGGTACAAGTACCGTGAAAAAGTTCGAGTACGAGTACTTTTGCAAATTTAGCAAAAGAACAATTTTTAAGTTGTAACAGCTCGAAGTTTGTCGCAAAAACATAAACGAATACGTTTTTTTAGTGTTTGGGATGTTGAGAAGGCGCATCAATTCATTTACGGGTTTTATTGGCTGTAGTTTGCTATCGAAAGTTCATCTTGTTTGTTAGTTTGTTGCTTCTAGCGAAAGCCATATGTACTCGTGTACTCGGCGTTTTTTTTGACCGAGTACCGATTGCATTGACCTTTAAGTACGAGTACTAACCGAGTACCAGGGGTTACTAGTACCCCAAAAGTTGTACTCGAGTACTCCATCACTGCTGTACAAGCCAAGGTTCCAGTGTTGGGTCTCTCAATGTGAGTGGTTACGTTATAGTTTTTCGGCAACCTTTTATGTAATTGGTTGACCCACAATGAGTTACAAATCTGAGTTTAGCAGCGATGAATGTGGATGAAACTGTCGTGAATCGTTACGGTTTTGATGACTGGGGTTGAAAAATTTAGAGTAGGTGCCCTTGGGCTGAGGGTGTTACACCAAGTTTTTCTCCTAATCGTTGAAACCATCGGAAGATCTTGCTTCTGCTGATACTTGGCCTTGTCCGCAATGCACCATTAATCAGTAAACAATCGGCTGGTAAAAGAAATGCTGTATTTTTAGAGATGGTGTGAAGATAGGCTTTCTAAAATGCTGATTCATGTATAGCTCGATAATTTGCATCCAGCAGGTCGCAACATTTTTGTGAAGAAACTCTCATTAACCTATGTTCAAACTAGCTTTTAAAATCTGATGTTTAGTTCAATGTTTTTAGCATCAAAGAAGACCATTCTATCATGTCCTTGTCTATATCCAACGATGGTCGCTCTATCTTATTAAACGTAGCCACACAGGTAGGTAATGCTGCAGTGTGAATGAAGAAAGTAGCCTACACTTTTGTGCAGGCAATGTTTTACTATTTGTGTATATAATGCTAAACGCCAGTCTTGCCCTGTAAAAAAAGAGAGTTAAATTCTAATAGCTTTTTCAATAGTTTGTACAGTTAAGCTTATAATCGCGAAATTTCAACCAGCTTTGCTTTTTCTTTAGTATGAACATGAATATTTCATAGCTGTTGCATTGCTTGAAATGACCAGGAAAACATCATTTTTTAAATTATTTCAGGGCGTACATCTATGGGATGTAGACGATCAAATCTTAGCAAGAAAATATCAGGGAGTTGTTCATGGTTTCTATATGATATTTTCTTGTTTTGGAGGTTCTTCTGATGAGTACATTGCCAGTGGAAGTGAAGGTATTATGCTAAAATTGTAATAATGTGTCTTCTATCACCATTCACGATTTAGCAACTAGCATAGATTTTTCGCCAGTCGCCACTACACTAGATCATGATAAAGGTTAGCTACTCTATCTCGTAACAGAAAACAGATTTGCTATGCGCTGTACTACGGCATAGATCAACTAGTTTTGTTCAACATCATTAAATGCGTTTCTTTTTTTTTCTGAAATCTCTCTTCAATTTGCGCTGTTGACAGCAAACCATATCGAGATCAATGTAATTGTCGGCCTTTCAACGGCTTTCGCAACGATAACGATAAGAAGTTCAGTTAGGTTGAAGGGATTAGTTTTTTTTCGCATTCAATCGCAGTCGTTTTTTTTAGTCTCCATTGGTCGTGTAAGAAGTATCGCACAAAACATGATATTTTCCTTTAGTTTTTAATGCTAGGATTTTTACATGCATGAATAATTGAAATTGTTTTCTTGGCGAACATTTGTAACAAGGAGGCCGTTTGTTGAAGTTGTATACCGGTAATTTATTTATTTGTTTTTAGACAATAAAGTTTACATCTGGCATAGATCCCAAGAAAAACCTCTAGAAACTCTTTCGGGGCATTCAAAAACAGTAAATAGCGTCAGTTGGAATAAAGCTATTCCTAGTATGCTTGCGAGCGCCTCTGACGACGGCACAGTTCGAATATGGGGTCCGCCAGATAGCACATCATCCGGTAAGAGTTACTTTTTTAGCTTGTACTTATCACATCACGGACTTGACTGAGCGGTTTGTGCATTAAGCTTCGGAGCTTACTTTGATGGTTCGATTCTCAACTAGATCACCTTCCTAGAATCATGTACTGTACTTCACTAATTTAGTCTTAGCTGCAATTGTATAATCGCTTTAAAAAAGTTTGAGATGGTTAGGTCAAAGTAAACTCGTTTCTTGTAACTGCATAGACTTGGTTTTATCGATTAAAGTTGAATTTGGCGCGCATAACTGAATTTTTTTTACAAAGAAATTGGTGCGAAATTTCGTAGCAGGTTTATTGCGTTTTGTTCCTTCGTTGTTTCATATTTATGGTGAAGAGCTGCCAAGTACTTTGGGCGAAGGTTCCATAGGCGGCATACCTTCGGTGTTGAGCCTGAATATAAATTCGCGTTGCTTGTCAGAGCGATGAAATTTTGTGAGGCATACTAGTGATGTTTTGTTTGGTCGCTTCGTAATCAGTTTTCTATTATTTTAGATTCTGACGACGATCCTTTTCCTCACGATTGACCTTATTCCCCTCAAGAATGTTTATTAGATCTATTTATCATATGCACCGTGCCCTCAGTTATTGATGACAGAAACGACTGTTGCAAGGCTTTATATTTGTGCGAGTATTTAGTAATTACGTGTCCTAACCCATCTATTTCTGCTCCGCCGCTCCCATTTGCGTTCATTTACAGCAGCTGCGTTTCACGTTCGATTTGCCGACTTGTTAGGGTCGCTGTTATGTGCTTGCTTATAATTTTTGATCTTTACTTTCGTTTGAAAGCGTTGGTTGTTCTTACATTAACACGGATTTGCTTATGACTTTGCTGGTAAATAAAATATTACTTTTATATTCGTTCGATAAATGCATTAATGCGTAGGCCAGGGTAGCTTTTCACTGTTTGATAATTATTCTTATAAAAGATAATATTTTGGGCGGGTCACTTCATGGGAATAAGGGAAGGGTGTTGGTGACATACTTTTTACTGTTCAAGAATAGGTTAAACTGTTGATATGGGAGTTGTAAAATAGAATTCTTGTTTTGAACTTATTTTCAGTAAGAACATGGTTTAGACATTTAAACCAACAGCTGAAAGGTGGAAACAATTTTTGAAGTTCGAACTTTCATTTTTGAGCCCGCTTTAAATCTTAAAATGTTTTACTATGGGTGTAGCGGCAAATTCAACTTGGAGATATCTTATTGCACTCTCTGTCTTGAACTCTTTGGGCCAGGTATGGCTTTGCGCTCCAAACCTCCAGTGTTTCGTATTGCTTGTAGCTGGTCCGTTTGGTAGCTACATTTTCTGTCGCATGTGTTTTCTTTTTGGCCGAATGAGTAGAAAACGTAATATTTTTGCTGTTGGCGTTCACGATGCGTAATTAATGGGTAGGCTTGTAATTTGACGCATTGCGTGTATTAGTATATTGATAATAAAACAGAAAAATGCAGTTGTATTGTTACATTAAATAAGGCTTGGTGCACCGAGATTGGTTCAAAGGCTGCAAAACTCGGCCTGTTTTGCCGAACTTCGACTTTCCACTCTGAAAAATTTCTCAAACTCCTCGGTGCAGGTTGACGTAAGTCTTCGCTTAAACTCGATAAAAATCACTGTACTCAAATTTGAAGTTCAAGAACTGAAAATGAAGAACTCAGACTAGCAAAATTTTAGGGAGCGTCAAGTTCGCAATCATCGTGTGAAATGAAGGTTCCACTTGCTAGTTTGCTGGTTCTTTCTTACCGTAGCTGATATCTCGTCGAGACCATACCGAAACAGGCCCATGATATTACTGTCTTTTGAGTCGAGCAGCGAAGTGCTGGGAAGTAATGAAATAGACCTACTCCACACATCTAAAAAATGGACAGTTTTCCCATGTTGCAGAGGGCACGATCGAAGTTCCAATGTAGATGCAGAAGGCCCGCCTACGACTTGATCGATTCAGTTTTATTCGACTTGGGAGTCAGGGGGGCAATTGCCCCCTTAATAAGACCTCTACCCACCGGAAAAAATTTTCCGATTGTTTTCGAAACAACACTGCAATTACTCTTTTCAAACCCACAAGTAAAGCTAATATAATGCCCCCACGCGTAGGTTACTTTTTGCTGCGTTCATGGCCTCATCACATTACGAGCTCGAGTATTTTGGCTTTGAAACCTTTAAGGCCAGTGGCGTAGCCACGGGGGGGATAGAGGGTTACAACCCCCCATTGAGCCTCAAATGACGTCATACTTAGTTCTTCTGATACTTAGTTCAAAGTACTCGATGCTTTGTCATCGATAACCTAGTTTTGTAATTGTCTAAACAAGAATTACGTAGCGTTGTTTCCTGAATCTTGTTCTTTGCCGTTATGCTTAATGACGTAATTTTATTAGCAGGGCAGTGCCGCTCCTGTACATGCAACTGTCCTCGGCCCCTCAAACCTTCCGTAGAAAAATTCAAACGATTTCAAGCAAAAATGATCAACGTAGTGTAGCTCAAAAAAGAACTAACTCGCTAACATTTGAATATCGTTTTAGCAGTTTCACCAGAAAGCATTCCTTTGTAGTAGTAGTAGTAGTTTATTTCATTTCACGACCAAGCTAACACAAACAAAAACAGCTAACAAAAGCAATGGTCGAAAAATAGGTAATAGCGACAAAACGATATGCGTTGAAACATGCTTCAGTTAACAAAAATTATTTCATAAAATAAAAGAAATGCATGGTCGCTGCACCTTAGCATAACTTCTTGCAAGCGCCGTATTTTTTTAAATCAACAAATGTAGTGCACACACACGCAAAACAAAAAAGAAAAAAAGAAATTTTTATGCCAACAACTTCTAGTAACTTCAAACTTGTAACCCCAGATAGGGAGGTTAACAGATGCTACACCTTTCCCAAGGGTGATCCGGGAGCAGCAACAGTTAAGAGATAGCTCCATTACGTCTCAAGGAACGAATCCCTGTCGCCGGATGCCCTTTTATGTCAGTACCCAAGACAAGTTCATTTTGCAAAGCCACAGCGACATCAATCAATTTTAACTTATACTTTTGAGCGGCTATGGATAAGCAACGCAGCTCTAATCCGTGAAATTATTGAAATCCTTATGATTATGCGACAAGCAAAACTGATTTTGTTTTTAAAAAATACTAACATCGATTAAAAAACGATAGAAAGTCCACTAATTGACATGGAAGTGAACAATAGAATCTTGAAATACTCTTGCAGCAGGATACTTGAAGAGTTGGAACCTGTAACAACAAAAACTAACAGCAGAAATCTGTATTGGCTAAATCATCCGATTTAACTTTTTTATTGAATAGGCTCTATACTAAAGGTATTACAGGAAATCGTAATTTAACTGGATGGTAGGCAAACCTGTTTTTTTATCTCTTTTTTAAATAAATTGTACGATTTAATTTTCCGTATGGGTGTTGGAATGGAATACCAAGTCAGCGGGCCACGATGTTTTAGCGACTGTTTAGTTAATTCGATTCGGCAAAAGCGAGGGAAAAGTTTAGACAGACTTCTTGTGTGACGAGAGTTGCTACCGTCCAAAAAGTTATCATCAAGAAGATTTTGAAAAGTTTCTGGCAAGTCACCGTGCAAATATTTATACATAAAGCTGGCCGTTTCTAATACTTCTAACTGATTTATAGAAAAAATACTATGCTTTTGCATCACATCTTTTACACTATCTCTGCCGTTTAGGCCAAATATTAATCTAATAAACTTATTAACAGCAGTTTGAAGGTGTTTAATCATCGTTTTATTTCCATTACACCAAGTCATAATGCAATACTGAAGATGGCTTTTTATCATTGAATGATATAGCAACAGTAAGATGCGTTGACTTAGATGATTTCGAACCTTGTTTACAACACTACAAGTAATTCCAATTTTTTTCAACAGCGCTTCCATGTGAGGTTTCCAGGATAAATGTTCATGCACTATAATGCCCAAAAATTTTAGAGAAGCGACTCTCCTTATATCTTTTTTTTCGCAATTTAAGAGTATGTTGATCAGAGAGTTTGCTATGCGGAGTGCGGAACACAATGTAATTAGTTTTATTAATATTAAGCGAAAGTTTATTTGCTGTAAGCCAGTTATCAACACTTTTCAACTCAGCGTTTGCGACTTGAAACACTCTCAAATAGCAGTTTTCACTGAAAAACAAATTTGTATTATCAACAAACATTATGGTCTTACCTTTAGTTATACAAGAACTGAAATCATTTACGTAAATTAGAAACAGTAACGGTCCAAAAATAGAGCCTCGTGGTACACCACAAATAGCAGTTTTCACTGAAAAACAAATTTGTATTATCAACAAACATTATGGTCTTACCTTTAGTTATACAAGAACTGAAATCATTTACGTAAATTAGAAACAGTAACGGTCCAAAAATAGAGCCTCGTGGTACACCACAGTTTATTTTCAAGGTACCGGACAATTGGTTGTTGCATAAGTAATGCAGGGGTGGCCAACCTTTTGATTCCATGCGCCAATATTTTTTACCCTTAATTTAGATGCGCCACATCAAGCATCCATTTCTTTTCAGTTCTTTAAAACAAGCGCGTGCAATATCGATGAAAAGCAAAAAAAGGGTCTTCACCAGTGTTCCCTTTAAGCTGTGCGCGTGTGCGCGCTCACACGGCTTTCTGAGACTGCGCACAAGCGTAAATTTACTGCGCACAGACATATGATGAAGCAATGTTCTCGGCGGGCAAGTTGAGGAAAATTGTTCTTGGACCTGCTAAAAGGACGCATTTCTTCGCAAAATGTACCGTGCAGTGGCGTCGTGCCATTGGGGCCCGAGTGGGCCCGGACCCTACCAATTTTCTGAGATGTGTTACTTTTTACAGTTTAAAAAATTGAAAATTAAAAAAAAAAATTTAGTCTGTGCCATTCCGCTTTCATCCTTTAAACTAACCCCATACCCCCCTTTCTTATATTATAAATTCCATTGTTTTGTTTTTTAATTTTTGCTTCAATCAATCGCTTCGACTCAGTAGTAAAGTTAGTTTCTTGATCTGTGGTTAGAATTAAGAAAACATTTTGCATGCGTTGTTAAAGATCATAGCCTATGATTCCATCATATGCGTCAAACTAATAATGATTGCAGCCTCCTTTCATTTATTTTAGCCCAGCTTCTGCGTTTAGACTATAATAGTGACTGCACTCACTGGAAGTATCGGTATGTCCTTTTTCGATAAGAAAGTGTGCTGAAACGAGTTTTTTTTTATGTAAAAACCGTAAAAATGCGTTGTCGGCTGGGGGCTCCGCTCCAAGACCCCCCAGCAATGTCCTCCTCCTCTGTTAAATTGTGGGGCCTCACTGATTGCGCATAATGTCCATAATTAAGAAGCGGTTTGAGGTATCAAAATAAATTTCGATTCATTATCCAAAATTTGGGGTATCACGACATATTTTGGTATCTTTTCCTAACTTCCATTTTTCGCATTGTTATTCATTGCTCAATACGGTATTTACAAAGGTTGTGGTCAGTATCTGTTTAAGTTGTTACTCGGGCCCCTTCAAATTTTTTGGCTGCACGACGCCTCTGGTACCGTGAGCGAAAAATGTACCAGCAGTAACATAACTAGGAAAAGTTGCGCTTCTTTGTTTTCAATAGCTGCCATATTCAATTTATTCATGGGTTGTTGCACAAACGTGAGTCGTTTCTAAAAAAGCGCGCACTCGCCAAAGTTTCTGCGCACACAGTCTACAAAAAATTAAAGGGAACATTGGTCTTCACTTCACTCCCTCAGACAGTGGCGCACTCAGGATTTGGCAAAGAGGGGCCACAACCGGGGGTCTGGGGGTGAAACCCCCAGCCGCCAACGGATTTTTATGGTTTTCATATAAAAAACACTCATTTTAGCACTTTTTTTATCGAAAAAGGGTGTGCAGTGAATGCAGCCACTACAGGCAATGCAAAAATATTTTCGCAGCTTACGTCTAAAAGCGGAAGCTAGGCTAAAATAAGTAAAAGGAGGCTACAACCATTATTAGTTTGAGAAATTATAGACTGAAAGTTAGGTTTTAGCACCTTATTACAGGGCCAAAGGGGGGGCATGGCACCATGGCTTCCCTGCGTGCGCCTATGCCCTCAGACGTCCTGTTTTCCACTGACAATGTCGATGGTGAGCAAAAAATAAAAAAGTCTTCACGCCCTCAGATGTTCTGTTTTCCACTGAAAAATATCGGTGGAGGGCAAATGATAAAAATTAGTGAATAGAAGTGGCTGGTCATCAAAAAGGTGCAATGCGCCACTTTTAGGTAGCCAATGGATAAATCTAACGCTTTGGATAAATCTAAAGTTACTCCAACCATACATTGGATAAATCTAACGCTTTGGCTTTGGTTTGCTCGCTTTGGATAAATCTAACGCTTTGGATAAATCTAAAGTTACTCCAACCATACATTTGGATAAATCTAAAGTTACTCCAACCATACATTGCTTTTTTCAAATGCAGCTGTAATATTTTCAACTAACAACGTAGTAGCATGACTGGTCGAATATTTTTTCCTAAAACCAAATTGATTTTTGTGGAAGAAATTCTGTCTAATCAAGAAGCTAACAAGACGTTTATATACTATCTTTTCCAAAATTTTTGACAATACTGACAACAGACTTATGGGTCTGTAGTTATTAACATCATAAGTGGAACCTTTTTTAAACACAGGTATTACTTTAGCTACTTTAAAAGCATCAATAAATTTACCACTACTTAAAGAGAGATTAAATATATGAGCAAGGGCTAGCAGTATGTTTTCAGGGGTAGGTTTTAAAACTTTGGAGGGAATTCCATCCATTCCACAACTATTTTTTGACTTCAAATCTGTTACGATTCTTTTAATTTCAAGAGTAGTAGTGGGGTTAAAGTATGAAGAATTTGGAATTGGAAAAGGCAAGAATTCCTTGAAGTTATGGGAAGTAGGAGGAAGCTAGTTAACCAGCTTGGTGCCAACTTCAACAAAGTGAAGATTAAAGTGATTAGCGATAGTGACAGCATCACTGATCAACTAATTGTCAATTTAAAGAGTAGAGCAGGGATTTAATTTCTTTTTACCAAGAAGGCTATTTATGTTTTTCCATGTTTTCTTTGACTTTTTTCCTGAATCTTGTTCTTTTCCGTTATGCTTAATGACGTAATTTTATTAGCAGGGCAGTGCCGCTCCTGTACATGCAACTGTCCTTGGCCCCTCAAACCTTCCGTAGAAAAATACAAACGATTTCAAGCAAAAATTTTTACCAAGAAGAAGGCTATTTATGTTTTTCCATGTTTTCTTTGCCTTCCTTACAACAATCGTGCCTTAACTGCCTTCGGTATTTCTGGTTTAAGACCTCTCTCTTAAAATTTGAGGCCATCTTTTGTTATTATACAACCAGAGGCGGATCCTGGGGGGCGGGGGATGTGGAGTATGCTGCGTATGCATTCCCCCACCAGCTATTTTCAACAGTATTTTGGATGAATAAAATTTTCCATAATTTCGAACCTCTTCATAACAATATGTCTTAGTCGCCTAGCCTATAATCGCAACTGTGCGAACAAAATGCATCATATTCGGTGAAGCACTCAAAGTTACGGGCCAAAAATATGACAAACTTTCTCTAAAACTTGTTCAATAAGCGCTAAAATGGCCATTTGCAATATGCCAATTTTCAAAAACTTTCCGGGGGAGCATGCCCCCGGACCCCTCAAGGATCGTTTTTGGTGCTTAAGTTGCTTAAACTTAAAATTTGTCGAAAAAAACTACGCTTGAAAAGTAACGAAAATTGGTGCCCCACCCTGAAAAAAATTCTGAATACGCTCCTGACATGAACACATTTTCAAAAGGCTTATTTACGCCCATTTCCAGGTCTAAACGTCTTTGCATTTAGTTAACATTCAAAATTACATCTACCCCACCCAACTCGCTCCTGTATACAACGCATGGTCAAATGTGATGTAATTCTAACCCCCCCCCCCCATTGCAAAATAGGACAACGCATATTTGCCATTGTAACGTCAGAATCATAAATTGTTACCTATTATAGCCGTGGTGTTGTCAAATGTCAATCAATCGAATCGCAATTCGCATGCAGTACCTCTTAAAAAGTTCAATATGGAAAGGACGAAAGGGCAGTTTTTTTTCTAGAGCAATTTAGTAAAATTAAATGCTTTAAAACGAAAAAAGCGTCGATCTTAAAATGCTGGTAGAAAAAATTAAGTGGTTTTAAGGATTTAGGAAACAGCTGTAATAGAAATTTCTTGGTAACAAGGGGAGTTAGCCGTGTAAGGTTATCAAGTTATAAACATAAGAAATAGTATTGGTAGCGGTAGGCTACTAAGCTTACAAGCGAAATGCTGACAATTTCAAATCAAAATTTAATCTTCATTATACTCGCCGTATTACGCCGAAGCGTTTAACGAGTTGCGGGGCCCATCTCCGCGTTTTAGCTCCTCAGCAACACAGCTCCGAAGAAACGTCGCAACGGTGGCGAACCGTTGGCGACACTGTGCCGATTTGACCGGCCCGGGAATCGAATCCCAGACCTCCCGCACCGATAGCGTACGCCTAGCAACTAAGCTAACGGCCGGTCGCTGACAATTCTAGTCGATCCTATTATAGCTATTTCTCGGTCATTAGGTCTACCAATCGTCAGACAGGCTCAGACTAAATTAGAACCCTAGACCTATTAATTCAGAGCCAGAAACTGTAACCGCTAGGCCATCGAGCTTTTTTGGTGGCCAAGTTGGTTAATGTCGCCAACGGTTGAAACGCCATGGCAATGGCGGTCAAAAACAATGAGACCGGCTCGCTTCGCCTCACTGGGCTGAACCTACTTTTATAGGAGGTTCTTGCGCCTCTCTGTTTCCAATTTCCAAACGTTCATGCCAATGAAACGAAACATGAGCTTTGCTGGTTTTTGATTATCTCGGGCAGTTTTTGACCTTGCTACGAAATTTTGTTTGTAGTGTATAGCTGATACTGTAGTTGTTGAAATTAATGTGATCTTCGGCTTCGTTTATTGCTTCCCTAGTTGTTTTGCTGCGCTTATTCACGAGTTTCTGTGGAGCTTCGTAGATAATTTCGACTTCGATTTCTGCAGTTAACTAAATTTGCGTTTTCACGCGCACATGGTGCTTCGTTGTCTCAGCTTATTGTGTTCTGACTCACAAACAGTGTTGCCAGATTATTATTTTTTTTCCAGCCCAATCAGTGACAAAAACTAGCCCAAAACCAGCCCAATTGTAATCACCAATGGTAATCCATTTTGAATGCATAACATTAATGAGTCCACTGTTTTGTGGAATACAACACATCAACTAAAACAGTAACAAAAACAAAAATAGGTGGTGCAAAGCATAGATCAGAGGTTTTCAACCTATGGGCCATGGCCCGGCAGTGGGCCACGGCACTGTTTTCTGTGGGTCACAGAGCTTGATTAGAAAGCAACATCAGCAGTCTCCAATCATGTCATTATGTTAACTTCGTACTTTTTGGTAGTAGTTGTTGGGCCACCGTCATATTTTATCATTTCAGTGAGCCATGAGCAAAAAAAGGTTGAAAAACCCTGGCATAGATACAAATACCAATGTTCAGCAAGATCAATATACAAGTGGCAAGTGGAATAAAAACAGTGCGATAGGTTAAATATATGGTGGGGCAAGATAAATGAAAATAAAGAGGCAAGCTACATACAAACAGTGTGACAAGCTAAATACAAACAGTGTGACAAATAAATTAAAACTGTGTGGGAAACTAACATAAACAGTATAACAAGCCAAATGTAGAATTGTATAAAAGCAGTGTACATTAACACTTAAAGTATTGATGACAGGTGATTGCCAATGGTAGCCCACTGGTTTTGGCACACCCGGCCCATTCTATGGGCTAATTTAGCCTGAAATAAACTGATTGATTGATTAACATACTGTGGAATAAAACAAATGTAAAGAAACTTTGACCACCTTACTAAACTTTAAAAAATATGTCGTTTGACATTTACTTAAATGAGGAAATAAACAAACAATTATATGCATATCAGCATTGAAGCATGTTCAGAAAAGATGTACCGGTACTACACTGCCCAAAAACCCGCAGCTTTAAACAAAAAGTAGCCCAAGAAACCGCAACTTGCAAACTCTAAAATTTCTCCGCAACTTCGTATCGAAACCAGCCCAATTGGGCGGGAAAACCGCCCAACTGGCAACACTACCCACGAGCGCTTTTTGCTTCGGGGTACTTCTGTGGTTTACGTAATCTTGGATTTTGTTAAGTTCTGGACCTCGAGCGCTTTCTGCCTTGCCGCGCCCTTCTGATCAGCAAACTGTTTTTCAGCTTCGATTTTTGTTGGTTTAGTTAGAGCTAGTTTTGGCTCTCGTAGTTGTGCACCTGATGAGTCTGGAAGGACGAAAAAAATGATAACCGGTTACCCTTTATCGTGCACTAAGCGATAGTGTACACCCGGCCCATGTCGTGCTTGCATTGCTCGGTGTCGAAAACAATCATTATCAGAAATTTCTTAGATAGTCTAAAGCAGGGCATAAAACCGCTTGAAATATCGCTCCAATTTAGGTTCAGGTTCCGCAAAATTCATTTTTAGCGGTTTACTCCGGTTCAGGTTTTCCGTCATTTCATTTTGAAGGTTCAGTTCCGATTAAATTAAAAATACTTTGAGTCATCGGGTTCAGGTTCGCACGAGCAAAAGCTTAAGGGTTTAAATTCGGTTGGGGTCCACGAATTTGAAACCGTCAATTCGACTTATGTTCTGGTACACAGCTACATGCGCATTTTTTTTCAAAAATACTCATTGTATTGAGGCTGACTGTACTTTAAGCTACTGTAGCTCATAAGCAATGTCATCAGCGGCCAAAATAACCTCAAATTAACTTCAGATGTCCTTAACTGCTGTTATAGCTACCATAACAATCATTCTTTGAGAAAAATCTTCTGAAGAACACACACGATTTAACGTAGCAAATGCTTTTTAAGTCCAAAATTGATAGCGCAGTGCAAAAAAGGCGCTCCGCTTTGGGTTTAGGCTAGACAAAATTATTTTAACGGCTCACATCCGGTTAAGGTAGAAGAGTTTTGATGACCTTGGGTTCAGGTTCGGTTCACCTTTATTAAATTATAAAGGCTACGGTTCGGGTTCAATGAAAGGAAGTGGTTGATACGAGTTTTCGCTTTACGTTCCGGTTCGGTTCGACGCCCTGATCTAAAATTAAGACTATATACTTCTGTCTTAAATCTACGTCTAAGTACATTGGTACCTCTTGCTCTACCACAGGTTTTCATTTGATTAAATTTTACGGTAAATATAAATAGGTATTCTCAAACATTTTTCCAGAATAGCAAATTAGTGTGAAATAGAACAGGCCTAAAGATTGTACGCTGTAGGCCTATTAGTGTATCAGGCAAAATGGATTTGAGAAAATTTTTTTCGAAGAACAGCCACATCCGCAACAAACGATGTTGCAGAACAGAAAAATGAAAAAAGAACGCCGTGAAAATAACTTTGAAGAGATAACATGTTGTGAGGTTCCCAACATTCTTGTTCATTGACAGTGACCAAACAACCAGAACATGTATTTGCAGAGTTAGACAAAAATTGCCTACTAAGGATGCTGGTTGTTGAATATGTAGTGATTCTCATATTTTTATCAAAAAATTTTTGTTTTTATTGACAAAGTAAGTTAACGAGTGAAGAATATTGGGTTGACTTATCGCATTTTGCTTGGTCAGTTACGAACTTTAGTGTTTTGAAGTTATGCGTTGATTACCCCGTCAAGGCAGGGATGCGTGAAGGTATCGTCATGGTAAATGTTCTAGGCCAAGGATAACGAGCCACCAACCGGCGGGTCACTAAGTGACCCACTTGCACATATCAGAGACCCACTTGTAATTTGGAAAACTTTACCCGCGGACGTGATGACCTTTTTTATTTGCTCTTCACGACTTCATCCGATTTTGGGCGGAAGATCGAACATTTGCGAACGTGATGACTTTTTTTTTGCTTTTCACTCAATTTTGGGCAGAAAATTGAACATCTGCGGACGTGATGACCTTTTTTTTACATCCGTAACCCACGTTTTTTCTTTTTTCGGTCTACGACTTTAAATTTGACCCACCACTTGAAAAGGTTCGCCATCCCTGTTCTAGGTTGTCACGCTTGAATACATAGATTCGATTCTCATTCGAAGGACCCAAAAGTGTTTACCCGATAAGCCACTTCCTTTCGTTAATTGTTTTTAATCTTCTATCCCAAAAGGCAGAAGGAGTACCGTCTCCCCATGAGGATATATTTTTAATCACATTGTTAAATGTACACTTACCTGGTCGTTGGTTTTTATGTCTTTTCTAGATCTGTTGGTTTGTAGCCTAGTTTTTAATTTTTGCTGATTTGATAAATAGTCTTTTACATCTTGTTCCATAAAGAATTTCATATTTAAACTTGGACACAATCATTAAGTTGTAGGGTTAGTATTTCGATTTTGTGTGGACAAAAGAGAAGAAGTAGGCCTATTCAACCACAATCAGACAATACAAGGTAACTGTGACAGAGAATAGAACAGCGAAAAGGAGGATACAGCTGTTGGTTTTGTGACTAGCTTTCCTCATAAGAATTTTTTGGGACCTCTATACTCTACCCTCAGAGTTCAAAAAAATACCCTGAGGGATTCGCTTGATTAGTCAATGGCGCAGTTACATATGCACAAGACGTTGCAGTATTTTTGTTCCACCTACCTAAAGGAGTCCATAGCTTTCGAACAAATGTTTTAGGGGTCCTTGAACTACAAAAGGTTATGAACCACTGGATTAGACTATTATTTACCATGAAAAATTAATCAAAGCAGAATTAAGACGGTAAAACTGTGTGAGAGTATTAAATGACAATTATTGGCTTACAGTGGTTACAATACAGCCAAACTACGTCAAAACCAAACAGTCAATTTTCCAGGGTAGGCTAAGCATTTTTAATTTTTGTCAAATAAAAACTGCCCCATTTCACCGAAGCCTTGCCCCCCTTTCAACAAAGGCTGGCTACGCCACTGCTTCGGAGGGAAGATGATATTTAGCTTTCGGCCTGTTGTTTATCGCGGTTCCCTACCACTGGGTATCTGCAATCAGAGATATCGATTTATCGAGATAATTTATGGGCGATAGTTATCGCTCAAAATGGTTTTGATTTATCGATTACCGAATTCGCTTTTGTAATAGACCTTTGTTTTGTTATCGCCGATAAATTATCGCGATAAACGATTCTTTATGCCTGCAATGTTGAAACTTCAAAGTTAATGAGTAGGCATTACGGAAAAAATGCACGGTGTCCATTAAGTCTTGCTACAATTTTTAAAAAATCTCTCTTTATTTTGCTTAATGCCACGTCGGCAGAGTACGTGAACTGCTTTCTTTTCTTGAAAAATCTAGAAAAACATTTTTGCAATTGGACCTACAAAAAAACTTCGTCAAGCACATTAAAAATTTACGCAACATTTGGCGGAAAAATTTATCGGCGATAATTTATCGATTGCCTATATCGTTTTTTAGAAATCGAGATGAATCGATTTATTATCGGTATCGCCCAGGGCTTTTTTGAAGTTATCGATTATCGTTATCGCTTTAGCACAGAAAGGTCTATCGTGCCCATATCTGTCTACAAAGGTACACCATTTGACAGATCAAGTGGTCTAGTGTTAAAAACGGTGCACCTCTGAAGATGCAAACTCGCATTAGATGCTGAGTCCGGTCAAACCGTGACTTTAAAATTTGTATTCTCAGCGCTTCCTTGCTTGACACTCAACGTTAAAGGCACTAAATGGAGAGCAATTACCGTTTATGCCGTTAGGAATTTCCTATCTAATGGTGTTGTAAAAAGGTAGCTGGCAGCTCCTAAGCGAGCTCGCTATAGCACTTTGATCGCTTCAAATTTTTGACTTTTAGTTCTGCTGATTTAGGTTGTACAAAGAATGTAACCTTACATTTTGCAGATTTCAGTATCTAAAAAACGGCTGGTGGGTTTGTAATGGAACGTTAGCAATATAACTTTCCTGAAAATTTTAACTCATTTCTTTTTCTCTTTTATTCGTAAGCTGTTGGTAGAGCCATACATTGTATCAATGATAAACACAGATACAATGATGTATCAAATTACTTGATTATGTTGAAACGCTTTTGTCACCAGGTTAATACGTCGGTTTTCTTACAACGGTTCAAAGTAGAAGCCAGCTTACTATTTAGCGCAGATACGATTTACCGAACCGATTTTCAGAAATAATGTACGCAGTTTAAAAAATCATCTCTATTAAAGAAGAATAGTTCCTACAAAATCTGTTTGCACTGTGGAAACCATTAAGCAAACAACCGAAAAAAAAAAAAGTTTATACAGACAATCTTTTTTGCGAGATAGTCTTAGATTGACACCCACGTTTATTTTTCATGGCGATCTTTCAATACTTTATCAAATATGCAGCCGAGATTATCATGGGGCATTATTGGAGCATAGGCTACCAGATTAGAAATGAGCAAGTTGATCGACTTCGATACTTTTTCCAAACGAAAAACATGCAACTTTTAAGCAGAAAAAAATTAAAATCGTCAAATTTTATTTCTGATCCGATGGTATATTTTGCTAATTGACTGAAATATGTCAGACTTTTTTGATGGCCTTTGTAGTTTCATCCTTCCCCCTCCTTTTTTTAAATTCATCACTGCGCCACTGCGTAATACAGCCTCTCAATGTAGTTTTAACCTAATTTTCTAAGAATTAGTTGACAAAACTAGGGGTGAACTCAGTTCGAAGTTAATTAATAAAGTAACATTATTTTGGAGTGGTCTTATAGCTAGCCACAGGGTAGCCTAAGCCAGAAATAATATATCGGCGGTTCCAGAAATAACATAGCTGATATTTGCTCGGCTAGTGCATAAAGATTAAAGACTGCCATGTGATAGAAGTCTGCCAAACAGACAAGTGAACCGAGTTAGTAAAAACGTACTGGGAGTTATAGTCAGTAGTCAATTGTTTTGGATAGCGCTGTTCCATTTCACAACAAATTCTTGAAATTTTAGAAAGAAAATATAGATTTGATAAATGAGCAGTTCAGCTGTTAATACCAGTTTTCTTTGCTTTCGTTACAACTAAAACAATCTTCGAAATGTCTATGAAAGATGGAAGCGGTAATTTATTGGGACCAAGTTTGACTTTGGATATTGAAAGGATTCTCTCCCACTTTGATGAAAAAGAGCAACAATTAGAGTATAAACAGGCATGATTTTTGTTTTTGGTGTTGTTTTTTTACACTGCTGGTTTTAACAACTTCTGTTACTTTTTCATAGAGCTGGGACTTTAAACAATTAACTTGGCGGAACGCAAATGCCGCAAACGATCTTTTGAAGCAAAAGAGCACAATCACAAATTTCGCAACCAAAACTTTTAAATTTAAAAAGCGCAACCGCAAATTGCGCAATCACATTTTTTAACAGTGAAACCGCAACCACGAATTGCGCAAACAGGTTTTTTAAAACGTCGCAGCACAATCGCAAATTCCGCAACTGAAGTTTTGGAGCGGATAAGTGCAAACGCAAATTGCGCAAACAATATTTTCAAAAGATAAATCGCAACTGGAAGTTTCATCATAAACTAAAGCGCAATCAAATTCGCTACCTATGGCTTATTTCCTTACTCGTTCTTCGTTCGGAACAAAGTTAAAAAGCAGGAGCGTTTTGTAAAAGTGGTGTAGAAGAGCAGCTATCATCCCACCACGTAATCTTGCCTTCTATCACCACTTAAATAAGGCTCGCGAATGAGCGGCTGTTGATAATCACATGGTGGGCTGGCTGAGGACAAGACTGTGCCTCAGCATCTAGCTCGGACTGGCAGCTTTTTTATCCTGGTCCGTTTGAAGACTTTCTACTATAGCAAACCACAACTGCATATGCGTTTATTGCACTGCAATATAGCAATTGAAAACATAAATCAAAACATAATGGTACAAACAAATATCTACGAGCTAACTCCCAGACCTTAGCTTTCATGAAGATAAAAATTTAAACATTATTTTAGTTTTGGAGGAACAAAGACTGGGGAGACATTTTCCTTCTCCCGCAGCAACACAAAGCGCTCAAAATTGTTTGCAGTCAGCGACGCTCGTTTTGGTAGCAAAACGTTCGAGCCAAAGAAAAATGCTCTTTCCACTGCTGCTGAGCTTGGGACCGTGGTGTTATAATATTTAAATACGTCGATCCATGCTTCCCAGTGTAAAGAGGGGAAGCAATTCGGCGTCACTTTCCCTCTGATCCGTTCTACTCACTCGTCAAGTGGTTTAGCAAAAACTCCCGGCAGATCTTCTGACTGTTTTGCTGCAGCATTGCCAATGCTGTAGTTTAAGGAATTTGTGAAATTTGTGAAACTGCTTGCGGAATGCCCAGCTCTGCTTAAAACGCAGCATAAATTGCGCAATTGGTCAAAAATTTAGCTTAAAACGCAACGCAAATAGCGCAATCGATCAAAAATTTAGCTTAAAACGCAACACAAACCGCACAAATGAGCGCTCGCCAGAGCAATTAGAAATCATCAAACAGAGGTACAGCCTATAAGGATTAGAACACTAAGCAGTTGCATATAGGCCTACTGGACGTCGTCGTTTCTAAGCTGTTGCTTTTCGGTTCGCTTACATCAAAGAAGTCAGTCACTTTTTTTAAAATTTTGCTGCAACTTTTTTTAGTTTATCTTCTGCTTCTCTTCTAGATTTTTTCTTTTCCGAATCACTTTTATGCTTCCTCATTTTTATCTTCAATTACTCTAGCCGACATAATATGGAATCTCCTACCTTTCAAGCTGCATATTAGAATTGACCATCGATGGTATTAGTGTAACTGGCTGAGCAGCCGCGAAAAGGATTTTTGGGTCATAGTGAGCTAGTAGGGTTTTACAGTAACAGTGCATGGACACAAATTGAACAGTGCTTTCCTTGTAATAGGTGTGAGATTTCTAATAGCCTACGCCACCTCAGTTCTTTTATCACTTCATTGACTTAGAATAGTGGCAGGCCTATTTTTGGTTGTGGGCCTGGGGCTGCAGCCCCATCAGCCCCCGCCGTAATCCGGCCCTGCTCACCATATAAGTTACCATCAAGGGGCATCCCGGATTTAAGGCGGTCGGCTAAGTTACAAGTACCACAAAATGCTCATCTAGCCGTTTTTTATATCCAGCTACAAGCATCGAAGTAGGCTTACCAGTATGTTCACAAGTGAAACAAAACTCAAGGGTTGAGTTCCCCTTGGATACACCCACGCAACTTCTCTCGACAAGAGAACGCTTTGGTGCATGACCTCATAATGGCTAAATTTTGTTATTACTTTAGGCCTATGCCATACTTGGTAGGCCTGCATGCACGGGTAGCGTGCAGCTCCTTTACGGTGAGAAAATAAGTAACTGCTTCTTGAACAATGTAATTTTTATTTGCAACCATTCCGAAATGTGTGTATTGGAAGAGGAACCAAAAAAGGTTTCGACTTACAATTTTTTCCTAACATTTTGAGCTAGTTCATGATCATCGTTATCCATATAAACTGATTTTTCGCTCATAACTATTAGATGCTGTTTTGAAAGGTACTTGGTCAATACTGCAAGCCGTAATAGATCATATGATTTAGCCGAGTGGTTATTGCGTCGTTTGTCTTTTTCTTGTGGCTCCCAATAACGCTGCAGCAATGTTGAGTAACTAAACACGCTCTTACAGCTCTATGCTCCTCGATTGCATTTTGATCCTTCTTTTCGTGAGATAAGACAACGACATCCCTGTGCGAATGTAGCATCCACACGAAGAAGACACTGACGCTGGGCATTGGTCTAGAAAATTTTCAAACCTTTTCGGAAATTTTATCTCTACGCTTTCGCTCAGAGAAGCCTAATTATACTAGGCCTGCAACTAGAAATCGTTGCGATATTAATATGATAAACCAGGAAGTCAAACCGTTTAATTTTTCCGGTTCAGGTTCGGTTGGGGTTCATCACCGGTTTCAAATTTCGGTTCAGTTCCGGTTAAGGTTCAGATAAATTGAAACGCTACGATTTGGGTTCGCTTCAGTAAAAATATTTCAAAACTGGTTCATAAAGTTCCGGTTCAGGTTTGAAGCTAAAAATGGGACAATTCTAATAACACAATTTAAAAAATGAAACATACAAAGCAATTTTTCTTCGCATTGACAGGCCAATATAATGCATGAAATACTTGTAGTAAAGCCAATTTCGAGGTAATGAATTGTTACTATGGTCTGTCACCGGCGGCCTATTCAGTCCACCAGTAGCGTTAAATTAGTGTTAAAGCGCTTTGTTTAGTCTGTTATGCGTGTACTACGGGACCGGGTATATCAAACGTAAAAGACTTCATCATGCATAGATTACTTGCATAAGTGACTATTATTTTGAATTCGAACCAGCTTCAAAGTGACGCGAGTGACTTCACGGAGTGAGCCGCTTTTTCAATCGGTTCGGGTTCGGTTAAGGTTCGCAAGGACTCACGTTATTCGGCTCAGTTACGGTTCGCTCTTTGCAATTGTAAAAAATATAGTTCTGGTGTGGTTAAGGTTCGACAAAAATAGCGTAAAACCGGTTTATAAAACTCCGGTTCGACTCCCTGCTGTGATAAACATCGCAAGCATTGTCTCGGGACTAGTGCTGATTTCATCAGCTGTTTGAAAAGTTTGTCATTGCACAACAGTAATTCAAGTCCAATCATTTACCTTAAGATCGGATTGTTTTGATAGGCTACCTCAAATATTTTCGCTGATTTAGTCTTTCAAAAATGATCTGTATTTGGTGAAAGAAAAATAACAAAGTTCGCCGCAAATTTGAATCATTGCTATTAAAAAACAAAAAAATGCTTAGTAAAATCGAATTTGTTTTATGGACATTTTAAACCTTTGTGTTTATGCAGCTTGTGCTAATCTTATCGTTTGAAAAGTTGCAAGGGCAATAATATGGATGACATGGCGGAAAGCCAAAAATTTAAAAAAAAATCTGAAACTGCTTAACTGCATTAGATCTTCACGCACAAGTTTTTTTTTTTGTTATTTCAAGCAGCTTAGGATTTTTGTGATAGTGAAGTACGTGCATCATGATGATGACCTAGTTGAGCATCGAACCCGCGAAGCCAGCTTCGGAGCCCAATGCACCAACCACTCGGCCAACTCCATGTGCTCTTCACGCACAAGTTATACAGGACAGGCAAGCATGAAGACGGAGCAGTGCGCCACTCCCGATAAGTTGGTAGAAAATTTGCATTTAGGCTACATTATTTTTGTATTGTCTGTCAGGTAACTTTTGTCGTCCTCCGCAACGTATCGATCTTGCGAAGAATCTACAACTTCTACAGTGCACTGGGTCACAACCATTTAAAAGAAACTGCCGCGGTCATGACTAAGTTTCAGTTTTGGAGATTTCTGAAGGATTGCCATATTCATCACCATAATATCTCGTTGTCAACTATGGATCGAGCTATAGGTACAGTAAGTATAGTTGCATTCAAGGGCGTTGGTAAGAATATATCCAGGGGAGGTAATAATTTTCTCGAAAGGGCAAAACTAACCAGAGTTGTCAATCGGATTCGGGCTTTTCGGGTAGGGTTCGTGCCAGGCTTAGATTTTGAAAAATTGCCGGGCTTCAATCGGGCCGGACGCCGGAGCAAAATCGAGAATTTCAGTGAGTGACAGTGGCGTAGCAAAGAGGTTACAACCCCCATTGAGTCTCAAATGACGTCATACTTCTTTTTCTGATATTTATTTCGAAGTGCTAGATACTTTGTCATTGATAATCTGGTTTTGTAATTGTCATAATAACAAGAATTATGTAGCGTTGTTTCCTAAATCTTGTTCTTTGCCGTTATGCTTGTGAAGCAATGACGCAATTATATTAGCGGGGCAGTGCCGCTCCTGTTAGGCTGCAAGCAACTGCCCTCGGCCCCTCAGACCTTCTTAAAAAAAATTCAAACGATTCCAAGCAAAAATGATCTACGCACTGTAGCTCAAAAAAGAACTAACTTGCTTACATCTGAATATCGTATTAATCGACGTTCCACCAGAAAGCATTCCTTTGACTTCTTTACAACAATCGTACCTTAACTGCCTTCGGTATTGTTAATTTGAAACATATCTCTTAAATCTGAGGCCATCTTTTGTTATTATACAACCAGGGGAGGATCCAGGAAGGGATGTGGGGTATGCTGCGTATGCATCCCCCCACCAGCCATTTTCAAAAATGTTTTGGATGAATAAAAATTTTCCATAATTTCGAACCTCTTCATAACAATATGTCTTAGTCGCCTTAAGCACGCATAATCGCAACTGTGCGTACAAAATGCATCATTGGTGAAGCACTCAGAGTTAGGGGCCAAAATATGACAAACTCTCTTTAAAAATTGTTCAAAAAGCGCTAAAATGGCCATCACAGTATGCCAATTTTTAATAACTTTCCGGAGGAGCATGCCCCCGGACACCCCTACGGTCGTTTTTGGTACTTAAGTTGCTTAAAACTTAACCTGACGAAAAAACTACGCTTGAAAAAGTGACGAAAATTGGTGCCCTCCCTGAAAAAAATTCTGAATGCGCCCCTGACACGAACACATTTTCGAAGGGCTTATTTACACCCGTTTCCGAATCCAAACGTCTTAGCATTTAGTTAACATTTAACCTAATTCAAAATTACATCCTCCTAACAAAACTTTGTGGATTCGCTCCTGTATACAACTTATGGTGAAATGTGACGTCATTCTGAGCCCCTCCAATTTATTGCGAACTCCTGGCTACGCTAGTGGTAAGTGATAGGGTTTTCGCGACTGCTGAAATAAAGCAAAGAGAACACCTTGCATAAAGCTGTTCGTAACTGGTGGATTGTGAATGGATGAAACTTGTTCTCTTTTTTTGTTAAAACTTTTTCAAAATTTGAAGTGATGTTTTGATTTCGGGTTTAAATTGGGCTCAGACTGCCTGATAAATTATAGGACTCGGGTTCGGCTCAATATCTTCGGCCCGTTGACAACTCTCAAACCAACTAAAAACCTAATTTCACATCTAATTTACCGTATCCTACACTGTATAGGCGTCAATTTCTAAAGAGGTAAAGGGCCTCTTTGACCCCTCTATCTCGCTCGATGTTTTGGCATATTTCAATATTTGTTTGATACTTTTACCCTAAGCTGCATTGGCTTAACAAGGTTTGTTATGTTAGCGCTTATTTTTGCAATATAGGCCGACATCAATATGCGATTTTCGTGCAATACCCAAATGGAATTAGGCCCTAAGAAAGTAGGCCTATTTGTTAAAATCAAGAACCTACTCATAATTATAATTGCTCTTTAAAACTTTTAATTGAATTATAAGTCAAATTACACTGTGCTGCACCGCAATTTCATGCATTACTTTGTAACCTATAGGCTACAGCAGTGGTGCGGGAACGTTTTTTGGACAGGGGGGGGCTCAAAATAGCAAGATAGTGTCAACGTCTGGGGGGCTTCACTTCGCCCCCCAGACCCCTTTTTTTCGAATGTCCTTTTTTAGGAGCAGGACACACAGTAGACCTGCCTTGATAGACATCAATTGCATGCGCGCTCAATAGACCGGAATTTTTTCAGGATAATTTTTTATCATGAAAAACAAGATTGCTTTCTACCATTAGGCTTTTCTAACTATGCACGAATTACTACTAAGCATTTTGTGAGTGCATGTATTTGTAAAATGCAAATACCTCAATGACAAAACTGAAAAGTAAGCAAACAAAATTTGTCCGATCTAACTTTTGCTTTGCTGATTAGAGTTGCAATTAACAAACAATGCCCAACTAAAATAAAAAAAAAATCAAATCAAATCTTCATTATACTCGCTGTATTACGCCGAAGCGTGTAACGAGTTGCGGGGCCCATCTACGCGGCTTAGCGCCTGGGCAACACAGCTCCGAAGAATCGTCGCAACGGTGGCGAGTCGTTGGCGACACTGCGACAATTTAAGCGGCCCGGGAATCGAACCCCATACCTCCCGCGCCGATAGCGTGCGCTTGACAACTGAGCTAACGCCCGGTTCATGCCCAACTAAGGTTTAAAAATAACAAAAAAAAACACACGATCAAAATAAAGCACTGAAGCATTTTTTAACTCAATGAAATGTGTAGATATAGGTATTTAGGTAGGCGTACTAGCTCAATTTTAGTAACAATCATCGGTGCCAGTTTAGTAGTGATTTAACCACTTCATTAGGTAGGTAGAAAAAATTCAAAACCTATAAAAAACTCAACCAGAAAAGAGAACTTGCACAAGCTCATAAAAGCTTGATCAGGGGTGCCCAACCAACAGTCGATCGCGATCTAGGCCTACCGGACGATCTTTGGGTGCTTGGCTGTCGATCGCAGGCCGATTTGGCATGTACACATATCAGGTTGGCCACCAACATTTTCAGTTCATGTAACGCGTCCGGGCCGTGAAGGCCTTTTTTTTAGCTCTTCACATAAATTTTGGTGGAATTCGGAACATCTGAAGGATTGAGGACCGTTTTTTTGCATTTCACCGCATTTTCGTTTACGATTTGCGTAATTCCCATGATCAGTAGCGACTTTCATGAGCATTCAGAGTAGTTTAGCCTAAAGTGTTTGGCAGCTACAAGAATCGGCAGGCATTATACTTTTACTGGTTCATCGTCCATAAGGTTTGCGAACGCTGATATAAAACACTGTTAAAAATGAACTTCAAATTTTATATAAATTTTACCAGGTTTTACGTTGACCTAGTGCATAATAACTGAGCGATTTTTAAAGGAATAGTGATTCGTCGTTGGTTAAAAGCGCTATAAAAATATTTGCTTCATTAGGTATGTACGTTGCGAGCATTAATCCCGTCGCACTCAGTGGCTTGAGCTCCCCTCCCTGGCACCCTACTTCCCGCGCCTTTGGGCTACAGTTGATGTGATCGCGTCTTAATGGGTGATCCCAATCACAGAGGTGGCACTTTGAGCTTTCTGAAAACAGACATACGCTATTGCATGACCAACAAAGAAAATGACACCATATATTCAAATGTTTTGCATGGGTGACGTTCAGCAATTTTTAGGCGATAGGCAAACATCCAAGGCATATAAAGATTTCAAATAAGACCTAACACGTCTTAAATTTATGTCTAAAAAGTTTTCTATTTTGTTTTCTTCAAAATAACCCTACTGGTAGGGATGTGCCTCAAGGAAAATTACTCGGACTCGTCGAGTAACGAGTATTTACGACATTACTCGGCGAGTCCGAGTATCTATGACGTTACGCGCGATGGGAAGTACGCTTTTGCTCTTTTGGTTTTCTTGCATTTAGCTCCTTCCGAGCCATTGGGTTAGCCAGTAACAGTAGTATTTGATTTAGGCATTGGTGGGCAAGTTACTTCTAAAAAGGAACTACTTACAGTTACAAGTTACTTCGCAAAAAAGTAACTTAGTTACAGTTTGGTTACAGTTACAAATTTAAAAAAGTAACTAGTTACAGTTACTTTTTTGCATGCCGCAAAACAAAAAAAAACTATCAATTCGTAAAATGTAGAAGCTCCATAGAGTGTATTCAAACCAAAATCATTCATCTATATATTGAAACCAAACGGAAATAGGCTACGATTATGATACGATAAACGCTACAGTATAAACAATTGATTGCCTTTCGAAAACGATAACATTTCAAAGGGATTATATATCACTAAGCCCACAGCGCTTCGGCTTTAAAATGCCTTTTTTAGTACAAAAAAGTCCTTCAACTTCAGCACTAGAAGCAGCGGCGTGGCGAGAAATTGTAAAAGAGGGGAGGTCCCACTAATTCGACATTTTTTTCAAGCGTAGTTTTTATAAGGCAAAATTAATTTGAAGCTGATGGTGAAACAAAAAAAGGCTCTAGGGGGTCCGGGGCATGCTCCTCCAAAAAACTTAAAAAAAAAATTACATGCTGGAATGGCTCTTTAGTGCTTTTTAAATAATTTTCAGGCAAATTTTGATTAAATTTTATGACCTTGATTGTGAGGGGTAAGGTCTAGCATCAGCCCCCAGGTTCGGTTAGGGTTAGATTTGGTTAGGATTAGGTTCGGTTTGGGTTAAATTTAGTCAGGGTTCGGTTCAGTTATAACCCTAATCTCAAGTTCCTAACCAAACCTAACCCTAACCGAACCTGGGGGCTGATTCTAGACGTTATCTGATTGCGAGTGCTTCGCCAAATATGATTCATTTTGTTCGCACATTCTCAAAGTGGGCAATATCGCCCACTCGGGGGCGAAAGAGAAACACCAGGGGGCAAAAAGCAAAAGGGGGCGAAAGCGGCGAAGGGGGGACGATAGCTCATGAACCGTGTAAGACCTTTTTTTTTGCTCTCCACCGAATTTTTCTTTGCGAATTGGGTAATTCCCATTCATCAGTAGCTCTTGCCCTTGCGAGGTTTATTAGAACACGATCTTATTAGGGCGATGATGATATGCAAAATACCGTAAAGGGGTATTGGGACAAATAAGTTTGAGAACCGCTGATCTAGAGCATTGTCGGTTGCCTTGTTTAGTAACTTACATTGATCATTTTTCTTTTCAATTCGGCCTCAGTTTCAGCGGGCTCGTCAAAGAACCAAGCTCATTATTACGAATGGAGTGAAATTAAATAATTTTTTTCCATTTTTTTAGCGGAAGAAGATGCCCCATGAAAGTAACTGCAACTGTAACTTTTGAGGTTCTAAAGTGGTAACTAGTTACAAATTTTGTTACTTTTGCAGAAAAGTAACTTAGTTACAGTTACTAAAAAAGTAACTAGTTACTGCCCACCACTGGATTTAGGTATACTGAGCTTACAGTCGAATGGCTACATCTGGGCAATACAATGCAATAATTACAATGTACCCCGTAGGTACCTTATTAAGCAAAAAGACAGTAATGTTCATGAATAAACAGTCGTGTTTTGCGCTGTACGGTAAATTACTTCCATTGAGTCGGCAATTTGGGTTTAAGTAAAAAAAAGTTATTTGTTTACAAATTAGTATTCGGTCGAGTATCACCTATCAACTAACACTCGGTCCAGTCCGAGTAATAAAAATGCCTTAATACTCGGCCGAGTACGGTAATCGGATTCGACTCGGCACATCCCTACTACTGATAGGCCTGTGAATTCAATCGATAGAGCAGCAGGAATTTCTAGCGCTCGAATCGAAAGGGTGTAATGAAGTAGGTAGTAGTTTATTATTCCTTTTTTTTGTTCAGCGAAAAGCAATGCAAATGAAGATATTCACAACCCAATGAAGAAAATTCTCTTAAGGGACTTTCATTCCCATTGCGCAATATTGAGTTATCTATTGTACCAGAAACAGGAATCCAGGTAGAATTTACGAGCACGGTTATATTGGCGAAGTGAGCTTTTATTGTTTCAAAATATTAGGCCTATGTTGCGGAAACGAAACATAAGCTGTGGTTGTGCGTTTTGCAAGAAGTAAGACTATGGTGTAACTAGCTGCTTAAGTATTTTTCCGATTTTGCTTTTCCGTCGCACACAGCATAGGCTTACTATTGTTAAAATCAGACGCTGTTGGATATTACTTTTGAATCTTGGCATGACTCGTCCGATTAGTCCCTCTGCGATAAAAACAAGCGCACCGCTATCTCTGCGGGAAGTCTAGGGTCCAATTTCGGGGCCAGTCAAATCGGGCACGATGTCGCCAACGGCTCGATCGCCACCGCTACAATGTTTCTTCGGAGCTGCTGTGCTGCCCAGACATTAAACCGTGGAAATGGGGTCGCCAATCGTTACACGCTTCGGCGCAATACCGCGAATATAATATTAAAGATTTGATTTAATATTTTAGATCTCAGAGAAATGAAGGTTTGATTGCAAGATGCCTTCAGCGATTAATTGACGAGCACATCGCGAAGTTTTCCGGTCAAGTTAGTGGACAATGCCTATCCGAGCCTCGTCGTGCTATAAATGCGCTTGCATACATGGAGAGGTCGTGGAAAATCTACCAACGCGTGTGCACAAAACGTCGCCTTCCTCCACACGAAAACAGCTTTTGCATGAGACAATTTTTATTTTTGTTAAAGGTAGCTTGGGGCAGGTCAATTATTTTAACAATACAATTATTTTACTGCTATTTGGGTCTTCTTTTAAACCAAAATTATTCAAAAAAATTATTATCATAGTTTGAACATGAAATTTGTGGAGTGTGTTTAGTGATAGTTAATCGGCAGCGTTAGCGTAGCTTTTTTCGGCCCTTGCTTGCTGCATTTTCCTGCTCAACAACCTTGCGAAACCCAGCTACATTAACTACGGTACCAATACCACGATGAGGGTTGTCGCGTTGCACCCATCGCGTGTGAATCAACTCACCTTAAAGCTGTCAGTAACCATCATTATAACTGATAGCCTTTTTCAAATTTCTAAGCCATTAAGCTTTTTATCACTAATTGCACTTTGCTCATTATTTCTTCCGGTTTGTACTATTTATTTCCGGAAAGCGTAAAAGCATGATCAATTTTGATCATTAGCTCTTGTGTAAGAAGTTATATTATTTTACAGTATTTAGTTGGCTATCCTTGTGCTATGAGAGAGCAATCAAACAGCTTCACCGAGCTCTCTTGGGAGTTGCCAGTCATCTGTCTATACTAACATAATGGGGTAATCCCGTTAAGTGCCTTCTCTAACGTTACAACAAGCAAACTGGCCAGCTTATTCCCCACACTGCCCTTTCATGCTGAACGTGAACCTGTGAATAAGCCTACCACTTTTAAAGTCATTGGTCAAACCCGATTCGGAATAAAATCCGAGTTTACTGCTTCAGAGGCAGACACTTTTTCTCAGGGCCGGATGTACGTGTAGGCCAGCCTAAGCAGATTGACGCCTAGGGCCTCGGAGAAAATGGGGGGCCTCGGAGAAAATTAGGGGCCTCATCAGGAACAACGAAGACCTCTTTTCAGTCTTCACTGATATTCGCAGCGAAAACACATCTGCGGACACGACGATCTTTTTTTGGGTCTATACCGATTTCTAGTGAAAAAAATGGATATAGCCTATAGGGCCTCTTATCGTCTAAATCCGGCCCTGTTGTATCTACTCGGCTATCTGAGTCGCTACTGTAAACGAGTTTCCCGTTGTTAGTTACGCTTACGTTGCTGCTCATTGTGCTGCAGCGCTGCATAATAAAACCAATGTGTAACATCATTTTCATGCAAAAAGGTAACAACAAAGCTTGGGTGGTGTTGAATCTTTAAGCTTGCTTCCTCTGCCTTTTGTAAGAACGACGCTACAGCTCACTCGCTATGCTACTTTAGTCTGCATAAGCTCCATTACGCTTCACCGTAAACTATTTCAGGATTTAAAAATTGTCGGTTCTTGCCTTAGCACAAAAGATGTCCTCAATACTCTGTCTGCTGATGATCCTTCAGTCTCAGATGGGGATAGCTACAACCTGGAAGTTGAGGTAATTTGGTGCGGATGCTATTAGTTTTAAATTCCAAAATAAGAAGCGTATTGCAAAGTATTGCAAAAATGCTGATATTGCCGTACTGCACGTTAACAAACTTCCCAATATAAAAACTGGGAAAGATCCACTTGAATTTAATAAAACAAGGGAATTTAAAATATTAGACAAAAATGATAGTTTGCACAGCCTGCTGCTGAATTAATTTCTAATATTTTGTCCGGAATGCATCAAAATTGGCGTTTAAGCTCATTTAAATACTGCATCATGATTTGAATAGGCCTACTGGTTTAGATGACTTTCTTAGAATTTTTCGAGGCATTGGTTGGAATTGCACTACTCTTTAAAGCTGCAGATGGTCGCCAAATCGAAAAATCCCTTCCAAGCAATCAGTCTTCGAAAAAAAGGTGAGGTGGTTCGCAAAACTGTAAATTTAAATCATCATTGCAACTTTCCGGCAAATTGCTGGTTCTGAAAGCGATTTCAAAAGTGGCCTATGGTTGCTGTTGCAGCAAAGGCATGCACCAAATGCGACTGCACAAAAATAACCAAACAACAAATTAATCGACTAGAAAAATCGAGTTTATTGTATTTAACATTAGCCTATAGGTATGCAGTGGGCTACATGCGACAAACAATTGCTTTGCAAATTTCATAACATATCATTTAGGCTTTAGCCATCGCTTCGTGCCCTTTTGTATTGCTGAAATGCTTAAGGTGTGATCACACTGAGACCTTCGAGACATTGGGGTACAAAAAATGGAACATGCGGCAAAACGGATTAGCGTTGAGACAACAAACTAATCGTTTTCCGTACCAATACTTATTTATTTTAGTGTCCAAGTGTATTTTTAATGTTTTTAGCGTACGGGAATAAAAGTTAAATTGATTGAGACATGGGGCAGATTTATCTTATCAAAGTCATTAAGATGTGATGTCATTATAAAATAAATCTGCACAATGTCTCAAAGGTCTCAAGACTCTCAGTTAGTGTGATCAAAGGTGTGATTGCACCTTTACAACTGAGCAGTATTTTGCTTTTCGGTGCAAGCAACGTTGAAATTTTACACTATGCTCAACCACAACTACATGTTTACAGAATCGCAACTTCCGATTCTTTTTCGACAACAATCGGGTCCCAAACAGACAATGTGAATGTAAGTTAATAGTAATGTTGTTTTTACCGGCAACGACATAGGCATGATCCTTTTCGTCACCATCTTTGCTTTATGTTACGATTAAGTTATATAAAAAAATCCAGCTACGCTAGTAATACCACTGTATAATCGCATTCAGCGCCTGTCTCTTGACGGTAAAGGTAGCGCTATAGCCAGTGGCATAACCACCGATGGGGGGGGGGGTTACAACCCCTCCATTGAGTCTCAAGTGACGTCATACTTACGTCTCTTCCTGACTTTCTTTTTGAAGCGTTAGATGCTTTTAACTACTCTTTCTTTAAGCAAGTAGGCTACCCGCAACAGTAGGCCTAAATTCGGTTATTTTGCAGTATGTTAATTGGACGTGTAGCCAAAGGCGGATTCCAAGAACTCGATTTTGGGGGTGGTAAACGGCGAACGAAAACAGATACCAAATTTACCAAGAATGTGAGCAAAAAAGCGGTATATCGTTATAGTTCAAAATTAACCAAAATTTTCACAAAATTTAGAGAAATGATGACGTTTTAAGAGTAGAGGGTAATCGCCCTCACCTCCCAACCCTGGATACGCCAATGCACGCATCAGTGCCAGAGTAGCGCTGTTTTCTGAGTGATGTAATAGATCAATTGGTGTATCAGACCTTCCGTAGAAAAAAAGCTAAAAAGATAAATCGCTGACATTTAAATATCGTTTTACCAGTATCACCAGAAAACATTCCTTTGACTTCCTTGCAATAATTGTGCCTTAACTGTCCTCGGTACCGGCATTTTTAGTTTACAGCCTCTCTCTTAAATTCGAGGCCATCTTTTGTTATTGTACAACGTATGTTTAAATGTGACGTCATTCTTAACCCCTCCCATTGCAAAATCCTGGCTACGCTACTGGCTATAGCACTTTGCTAATTTGGAATTTGAAATATAGCCTATTTACATTAGAAAACAATCTGGGTTTCCAACTACAGCAGAGCCGGCGGCAGAGCAGTCGATTTACCGAGGCCAAGCGTTTATCAGGGAGGGGGAGGCAAACTTTGTAATTAAACACAAAAGCCGCTCTCTTCAACAGAGTAAGCATGTCGATTGGGGGGCCAGGCCCCCTGGCCTTTCTTGGCGCCGGCCCTGAACTACAGTAAAAATTCACGGGCTAACGCCGAGACTTTTACTTCTTTTTTCGAATGAACGTAATATTGCTTGTTGGCCTACTAGAAATTCTTCCGCTTTTTTTTCAGTGGAAATTATTCGAAGTTAAATTTTATCAAAGTAAACAAACTAGCCTAGCTATTATGTGTAAAGATTAACGGTAATTACAAGTAAACATAGATCTGCTTTTAATTAGGCAGTCAAAGAAAAGACCGAGGAAATCAAAAAGAAGCTTTTAACTTCACGTAAGTTGTTGGCATACTCAGGACCGGATTAAGGCGGAAGAGATAGCCCCGGGGCCTCAGTGATAGGGCCCCTCGCTTATGAGGGGTTCTCACTGCCACAAATTAAAAAAAAGGAACAAAAGCTAATGCCAACATTGGGTTTGCGAAAAGCATATAGGGCCCCCTAAAAAATTATTCCTGCGTTCCCAAAAAGCCTTACTACGGCCCGTGGCATACCTTCACTTTTTACAAGTCACCGGCTCATTAGGATGTCTGCACAGTATGTGGATTACTCATGATGGAAGAAACGTCGGAGAAACAGTCTATGATTTAAGAGCATGTATAAAACTTTACGTAGGCTTAAAAATTACTAGAATGCAAGAAGTGTAAATGCTCCACCCTCCGTTCTGTCAAATTATTATAATCAATGAATAGTGCAAATTACCTCAAGTATTTCTTTTCGGAAGTAATCCGTTAAACTTGTCAAAGTGATATCCGGTCATTGCAATTGGAATGAGTGGAAAGCTCAGAAGGGTTACACCGGGTGTTGGAGTTACAATTCTAGCAAAATATGAACGTGCTATACTTCACTGCCAGGCAAGTTACAAATAGGCAAACTGAGGAAAGATTTCGTATTCTCAAAGCTTTTCTTCAGGCTCTCGTAGCTTTCTGACTGGCAGGGTCAGAATCGATTCGTATTGTACAAATAGAGGGATGTTTCTCTTCGATGCAGCCTCGCCATGGAAATAATTAAGGACAAAAAGCTGAGGCAACAACAACATAAAACCTCTCTATTAATTGGGCTATATCCATGTTTTGTACCACAATTTCGTATGGTTAAAAAATAAGGTAACCTTTATAATACCTTTTTTTCTGATTAACGATCAACATTGTAGCCAGGAGTTTAAGAGAAGAAGAATTCAACGTTTGGTGCAGTAAACTGAACAAGTTCTTCACGCAATATTTTTTTCCTGCTTGGAATCACGCGGAAACTCTTCAAAACAAAGTGGTGAAAGACAAAAAAGATAAAGTAGAGCAAGAACTAAAACTCCAACCAGATGAAGACGTTGAAAACCAAAGGTAAGTCTTCTAAAAGTGAGATGGTAAGTTGGAGAGGGCAAAAGTTTTTTGAGAAGACATTTACAAGTTTGCCTATTGGCTGCTTTATAAATTATTATTATGTATGCAAGAGTGTTCTCAAATGCTAAAGACTGAGTTCAATCCTTTTTTCATGTGAATTCTTTCGTTTTGTATTTTTAATGTCGTGTTTAAGTTCTTGTGCATTAGATCAGTGTAATATTGTAAGCTGCTGCCCTAGGTGCGGTTGAGATTCAGACGATTGTGAGGTCTTCGCTGTTTCCGACCTGTGCTCTTTACTTTTGCGTTCTGGTAAAATAAACTTGACCTCACAAAAAGCTTCTTGATGCCATCGTTATATACTGCGTGACGTAGGGGAAGTGTGGGACCTATCGGACAAATTTTACTTCATTCTAAATTTTGTTCAAATGTTTAGACCAGTGGTTCTCAAACTTTTTTAAAATTTCGACTTTTCTGTCCCCAAAGATTTTTTTCCATCACTCACGGTCCTTTATTTTAAAGTATGAATTTCCACGCAAAATCAAGTGGAAAGCAAAAAAAAGGTCATCACGTCCGCAGATGTCCAATCAAGCACAATTCAATGGGATGATTTATCAAAAATCCGCGATCTCTATGCGGTGCCCCTGAAACTGCTCCCCAGTCTGAGAACCACTGGTTTAGACAATCTTAGATATTGTTTGGTTTATGTTGGACTTTGCTTTGTGATAAACTTATCCCGCGCCAAAACGGAAGGATTTAAAATGCTTAGGGTGATTTTATTTGCGACTGAAAAGCGTCACTCAAACGTCTGAACGGTCCCCACCCACGGTCACATTTCGTTCACAGGGTCGAGACCTTTCGGACAGCTGCAAATGTGACTTCAAGTATGGGAAAACTTCTCGTAAAGATCATTGCTATAATTAGTATTCATAGTACTGGGGAACTGATAATGTAAAATCTTATAGTACCGGTACTCATAATATAAAATCTCGTAGTACTGAAGACCTTTTGGACAGTGTTTGAATAAGTGAACGTGTCCGATAGGTCCCGTCCGAATGGCCCCTGGTAGCCATTTTTAACTTCCTTCCGACAGTAATCTAGTTTAGAAATGTCATCTAGATCTTAACTCAATACCTTCAGTGGGCACAAGACTCACTTAGCTACCAGTGGAAACGAGATGTCAATACTGTGTGCAAGCTTCCTAAAATCTCAAAATTATCCAGCCTAATTTTTTTTACTTTGAACCAAAAAAAAAAAAAAAACAGTTTTCTTATTGTAGCCACCACGCTTCTTGCTCCATACTTACACAAACATGTGATTTTACCACTTGTAAAACTTCACTTTCTTCACTAAAATGAAACCGCTAAATAATCACGAGATCACAAAAATATGCTGCTGTCCGAAAGGCCCCACATTTCCCTCACATTCAAATTCGAACGATGAGGGTAAAGCTCGTAGCTTTGTTTCTACTTCGCTTTTTTATGCTTGAGTGTGTGTTCATTGTCTGTGAAAGAATAATCGTACGGGATTATTTTTTATGAAAGAATGAATAGTTATAATCGTTACCTTTTCCGGTACGTTAAAACACTAGGTAGTTGGCAGGATGACTGCCTTTTAGTCATTCATACTGTTTACAGCCCATTCTGTTTGTGTTGCTTGATGGGTGTTTTAGAAAAACATACAAAAAACGCTATCACCGAAATAAGTAAGTCTAATATAGTATGAGCTATACCGGTGAGGCAAAAGTGCCTCACCAATTTTGCACATCTACATCTGACTACCCTAACACGATATAGTAATATTATTTACACAATTATTCACATGGATAGGAACTTCATTTCAAAGGATGGTACGGAATTCTCAGTTGCTGGTCGTGAAGTTAAGTCTCAGGTAACGTCAGCGTCTCCTTACGAGCCAAGTATTTTTGCTGAATCGGAATTCGGGGTGAGTTTTTGTGGCTAGTAGTTCGGCAATATGGGGTAGTTAAACGTGGGTCAATGCAAGCTAATAAAGAGAAACTCATTTAATAATTCGTTTGTCCAAAAAGGTAAAAAAACAAAATCAAGTCTTCATTATACCCGCAGAAGCCTATTACGCCGAAGCGCGTCGGGGGCGCATCTCCGCGGCTGAGCACCTGGGCTACGCAGCTCCGAAGGAACGTCGCAGCAGTGGCGAGCCGATTTGCCCGACCCGGGGTTTGAACTCCAGACCTCCCGTACCGATAGCGTGTGCGTAAAGCAACTGAGTTAACGGCAGAAAAAAACGGAGTATGCATATTGATCGAAGATTTTCGGATTAGTAGCCTACAGTAATTTTCTGATCTAAAATTCGATACTTTTGTTACCGTACTCCAGCAATTTTTCATACAGGTAATGCCGTGATTATTCGAATCTTACGGTTATGGTAGCATAAATTTGGTCTAAAATTTGACTTTTAATCGCAAATGAGATGTAAGGGATTGTTCTTATAGCTTCAGTAACGCAGACAAAAAGTTAGCTGCCTTATCGCTTATTTTTTGTCTTGCTGTAACAAAAAACGAGGAGAATTTTACGGCTTAGATCTACCCTACCATCACAATATCAGCACTTAAGCAGCCTTAGCCATGAAAGGCCTATTCGAGAATATATTACTGGGTCTCCTGAACGAAACTAACTTTCTCAAGATTGAAACAAGGCATTTTAGACATTCGAGTCGTCCACCACCGGGTTTTCCAGAACTTCATCCTCCGTGAGCAGCCGCATCAGCTCATCTGTCAGCAAAAGATAATACACTAATGGAAAATCGTGGCCATATACTCCAGATCCATCGGTCGGTAACCCGGCTTTTCTAAGCCTTTGTGCATTTTTGTACCGAATAATGCCGTACATGTCAAATTGCTTCCAGTGAGTTTACCTCTCCACCGTCATGAATTTTCAGTTTTATGAAAAGGCATCTTTTTTCGAGAGTAATTCAACTTTTTAGTTCACATCAACTTTTGTTCCTTCACAAGCATTGCACAGCGGTTTTCACGTTTCATTTGCTCAGGCCTGTATATTGTCATTCGTGATTCTTTAAAAATAATAAACCATTCAAGTCTTGTGATTGCTGTCAGTATGTTTGTGAATCACTTAGTCCTTGACCTTTCGACATAATACGACTTCGAAGACATCTCGTTAAAATGTTAAAACGTAATGCCATTTATTCCGTAGTCTGCTTTACTGCACATCATTGTCGCTTCATTTTTCCAACTCATTACAGTATAAAATCCTATTCTTAAAGTTATGCTATTCGGTCGGCGACCTTTAGTTTGTGCGACCAGAAAAGGTGCAAGTTATGTTGAAACAGCGTGGCATTCCTTCTGGGTACCCACGGAGCGGTAGCGTATTTAGGGAGGGGCATTGGGCCATGCTTCCCCCCTTTGACTCCGCTTTTTAGTAAAATAGAACAAAATTAATGGTGCCAAGTGACTGAAATATGCCAGACTGTTTTGATGGTTTCTGTAGCCTATGGCCTGGGGTGGATCCTGGGGAGTAGGATTAGGGGTATGCATCCTCCACCAGCCATTTTCAAAATAGTTTTTGATGTATGCAATTTTTCCATAATTTCGAACCTTTTCGATGGCGATAAGCCTTACGCCTTGAGCACGCATAATCGAAAATGTGCGAACAAAATGCATCATATTTGGCGAAGCACAAAGAATTAGGGTCAAAAAATTTAAACAAAATTTGCCTGAAATTATTCAAAACGCACTAAAATAGCCATTACAGCATGTAAATTTTCAAAAAATTTCTGGGCTAGCTTGCCCCCGGACCCCCTTAGAGTCTTTCTTAATTCTCAA
This sequence comes from Trididemnum miniatum, assembly GCA_964006365.1. Lineage (NCBI taxonomy): Eukaryota > Metazoa > Chordata > Ascidiacea > Aplousobranchia > Didemnidae > Trididemnum > Trididemnum miniatum. The sequence continues at coordinate 13,811,739 of OZ023239.1, forward strand.
TCAGCTTTAAATTTGTTCTGCCGAAAATAAATACGCTTGAAAAAATGTAGAAATGATGCCCCCTCCCCCCTTTTAAATTTCTCGCTGAACCATTACTGTGCATCCAGGCAGGTCACAATTTTCCAAAAAACAATCTACAAAACTCCATGAAAGTACCTCTTGTCACTGCTGCCTAATTTCGACATACAATTCGTCCATGGAGAGACCACATGTTCAAAAAATGCATTAACGATGTGAGTAATTAATCCTGCGCTTGAATTGCAGACTAAGAAATATCACAGTTAAATGTTGATCTGCACATATGATATTTCTTAGGATAAAAGGCAGCGCAGCTTCACAGAGGTCCGACAGACAACCCTTAATGGGGAAATGGCGACCAAGATAAAAATAATGGGAGAGCCGAAAGTGTTTCTAGGCTACAACCCCAAAAGGAGCGATTCCCAACTGGAATCTCAGTAAAAGTCTAGGGTTGTCCGAAAAAGTGCCAAACTGCATTCAATCATGCACAACATGTGCACTGTGCAGGAGCTGAGGGGTCCCAACTACAAGAACAGGAATTCCAGGAGTTATTACTGTATGGCAACTACCTCTGCACTGTCGGGACCAACCATACAAAAAAGACAAGTCTAAATTCTGGGTTTGCGTTATAGGCCTGCAACTGTTGTTTCAAACATCAAGGACAGGATGTGAATACTTTTCGTGTGATGTAACTTTTGCGAATTCACGTTTGCAGTAAGGGAAGAAACTAGATCAATAAGGCAATTAAATATAACGAAATTAGGTCTGGATGGCTACTGTAGTCATCCATATTCACAAAAATCATGTACTGCGTTGTAACTGGTTATCGCATTACAATTTGTGTGATGAAATGGTGCAATAACAAGCAATATTTTGTACAGCAATTTTGTTAATGTGGACTACACTACATTTAAACTCGGAGTTCACTTCAGAACATAGTAGGCCTACGCAACCTGAAATAAAATGCTAAATACAAAATCAAAACTAAGGCAACAGTTAAAATAACGGCAACTTTGCTAGGTGCGAAACAGAATAGAAAGGACGTTTTGAAGTTGTAGGATTTTTTCTCAGAAGTTATTGACAATCCTTGGAAGAGATGTTATAAATTCTCATCACGGTAATACGGAGTTTCGACACTCTGACGTTCGTAGCTGTATTCTTTATTCTTGAGCGAGGCTTTAGAACCTACAAGGTTTTGAGGTAACATTACACATGAAAAAAACTGTGAAAGCAATTAGAATAAACTGCACTTTATGACAGCACGCCTGTTTGTGAGCCACCATCGCTCGTCCTTTTGTATCTGTGGTTGCATCGGAGGGTATGCTAGTGTTCTTAGGCGCTAGCTACTTTACATACAAGTTGATGATCCCCTTATCCCCGCAACAAAAAGCATGACTTGACATATTCTACCAACCACGGCTTCGACTAGTTTCGACCGAAGTCCGTATAACTTCGTATAAGTTGAGCGGATCATTCGGTACATTGCTAAGCCAGAATTATGGAGGTCAAACCGGTTCCAAATAGACAAACGCCGCCTATATTTTACAATGTAACTACCCTTGAAATTGGTAGACAAAAGATCATAACTTTAGTCATGATTGTTGGATTTTAAAAATTTCAATTGAATCGTGAAGCTCTTCATTATAACTGTTGTTTAAAACCAAATTCAAGAAAATTGTTTGTGTATTAAGTACCCTTCAGGGTATCTGATTTGGACTAGGCATTTACTTTTGAAGCGATCTTTATAAGCAAATAGTAATAGCACTTCTTGCTATTTTAAAGCATAAACCTAAATATAGCGTAGATTTACAAAAAGTTGTCATTTGATTCTAATTAAATACGGGTCCCACTAATCAACGCAAAGGACTGAAACTCCGCAAAGGAGCGACGAAGGACTTACTATACACCGCAAATTACGACAAAGGACCTGATAACCACACGCCTAACCCTAACTTTACCCAAACCCTAATTTAAAGTACTTTGTCGTTGTTTGTGGTGTTTAGTAAATCAATTTGAAGTCCTTAATTGTTGTACTTTGCGGTGTTTAATAAGTCTTTTGTCGTCCTTTGCGGTGTTTCAGTCCTTTGCGGTGCTTAGCAGTAACCAATTAAATACAGTAGATTCGATCATAAAAATTTAAACTTTAATATGAAATTAGCCGAGCCATTAGTCGTGGTTTTCCAAGCCCTTAAAATTGCTTTGCTAGAAAATGATGGTGTAAATTGTTTTAAACCTCATGTAAAAGTAGGCTTTGCTGTATGGAACTAGATTTTTACAACCATTATTATTTGTTTACCACCTCTTTTAAGGGTAAAGCATGATAGAAGTTAACAGCCTCACTACAAATCTACCGGTTGTAAACATCTAGTTCCACACAATGAAACCAACTTTTACATGAGGTTTAAACAAATCAGCACAACCATTTTCTTGGAAAAATTTTTAAGCGTTCGAAAACCACGACCAGTAGCTCGGCTAATTTCATATTGAAGCTTAGATTTTTGTGATTGGACCGATAATTTTAAATCAAATGACAATTTTTTGCACATTTATGCTATTAGCTTAAAAACCGCTTCAAAAATTAATGCCTATGTCCAATTCCTTTACCATGTAGAGTACTTAAAACACAACCAATTTTCTTCAGATTTGTTTTAAACATAGCTAAAATCAAGAGCTTCACGATCCAGAAGAAATGTTTTAAATCCAACTAGCATAACAAAAGTTATGTTTTTTTGTAACACTTAGCGTTTTTACATCATAAGAGAAAGGCGGCGATTGTTTTTTTGCAATCAGTTAGACCTCCATGCTTTTTGCTCCATTCCTGTCCGCGCAACTTTTACGAAGTCTTACGGACTTTGGCTTCGACGGCTCTCCTGCATATATACCTCCGCTATAGATCTGGTGTTACATTACACGACCAATTGACCACATAGGCTACAACAGGACTGGACAAACCACGGCCGGCGAGACCATTTCATGAGGCCCACGGGCACTTACAGAAATATAAACTCTTCCCGTGAACCAAGCCGAAGACCTTTTTTTGCTCTTCACTGAATTTTAGTGGAAAATAGAATATTTGAGAACGTGTTGAGCTTTTTTTTGCTTTTCCAATCAGTGCGGCCCTCGGCTTCAGTTTTTTTTTCAATGTGGCCCTTTGTGTGAAAAGTTTGCCCACCCTGGGCTACACAATATTTTTTAACCGCCAATCCCCACTAAATCAAAAGGCTGCATTCTTGGCAGCAAAAGCAAAATCCTAAGAAGACAAGCGTTTCTGGGAAGAGTAAGAGTCGACTTCTCAGAAGAGACGTTAATAACTTTAATCGGGGTATAAAAAAGACAACTGTTAAGATAAACCAAGTTTTAGATATGGTGGATTGATGAACAAACAAGGGCAAGGAGAAGTTCCAACGGATTGGAAGTGAAATAAAGGAGTACGGTGTTTAAAGCTAGTTTTGGTGAGTGAATTTGCAGTGTTTTTGTAATATTCAAGTTGTCTGAAAGCTTTTGGGAAAAAAAGCGAATTTGGACGATTGATTAGATAGCTCCGACCATTTACCGATTCCTGCCATGTTAAGGAGATTAAGTGGAAAATAGGATTGCAAAAATATATAGTCAAAAAAGCATAAGGCCTAGAAACGTTGGAGTGCATCGTAGAAGTGCACAATTAGTATAAATGCATTCAAAGGTTTCGCCAAGATGTACAGTTAATGGCTCGAGAAATGCAGTTTTTTGATCATATCAATACTTTTTCGGTGGTGTTTTACGCATTAAAGTACTTGCTGCAGCTCATTATCATCTTTTGTCAGTTTTGTGGAATAATCTTGGGCAAGCTTGCTACTACGCTCTGCAGTGTCATTAACCACATCTAAAGAGTGCACGACGCCCAACATGATGTTACAGCCGTCATCACCAGGCCACAGATCGGCACTTGTGGCCAACCAAGAACTACACGAACTTTCAAAAAAGCTAAAAAGCAGCCAAGACTCTTCATTCAAAAAGGTGGAAAATTTTAGATTTTTAGAAGAATCGATCAAAGGAAAAGTGGGCTTTCTTTGCTCAGCTTTGGATCTAATTGCAAAAGTTTCTCTGCAGCTTCTTGCTTTTCATGGTTGGAGAGCAGAGAATTGAATAAAGCAAGTGGCGCCAGTTCTGGAGTCAAATACCATAAATGTCGATTTAACACAGTTAATGCAGCGTATGTCACTCCTTGATCTATTGCGCTATACTGATTTAGCTTTTGAAGTAAGACTAGATCGTTTGCAAAAGCATTTGCAGCGTTAGTGCAAGCCAACCATGGAACCACGTAAATGAAAGCAAAAAATGTGGAGATTCTTTTCAGTAGTTGCATCACAGGTTCGGGGTATTTCATTTGAATGCCAAACACAAACATCTTCAAAAAATACACAATTTTGGCCATCCATCGAGCGTGATGGAATGCACCTGGCTTTTTGAGTTTGTAAAGTTTTGCACTAGACAGATCAAAAACTATCGAAACCAATTGCAAAACTTCTTTATAATCATCTCGCATGAGTTTGTATTGTTTCAAGGTTCTGTGCAACTTCTATCTTGAGCAATTTCAACCATTCGCTATCGAATTCGGAGTGATCAAGCTTGGACCAATTATCTTTAAACTCTTTAAACTTTGCATCTTAAGGTCCCGTTGTTTTTCCAAACAAAAAAGCTGCAACTTTCGAAGTAAGTAACTCCATGATGTGATGGCGGCAGCTTAATCAAAGAAACTTTTTTCGCAGAAGTTGTTCTAACAACACAGCTGCTCCATTAAACTTTCCAATATTTGATGATGTGGTGTCAAAACATAGGCCAATCACATTACTCTTACAGTTTCAGTTCCGCGAAAGTGTGTGGACGGTAGGCGCCTGATTGGCACCTGTGTTAGATTCTACTTTTTCTACTCCTAATAACTTTCCACTTTCATAATCTGGTGTTCCACTTATGGAAACAGCAATACATGTTCCTTCATGATTGATATAATCAGTACTGAAACAGTTTCGCACAGACAAGATGTAAAGGAAAATAATTTACTGCGTAAAGCATGCAAAGATGCATCTATTAAGTAAAAGTGATAACGTCACCAATTTAAATTTTGTAGTAAATCCCCACCCAAAGCTAACAAACCAAAACTGGTGACGGATTACGACTCAGAAAGTCGTTCTGCGTCTGTTGATGGGTCACTTGCCTATAAGAGACGTGAAAAAATTTTCCTATTTTTTGATGACGTCATAAACTAAAATTGAGTTGCGCATCCCCTAAATATTGAAATTTTTTCGTAAAATTTGGTCAGTATCATTTTTCAGGGTAGTACAACGGGAAAAGCCGTTTGCAGCATCACTTGACAAAAAAAGTGTTTTTTTGAACAACCCTATTGCGCAGGTATGCCGCTAAAAACTGGTTTTAGGCAAGGTAGCAAGTTTTTTCTTTCCCGTAAAGTTAAAATGAGGGATTTTTTAGTGGTGTCCTAGATCAAAAGCGATTTGCTGGACCTAAAGATTGCTGCACTCTCTGCGTTTTGGTCTAGCAAAAATTTCAGCCAATTGGAGGTTCATCTTCCAACCAAGTTTACCAAACTTTAATAAAAACTTTGCATTAGAGATCATTTCTGAATATAATAAACGACTGAATGAAAAATTTAACCCATACCGATACAAAGAACTAAACATTTACATAAATACGAAAAAAAACAGTTACAATAGTTTGATTTTTATCAACAACACGATTAACGTAAGCCCTTTTTTCCAAGCATTTGTTCTGAGCCAACCAGCAAAATTAAGCTTCAACGGCGCAATGGCAATACACATTATTAATTTAATAAGCGAGTTTGCTAGCTGACTTCATAATTTAGATATATTAAGTTTCATGACAGAAAATCTTTGTTCACACCAGAGCTGGATGTCTCGAGACGTGTCTCGGTCTCGAGACACGTCTCGAGACACACTTTTTTGAGTGTCTCGGTCTCGCTATGCCAATGCCTCGTCTTGGTCTCGGACCTTGAAAGTCTCGGAATATGGTCATGTCTCGATCGAGACATGAAAAAATTTTGAATTTGAAACAGCATTCAGGTCTTTGATACGGAAGCAACAATGGTACTTACCCGATGTATTCAAAGTAAAACATTGTGCGTGATTTCGCACTTTGCAAAAACATTTGGCCACATTTTGTTTAGACCATTTTGCTTTGTTGTTCAGGCCTGCAGAAATGCAGGCTTTTGCTTTCTGTTTGTGAGCAGCATATATGAAAACTGGTCTATTTCAACCACTAAGCACATGCATTCGATGGTAATCTACTCTAGACCGGGGATGTCTAACCTTTTAATTTATTAGGGACCCATTGCAAAATTAAATATTTAACTGGGCCGCAAAGCGACCAGAATTCCAATATTTCATATTAAAGTTCTAAGAAAAAAAAAATTTACCACTGACAGCCTTGTACTGAGCTGCATTTTGCTGAAAACGCATCTTTTTTAACAACGAAGAAAATTTAAAAATCCATTAATATGATTAATTAATCCAAAATCAAATCAAAAATCAAATCTTCATTATACTCGCCGTATTATGCCGAAGGGTATAACGAGTTGCGTGGCCCATTTCCGCGGCTTAGCGCCTGGGCAACACAGCTCCGGAGAAACGTCGCAACGGTGGCGAGTCGTTGGCGACACTGTGCCGATTTGACCGGGAATCGAACCCCTGACCTCCCGCACCGAGAGCGTGCGCTTAGCAGCTGAGCTAACGCCCGGTTCCAATAATGTTAATTTCGTTTTAACTTTTAACAACATGGCCTTCACTTAAAGACAATGACCGATAGCCACGTCTAAAACATTAATATATTTTTTATGGGTAAACGGTGTGTCAAATCAAAAACTTTTCAAGAGAGTAACGTATTATATGTCATAAAATTAAGATTTCTACAAATTTGTTTTCTATAGAAGATGCTATTCTAGTCTGGTTTACAACAGCTATCAAAAGATTATTCAAAGCAGTCCAGGCCCAAACAAAGCTTTAAATCGAAAAAAGTGCAGGGATTACAGTTGCAGTAAATTTGGTGTAACCGACATGGGAAGTATTTCCAGATTTGAGCTAGCTCATATGAGAAAGTTATTAACCAGATAGATTTTCAAAAATGCATGGTGTCACAATGGCTATAAAATCAATCAATCAATCAATTTTCTGGACCCGCTTATCCTTGGGGGTCGCGGGGGCAGCAGCTCAAGTTGGAGCCTCCAAGCATCTAGATCCTCTGCAACAAAGGATAGATGCTCTGCTGGGATGCCAAGGCGAGACCAACTAAGATCTTCTACGTAATCTCGCCATCGAGTTCTGGGACGGCCTCTAGGCCTTCGACCAATCGGTGTTGAACAGAACAGTTTTTTGGCTGTTCTTTCCTGGGACATTCGTGTCACATGTCCATACCAACGCAGTTGCGATCTTTCCAGTCGGAGAAGCAGCGATTCGATGTTTAGAGATTCACGAATATCTGCACTTTTAACCTTGTCCAACTAGGTCAAACCGCTAATTCTTCGCAAGAACCCATTTTGGCTGCTTGAACTCGAGACCTCACTTTCTCATTCATGATCCAACACTCATGGGCATAAGTCAGAATAGGAACATAGACTGATCTAAAAATGGATAGCTTTGCTCTGGTGCAAAGCTTCCGTTTCAGTACCACAGATCGGTGGAGCTGGCGCATTACTGCACTTGCTTTTCCGATGCGGATATCCTATTCGCTATTTTGTCTGCCGTCACTTGTGAATGAGACGCCGAGGTACTTGAATTTCTCTGACTGTTTTGGTTGTACTCCATCAATTTGGACAGAGCACTGCTTTGGTTGTCTGGACAGGCACATGGTTTCTGTTTTTGTTGAACTGATTTTCATTCCGGCCACAGAGCATGCATCCGAAAACCTGTCAAGAGCTCGCTGGAGACCATTTTGGGTAGAGTCGAGTAGCACAAGATCATATGCAAATAACAGACGTTGTACATTGCATTCACCGATCTTTACTCCGCCACAAGACTCAGTTTTCTTAACTATTCTATCCATATAAATAAGGAACAGAATAGGTGAAAGAGAGCAGCCTTGCCGTAGTCCCACACTTACTCTGAAAGGTATAGTCGTTGCATTGTTAACACGAACACAGACCTCGGAATGCATGCACAGCGACTTAATGGCATTTAGTAACTGGCCACTAATGCCATACTGCAACAGCACCGCCCAAAGCTTGTCTCTAGGAATGCGATCATATGCTTTTTCAAGATCAACAAAACATGCATTGACCTCTTTTGCATATTCCCACGACTTCTCAAAGATTTGCTGCAAGGCAAAGATCTGATCCATTGTGCTTCGGCCAGGACGAAAGCCACACTGAGCATCCGTTAGTTTAGGCTGGACTATTTTACGGCATTTCTTTTCAAGGAATTTGGCATAGACCATACCCGGGACACTGATGAGAGATATGCCCCTATAATTGGTGCATTTTCTCTTGTCTCCTTCCTTGTGGATAGGTATTATCACACTAGTTTGCCATTGCTTTGTTGCTTGCCCAGTACTACACGCCACCTTACAAACACGAGTCAGCCAACGAACACCATATATGTTCATTGCTTTTAACATTTCAGGTCTGATATCATCCTCACCAGGTGCTTTTCCAGTTTTCAATGATTTGATTACTGCATTCACATCTGCTTCGGTTATCTGAATATCTTCCCCAACCTGTTCCTCGTGAATTTGTATCGGTGTAGCATCAACTGGGTTTAAAAGATCACTAAAGTAGTCTCTCCACCGATTCAAAATAGCATCTTGATCTTTCAGAGTCACACCATTTGAATCTTCGATAAAGAGAGCGGCTCGAGATCTTTTTCCACGCAAACGGCGAATGGTCTACCAGAACACTTTGTTTGCCGTTTTGAAATCATCGTCTAACCTTTCTCCAAATTCCTTCCAGGCCCTTTCCTTAGACAGTTTAACTTTTGTGGCTGTCGCCTTACGTGCTTCAGAGTACTGCGAAAGAAGTTCAAGTGATGACTTATTTGCAAGCCAGGCCTTATAGGCCACTTTTTTCGCACGAATAGCTTCTTTAACTTCTTGGTTCCATTAAGGAGTTATTTTCTTGCTGCTCTTCGTCCCTCCAACACGCTTACGTCCACAACAGTTAGTAGCGGACGTAATGACTGCTGTTCGAAACAAACACCACTTAGTTTTAATGTCTTCAGTAGAGGTCGGAAGTTCTTTGAACTTAGATGCAATGTTGTCTGCAAATGCAGTTCGTACCTCTTTGTCAGCCAATGATTCCCATTCGATTCGATAAGTTTCTCGTGGTCGAAAAGTCTTTCGTTTTTTCAAGGGTTTCAAAGCTTTCAAAGTGCAAACAACTAGGTGGTGATCAGTTGACAACTCAGCCCCTCCTTTAACACGAACATCAGACACGGTAGAAAACAAGTCCGCCGAAACGATACAAAAATCAATCAGGGAGTGTTGTCCCAGAGAGCCTCTGTACCAGGTGTACTTATGAATTCTTTTGTGCTGACAAAATATGTTCATTATGCACAGCCCATTGGTGGCACAGAACTGCAATAAACACCTTGTTCCAGTTCCCGATAGGTAGATCCCGGCAGTTTGGACCAACTTGAGTACGTTTTCTGTGCGCTGCCCCCATTTGCCTCCCCAAACGCTTAGCGACTGCGTTGGTGGGTTTCCGGTGACGGTCAGCTTGTGGGAAAGACTGTAGCTTATTTTTCGAACGAGCCCCTCTGCCTAAAACTCGAACGCGGATCTTTTTATCCTGCGCGCCGTCCGATGCAGCATTTCCATTTAGCTACAGCATTGGATTGCTACTTGGTCTATTTCTCTCCTTCGACCTTACCGCCATGGGTGACCCTGATGGAAGTGATTAAACACTACCGACGGCATTGCTCTAAGGTGGTTCTTCCTGGCGAGAACGTCTTCCAGGCAAAAACCACTTAACTTATCGTGCGAACTCAAGTGAAGAATCTACGCCAAAATTCTTCAATCCTCTCCAAAAAAAAAAAAGAACTTGTATCACACTTGTCTTAGGTTTTACCAATTTTATTGCAGTTGTAACATTACGTAACTCGGTAATTTAGGGGGGGTTCAAAATGGCCACTGTCACACGTTCATCAAACAACGGTGAAGACGCTGGGCCCTGAACTAAGATACATCAACTTGCTTTTGGATCAGATCGTAAAATAACGTTTTACCCAAGCTCAAACAATACCAACACAAGACAACTTCGTCTGTACACGGAGCAGCAAAACTATCTTTCTGGCATGTCGAAATAATGTGGTCGAGGTCTTTATACTGTCTCATTTCGTAGTCAAAGCAATTATTAACTGGAAAAAGAGTCTGGGGCTTCAAACGTCACACAAAAGGCCAATTAACTGCACTTCAAAAGGAATAGTCCAAACACAATGCGATTTCAGACACCAGTAATTAGGAGCATTTTAAAAATGATTTTGTAATACTGTCGTGCACCATACTTCACCAACAAAACAACTGCCAAACAAAGACAGTGTAATTTAGAACAATTTCAAATATATAAACGGTGTCTATCAAAGTATCTCCAGCAGTTTGCTTTAGAAATTAAGAGACTCTAGAATACGTGTGATAAAGCGCCAACAAAACATAAGGCCATTTATGATTTTACCATAAGGATCATTGAAAACTCAAACTTCCCCACCACGTTAAGGTGGCAATCCATAGAAGAGGACTATAAAATGTTTATGTTAATTAATTTATTAAACATAAAGTAATTTCATTAAATTTCATGAACACTCTTGTGCTCAATACTTGATAAACTTGCCAAAAAATTGTTTTAACTGAGGATAGTGGGCTGCACTGCCGACATCCCTGGTCTAGACCAACATAGCCTACCAATGACTTTTTGTTTAAAGTTTTCTTGACATCTTTTTCGTAAGATTAAAAAAGAATATTGGACCGTGTAATTGTCTGTGAATGGTATTGCTTGCCTTGCAAGCTACAAGGACTTAAATCTTCTGTGATAATAAGCTGTTTCGTTGTTGTTATGGTCAACTCGTTAAATCATTAATTGTAATCTTTAAAACAGAGGTGGGCAAAATACGGCCCGCGGGCCGGATGCGGCCCGCGAGACGATTTTATGCGGCCCGCAAAAAATGAATAGGTCAACTGAGGTTGCGAAGACTTTTTCTTTTGCTCCCCATCTATATTTTCGGCGAACACAAGACATCCAGTGGAAAACAGGTTATGCGAGGATATAAAGACCTCTTTTGCTCTTCACGACGTCGAAAGAAGTGAAGACCTTTTTTTTTTTTTAGTCTTCACTTGATTTCGGGCGGTAATTTGGACGACGAAAATTGCGGCCCCTTCAAATTACTGGGCACGCTTCTGTTCATCTAATAATTCGGCCCGGGAAGGACTTGGTCTTCCCACATGTGGCCCGTCGGCTGAAATAATTGCCCACCCCTGCTTTAAAAGGATCTTACCAATAGCACATTTATAATAAGCTGCATCAGTTCATAACCGCGACGGCTTCATTTGCTAGTATAGTTTTTGCTAATGTCATTTTGCTATAAAGTTATTTCAATAACTTGGCTTAGTAGAGCCCATACTCCAGTGTGTTACTATCGTTTTTATATTTTCTAATTTTTGGCTTATGAAGTCTCGTGTCTCGTCTCGAGTCTCGAAACTTTAAAGTCTCGTCTCGAAGTTATGATGTCTCGTCTCGGTCTCGGTAGGTTCGGTCCTCGTTCCAGCTCTGGTTCACACAAGTTTGTGCTTCCAAATTAAGCTAACCAGAAACGAGCGTTTTTTAAAATATGATCTACTTAAAACAGCTCTTCATAACTAATGCCAAGGTCCTTCAGGTGGGCCGCAAATGTCCTGTCATAAATAAAATACTTCTGAGCGAAAAAATTTGAATTACGAAAGTTTAAAACGTATTATGAAGGTAAGCTGCTCAAAAGCTTCCACGCACTTTCTACACTGATTCTGCGTCATGGCAAGAGCTCGCGTGCCACTTTCAATGTTGTCGCGTGCCATATTTGGCACGCGTGCGGAACACCCCTGGCATAGGCTGTTGGTTTATCTTTCATTCAAAATTTAGGACAAAATATTTTTCAACCATTTTGACGTGTTGCTGCTTAGGTAAATCTAAGCTAAGTCAGACCAAAATTGCTTAGGCTGGATCTGTACAGTATCCTTAGTTGATCAATAAATTTTTATACATCCAACCTGCCTTAAGTACCATACCTACAAATCAAATTGAAAGTTTTCATTGCACAGTAGCAAGTTCATTTGTTCACGTCAAGTACACGTGTTTTTTCTGGCAGATTGAGTCCACAGACCTAGTCTATGTACGTACATTATTGTAATTTATTGACTGACTTACCCTGGACTAATTAACTAGCCAGGACTGATTGTGTTACAATGATGCCATGGTAGATGAGGTTTGCAAAACTACACTTTGTTTATAATGCTCGTAGATGAACCAACACACCAAAATTGCTGTTAACACGAACACTGCTGTTAACACAAACACATTCGTGTTACATGTCCATACCAACGCAGTTGCGATCTTTCTAGTCGGAGAAGCAGCGATTCGATGTTTAGAGATTCACGAATATCTGCACTTTTAACCTTGTCCAACTAGGTCAAACCGCTAATTCTTCGCAAGAACCCATTTTGGCTGCTTGAACTCGAGACCTCACTTTCTCATTCATGATCCAACACTCATGGGCATAAGTCAGAATAGGAACATAGACTGATCTAAAAATGGATAGCTTCGCTCTGGTGCAAAGCTTCCGTTTCAGTACCACAGATCGGTGGAGCTGGCGCATTACTGCACTTGCTTTTCCGATGCGGATATCCTATTCGCTATTTTGTCTGCCGTCACTTGTGAATGAGACGTCGAGGTACTTGAATTTCTCTGACTGTTTTGGTGGTACTCCATCAATTTGGACAGAGCACTGCTTTGGTTGTCTGGACAGGCACATGGTTTCTGTTTTTGTTGAACTGATTTTCATTCCGGCCACAGAGCATGCATCTGAAAACCTGTCAAGAGCTTGTTGGAGACCATTTTGGGTAGAGTCGAGTAGCACAAGATCATATGCAAATAACAGACGTTGTACAGTGCATTCACCGATCTTTACTCCGCCACAAGACTCAGTTTTCTTAACTATTCTATCCATATAAATAAGGAACAGAATAAGTGAAAGAGAGCAGCCTTGCTGTAGTCTCACAATCACTCTGAAAGGTTTCGTCGTTGCGCTGTTAACACGAACACAGACCTCGGAATGCATGTGCAGCGACTTAATAGCAGTCAGTAACCGGCCACTAATGCCATACTGTAACAGCACCGCCCAAAACTTATATCTGATTTATTATGGATGATTTATGCCTAGCAATAGCAGCCTCGCCGTTAATAAGAAAAGAGCTTTGATCACAGAAAACGCTGCAGCTCAAAACGACCTTTCTGAGTTTTAGTTCAAAGCAGTGGTCTTCAGCCTTTTTGACACAATCGCCCCTTTTTGGAAAGTGTGGGTTAAGGTGCCCCCACGAAGCATTGATGACGTAACACAACAAGGTCAGTTTTTGCCAAGAATGGCTGCATCAGAAAAGCCTTTTACGTGTAGCCATTTTCGTAGAAAAAAAATTTTTTTTGTGACGTGACGTGACGAATGTGGCGTGACAAATAAACACAAGAAAAGAAAGATTTCATGGTAGTGGAATACACAGGTGGCAGAGGCCATCAGAGAGAAAAAAAGAATGTACAAGAACTGGCAAAAGAAGAGAGACGGTGTATCGAGACATAAATATTGATTACAAAAGAAGGAAGTTAAGCGAATAATTGCCACACCAGGGAAATAAAAATGGAATATACCTTGGAGTGGCTTACGGAACAGAAAACAGAAGGACTATAACAAATTTTCAGGATGGCAAAACAAGCCAAGAAAAATAAAACGGATATCGTTGGAATACCATGTATCCGTGGTAAGCATGGACAGTTAAAGGTATCTCGAAAGAATAGAAGTGTGAAAAGAATGTGATGAATCATTTCTAAATACCAAAAAATAAATGGAGTGGTGTGTTTAGCAATCCGGTACAGACTGAGGGACCATGTAAGAAAGTAAAAGAGAGAATGGCAGAGGAAGTCCTTGGTCGCATGAAAACAGGAAAGATTGCTAGACCTACTGGAGTTACAACTGACTTGTTAAAAGTAATAGGAGAAAGTTGTGTAAAACGACTTATGGATGTGGCCAATGGGCTATTGGGTGGTAGAAGGATGCCAGAGAGTTGGAGGACTTCAAATTAAGGAAAAGGTGATACAAGATCATGCGGAAGTTACAGAAGTGTCAAACTGCTTGAACACGGATGAAAGTGATTGAAAGAATTTTTGAAGAACGCTTGAGGAAGAATGTAAAGTTGGATGAAATTCAAATGAAATTTGTACCAGGCAAAGGTGCAACAGATGCGATTTTTTCGGTGCGTGAAATGGTGGAAAAGTATGAAGCAGCTGGAAAAAAGCTATACTTAGTGTTTGTAGACCTGGAGAAGGCTTTTGATCGAGTCCCAAGGAAGGTGATATGGTGGGCTCTGAGAAGGAGTGTTGGAAAGAGAGATCCGAGCCATAATGGAAATGTATAATTGTGTGGAGACAGCTGTGAGGATGGAGAACCGAAGATCCAAATGATTTGAGGCGAAGGTTAGAGTTCATCAAGGCTCAGTTCTCAGTCCACTTTTAGTTGCCATAGAATTGGACGAAATAACAAAAGATGTAAGGGAAGGAATACCGAAAAAATATCTATGTGCAGATGACCTGGTGCTTCTTGGAGATTGTTGGTCTGAGGTTGAAAGGAGGTATTCTAAGAGGAAGCGAGCGCTTAAAGAGAAAGGATTGAAGATAAATGTTAATAAGACCGAGGTTTTTTATGGTGGCAGTATTATGATTAATCAATATAAAGAGGATCCTTGCGCAGTGTGCGGTAAGAGAGAGGGAAATAACTCAATCAAGTGTGAAAAATGTATTAAGTGGGTGCATAAACGATGTACAAGAATTAAGGGAAGTCTGGTACGTGTGGATAATTTTGAATGCAAAAGTTGTCGAGATGTGAAAAGTCACAGAAAAGAAGAAACAATAAAGTTGTATGGGGACAATCTGGAAGTTGTGGATAAGTTTTGTTATCTTGGGGATATGTTAAACAGTGAGGTAAGTGTACAGGATGCAGTAACAGCAAGATTAAGGGTTGGCTGGGAAAAATTTAAAGACCTATCAAGTGTATTGTGCAAAAAAGGTGTGCCTTTAAGGATGAAAGAAATAGTATATAAAGCCCCATCGAAGCGGCCCCATCGAAGTGGAGCTATGGAGCTAAAAAATGGGCCATGAGATCTGAGGATGAGAATAGAATCGAAAAAAAATGAAATGAGAATGTTGAGAATGATGTGTGGGAAACTTTGAAGGATAAAGTCAGGAATGAAAATATTAGAAATATAGTTCAAGTAGAAAATATAAGAGAATACCTGAGGAGTCAGAGGTTGAGATGGTATGGCCACGTGGAAAGAATGAGTCAAGATAAAACACCAGCCATGACAAGAGTTTATCGGGTTTAAAGCAGGAAAATCGGAAGACCAAAGAAGAGATGGCAGGAAATTATTAATGTTGGCCTTAAAAAAAAGGTTAAAATGATAGATCCGAAGAATAGGGAAAAATGGCGGAACGGCTGCAAATATAGGTGGACCCCTGCCAGCGGGGACAAACACCTAGTCTGCACTTCAAATGAGACAAATGGATGATGATGATGCGCATTGCGAAGAAATTTCTGTGCTTACGGATATCACGTTGAGGAAATTTTATAAAATTTCATTATTTGCAATACATTTGTAAAAGCTTTTGAAAAGAATTATATTTGCTGCTAATAAATGTGAATTTATTTTCATTCAAAAATAAATAATCAATTGTTAACAATATTGGTAATTCTAAAATCGCTCTCCAATTTCAAGAACCGTTGTTACAATTGCCCCTCTGTTGGCCAAAATTGCATCCAGAGGGGGCAAAATATCGCCCCCGTTGAAGAACTGTAGTTTAAAGTATTTCAGACTTTGATACCAATTATGACGTTTGCTAACAACGAAGTAATAACTTATAAAAATTTGGAAATTTTTTTGGGGTGTGGCGGGCCTTCCATAAATCCGCGCATGCCCGGTACCGTGTATCAATAAAAGCAGCGTGGCGCAGTACTTCGAAGCGTTGTTTTACTGCGGCCCCATCGTAAGGTTGATATTTCAACTCTCACCCTTGTCTCTTTATTGCGTGCTTCGATAAAATGCTTCACTGTAATTATTTCCGCTAGGTGAAATGTAACAAGCAGCAGCAAGCAAATCAAAGAAGTCTGGAGCGAAACTCAACCGAAAACTAAAAGCTAGCCAGGTTTTATCCAGTGCGGAGCGCCTTCGTTGCTTTCTCTTGTCAGGAAGATAAAAATTGTATTAGCAGTAGAAGCTTAAAACACAACCTTGCGTTCACAACATTGCGCATGCATATGGTGACTGGATGGGTCAGAACCAGACTAGGCTAGTATATTTCACGCTGGATCTGTCAATAGCCTAATACCAAAGCCATAGATAAATACGATTGGCAACTTATGGATAACTTAACTGCTTAAGCGCTTAAATTGCATCACCATGCCGGGCACCTTCTTGCCGTTAGCACTACCCAACAAGGGTTTCACACAATTCACTGTAGTCCTAGGGGTTCCGCCAATCAACATATTTATAAACGCACAATGCACAGTTCAATTGAGCCTTCTTCCCAAAGTCTCGTTGCCATTTCGCAGTTCGCCCTTTTCTGAGACAAAATTTCTCAACGACAGTGAGGCTTTCGCGTCGACGTCTCAGAGTGATTACACCTTAGCAAAACCAAAAATTGATGTAGTGTTGCTTACTTGCGGATCTTCCAGATTTAGGCCTATGTGATCTGGAGTGTTTTCTAGATCGACTTTTTTTTCTCTCTGTTTTTTTCGTTGTCTTTTTGTGCACCATGCTAATATGTTTCTTTTTAATTCTGAAACAAAAGTTCCTATCATATACTTTCAACAAATAAAAAGTTCAAAATTTTATGGTAGGTAGCAACATTTTATGAATAGTAGGCTGCAGATTGCGACATTGCTTTGACCGCTCACTTCGCGTTAATACAACAGGGCGAGTCTGGAAAAATTACAGAAGAGAGCATAAATTTCAACCATATAACAAGCTCATGCAAGTTTAAGGTTACTTTAACTCAGCATAACGTGTTCGCAACAACATCGGGTTTTTACCAGAATTAAGCTTTAGCTATACACTTTCATTGTAATTGCATCCAAAATTTTTCAATTACTTCCGATTTTAGCCACATGAAAAGCTCAAATAACACCTACTCTAAATCCTGTTATGTTTGTTACGATTATAATGACCAGTCAAAATGCAAAAACAGATGATAACCATAGCAACAATATTGAAAAACATCTTAATCTTTAAACGGGCAACATCGCCAAGACAGAAACATACGTAATTTTGGCATCGCCAAGACAGAATATACGAAATTTTGGCAAAATTTGCGCCCCAAGGTTCGAAAAATCGCAAAATTTTGGGTTCGGATCCGGGTTGAGATTTTGCTTGAGTTTACAGCCCTAATGCGATAACAAGCAACAATCATGCATACAAGCAGGCCTACAGCAATGACTGTAGTGCATAGTGAATTAAGGTACCCTCACTGTAAACCAGATCTTTACTCTTAGCGCAGCTCACGCATTTGCACTATAGTGCAAAACTTTTCTGGACGTTTGACTAAAGAAGAAGACCAACTGCTATATCTTCTACAAGTCATTTCTCAACACCAAAAAAATTTTCCCAAACCACTAAATTAAGTGTGCAACAATGAATGGCTTGTTCCCATGAAACTAATATTATAAACAGAAAATGTCTTCCTTCTCATGGTGGGAGTCCCAATAAAGCCTCAAGTGTGAACAGTGTTTAACTGTATTTTATCAACCTGATTCATAGCAACAGAACTAGGCTAGTGCTCTGATTACAAACTCTTTGCATAACTTCGAGTAAAAAACTTGCAAGCAAATAACTTTTGCAAATATGTCTATTTCAGTGTATCTTCAGTACGTAATTTGAATTTTTTTAAATTTGAAAATGAAAAAAAAAAAACTTAATCAAAGTTTTTTAACTTCTTTAAATGATGGTGCTCATTATGCTGATAAAAATGAACCTAAACAACCACAAGTTTGCAAGAAAAACTTTGGAATTACAACTAATTCAAGTTTTCAGGTTTTCGTCAAAAGCATCAAAGCTTTAGGGGGCTTGGGGAATCCCCAATTATCAACATTATTCAAAAATATTTTACACATGGTGTTTTTACAGTGAATGGAATGTTTTGGAAGGGTAGCCCATAAAACTTTAAAAAAAGATTTTTTTCTCTCATTTTTGAAGCACCCTACACCGCAAGGGTGATAAAGCATTGTGTTCTAGGGTAGAAATAATGTAGCTACGGTTGCACGATCCTAAATCATTTCAAGCAGTTTGAGAAAATCTCTTTCCAAAATTCCACATTAAAAAAGCAAAAAAAAATGATCACTTGATCAGTCACTGCATAATTGGTCCAGTACTGGCTTGAGAAAAAAAGGAACCCGGTAATCGAGACCTTGTAAAGCATCCGGTCAACTCCTGGGTAATTCGCATGTCTACTCAGTAAGCTTGTGACATAAAGCATTGTGCTAGAGTGAAACGTATTGATATTTCACATTTCATTTAATCTTAGCTACCCTGTCCAAGTGTCCAAATGTCCAATTGTGTAACGTCTTAAGTCAGTGATACAGTATTTAAAACTTTACGTTGACCAGTAAAAAGTCTTGAGTTGTATGATGTTTTGCATTTGCTTGTGAACACTAAACAGATGAAGGCATGAACAAAATTAATCTATCAGTTGACACGTCAAAGATGACAAGTGTACAATCATAAAAGCAAATCTATTTTGATGCGGCCAGTGAATGTTAAGAACAGTAAATTTGCTAATCTGGCACTAAAAACACTGATAAAAAACTAACGTTTCGACAGTATAAACTACCTGCCTTCGATCAAGGTACACAAAAGCAATAAAGACGAGCCAGCGCTTTAAATACAACAAAGTCACGTGTTTAGAACAAAAACAAAGTTTTGTGATTAAATTTAAATGCACCAATTGAAACATCAAAACCAAGTAGATCAGCAGGACATCGCTGCGTTATCGCAATGCCAGAAACCAAATTAATTAACAACGCAACTATGAAGCTTCTCATGCAGAACTGGAACGAACAATTGGAGCGAACAAATTTTGATATACCTGAGGAAACGCTACAGAATCTCTGACGTTTAAACAATTATTTTGCGAGTTAATAAAATATGATTCGATAAATTTTCGTTTATCATAATCATTTTCAAGGTCAAGAATTTCAGAATTTTTCCAGTCAATTTCATGTTCCGATTGTATAGCGTGTTTTGATAATGCAGTTGAGTCCCGTTTTATAAGTCTGACGTCACGCATATGTTCTTTTTTCGTGGTGACAAACCAACGCTTTATTTCTCCAATATAACATTGGTCACAATCTGCGCATTTGATTTTATACACTGCGCCCTGGCGATGTTCGGCGTCAACCATGTCCTTGTGGGAAGAAAGTAAATTACCAATCTTTTGAGGGGGTTTGAAAACAGTCTTGATTCCATGGGACTTTAGTACAAATTTTATAGATTCCGATAATTTAGGAATATACGGTAAGCTTGCCAAGCCACGCGCTTCTGTTTGACTTTGTTGCTGATTAACCTTTTCAACTTCCAATTTAGCTTTGTTCAACTTTTGATTTAAAAACCGAGCAGGATAACCGTTAAAATTCAGAGCCTTATAAATGTGCTTCATTTCGAGTTCTTTATCGCCTTCATTCGAAATTAAACAATTTCCTCTGTGTGCAAGGGCATTGACCACCGCCGACTTGTGTTCAATACGATGGTTAGAACGAAAGTTCAGATATCGATTACTGTGAGTCGGTTTGCGGTAAATATTAGTTGAAATTACTCCGGTGTGACTGCGGGTAAGAGCAACGTCAAGGAAGCATATAGAGCCGTCTTCTTCTTTTTCCATAGTGAATTTGATTGAAGGTTCAATTCCATTTATGTGCGCAAAAAATGGATCTAGAATGGACTTATCCAGAACAACAAAAGTGTCGTCGACATATCTTTTCCATATTAGAGGAGGCTGTCCAAAACATTTCATGGCCCGTTCTTCCACATCTTCCATGACCAAATCTGCTACTACCACGGAAACCGGAGATCCCATGGCAGTTCCAAATATTTGCTTGAAATATTTGCCTCTGAAATGTAAGTACGTGGCTTCCAAGCAGATTCTTAGATCCGTGCAAATATCATTCACCGTCCAATTCGTAATTTCCTCTAAATTTTGACACGCTTGTAGTCGGTCCTCAACAATTTGTAACGCTAAGTTCACTAAAGGCAAATACTTCAAGCAAATATTTGGAACTGCCATGGGATCTCCGGTTTCCGTGGTAGTAGCAGATTTGGTCATGGAAGATGTGGAAGAACAGGCCATGAAATGTTTTGGACAGCCTCCTCTAATATGGAAAAGATATGTCGACGACACTTTTGTTGTTCTGTATAAGTCTATTCTAGATCCATTTTTGCGCACATAAATGGAATTGAACCTTCAATCAAATTCACTATGGAAAAAGAAGAAGACGGCTCTATATGCTTCCTTGACGTTGCTCTTACCCGCAGTCACACCGGAGTAATTTCAACTAATATTTACCGCAAACCGACTCACAGTAATCGATATCTGAACTTTCGTTCTAACCATCGTATTGAACACAAGTCGGCGGTGGTCAATGCCCTTGCACACAGAGGAAATTGTTTAATTTCGAATGAAGGCGATAAAGAACTCGAAATGAAGCACATTTATAAGGCTCTGAATTTTAACGGTTATCCTGCTCGGTTTTTAAATCAAAAGTTGAACAAAGCTAAATTGGAAGTTGAAAAGGTTAATCAGCAACAAAGTCAAACAGAAGCGCGTGGCTTGGCAAGCTTACCGTATATTCCTAAATTATCGGAATCTATAAAATTTGTACTAAAGTCCCATGGAATCAAGACTGTTTTCAAACCCCCTCAAAAGATTGGTAATTTACTTTCTTCCCACAAGGACATGGTTGACGCCGAACATCGCCAGGGCGCAGTGTATAAAATCAAATGCGCAGATTGTGACCAATGTTATATTGGAGAAATAAAGCGTTGGTTTGTCACCACGAAAAAAGAACATATGCGTGACGTCAGACTTATAAAACGGGACTCAACTGCATTATCAAAACACGCTATACAATCGGAACATGAAATTGACTGGAAAAATTCTGAAATTCTTGACCTTGAAAATGATTATGATAAACGAAAATTTATCGAATCATATTTTATTAACTCGCAAAATAATTGTTTAAACGTCAGAGATTCTGTAGCGTTTCCTCAGGTATATCAAAATTTGTTCGCTCCAATTGTTCGTTCCAGTTCTGCATGAGAAGCTTCATAGTTGCGTTGTTAATTAATTTGGTTTCTGGCATTGCGATAACGCAGCGATGTCCTGCTGATCTACTTGGTTTTGATGTTTCAATTGGTGCATTTAAATTTAATCACAAAACTTTGTTTTTGTTCTAAACACGTGACTTTGTTGTATTTAAAGCGCTGGCTCGTCTTTATTGCTTTTGTGTACCTTGATCGAAGGCAGGTAGTTTATACTGTCGAAACGTTAGTTTTTTATCAGTGTTTTTAGTGCCAGATTAGCAAATTTACTGTTCATATAAGCAAATCATTCAAAAAACATACCTTAAAAATACGAAGATAAATATGAAAAGTGCTCCGACCACAGATCCAATTACTACACCAATAATTTTTAACGTGGAAGATTGTTCAGATGCATCATTTCCTGCAATTGAAGTCAATGGAGTTGATTTCGGACCTATTTATTACCAGTTGTGGTTTCGTACCGCCAGAACTTTTTTCCAATTCGACTGATTTACATTTACCATTTCTACGACAGTCTGTCCACTAACCCTGATATTGAGCGTGAGCTAGACACATGGATACCATTTTTCGAATCTTTGATACGACTCGAGTGAGTAATTAATTCAGCACCATAGCAACTACGCTGATAGTCAAATTAGTCATGTCTTTAAACACTACGCCAACCCGCCGGTCATGCTAGTTAAATAAAAAAAAAGAAAATCATTAAAATTGATAAACATACCGATAGGCCTATGCTTACAGTTTGTTTTGCATGTAGCAGTAATGAACTTGGTTTAAAGCAGTGGTTCTCAAACTTGGGATTGCGGTACTTTTGGGATACGCGAAGCAGTTTCAGGGATACCACGAAGAGGTCCTAGAATTTAGATTTGGCATGAAACAAATGGCGGCATTACTAAACGCAAGAAATTGAAAAAAATACTGTTAGTAAGCTTACTCTCCGTTACCGACTTCCTTCAGGGAACAACTTGATTTATGAGCAGTTCATTAAATTGGAGCGAAAATCCTACAATGCATTTCAGTCACTTGGGGATTAAAACGGCAACGTCACTACCTGTAACGTAGCCAAGAGAGCTCTCAAACTGCTTATACATGTTCCTACAACCCACACGCGCAGAAAAAGTGTTTCCTCTTTAACGCACCGGTACCACCAAAAAAAAAAAAATGTAGCCTAAAAACTGCCCGAATGTGACGCTGACCCATGATGAGAAATATGCGCTACACAACACACAGTCCAACATTGAATTCTTGTTGAAAACTAACCAAGTACACAAAACCCATTGAACTTCGTTTCTAAATTTTATGACTGAAATCAACTTCATGTATAAAAAGCAGGTTGCTGACTAAGTTACCAGTTACACACGGCCAAGGAGATATAACGTCTACCACTGGAGCTGCAAACGCAGATATGATTTCGAGTCTGGTCAAATCAATGACTTTAAAATTGGTATTCTCAGCTTCCCTGCGGAGCCACTCGGCTTTAAAAAAACAGTGTGGAGAAACAAATCGACAAGTTTATTTGTTGTGCCTTTGAAAGGCACTTCCCCGGATTTCCCCATATTATTGATATGGTCGGATCACCGGCAACTCCAAAGCGAGCTCGTTATAACAATTTGCAGTAACGTATCCACGAATTTACAATAAGAGATTGAGAATGACGTCACTTTGCATAATAAAAGCAAAAGTTTGATCAGTTAAAGTAAATCAGCCTTGAGTTATGATAAATCCTGAGGTGTTGCTAGCCTTACCTGCGCCATGGTTTATAAAGTGCATCTCTCTACCAAAATTGAAAAAACGAAAGATAACCTTATACGTTTGTTGGAGTTCGGATTGGCTTACGTTGTAGGGCGATACTGAGTCTCGATCTCAGGTTAGCACGCCGATGTAAGAGCCAGAAAAAAAGTTATATTTTTAGCAAGCACGCGAATTTATATGGAGGCGAAAAAAAAATACAAGCATTGCCACGTTGGATTGCTGGAAATCACACCTTCTATTTCGGAAAAACCTGCCTGTTCCAGGACGGAGGAGGAGATGATAAAAAAATAACGGAAAACGTGTGAAAGGAATGGAAAAAGATAAAAAACCACACTATCGATGAAACATGTTGAGAAATAGCCAGATTTCGTATGGAAAATAGATTGCACGACGTCCAGCAACGTCCAACGAACACGTAATCGCCACACGTTCAAAGATAACCGCATACGTTGAAATTACCTAAAAGGAACGACCGTAAGCGGCTCCTAATAAAGGCAAAAAAGACTAAGTTTTACATTTTTTTATGTGAAAAATATTTTTCGCTCCTGCACATCTATAAAATCATTGCAATGTTTATGTTTAAACTTGACTAAAAAAAAATGACAACGCAAAATAGGCTGTTCCGCTTTAGCCGGTCATGGCAATGATCAACTCTGTGCTGTTACGTTACAAATGTTTCATTAGTGAAGTCACAATTAAAACATGTTTCAGAACAGCCTTTTCTATGGTTTAGTGTGATAGTCTAGTTAGCAGACTGGTATGTGGTGAAGCGCTCGCAGTAGTCAGGGTCGTTGAGAGCGAAGCCCGGGTTGCATATCTTGGAATGGTTGCACAGAAAATTTCCTCTTTGCTTTTCGGCGATGTGATTGGCTAGAGCAATTGCGCGAGTAATGAAACTTTTATTTATTCTACTACCACGACTCTACCCCATCCCGAACTACACAATCAAAAATTATATGTTGAAGAAACCAATTTTGTTGAAAATAAAATATAAATTTAGGGCAGAGACGAACCAGCACTCTATGAGTAGTAGCCCAGGGTTGTAAACATCACTTCATGTCGTAGTTGCGTTGTATGCGTCCAATTTTTGCACTTAACTCATTTCGGTCGAGCCCTATCGTTCTTCTAGAGCGCTCTTGTCACAAATGCTCTAACCAATCAGATGGCTGGAGAGCAATATGCGCCCGGCATTTCTCCTAGCGCTCTCCTCACAAATGCTCTAGCCAGTCAGATCGCTGGAGAAAAGAGTAAGAACAAAGTGGAAATTTTGCTGGGCCGCATATTTCGAAATGGTTTTACAGAAAAAGATAGCGCTCGATCGGAATGAGCATAAATGGAAAAATTGCACCGATTTCGGCAGCAACGGCGTGGTGTATTGATGAACATGTTGGGCAGCGACACAAGAGGTCGGGGTTCGATGCTGCAGTAGGTTTTGATTTTATGCACGTTCGTATATCCATTTCGGGATGGGGTAGAGTGGTGGTAATAGCATAAACAAATAATTTTCTGTAGAACCAAATAAAAATATGCGCCCGGGAGCAATGTCGTCATTTTTCGGGAGCAATGTCTATCCTGTTCATGAAGTAACTGTAACAAACCGAGTTTTTGAAATGATATCGCAGTTCAGCAAATTAGATCGTTGGCCAAAAAAAAAAACGAAATGATAATTTAAAAACCAAAAAACATAGCTTCACCTGCAATTTAGACGAACTTTTTGATATTTATTGCCATGATGGCACTCAACGACATGCCTTGGACAAAACAGCATAGCTTAAGGATGACTAAAAAAGATTAAGTAGACAAGGGTGCTGAGGGCATCAGCACCACTGTCTACTTGACTAGAGTAGCTGCTGACATTTACTCCATCACGACTACAAGATTGAACGCTTAATGAAAATAATAAATCTTGCTCGTTAGTGTCTTTTTCGGAATGAAATGTCGGAAGATAGTAACGGTTTAACAACAACCACACACTTTTGCTTCCGCTCACGCTATCGATCGTTGTAATAATCATAATCTTTGTTACCCATCCTTAAGCCAATGCTGTTTTGTCCTAGGCATGTCGTTGAGTGCCATCATGGCAATAAATATCAAAAAGTTCGTCTAAACTGCATGTGAAGCTATGTTCTTTGGTTTTAATATTATCATTTCGTTTCTTTTTTGGGCAACGATCTAATTTACTGAACTGCGATATCATTTCAAAAACTCGGTTTGTTACAGTTACCGGTACTTCATTATTTAAATATTGGCATATTTATCCTATCACGAGAAAGCGGCGGTGCGCTGTACAAGCTCGCTTAGGAGTTGCCGGCTTTCTGTCTACCACACTGAGATGGGGAATCCCGTTAAGTGCCTTTTCCAAGGGCACAACAAGCGAACTTGCCGGTTGCTCCACACTGTCCCTTTAATGCTGAACGTCAAGCAAGGAAGCTGTGAATGCGCGAATACCAATTTTTAAATCATTGGTTTGACCCGACTCGGAATCAAACCCCAAGTCTACCGATCCAGAAGCAGACACTCTATCCACTCGGCCATCTGATCATAAACAGGATGGACATTGTTCCATATCCACAAAAGCATCAATTCTTTTGCTACTATCGCAAAGGTACTTCTTTGCAGATAACTATCCTCATACATTGTTCTTTCGACCGCTTGTCTTTTTGTGGATAACTGTCCAGATGGAAATTCCTTCATGCTGCTAAACTTTTCTTCGCTGTGAAGTACTTCACTCCTTTTTTAGTGCTTTACTTCGTCTTTGCATTCTTAGACTTAGATAGTAATCAATCATTCAATAAAACAGACTAAGCTATCAAATATCACTCTAAAAAGAGACTAGATGTACAGAATGCAAATATTTTACTTTGAACGAATTGAAATATAGCTGTATAACCAGCCATCTACTATGGTTTATGTGCTCACCACTACGGCTTATTGTTTCATCATTGTTTTACAGCCTGATACTAATAGAGCCTGAAGTATTGAACTCCATTAACAAACTTTGTACTCTACCTGAACAATGAACACTCTTAATAGCCTATAGTGCATTTCAAGTAATGATGGTGATCATTTATATTATCTAATCCCATTGCCTTATCATATTTTGATGTTTACAGAAGTTGCTTAGCTGTTAGTCATGAAGATGATTAATAAAGCATATACAAATTTGTGAGATAATTTTAAATGAAACGTTGAAAGTAAAAAGTAGGAGAAATAACTTTGGTTGAGTTGCTGATACTGAATTGCTCACACAAAACACTGCCAATTCGGCACATATTAGTTTATGTAAATTAACTCATTTGGGACGAAATGTTCGTAAAATCTGCCATAACTTATCATGGAGGTTCAATTTTTGGCAAATCTGTCGATTGTGCAGAGAAATCGGCACGAACTATTTTGGCAGTGACGATTAAAGTGTTGTTTGGCGGCCCACAGTTTATATACAAGAATTACCCCATTAGCAACTTGACTGCCGAATTTCTCTGCGAAGAAGCAATCAGAATCGTGCAAACTATTGAGAATGAGTCCCCAAACCAGTGGTGCCGATCCATGTAGAGCATTGGGGGGGATTATTTGCTTATTTTACTTACTTTTTGTCAATTTTGAACATTGGAGGGGATGCTGCTCGAAGTACATTTGTGAGTTTTGTAAGTTATGTCAGACTGCCACTTGCCATTCGCTTGTCTGGGGAAAGTTCAAGCGGTCAAGATGTGCATTTTGAGCAGTTACTAGTGTTGGCGAGCAGTAAATATAAGTATTGAGTAATGCACAGTCGCCCGTAATGAAATCACATTGTTTGTGTTCTATTAACGATTTAACGTTTACGAAAGTTAAACCTGTTTCGAAACAATATTGCACCGACGGCCGACGACAAACGTTGGGGGGGATGCAGCCGAAATGTTGGGGGGGATGCATCCCCCCCAGGATAGGCACCACTGCCCCAAACAGGTTTTAGCCATCATAACTGATGGGCATCGCACCAACCAAACATGCTTTAGAATGCTAAATCCTGATTCAAACAAACCTTGGTTCGTAGAATCTTCGAACAGTTTTATTCTTTTTGATTACGTCCATGTGATAAAGTGCATCAGAAACAATTGGCTGACAGAAAAAACGCAACAACTACAATTTAAATGGAAAGGCAATTTTTATTTGGCA
Organism: Trididemnum miniatum; assembly: GCA_964006365.1. Taxonomy (NCBI): domain Eukaryota; kingdom Metazoa; phylum Chordata; class Ascidiacea; order Aplousobranchia; family Didemnidae; genus Trididemnum; species Trididemnum miniatum. The sequence goes on from OZ023239.1 coordinate 13,839,255, forward strand.
AAATGGAGCGACCTGGTGAATCTGCAAAAGGTTGAAAACAACTCTTTAGTGACTAAAGTTTAGTCAAACTTTCAAAACTGAATGAGGTTGCAGTGACCCCTAATCCGATTGAGCGTCAAAATAAGGATATTTGCTTGAGAGTTTTTTGCGACCGTACAATTGAAGCATCAAAGAGTTACCCTCATGTTGATCAGCAGTCTGCAGTAGGAACGATACTTCTCATCAAAGTTATTCTGAAAATGTAGAAAATTTTTAACGTCAGAAATCCTTATGAAGACACTTTGAACAATAATCATGATAGAGTCGTGTTTAAATCTCCTCATGACCCAAGACTTCAATTTCTTTTAGATGTTGCTGCAATGGTAGACGATATGAAACCAATTAGCAATTCTCATTGTCGGATTTTACGAAGGATGCTGCATCTTTCGTAGTACATATATGCAAAGGCGCAGTTGAGCTTACTCGCTACATGCTTGCAAAAGATAGCAGTTACGTGATGCTTGGTTGGTTTTCCTCGGACCCAATAGAAAAGGCATTTGGGAAACTACGTCAAGGGTCTGGAGGAGCGTATTTTTTAACAGTTCAGTCAGTTATTGAAAAAATACACATACAAACGGCAAAGCTTTCTCTACAACTGAAGCTTGATTTTCGCGAGGAATCAACAAAAGGACACTCTTGTGACAAATGTAAAGCATTTTTAACTGAACAGGATTGTGAAACTATTGATAATTTGTCCACTCTTCAAGATAAGGTGTTCGAGGAAACCATAGCTTCATTAATTTACATTGCTGGTTATGTCCAAAAAAGAGGGGTCAAGCAAAAGAAAACAATACTGTATTTTGCTTTAAAAAATATGGGAAGTCTTTAGAATCGATTAACCCGGGACACTTAACCATACCGCAAGACTGTATAGTTCAATGGTGCATATTTTGCTCGATTTTTTTCGTTCAGTTGTCCAACATAAAGAGCCATAACTTTGTTGTGAATGTTTTTTATTTTATTTCAAACTTTTAAAAGCTTAACATTTTACTTAAGCACTGCAGAATTTTAGCCAACATTTTCTTGAAAATTCATTCTATTTTGTGCACACCTCGAAAAACCAAAGAAGCTTCTTTAAAAGTTTTGAAACTGTCGAACACCTAATTTCTGCTATTTCATGCTGCAATGCTTGATTTTGCGATGTCCTGAAATATTATTACAGTGACCTTGTTGTTATATGTTATATCTGCGTGGTGTAACTTAAAGCAGACAACATCAATATTAAAATTTACAGTTAATATCATGTATGAATGATTAACGTTAAAACTAATAATTCAATTTGACATAAATAATCACATTTCTATAAATTTTCTTTCCCTTATACAGTAGTAAGTATTGAAAATGTTTGTTTTTGCTGTAAACTGTTGTTTTTTCATGCAGCGCATCGGCCTTCAGTGAAATCCCTTTTTTTTGTTTGTTGACACGGCCGTTGTTTCTAGGTCGCCAGGAGTTAGTGTTATATCGTTTCTATAGTAGAATCAGTGATTTTTAGATTTTTTGTCTGAAGTATTTATTATTGACATGTGTGAAGTAGCGAAGCTGCAAGCTGAAGTTTCATAATTATACATATTAGGGTGGGTCAAAAAAAAATTTTTGTGAAATTTTGAAATACAGCAGTTCGAAAAACGTGCATGGGCATGACAACACCTTTAAGCTTGTTTTTGGTTAGTTGCTCCCAACACTGTCCTTGCAACCGGGTCAAATGACCTCATGATAGGTCCAGTTTGTGAAAAACTCTGTAGCTTTGTAAACCAATGACCTAGGAACATAATTTTGGTGTCAAAAGTTGCGGAATCGCCAAGTTTATATGTGTCTAAAGAGTACTTTTTGTCATAAAATGTATTAACATTAAAAGTAATATTAAAATTTACTGCCAAAACAGTTCTTGGCAATTTCTCTGCACAATCGACAGATTTGCCAAAAATTGAACCTCCATGATAAGTTATGGCAGATTTTACGTACATTTCATCCCAAATGAGGATGCATTGTTTTTGATGCTCGGGAAGAGTTTTCAACACGTTTAGCAAAAATTTTTGCTCATCAACGTTGGCAACTTTGGAAGTTATTCTTTGCAATGTTCGAATACTTGGCAGTTGCAAATCTTCGCGGAGTCTGAAATACAGTCGAGAAATAGCGAAATACTCAAATGCTCTTGTGGTTGTTTCACGAGAATAGAGTTTTTGTTGACCTACTCTTTTGTTATTGACGACTGTTCAAGAAAAACCTGAGTTTTGTGCGACTTCTGCTTGTGTGACAGAAAACGAATTATTTTTGAGAATGTAGACCACGTTTTATCGTGACGAATTGAATTGCTTACCAAGGATTTTATTTGACAGATAGATCCATAGAAATAGCAAAAATAAGTAAAGTCAGAATGAAACGTCATGGCAAACTGTAGTATGCCATGCTCAAGATGTTTTGACTGGATGAAAATGCTGTTTGCCGAATCATTAAATGCAACTGTATTGCTAAATTCTGCATTCACTTTTTTAATAGCGTCGGTGAAATCAATAAGATCGTTTTTAATAAACTCGCTCATCTTATTTCTTGGTGGGTTGCGAAGATGCGATAAACTTCGTTTGGTTTCACGCGGCTTGCTCTGCATAGGCGAGTGACAACTTTTGGGTATACCAGAAAATACCGAAAGTGGAAACTTTGGGCGTAGCTTGCCCCTGACTTTCACCATTGGAGCATCCTATGGCCAATGGCGCTTGCATACTACAGTATAAGCAGTAATAACCAAATTGAATCTCGGTATAGACGATGCCCATTTCTTTCTTTCCTCCTATTTTTTGGGAAACTTAAATACAGAAGTTTTTTCTTTGCTTGTCGCGTAGTTTGCTTTACACGAAGGAATAGAAATACAACATTAAATATTGGATTTCAACCATAAAATATCTGAGCTAGTTTTAGTGAAGTTATAAGCGAAGTATAAGTTTTATTAAGATTTTTTTGAGAGGGTGTTAAGAGTTTTGTTCAGATTTATTTATATTTGGGGGGGAGGAATGTTGCTTTGCTGCACTGATGAGGTCTACAAAGGTCGAAACGCGTCTGCAACTGCAAATGGGTAGATAGATTAGTAGGAACTAAAGGTGATGGTTACTTGGGTGGGGTTCTCTCTTTCCCAGTTCAATTTTATCATGAGTTGTATGGAGTAAGGTTCGTATATCAGACGGAGTATCATAGATCTGTATGGCAATCCCTTATTGTTTGGAATAGGAGCCTTTGCCTTTTCGGCTTTTGCTGATTTTGTGTACAAAATTAGGTTACTGGTACCTGCAGGCTAACTGACCTGTTATTACTGCAGATTCAGGCATTTAAAGAAGATTAGTAAGCTACGGCTGCTAAAGAGACGACTCAGTTTTACAAAGTACCGGCAATTTACAACCTAGGCTAAATCAGTTACTACGTCTATACGTTCTACCGATACTACTGCACAATCGCTTTTTCATTTAAGTAACTTTACTGAACCTCATATTTTTCTGATTAAGTAACCTGCATTTCAAAATGAGTAAGAATAGTCTACGCCCGCTGCGTAGACGGATTTTAACAAGCAACAAAACAACGAGCTGCGAAATGACATTCTATTCCGCGTGTTCAAGTCGTAAATAAAAAAAATCTAATTTTCTAGGTAATCGCTTCGGCCTTCAGTAAAATCGCTTCTTACTTGTTGGCACGGCCGTTGTTTCTAGGTCGCCATGCACTAACTATATATGACTTGAACCCGTTAAGCACACCACTGAACCACTACTGCTAAAAACTGCAGAAATTGTGGTGGCATTATCATCTAAATGACTTTGTCTGCCTTCATCCAGTCCAGAGTTACCCTTTCAAACTTGTATGACAATTTTTACGCGCAGCATTCTCAAAATTCCGGGCCCCCAAAAAATTCCGCGCCCGGTACCAAAGGTACCCCTGGAACCCCCTGTCAACGGCCCTGGTAGTAGTGGTTGAGACATGTACAAAGCATGAAACGATGAACTGCTTGGGTTAAGCTTTTTTAGTGTCACAGAATTAAAGATTCTATCTAAAGCATTACTTATCGTGATAACTACATAAGTCTGACTTCTATAATTATGCCATTATGGCTAAGAACATATCTTATGAATTGGAGTAACTAAACCTCATTATATATCTTATATATGACTATCAGAGAGCATTTAAATTCGTAAACCTCACGGTTAGTCGATGCTTCATGGCATTTAACAATACAAACAATTTTCATCCTTCTCTTTATTTGTCGTTTCTATTTTATTGCTAAATTTTACCCTACCGGTGAAACAGGCTGTCGGGTTTTACCATTTTAACTGATGTGCTGAAGGGAATATAATTTTACTGTTATTAAGTACCTATGTATCTCATAATATTTTCAAAAAAAGCAAAAACAAAATCAAACTTTCTCTTTCAAAAACAAACGCCACACGGCTAGGTGACTAGATAAATTAACCAACTTACGGAAACTTGCACAAGAAAAAGTTGCAAAATATCAGCGAGTACAAAAAAGGAAGAATGGCGTTTTGATCGCTTCTAGTGATAGGATAAATAATTATGCAACTATATAGAACAAAACACATAGGATTTTATGTCAAGCAACGTCACAACTAGGTTAACTTTTCTGCTACTGAACCAGAACTTATGTTGAAACTAGAAGGGAATCGTGATTACAAAAATTGTAGGGGCAGCAAAGTAAAAGTTTTTAAAAAGCTTGAGAACCACTGGTTTAAAGGTTAGTGCTAATATTAATGCAACTCCAATTTGTGTGTGTATTTTCCTGAAATGACGTGGACGCACCATCCAATAGAAAGTTATTAACTTAAACTTAATCAACGTTGCAAATCAATAACGGTAAAAGTAAAAACCAACACTGGTGCGTTGGACGCACCATCCAATAGAAAGTTATTAACTTAAACTTAATCAACGTTGCAAATCAATAACGGTAAAAGTAAAAACCAACTCACCAGCTACATAAGTTGTTAGTGGCACTCCAGCAGTATATAAAAGAATAAAAATAAGTTAAATTACATTTTTGCAAGCATGCACAAAGGTAATTGTAGCCCAGTTATGGCTGATATATAGCTTAACTTCTATTAAGAAGGATAATGGCTTAACATAAGCAACATAGTCCTTAATTAAAATCCAATACCGGTACTAAGCCAAACATAATGCTTATGCTAATTGATCTTTAGCGTAAGCAAGCACATGCTGTCAAAAACCGTCCTTTCAGCATCGTTGTTTAAGCACTATGTGGGCCTGTAAAAACTATAAAATAAAACAAAATACCGAACGTTTCTCCTCATTTTAGCCCTTTTCAAGCACTAGTGCAAATTTTGCGTAGCGTGGAAAGAATGATAGCATAGAGAGCAACTTTGTGTAAAGCACAACGGCGCTGTTTCGGGCTACTGACCCTCAGCAGATGCAATGAGGAAAAGGTTCACTCATCCAACAAAATGGTTAACTTCAAGCAGGAACAATCGTTCCTGAGCATTTATCCACTCAAAAATATTTCACTTTAGTGATACGCCGCACCTCCAATAAAATGTCCTACGAAGCCAAGCAGTCAACATGGGAAGACGAAAGTTTTTACGCAAACTTTGCGATAAAACAGAATGGCTCTTATTAATAGTAATAAAACTGATAAGTATTGAACAATGAACATATATGTTCAAAATTGTCTCATGAAAAAATTTGGCTTGTAATGCGTTAAAAACACTTTGCTGACCAGATTTACGATAAATCTTGTGTGATGATGTGACACCAGATTCATGATGCTAAGCATCGTCACAGCTAGGTTAACTTCTTTGTTTGCTAATCTAGAATTTATGTTAAAATTAGATGGAAATCGAGTGTGATGCCAAAAATTGCAGGGGCAGCAAAGCAAAAGTTTTTAAAAAGCTTTAGAACTACAAATTTAAAAGTTGGTGCTAATATTAATGCAACTCCACTTGGTTCAGTTGAATTCTGCAATGGTAGCGGTAACACGTATGTGATTGAGCTCGTGATTGAGGTTACTTTTGGTCAGATCTTTAACAAAGATCAGTACAGCCAACAGCAACTGATTAGGACCTAAACGTATTAAATTGAAGAAAAGAAAAGAATTACTATGAACCTAAACCAAAAGATTGATTTAGTTATAACTAAACTTGACAATATAGAAAAAAGATAGGATGATTTTGACCAGAAATATGCCAAGCTTAATGATCGGGTTGACGCCCTTGAAAAAAAAGTTGAAAGCAAGCTTGAAGAATTTGATCAAATCTTGAACCAGCAGTCAGAAACCTCAAACTTAAACCTGCAAGCAAGAATTGTCGTGTTGGAAGATTTCATGCAAAACATAGAAAAGGCAAAAGTCATGCAGGAATCTTACGATAAGAGACTAAATATTCTTATTCACGGCATTAGAGAAAATAGCAACAATGCCTGGGAAAAACGGGAAGAAACTATAGCAAAGTTTAAAAACTTCTTGAAAAATGGTCTAAAAATGGATGATACAGAAGATGTAGAATATGTGGACATTCACAGACTCCCACAACACCCTGTTAAAAAAAATGGCAAAACAGTGGACAGACCAATTATCGTCAAGTTACTCACTACGCATGACAAAAAGTTAATTTTCGAAGCTGTAAGAAACTTGAAAGCATATAACACCAAGCTTAAAAGAGAAGATGAGACGTCACCTTCTGTTTATGTTACTGAACATTTGCCAAAAAAATTCCAAGAGCAACGAAAGCTTCTTTTACTATTTTACAGAGAGGCGAAGAAAAATAAAGAAAAAACGGTATGGAAACCAATCGATGGTAATTATACATTGTTTATAAACAACAAAAAATTTGAACTACCAGCTCTTACGCATTAGCTTGATTGCTCTTTTTAGTCGAAATGGTTTGCTACTATCTGTGTGTGTTAACTTCAATGGCAACCGAACAATAACTTTTATTGGTAGCAAAATCTAACTGACAATGTATATAAAACTTATTATTTAATTATTTTTTGTTTCCACATTATCTAGTTGGTACTCCAGCCAAGTTATTGAACCAATAACGTTAAGCTTGATTTTTTGAAAGGTGATACTATTGCGTAACGTGCACAACTATCATGCGTACGATCTTGCTACTTTATGACCATGCTTTTACCGTGTTAAACCATTTACCAAAGTAAAGAGTAGCATTTTCTGTCAAAATTTAACAAGAAGTTACGCTCACATATTTACAAAACTCGATGATTTTGAAGAAATCCAGCACTGAGTATGATTACATCATTCTTTTATTTGTAAGTTGCAACTACTAAATGTTTAATTTTGTAATAGCGTTCATTGTTACAAATAACAGTTTTATTATATCATTGTGTTGACCTAAGTGGCCATAATCACTGATTTTCTGTCATGGTTGTTTCCTGTGCCCTAGCAAATTCTACTAATCAAGACAAAGCATGCAAGGCGCCTGATGATGATCTGGATCTCTAGGAGTTTCTAGACCATAATCAGGCAGCTGCTTTGCAGACAGTTGATCGTTTCACAGAGGAAACGAGCGACAACCTCTTTAAATCCTTAACAAAAAACATCAAAAAATGCAATTATCTCGACTCAGATCAAAATCAATTCTCATAGAAAAAAATAACTCCTTGGTTCTTTTACATTTAAATATTCGTTCTTGGCATAAAAATTACGATTCATTATACGAGTTCTTAATAAAACTAAACGTCTTACCCGACATAATTTGTTTAACAGAAACCCGTTTAAAATCTCAACCTTTAGTGAATATTGATATTCCAAACTACAACTTCGTTCATGTAAACTCTGATTCTTTTGCTGGCGGAGTTGCGGTTTATTTATCCAACAAACTGCAATACCAACTATGTCCCACTCAATATCAATTATATAATTCTGAAAGTCTTTGGCTGAATATACTAAATGTTTGTAGTAACAAATTTACTGTGGGTGTAGTGTATCGCCATCCTAATTTAACAAATATTGACGAATTCATGCAGAATTTTTCAAATTGCTTAACAGATATATCACACTCTAAACACACGTATTATGTTCTTGGTGATTTTAACATCAATACACATCCAGTTAATCGAGCCAATTATGCTAATAATTTTATTAACCTATTACTAAGTCATGGAGCTTTGCCCATAATAACCAAACCAACAAGAGTGTCCGAAAGTTCTTCAACTATTATTGATCATATAATCACCAACGACATTGCACATATTTTACAACCAACAGTGATTAAAACTGAAATAACTGATCATTACCCAATACTTTGCGCTGTACAAAACTTCCAGCATAAAGGAAAAACTAAATTGCCCAATATTTACTATAGGTACAAGTCAAAATTTAATGTAGAAAAATTTTGTGAAGATCTTGATTTTAACCTAAATAATTTTTTTTCTAACCAACCAGTCCTTAATAAAGAAAATTATAACTTATTATTTAATCATTTTACGCGTATTATTCTGTCTACAATAGACACTCATGCTCCTCTCAAACCTCTGTCGAGAAAGCAAAAAAAAATTCAAAGTAAACCCTGGATAACAAAAGGCATTTTAATATCCATCAGGAAAAAAAATTTTATGTTCGTATCTCACTACCTAAATGGCGATTCAAACCACAAATCTTTTTTCAAGAAATATCTGAATAAATTGACTAAAATTAAAGCCTTGTCGAAAAAATTGTATTTCACTACCAAACTTAAAGAGAACCAAAATGATCCCCATAGAATGTGGAATGTCATTCGTTCTGCGCTTCCTACCTACTCGAATCGAGCTACTTCTACTACCCCAACACTAAACATTAATGGTGATATAACAACTGATAGCCAGAAAATTGCAGATTATTTTAATGATTTTTTTTGTAACATTGGATCAAACTTGGCGAAAAACATATTCGAATCTGAATCCAAATCATTTCGCCAATTTCTCCATAATCGTATCTCCTCCTCAATTTTTTTAGATATTCCTAATTATACTGAAATTATCAATACTATTCAATCCATTAACGTGAACAAAGCTGTAGGTCATGATCAAATCCCTGCCTTTTTCCTCCGTGCAGCCACCTTTGTTGTTATTCTTTATCTTCATTCTTTTATTGAGTTTTGTTTCACAAATGGTGTTTTTCCCGATAACTGTACCATAGCCAGAATAGTACCATTATTCAAAAAAGGGGACCACAAAGAACCAACTAATTATCGCCCCATTTCAATCCTTTCTTGCTTCTCAAAAATAATGGAAAAAATTATCTACAATCGATTAACCACTTTTTTAAATAAACACAAAGCAATCTACAAAACACAATATGGTTTTCAAAAAAATATTTCCACAAATCATGTCTTAATTGATGTGGTTACCAATTCTTTTGATAATATCAATGCCAATTTATATACAGGTTTGGTCTTTCTTGACCTCACCAAGGCTTTTGATAAACTTTTCCATCAACGGAACAAATTCCAGCCTCCTTCCAAACAAATACGGGGTTCCTCAGGGTTTGACTCTTGGGCCTCTATTATTTCTTTTGTACATCAACGACTTGCCTTCTTCAGTATCTTGCGAACCAAGATTTTTCGCTGACGACACCTGTTTAGTCTATTCCAGTCCAAACCCTTGTACTTTAAACAAAGATATTAATATTGATCAACAAAATATCTCTATATGGTTCAAATCTAATAAACTAACAGTTAATCCCTCTAAATCTAATGTTTTAATTGTCCCTCCCAAACTAAAAGAAACAGCCCCGCTTATGAACGTATCTTTAAATAATGTTCCTATTAATCAAAGTAACAGCGTCAAGTATTTAGGTGTAATTATAGACACTAAACTAAATTTTGATGTTCAAATTAATTCTATAACGCACAAGATTTCAAAAGCAGTTGGAGTCATGTCTAAGTTGAAACATTACCTACCCCAAAAAGCTTTATTAACTGTCTACTATTCCCTCGTTCATACGCATTTACTTTATGGCTTATCAGTTTGGGGTTCTGCATATACAACCCATCTAAAAAAATTAATAACTGTGCAAAACAAAGCAGTCAAAATTATTGGTGGTGGTTCTTATCGTGATAAGGCTTCCCCATGTAATTTAGACACCAAAATTCTAAAGCTTCCCTACCTTTATAAACTGGAAATTGGTAAATTTGTTCATAAACATTTTCAAAATAAAATTCCGCAAAAAATATCAAAATTTTTCACTCTTACCAGAGACATCGCTCTTCGTAGTACCAGATCTACTCAACAAACTAAAACTCGTTTATATATCCCACGTTATCCTACTTCTCGCTTGCAAAAATGTATTAAGAATCAAGGAGTTACAATTTGGAACCAAAATCCTCCGGAAATACAAAGCGCATCTTCCAAATCATTTAAATCTAAATTTAAAAAGCATCTACTTCAACTACAAATTTAAGTCGTGTTCTAAACTATCCAAAACAAGCTTGAAAATTTACAGGTTGTCAAAAGTTTTGAAGTGTAACGATCAACAACCTTCTTTAGTCTTTGCGACTACTAGGGTGGCAGCTGACTCTAGATGTCCGTAAGGTCAATTCGCTGTCTCCCTGCGGTAAAGACAAATTATATCAGTTATGTTTGTGTTTGTATTTTACTTTTGTGAGTTTTTTTTTTTTTTTTCTTTCCGCCAATAAATTACTAATGAATGAATGAATGAATGTGTGTGTATTTTCCTGAAATGACATCAGAATGGTGCGTTGGACGCATCATCGAGTAAAGAGTTATTAACTTGAACTTACTCATTAACTTAAACGTTGCAAATTAATAACGGTAGAAGTAAAAATAACTCACCAGCTGCATCAGCTGTTACTGGTATGTCAGCAGTATCTAAAAAATAAAAATAAGTTTAACTACATCTCTGCAAATGTGCACAAAGGTAATATATCGAATATATACTGTATTTCGAATATTTCGAACTTATTATAGAGCTGTATTTGGTCGTATATATATATCCAATTTATACGTGGTATATTTTCGACTTATTTTATTTCGAATTTATCGTACTATATATCGAATATATATTTCGAATATTTCAAACTTATTTTAGGGCTGTATTTGGTCGTATATATATATCCAATTTATGCGTGGTATATTTTCGACTTATTTTATTTCGAATTTATCGTACTATATATCGAATATATATTTCGAATATTTCAAACTTATTTTAGGGCTGTATTTGGTCGTATATATATATATCCAATTTATACGTGGTATATTTTCGACTTATTTTATTTCGAATTTATCGTACTATATATCGAATATATATTTTGGATATTTCGAACTTGTTTTATTTTCAACTTAGAACTGTATTTGGTCGTATATGTATATCGGTCAAATTTCGTCGTAAATTAGCTCAAAAAAGAGGTGTGACAAAATAAATAATATTTTTTCAAACGGCGCCCCATATTTATGCTAGACATCGTCTTAACACCTGTCAACAAAACGCTGTAGAATCTCTCGAAGACTTCTTGGAGCGGCTGAAATTTTTAAGGGCCGACTGTAATTATACGAACTTGACATCAGCCCAGATTAATGAAGCAGCGATACGAGACGCTTTCATTTCCGGATTACAATCAGGGCACATTAGGCAGAGAATATTGGAAAACAATGTTCTATGTCTAATAAATGATGCGTTTGACAGAGCTCGGAGACTGGAAGATGTCCGCCGAAATGTCATCTCATACGAAACAAAGCAGAGTTGTAGATTTGCGGAAAATACTGCTGCTTTAAGGGCGACTAAGGACGAAAAATTAACCGAGAAAGAAAAAAATCAACCAACGCTGAAAGATGTTCGGTATTGAAGCAAGCGTCTTGTTTCTTTCATGGTAGTCCCGCCAACAAAAGAATTAATTGTCCAGCGAAGCAATCAACTTGCTACATATGTGGGAGAAAAGGCCACTATGCCAAAATGTGTCGTTCAACTCAACGAGAAACATTTCGATCTGCAACAGCGGTAACTGTTGACAATCTCGATTCCCAGCTTGCTACGTTGTCTTCTGCGTCAACTGGAGGCAAAGAAAAGGTAGATCTGTATGTTTTGGTTTATGGGACGTTGGCAAACTGCCTGTTGGATAACGGGGCCAAGCATAATCACATAAACAATAATTTAGGGCAACGAGCGAAAATTCATGTAATGGGTGAGAGCAACATGAAAGTGGATATGTTCGTCAAAGGTGCTTTTGTGAAAAATCAAGGCATATGCTTAACATCTGTTGATTTGCAAGGCTGTGATTATTCAGATGTCAACTTTTCAACAACGAAGGTTTGTTGTGGGATGTTATTCTGGGGCGAGATTTTTTATGTAAACACAAGAGTGTAAGCTTTATGTTTAACGGCCCCCAGCCACCGTTGAATCTGGATGCATTATAGCCTCTTAAAGGTGTAGAACCTGTACTATTATTTGAGCATCTAACCCCGAACTGCAAAACTGTGACCAAAAGACGCAATTATTCAAAGGCTGACCGATCACCTCTAATCAAGAGCAGCAACTTTTGGATGATGACATTATCGAGCCCAGTTCATCACCATGGCGGGTGCAAGTGGTCGTAGTGCAAAGTGAGCACCACAAGAAACGAATGTGTATTGACTACAGCAAAACGAAAAACAAGTATACTTACTTAGGTGCGTTTCCGTTACCAAAAATACAGAACATCATCAAAGAAGTGCCGCAATACAAGTGATTTTCAACCTTAGATTTGCGAAGTGCCTATCACCGAGTATTGCTCTTGCCTGAAGAGAAGAAATATGCTGCGTTTGAAGCTGACGGGCGCCTATATCATTTCAAACGAGTTCCGTTTGGCTTAGAAAATGCAATTCTTTGCTTTCAACGCATAGTGAATGAAACAATTTCTTAAGTTCAAATGTAAAAGTACTTTTGCGTATCTGGATGACATTACCATTTATAGACATACACGTGAACACGACGATAATTTCAAAGTATTCTTGAAAGCCGCTGAAGAATGTAACCTCACACTAAATGAGGATAAGTGCGTTTATGCAGCGAAATCTGTTAAGCTGCTAAGGATCATATTTCGGATGGGATTTTGCAACCAGACACTGATCGCGTCACACCAATATTTGAACTGTCAGCTCCTACTAATTGCAAAGAACTTCAGCGTATTGTGGGTATGTTCTCTTATTATGCGCAGAGGCTGCCAAAATTTTCGGACAAAATTAAACCTTAAATTAATGCTGTTAAATTTCCTGTAAGTGATGAGGCTGAACAAGCTTTGAAATTGCTAAAAAATGATTTAGCTACTGCTGCTTTGCATGTCATTGACGAACACTTGCCTTTTGTAATCAAAACAGACGCCTCAGACAGTGCTGTTTCGGTATGAAAATCCTATCGTGTTCCCTCGATAATGTTCGCAAAGCTGTAAATAAGTGTCGTATATGCGCCGAGATTACACCAAACTTTTACAAACCGCCTAACCAACGCCATGGGGTAATGGTAAAGAGCGTTCGCCTTGGAAGCTGCTAGACTGGGTTCTATTCTCAGTCGGGTCAAACCAATGACTTTAAAACTGGTATCTGCTGTTACACTAGCTAAAAGCTCAGCAATTAAGTGTAGCGCGGAGGATGAAACAAACAGAGAATAAAAATAAGTCAGTGAATTCTTGACAAAATTTAATCCTGGCGCTAAAGGACCTTAGTAGTTATACAGCGCCATAAAACCACACAACATTTCATTTCAATGCGCAACTAGATAAAGCGACAAACCGTTTGAACGACTTGGCCTGGACTTTAAAGGCCCATTGCCGTCTTCCAGCAAAAACCGATACATTTTAACGATTGTTGACAAGTTTTCACGCTTTCCATTTGCTTTACCTAGCTCAAGCATAGATGCAAGAACAGTTATTGCTTGTTTGAATCAACTGTTTGCTATATTCGGAATGTCTGGTTATGTGCACACTGATCGAGCTGCTACTTTCCTATCGCAAGATTTATTGTCTTTTTTTTGGCGTCGTGGTATTGCTTGCAGCCGTACTAAGAGTATGCGTATAACGCACCAGGGAATGGCCAGTGCGAGCGGTATAACGGAGTTATTTGGTCTGCGATCAGGCTGACATTACGGTCTCGCAAACTCGACATACGACAACAGGAACTAGTGCTACCTGATACTCTCCACCCCATTCGTTCACTGCTTTGTACTGCCACAAACCCAGCTCCTCATGAGCGTATACTTCACTATAAGCAAAAATCGTCTTTTGGAACTTCTGTACCAACTTGGCTCAGCATATCTGAAGAGACACGTTCGAGCGAGTAAATATGAGCCAGTGGTTGACAAGGTTGATCTTGTGCGTACTACACCAAACTATGTTGTGGTTCGCTAACCAAGTGGCCGTGAGACAACTGTATCGCTACGTGATATAGCTGCTTGTAATTCTGAAGAACCTGTTACTGAGAATGACGCTGGTGTGAATGATGATCGTACTATTGACGTTAATGTAAGTTTTAAAGTGATCGACAGCAGCTGAGAAAATGAATTTCCTAATAGCCCCCAGTGTAAAAATTTGGAGAATCCTTCTCCTGAACAACTCCGACGGTCTATTCCAGGGGTGGGCAACTTCTTCAGTCGGCGGGCCATAGGTGGGTAGACAACGTTCTTTCCGGGCCGGATAGGTGATGAGCAAAAAAAAAGAAAAGGTCTTCACGACCAGGAGTGGATCCAGAAGACTTTGGTGGAAAGGGGATGAAATTTTGAATTAGGTTGAATGCTAACTAAATACAAAGACGTTAGACCCAAAAAAGGTGTAAATAAACCCTTTGAAAATGTTTTCATGTCTGCGGCGTGTTTAGAAATTTTTTCAGGGAGGGGGTACCCAAATTCGACATATATTTCAAGCGTAGTTTTTCGGGCAGAATTATTTTGCAGCAATTTGAAAATAAAAAGGCCCTAGAGGGGTCCGAGGGCATGTTCCCCCGAAAATTTTTTGAAAATTTACATACTGTAGGGGCCATTTTAGTACTGCTTGAACAATTTTCAGGCGCATTTTAATTGAACTTGTGGCGATTACGTGATAAATTTCTGTTCCTTTCCGTTTACTTTGCAGCTAAATTTCTAAGTCAGGCAATATTGCAGAACGCCTTGCAGCTTTCAATCGTGTCTAGCCAAATTATTACCAACAATCTTAATTTCTGTGTTCCCATAATATTTCCTGTTCCCAACATTGCAATTCTATGTTTGCTTATTTTACCTACTTGCGCTTATTACTAGAAACGTTATCTTCCTTCGCTTGCTAGAAATCTCACAGTTATTGAATTATTTGTTACGTTTCACATGAGAACCAAACTGAGCTAAATTCTGCTTGGGTTCCATGAATTGGTGTCGCCAAAACCTAATCTGTGCCTTTTTTTGTGTGATCGTTTAAATATGCATGTTCTCGCTGAAACAAAGCTCTTCTGCTTCTGGTTTCGAGATGTCCTGACCTTGAGATTGAGACTCGCAATCTACAGCGCTTTCTCGACCTCAAACAAAGAACTCACAACAAACTTTTTGCCTCCAATTCTGAGTGTTTCACCAAATATGATGCATTTTGTTCGTACATTTCCGATTATGCGTGCTTAGGGCGTAAGGCTTATTGTTATCAAAAAAGTTCGAAATTATGAAAAACTTGTATTCATCAAAAACATGCTTGAAAATTGCTAATGGGGGAATACATTCTCCACATCCCCCCTCCTGGATCCGCTTCTGTTCACGTCCTCAGATGCTCTGTTTTCCACCGTGAGGATCGGTGAAGAGCAAAAAAGATGAGGTCTTCAGATGTCCTGTTGTTATGAGTGCATATGTCGGTAACTGCCGGCGGGCCGCACAAAATTGTCTCGCGGGCCGGATCCAGTCCGCGGGCCGTATGTTGCCCACTCCTGGTCTATTTGAACGAGAAAGGCTGTTGTTAGATACGGAGCAGTACCTTATGTGTGATTCTGTTTTCAGGGGCGAAGAATGTTGTAAAATTGCGTAATTGTGATTGTTGAAATTTACGTTGCTTGTCTTTGGCGTGTTGCCACGTGTTCGTTCGCCTGCAGACTATTGCGCAACTTTTTCATTTCTTGTGTTTAGTTCGAACTGCTTGCCACACAGTGCTTTGCATGAGTTGAGATAAGACGACGTAAGCAGTCCTTCAAATCAACGCTGTACTGTTTAATTTAATGTGCAACTATTTTACGTTTCTATCTTTTATGTTTAGAGGTAATAGCTTACGTTTAAGTTTATTTGAGCCTAATAAAGGTCAATTAATATTCCTCATAATTTCATGTCACGGTGAAAGTAAAAATAACTCACCAGCTGCATCAGCTGTTAGTGGTAAAATAAGTTTAACTACATCTCTGCAAGTGTGCATAAAAGTAATGTACGTATGCCTATACCCAGAGGTGGGCACTCGTTATTTTTAAAGTAACGAAGTTACCGTTACAGTTACTTGTAAAAAATTGGAACTAAGTTACCGCTACTTGTTACTTCTTGAAACTATACCTTGTAACTTCTCGTTACTCGTTGCTTTCATTTTTTTCCCTCAAAACGCCTTAAAAAACTCTAGGGGTTGGAACGAGTTTTAATACCGAAACGATAATAGCCAACCGGCCACTTGACATTACAATACAACGACAGTCGCTGTCGGTGTGGTAGGTCTGGGCCCTGGGCAGTGGCAAACGCAAGACTTTTCAATGGAGGGGGTTCAGTGACGCCACATAGTGATTACATAAAGACACAATAGTTACAGTAATTCAGAGGTATTTAAGTGCATCCGCTGTAATGTTTGTAGTCTAAATTATTGCGCGATTGCAGCTAACCATGATTTCGCTATGTGATGCCATAACGAAACAAACAACCAAGATATTTCATTCACACTTTAGCTTGATTTTTTGCGCTTCGCTTAAGGAGCGAAAAGGTTTCACAGAAACTCTAGTTGTCAAGCCGTGGTTAAAAATTTTCTGAAAAAATTTTAGTTGACCTCATTTTTGGACCATATGAAGGTTAGCTCACTAACGTAGGCTAACTTTTGCAACGTCACAAACAGGATGCAGCCAGGGGGGTAAAACAGGCAATTGCTTACCTTCAAAAATACTTTTTTCAAGAACCAACTTTGATATAAACAACGCATATAAACCTGGGTATTTTAATATGCACTCATTATAAAAGGGGGCATTTTCTCCCAAACTGTCTTGAAAAGTGAAGATGGTAGAGCATGAAAACAAACTGCCCTCCCTACCGAAACTTTTTTAAACTTAAGTATATTACGCGCGAGAGGAATCTCTAACTACGCGATTTAAATCAATAACAGCTTTGATATTATCTAAGCATTCTTCACTCAAATCACAATGTCGATATCACCAGATACTCTCAAACACATAATCGGGGTGTCTGGGAAACGAAGCACTCCAGCTTCTGAGGAAGCTACGGTGCGTAAAAACAATTTTGCGTTTTTTCTAAATGAAGGTTTATGTTCAGTGTTCAATAGACACTAACGTTGTCACTAAATTTATTGAACACGTAAAATTTCATCCAATAAAAACAGTATTTGAATGAAAGTAAACTTTACCTGTTGATTTTGTTATCAGGATAAATACAAGGCTAGCATTATTTGACTTTGACATGCTACTTACTGTACTTAAATTTCACTTGAATGATTAGCATAAATCGGTGACTGGTAAAACCTGTATACCATGAAGAGGCCCTTAATTTTTAAACAACTTTAAAATCATTATCTTTTTAAACCACTTTAACAAACGCCACTACCAGCCCGGGCTGGCCCGCGAACATGGAAAGAAGCTAAAGCCTACACTAGGCTATACGATGGAGCAGTACGGCAATGTAATGACATCACAATCACAGTCCTGCTAAAAAAAAAAAAGAACGTCATCTATGCTAATAACCATGCAAGTGTTACTGTTGAAAACAGACGACAAACCTTTGTTTTGAGAAGGTGTGATTTGTTAATGCCGTTTCTCATACAACTGTTTTAATTAAAAAATACATATCGGTATGCATATTTCGGTCGGTGCAGAGTGTATTTTAGTAGCAAGAAAGGAAAGTTTGACCAGTTTCTTAAACCGGCTCAGTGGTATTTTAGTAGCAAGAAAAGAGAATTTGACCGTTTTTTCGACCGACTTGACCGGCCGGTCGAAGAATCTCGACCCGACCGGTGGCCCGACCAGTACCGGTCAACCCGACCGGTTTCCATATCTGGCATGAGCCATGAGGTACTATTATTTAAAAAGCTTCTCAAGAAAGAGCCGCAACACAATAACCCAAAACATTGGTGAAACTCTTGTCATTATTATTACCTTAAGGCTGCATTTGACTGTTTGTTTAGGTTACTGTTAATTGTCCAAACACTCCCGTTCACCAACGCTTCATGCGAAAGAAGTTTTTCAAAAATTAAATTGATGAAAACATTTTTGAGATACTCAATGACCAACGACAGGTTAAGCAACATTGCATTGCTGTTAACTAAATGTGCGCGAGATGAGAGTATCAGCCTAGAAGATTTTCCGTATGAATTTGACAGCCGACACGACAACCGCAGGACAAAGACACACTGAATAACCGATACAGTCGCTCCCCAACTTACAAACATTTGTACATACGAACATCATCATTCGTCAGTTTACATGGCCTTTTTTGTAAGATTTTTATCCGTGACGATGCACTGCAGTTTGTATACAAACCAACACTCACTTATATTTCATTTCAAGCTTCTAAAAACCCCTGACCCAGAACCTTAATCCTTAAATAGGGTTCAGTCTTTAAATATTGTAAGTGTAGGATGGTATAGTAGACGCATTTTGCCTTCACAACGTCAGTATCGACTTCGAACAAATTTGAGTTGCGAACGTTTCCTTGGAACGCAACTTGTTCGCAAGTCGGGGAGTGACTGTACTGTATTCTTTGCTTCGCATGAAAGGCACCAACGAAATCTGGCGCTCTACCGCTTTCTCACTGCTGGTAGACTGTGTTCTATTCTCAGTCGGGTCAAACCAATGACTTTAAAACTGGTATCTGCTGTTACACTAGCTAAAAGCTCAGCAATTAAGTGTAGCGCGGAGGATGAAACAAACAGAGAATAAAAATACGTCAGTGAATTCTTGACAAAATTTAGTCCTGGCGCTAAAGGACCTTAGTAGTTATAAAGCGCCATAAAGTCACACAACATTTTAACCTTGTTGTTTTTTCGTTTCGTTGCAAAGTGAGAAACTGTACACTTCCAGTAGCAGCAGCTGCAGGTCGCTTCAAATAAAAATTTTCGAAAGGTGCTAGACTGCTGAAGTGTGGTCTTTCTGTTTGTCAATCACAAACCTGTTTTGTGTACAAGTCTAACTCATTGGCTTAAAAGTTAAACCGTTCCCGATGGTCCTCAGAAAAATGACATTTGCTTAATTTTTGTTATTTTGACTTTTTAGATTTTCATGTAACACGAACAATAAAGTGCATTGTCAAGCAGTAACGAGTAACTAGTATTGAAATATCGCCAATAAAGCAATTTCGCTACGCCATTCGCTACTTCTTTTCAAATGTAACGACGTATTACAGTTACTCAAGAAGTACCTCGTTACAGTAACGAGTTACAACTCGTTACTGTATTGTAACTCGTTACCACACTCGTTACTACACCACAGCCCACCACAGTAACTAGTTACAACTCGTTACTGAGGTGTGGTGGGCAGTACAAGTTACATTTGTAACTCGTTACTGCCCACAACTGTGTATGCCCGATTATGGCTGATATACAGCTTAACTTCCATTAAGAAGAAATAATGGCTTAGCAAAAACAGCACAGTCCTTAATTAAAATCCAAGACTAAGCAAAACATAATATTTAAGCTCATTAAATCTTAGCATAAGTATGCACAATTGCACATGTTGACAAAGGCAGTCCTTTCAGCATCGCCGTTTTAGCACTATGTGGACCTGTGAAAACTATAAAACAAAACAAAATATCGAACGTTTCGGCTGACTTTAGCCCTTTTCATGTGCTAGTGAAAATTTTGCTTAGCGTGGAAAGAATGATTGCATAGCGCACAACTATGCATAAAGCACGACAACGCTGTTTCGGGCTATTAACCCTCATCAGATGCACTCAGGAAAAGATTCACTCATTCCGCAAAATGGTTAACCTCAAGCAGGAATAATCGTTCCTAAGCATTTATCTACTCAAAAATATCACGAGAGGCTAAATACGCGAAAAATCATTTTCAACAAAACCGCTACAGCGTTTGTGAGAGTCACGTGATGCGTAAGGAAACTATAACTACAAATATTTTACGTGTGAATGGCAACAGTGAGGTGGTGTAGGGATCAATACGATGGACTGCCACTCGCAAGACATAGGTTCTACGCCCTCCTAGGTTTTGATTTTTTGTCAGCGTACCATACTGAAATCGCTGTAGCAATTCTGTTGAAAATGATTTTTCGCGTATTTAGCTTCTCGTAAAAATACTTCACCTTTGTGATACGCAGCACTCCATAAAAATCGTCTCTGTGGCCAAGTTACAACAACTGCTGTAACTACGCAACAATAAATCAATATTCCTTCCTATCCAATTCGATAATGATCGCAAACCGCGCAAACTCGCAATCTATATGGGCAGACCATAGTGTTCAGGCAAAGTTAATTACTTTGCGACAAAACAGAAACGCTTTTAATAACTTAATAATAGTATTGAAAATATATGTTCAATATTGTTTCTTGAAAAAATTCGATTTGTGTCTTAGAAAGATTTTGATGATATGACACCATATTTATGATTAATCTCACGTCATGATGTGACACCAGATATATACTAAGCAACGTCACAGCTAGGTTAGGGTTGTCATACCGTCAGGAAAAATCCGGACATGTCCAATATTTAGGGTTAAATTTTGCGTCCGGAAGAAATTTAAATGCTCACATGACCGGAATTTTATAATCCTATAAATTATGTTGAACTTTAGACATTGTAGGAAAATGTGGGACTTATTGGAGGATTGGACCTATCGGACAGCAGCATATTTTCGTGATCACGTGATTATTTGGCGGTTTCACTTCAGTGAAGAAAGTGAAGTCGTACTAGTGGTAAGATCACATGTTTGTAGATGGATGGAGCAAGAAGCGTTGTGGCTGCAAAAAAAAACTGTTTTTCTTGAATTTAAGCTGAAAAAAAATTAGGCACAATAATTTTGAGACTTGAGAAAGCTTGCACACAGTGTGAAGATCTCGTTTGCACTGATAGCCAAGGATGCCTTGGTAAAATTCGAACTAGAGGGGCCCTGTATAATGCAAAAAAATTATTATTTCATACCAGCTGTTCTTAACCTTGTTCAGATACGCCCCCTTTGGCCTTAGTTATTTTTGTCCTCGCCCTACCACTAGTGCCGCGGGAAGACTGTTGCCCCTGCCATCCAAAAAAAAGTTCCAGATGGAGCTCTTTGATATGTACAAGCATTTTGACAGTTTCGCGCTTTTTCGACTCATTAGCTGCATTATTTCAAGGGACGTATCCAGAAATTTTCTCAAGAGAGGCGCCCCAAGCTTTCGTGGACATAGTTTCTTTCGGTGTGTGGCAAAATCAGAGCAAATCTGAAGCAGAATAGAAATTAATAACGGCTCTAGGGAGGTCTGGGGGCATGCTCCCCCGAACATTTTTTGAAAATTTAATTGAAATTTACATTAATTAATTGCAATTATAGTGCTTTTTCAACAACTCTTTGACGAATTTTTCTTTAAAATTTTTTTGCCTTTAATTCTGAGTCTAATAAAACAATGTTTTGGGCCCCTACAAATGACCCCTCCCGACCGGAGGGACCGAACTTTGGAAATGCCTTGATGCGGCATTGTCCAACACACTACAAAAAATATGCAGAAATATAACAAATTATTTGCAATGTCTTAATCGTTTTAATGGGAAGAATGCAGCTGTTTTGGGGTAACAAGTTTTGCTGTTTGACGAAAAAAAAGATTTGAAAAAATACGTTTCATCATTAAGTCACTGCAATGCTCACGCCTCCCTTGCAAACCTTATACGCCTCCTAGTTTAAGAACCTCTGCTATAAACTGTAAACGTTCACAAGGATTTGGCTGATTTTAAGAGCCCCCCTTGGGCCCCCCCCTACAAACAGTTTTTTAGCTGAAGCTAGTGAGTATACATCTAGGTGACATTTCTAAACCAGAATATTTTGGGAAGAAAGTTCAAAATGGCTACCAGAGGACATAGGCGTAGCCATGCTCCCGCCCCAATCCATCCTGGACAAAAACAAGGATCTTGATAGTTATGAAAAACACTTGCCATTGCGTGATTGTTTTCTTGCTGGGCTTTTTATGAGTAAGCTTACAAAGGAGAAATGCAAAACAACTTTGCTTTTTGCGTTGGCCAGAGTTGTGATGACGCAGCCGCAATGGCCAGCGAACAATCAGGCGTCACTTCAATTTTCAAAACGAATCTCCGTTGGCATCTTATTTTTACTACGCCACACATTGCTTAAATTTGAGCGCTTCTGCAGCTGTAAAAGTTTCAGCAATTCAAAATGCCAAAAACGTTGCATGAAAAGTGGTTAAAATGTTTAAGACCAGTGAGAAGAAAACAGCGTTGTTGAAGTTCTACATCAAAGGACTCTAGTCAAGTGGAAACAAGACGTTATCTTGTCGGCTTATGCGAAACCCGGTTTGTAGAACGCCATGTATCGATACCGGCGAAGCATTCAAAGTTAGGGGCAAAAAATTTAACAAACTTTGCCCGAAATCTGTTCAAAATGCACTAAAATGGCCATTACAGTACGTGAGTTGAAAAAATTTTCAGAGGGAGCATGCCCCCGGACCCCCTGGAGCCATTTTTTGTTTCTCAACTTGCTTCAAATAAATTCTGCCGAAAAAAACTACGCTTGAAAAAACGTTGAAATTTGGTGCCCCTTCCTTAAAAAAATTTCTGATTACGCCTCAGACACAACATTTTCAAAAAGCTCTTACGCTCTTTTCCGCGTCTAGACCTCTACCGTTTTTGCATTTACAGTAGTAAACATTCAGATTAATTTAAACTTGCATCCCCCTCCAAAATTTTCTGGATACACTTTTGCCCTGAAGTAAGCACGCATGAGTGAAAAATGTGCAAACAAAATGCATCACATTCGGTCAAGGACTCCTAATGAGAGGCAAAAAGTTTGATTTAAATTTGTTCAAAAAGCACTAAAAAGACCATTACACCATTTAAATAATCAAAAAATTTCCGGGAGACCATGCCCCCGGACCCCCTAGAATAGTTTTTCCTCAATTTGCTTCAAATTTACTCTGCCGGAAAAACATTCGCTTAAAAAAGTCACAATTTGGTGCCCTCCCTAAACAAATTTTAAATACGCCTCTGACATGAAACATTAACGCCTTATTCCAGGTCTAAACGTCTGACGTCTTTGTACTTAGTTAACACTCAACCTTATTCAAATCTGCATCCCCCCACCAAAATTTTCTGGATCCGTTCGAGCTGTTGAGTAAGATTTTTTAAACTTTAGCCCCACCCAGTTGAAAATTCTGGCTACGCCCATGCCAGAGGATCTTTCGGACGGGACCTAGCGGACATGTTTAATTATTCATACGCTGTCCGAAAGACATTGAATGATATTGTAAAAATCTTGCCACAACTCGTCTTAGTCGCATCAACGAAGCGGCTAAGCGGGATTTTTACCTTCAAAGCTGATTTTGTTAACTACAGTGTGTAGATTATGTTGCCGTAATTATCTCTTATTATGCGTAGTTGTTTCGTTTTAATACACATTCGTTCGTTATCTAATTATAAAGGAACGATCTTTATGAGACGTTTTCTCTTACTTTAGATCACATTTGTAGCTGTCAGGAAGGTCCCGGACACTGTGGAGGAAAGGTCACCATGTGTGGGAAACGTTTGGACGTTAGAGTGACACTTTTCAATCGAAAATAAAATCACCCAAAACATTTCGAATGTTTCCGTTTCAGTGCGGGATAAGTTTACCACACACCAAAGTCCAACTTAAACTAAAAAGCAGTTAAAACTGTCAAACCAGCTGGACCAAAAATAAAAATTAAGTAAAATTTGTCCGATAGGTCCCACACTTTTCCTACATATTATCTTCTAAAGAGGAGAAATTCATCTGGAGTCGTCCGCGCTGCTTCTTGGCTATGCAATGGTGAAGTCAGAACTAGAGGTAAAAAATCTACATAAAACTGTTATAAAAATTGTTCAAAAGAGCACATAAAGTTGCAATTACCGCACGTAATTTTTTCAAAAATTTCCGAAGAGGCATGCCCTCGGACCCCCTAGAACGGCTTTTGTTCCTCACGTTGCTTTAAGATAACTGGATCTGCTGTTGCCGCTCTCCAGAAGTAACTAAGAATAATGAGTAGCAACGAACGCTTTAATAATACACGCTGAGTTTCGCTGTCCCCTACCCCCAATAATACTTTTTGCTCCTCCAAAGCATTTGATCTAGTTGCGGCACTGGTGTTGCAATGTTAAATTGGTAGATCAAATTTCGAGGTGACAAAACTGTGGAAGCGGGTATATTTGGCCTCAAGAAAAGTAGTCACGCACTGTCCGGAATTTTTCATTTGCAAATATGGTAACCCTAAGCTAGGTTAACTTTTCTGCAACTAAACTAGAACTTATACTGAAATTAGAAGGAAATCGAGTGTGATGCCAAAACTTGTAGGGGCAGCAAAGCAAAAGTTTTTAAAAAGCTTAAAAACCATTAGTTTAAAAATTAGTGCTAATATTCATGCAACTCCAACTTGTGTGTGTGTTTTCCTGAAATGATCTTAGACTGCTGGTGCGTTGGATGCATCATCGAATAGAAGGTTAACTTAATCGTTAATCTAAAAGTGGCAAATTGATACCGGTACAAGTGTAGTACTGTCTTTTATTTCCTCACCGTCAACACAATTAAAGAACACGTTAAGATTAAAGAAATATAACTTGGTCCAAGAAAAGGGAAGAGGCAACAAAACGATTAACGTTATGGCATGCAGGTAGGAGAAGAGGAGTTAACAGAATACAAAAGTGGCATGGTTGCAACACCCAGAGTTGCGAAGTAGAAATAACTCAACAGCTACAGTACATAAGTTGGATGCAAAAGAGAAATAACTCACCAGTTACAGTGCATAAGTTGGATGCAAAACAGAAATAACTCACCAGCTGCATAAGTTGTTAGTGGTGTGTCAGCAGTATCTAAAAAATAAGTTAAACTACATACCTGCAAGTATGCACATTGCACATAGGTAATGAATGCTTAGTTATGGCCAGAGGTGGGCACGGTACTTTTTTAAAGTACCGGCGATACCGATACTCGGTACTTTGTTAAAAGTATCGCCGGTACCGGTACTCGGTACTTGAAAATCAAAAGTACCGCCGGTAGTACCGCGGTACTTTTGTCGGTACTTCTGAAAAAAAGTTCTAGAAAGAAAGTATTGCCCTATGTGTTGTTGATTTATAAGTAAAACTGTACAGTTTCATAATAATTAAGCCTATAGCTATTAGCTTGACAAATACTAAATTACTCAATAGTGTAGTGTTACCGATAATACTTGGTACGGCACAATTCACGAATTGCAAACTATGCACCAACCATCAAAAAACGGTACAAAACAAGCTATAGTTAGTGCCAGTGGTTAGCGTGCGGCGTGTTATTATATTGCTATGAAACCAAATAGTCAAAAGAACGACGTTCGTTGCAAGTATACTCGTGGAGCTCCGGAGCCTTTATTGTTGCAGATTCCGATTGGTGTATTAGCCAACTATAATCGTAATTATTTTTATGCTTGTGGTACGTAAGATGCCACAAGCGCAACAAAAATCGGAAGAAATGCAACAATTTTCCTCGCCCCTAGAAATGGGCCGCCACGCATAAAGCCAAATCTTTTTTTAGTGGAGACCACTTTTTGCGCAGAATGCGACAAAAAGATTGTTTAAGAATTTTGAATGAATGGGGACCCCATAACCAGAAGTGGTCTTCGCTGGAGTTTTCAATGGAAGGAGTTCGTCATAAAACATAATGACGTCGATCGATTAAACCTTTTTGGTGAAATCAATGAAATAGAAACAGAATTTTTAACATCGAAGTGTGTAGAGAAAGGGAAGGCCTACCCGATTTTTTTTTTCAGAAGCACCAGATTTGATAACGTAAAAGTGCTCCAGAAGTTGAGGGCCAATAATATTTTAAGGTACAGACTTCGCTATTTTTTAAAATTTGTTGCACTCCGGATCTTCACGTAGGATAAATCGTTCTAACTTTTTTATGGCGCTTAATTTTCGTGTCTATGATTATCAGAAAGCACTCAAAGCTGTAAGTTACATTCATGTGATCATAATAATAGACAATACTTCGTTCGACCACGGACGAAGAAAATATGAAAACTCACGATCGCGAGACTGGAGTCCTTGGGTGTAGAGGAGTGATTCTCAAACATTTTTGTTCTACCGCTTCCTTTTGGAAGTTGAAGATTTTCATCACCCCCTTATCAGAAAACAAGTTTTAAGAGGGGCGTACGTCTTACGTAGACATTTTGTAAGATGGGGTACTGGTAGCGTAAGTGCAAAGACACGTTTTGCTTTGTGAGTTTAGTATCTTATAAAGTAAGATACAGCAAGCGATTAAGTTCGTTGGAACAAAAATGCATTATGGGCATTAGGAGTTGGGAAATAAAATATCAAGGAGCCAAAATATAGAATGCTATCCCATTGGAATTGAGAGATCAGTCCTATAGAAACTTCAAATTAAACTACTACAAAAAAAATTCTGCTTGAGAGGTATCAAATATGTACTTAATGACACTTATGTGATTTTTCTTTTTTTTTTTTTTTTTTTTTTTTACTTTTATGCTCTTATTCATATGCCCCTCGGCGCGACAGCGTCTGTTCATCTAGATGGCTGCTTGACTCGAAAACCTTCATCAGTCACTTTGCAGTCTCCTGTATTTGTTATTTTACTTTATCGTTCGCGTACATTCATAAATAAATTACTACTACAAATAAATCTCATAACGGAACTGACAGATGGCGAATAAGCTACAAAGTAAGTTGGGAAGAGTTGCTGCAATAGACTGTCATAATCATGCAGTTACGATTAGTTTGAAACATTATAAATACTCGCCGAGTTGACACTAGGAAATGCAATACAAAATATTGTAAGCTAGTTTTATTAAGGTAGGCCTCAGGCCAGTAATGTTTAGGATGTCGGTCTTTAAAAAACGAAATTGATTTCCGCTCGCTAATGATGAGGTCTACATCGATCGAATAGCATCGGATTCACAAGAAAAAGTAGGCCTACATAATTATTTTATATTTTTGCATCTTTTTAAGGAGATTCACTCAAGAAGCATTATTGCAGAGAGTTGTAAGTCGGTGGAATGTCTGTCGGCAGCGTGGCCGAGTAGTTTCGAGGGTCGTTTTTACGACGGTCATGTTCGCAAGATTGACGGTTCAACTCCCACGCAAGTCTCGTTGTTGCGTCCTTGGACAAGATGCTTCACAACAATTATCTCTGCTTGGTGGAATCTAACAAGCAGCAAATTGAAGAAGTCAGAAGCAAAATTCAAGCGGAAAATTCGGAAACACAGGCAACTTCTAAGCAAGTCTGGATTCGTCCTACGCATAGCGCCTCCGTCGCTTTTTCGTGACGGGAGGATAAAAATAAAGAAGAAGTCACATCAAAAAAAATCAAATGTCTAGAAAAAACATATTTGCGAAATTACGAGTCAAATCTGCAAAAAAGACGTCTTAAAACTACTTTAAATTTTTTGTTGGCCTTGTTTTCATAATTAAGCTTAAGTTTTAAGTTGCAAAAATCAACCAATCAAACCCTAAGCCTGCTGAGATAAAGAAATACGAAGTTATACGGACTTTGAATTAAACATCCCGGATCGTATCAAACAAGAAGAAAAATATTTCGGAAAGCGCAAAGGCGCATCGATTTCTCTAGGGCTGCCTATTGCGCAACTTTGTTTAATATTACTTAAGCCACGTTGTAAGCAGGCTGTTGAAAAATGTACTCTGGTCTGGAGACTTTCTCTTACAGTAACAACCTTATCAACAAACGGCGACGCAAAAAAAAACCGACGAAACGAAACAATTGAAAAACTTTTACTCTGAATTTTCTTTCAAAAACAAGACCATTGGCCATTTGGGAAAGGTTGTCTAACTCTATAAGACCACTCCTCTTTGGCTTCAAAATATCTTTTCCTGTGAAAAAGATTCTTTGTATTGCCGCCCTTGACGGGATGGCAATATTGTACTTTAAAAACAAATCATTCAAACGATTGCGGCCGAAGATGTAGCTGTGCAAACTTCTCCTTTTTTGTTGTAAAAGATTTTGCAAAAGTACCGAGTACCGCCTAAAAATTGAGAAATATAAGTACCGGTATTGCGGTACCGGTACTTTTTTCCAAAGCACCGACGGTACCGGTACTAAAAAAGTTTAGTACCGCGGTACTGCCCACCTATGGTTATGGCTGCTATATAGCTTAACTTCCATTAAGAAGGATAAATTAAGAAGAAAGATTAAGAAGAAAGACTTCCATTAAGAAGAAAGATTAAGAAGCTTAGCAAACACAGCATAGTCCCTAATTAAATTCCAAGACTAAGCAAAACATAATGCTTAAGCTAATTAAATGTTTAGCGTAAGTGTAAACAATTGCACATGCTGGCAAAGACAGTCCTTTCAACGTCGCTGTTTAAGCACTGCGCGGACCTGCAAAAACTGTAAAACAACACAAAATACCGATCGTTTCTCCTGAATTTAGCCCTTTTTTTGCACTAGAGCAAATTTTGCTTAGCGTGGAAAGAATGATTGCATAGCGCACAACTTTGCGTAAAGCACAACGGCGCTGTTTCGGGTTATTAGCCCCCATCAGATGCACTCAGGAAAAGATTCACTCATTCTGCAAAATGGTTAACCTCAAGCAGGAATCATCGTTCCTAAGCATTTATCCACTCAAAAATATTTCACTTAAGTGATGCAGCACCTCCAATGAAATCCAAATCCCCACCGTAGCCAAGTTACAATAACTACTGCTGTAACTACGTAACAACAAATTACATTCCTTACTATCCAGGTTGAAAATGATCGCAAACCGCGCAGTCTATATGGGCAGACTAAAGCTTTCAAGCAAAGTTAAGTACTTTGCGATGAAACAAAAAGGCTTTTTTTATAGATAGTAAGACTGATAAGCATTGAAAATATATGTTCAATAGGCTGTCTTTTGAAAAAAATCTATTGGTCGTGCCTTAAAAAAATTTTGATGATGTGACACCAGATTTATGATTAATCTCACGTCATGATGTGACACCAGACTTATGCTAAGCAACGTCACAGCTAAGTTTACTTTTTTGCCACTGAACCAGAACTTATGTTGAAATTAAAGGAAATCGAGTGTGATTACAAAAATTGCAAGGGCAGCAAAGTAAAAGTTTTTAAAAAGCTTAAAAACCATTAGTTTAAAAATTAGTGCCAAGATTGATGCAACTCCAACTTGTGTGTGTATTTTTCTGAAATGACAACGGACTGGTACGTTGGACGCATGATCGAATAGAGGGTTAACTTAATCATTAACTTAAACATTGCAAATTTATATCGGGTTAAGTATAGAAATAACTCACCATCTACATAAGTTGTTAGCGGTATGTCAGCAGTATCTAAAAAAATAGGTTAACTCACATCTCTGCAAGTAAGCACAAAGGTAATAAATGCCTATAGTTATGGCTGATATAGAGCTTGGCCTCCATTAAGAAGAAATAATGGCTTAGCAAAAACAGCACAGTCCTTAATTAAAATCCAAGACTAAGCAAAACCTAATGTTTATGCTCATTAAACCTTTAGTATAAGCACAATTGCACATGCTCACAAAGACAGCCCTTTCAGCATCGTTCTTTAAGCACTGCGTAGGCCCGTGAAAACTGTAAAACAAAGCAAAATACCGAACTTTTCGGCTGACTTTAGCCCTTTTCAAGCACTAGTGAAAATTTTGCTTAGCGTAGAAAGAATGATTGCATAGCGCACAACTATGCGTAAAGCGCGACAACGGTGTTTCGGGCTATTAACCCTCATCAGATGCACTCAGAAAAAGGTTCACTCATCCTATCATATGAATAGCCTCAAGCACGAACAATCGTTCCTAAGCATTTATCCACTCAAAAATCTTTTACCTCAGTGATACGAAGCACTTCGATGAAATCCCAAGTTATAATAATTATTGTTGCAACTACGTAAGAGCAAATTATATTTCTTCCTACCCAGATTGATGATAATCGCAAACCGCGCAGTCTATGTGGGCAACGTGAAGTTTTATTAATAGTGATAAGACTGATAAGTATGGAACATATCTGCTCAGTATTGTCCCTTGAAAAAATTTGGTTTGTCATGCCTTCGAAAAATTTTCATGATATGGCACCAAATTTGTAACTAATCTATCGTTTATAACTCACTCACATAACTACATATGACACATGTACATCTCAACAAGCCTGCTTTTAAGCTTACCATGAATCCAAGTCGCATATGTTGATACTCTAGTAAAAATGCTAGGGTGTCGACGCCCAGCACATTCCATGGATGGTCCAAACGTGTTAACTCCCACTGACACCCATTCACCGTTAGTCGATGAACGGCATGCCAAGGGTGTGCCTGCGTCACCAACGCAAGTACCAACGCCACCCTCTTCATATCTAAAGCAAACAATGGTTAAGGTACGAACAGTCGAATACTGACAGTAAGTGACGAGACAAACATCGTTTTTGATCAAAGAGTAACGACTATAATGTAAAGAGTGTTTCTTTAGAGTTTAGCTAGAAACGTCGCAGCGGTGGCGAGCCG
Organism: Trididemnum miniatum; assembly: GCA_964006365.1. Classification (NCBI taxonomy): domain Eukaryota; kingdom Metazoa; phylum Chordata; class Ascidiacea; order Aplousobranchia; family Didemnidae; genus Trididemnum; species Trididemnum miniatum. Next base: position 13,870,089 of record OZ023239.1, read on the forward strand.
TTGGCTACACTGTGTCTGATTTGACCGGCCTGGGAATTGAATCTCAGCCCTTCCGCATCGGTAGCGACATCTTTAACACTGCGCTATAACCGGCTGGTTTGGTGAAAAATTAATAAAATATAAAAATCTAAAAATCGACACTTTTAAGCTCACCATGAATTATTAATTGTAGCATTTTTAACTGTCCTAAAGAGATAAAAATAAAATAATGATACTGGCAAGGAAGATCAGACCAACAAAAGATTTAAAGAGGCCCAGGGGTGGAATGGGGGGAGGGAGCAAAATTGTTTTTACGCACCGTAAGTGTCGAAGGAGCTGGAGTGCTCCGTTTCCCAGACACCCCGATTATGTGCTTGAGGGTATCTGGTGATATCGACGCTGTGATTTGGGTGAAGAATGCGTAGATACTATCGACGCTGTCTTTGATTTTAATCACTTGATCAGGGATTCCATTCGCGCGTAATTTCTTTAAGTTTAAAAAATTTTCGGTAGGGAGGACAGTTTGTATTCATGCTCCACCATCTTCACTTTTCAAGACAGGGAATACTCCCCCTTTCATAATGAGTGCGTATTAAATGTTTATATCAAGGTTTATATGCGTTGTTTATACCAAAGTTGGTTCTTCAAAAAAGATTTTTTTTTGGGGGGGAAAGCAATAACTTGTTTTACCCTCCTGGCTACACCCTGTTTGTGACGTAGCGAAAGCTAGCTTACTTTAGTCATTTAACCTTCCTATGACCCAAAAATGAAGTCAACTAATTTTTTGGTAAATTTTTAACCACAGCTTGACAGCTCGAGGTTCTGTGAAACCTTTTCGCTCCTTAAACGAAACGCAAAGAATCAAGCAAAAGTGTAAATGAAATGTCTGGATAGTTTCCTTTGTTTAGACACTAGCTAGCTTAATCATGGTAGCTGAAATTGCGCAATAATTTACACTGGAAACATAACAATCCGATGCACTTAATTACCTCTGAACTACTGTAGGCTAATTGTAGCATCTTTACGTCATCACGATGTGACGTCACCGAACCCCCTCCATTGAAAAATCTTGCGTACATCACTGAGTTCACCGCTCCAGAAACAGACGCTCTGGCCACTTTGCCATCTTATGTAGTAGTTAATGTCAACAATAAAGTAGGCCTATAGTGTGTCATATTGCAATATGCTTACTTTTTAAGTTTGGTTGCAAATCTCTTCAAACTTACTCTTTTCCTCTCAAACACAGTTATTAGTGGCCCCACGTCAATCTATCTTGGCCCCAAAATGCCCCCCCTCCCCCCACTTTTTGGGTGCTAGAACCGCCACTTGGCTTACGAAAAAATGGAACGGAGTCAAATTTTAAAGTATTTTGAAGACACTTGCGATTTGAGTGTGTAAAAAGGACGCAGCCTATTCTGTGGTCAAACTACCCTGAGAAACCAGGGACTACCTGAAAACGTAACTTAAAGCACGTAGCGTCAAAATGAATTCGCAAGCTCACACAGTTCGACACTCCTAATTTTCAAACAGACAGTAGCATAACGTATGAAAATCGATGAGGATTCTCGGCGGATCCGTGCGGAGCCGTGGCCATAAAGCGACGTCAGCAATCAGTGGTGCACTCAGAGGGGTGGAGGGTCAACCCCCCCCTCCCTTTTTCCAACATAACTTTTGTTTTCAAAGTGAAGTGTTTAAACTGTGCAAGCGCGGTACGTGCTGTTGTTATTTCAACACAGCTGTGACAAAATTTGCCGCATGAAATGCTGAAGGCAAATCGGCTGGTTGGTGCAGTGGTAAGAGACATTGTTATCCGTGCGGGCAGGGGCGGATCCAGGAGGGATATAGGAGATGCATCCTCCCACCACCTATTTTCAAGCATCTTTTTGATGAATACAGTTTTTCGATAATTTTGAACCTTTTCGAAAACAATAAGCCTACGCTCTAAGGACGCATAATCGAAAACGTACGAACAAAATGCATCATATTGGGTGAATCACCCAGATTTAGGAGAGAAAAAATTAAACATGATTTGCCAAAAAATTGTTTAAAATATGCTAAAATGGCCATTCCAGTGCGTACATTTTCAAAACTTTTCAGGGAGAGCATGTCCCCAGACCTTCCTAGAACCTTTTTTATTCCCAATATGCTTTAAAATAATTCTGATTGAAAAAGCACGCTTGAAATAAGGCGAATGTGGTTGCCATGGCCCTTCCCTGACAAAAATTCTTAAATACGTCGCAAATAAGAAAACGATTTCAAAAAGCTCTTTACGCTTTTTGGGAGTCTAACGACTTTGTAATTAGTTAACACTCAACCTGATTCAAAAATTTTCCCCCCCACCAAAATTTTTTGGATTCGCTCCTGACTGCGAGATAGAGTTTTTTATTAGAACCCCCCCTTTGAAAATTTCTGAGTGCGCCCCTGTCAGCAATTGCACTGCATAGTGTAATTTCGCAAGTCTGATAAAATATGCAAAGTGACAAAAATTTTTAAATTATTCATTCCAGTAGTTTCATAAGGTGTTCGTAAATGTCAAAGTAAGCTGTAACTTGGAGGGAATGTTCGTAAGTTTGGAATAATTTTTGTAAATTTTTGAAGCATTTAGGTTCATTTTTACTGGCCGTTAGCTCAGTTGCTAAGCGCACGCTATCGGTGCGGGAGGTCTGGGGTTCGATTCCCGGGCCAATCAAATCGACACAGTGTCGCCAACGACTCGCCACCGTTGCGACGCTTCTTCGGAGCTGTGTTGCCCAGGCGCTAAACCGCGGAGATGGGCCCCGCAACTCGTTACACGCTTCGGCGTAATACAGCGAGTATAATGAAGATTTGATTTGATTTTGATTTGATTTAGGTTCATTTTTAAAATATATTTTTTGTTAGCGAAAAATGATTTTCGCACATTCCGAATAATACAAATTTTGTATTTTTGACTTATTTTAAATCATCACAGTTAAATTAAACGTTTTGACTCATTTTGACGGATAGCTTTTCAAAAGTCGTTTATACCAGCTGTTATTGAATGTTTACGATTCTGAATTTGATTAATCAGGGTAATAAAAACACCACCAATGCATAATTAGATCACCGATTCCATCATTTGATCTCGAAAAAAAAAATAATAATAACAAACTATTGAAAAGTACCGCATGGCGAATTTACGCATAAACTTATTAGCTGCAAAAACCGGACACATACGCTGACATTAAGAATCAAGCAAAAACTTTTTGTCGATTCTCTATACGCATCATAGAGATAATAACAAAGTTAACGCTTTGCGTGAGTTGCAACAAAAATTGGGTAGTATACCGCCCAGGGTGTGTCCAGATTTTGCACAATCTTGCGACACACTCGTTCTTTGATCTTCACTGAAAGAGAAACAGTTTTCTTCTATGAAAACAGCTGCATGCACTGCGTTGTCATTTAAGTCAAAATAACTCAAGATGTACAATTGCCATATTTGCCTAAAACAATTTTCTTTAAAGAAAAAACATGTGAAATCCTTGCACCGCTGCGAAAAGTTTCAGTGCAGGTAAGTTGAAGACTTTGTTCAAAACCTTATATTTTTTCGTCCGTATAGATTAGACACATATAACACTGTTTAACCAAAAAAAAATCTTGCGCTGATCTTAAACACGTGTTTCCGCAGTTTGCAGAAACGTTTTGATGACGAAGTTTTACGATGTTACAAAGATTTTGCTTAGTTTGTATGTGATGGATAAAATAAACTGTAACTATAAAACAGAGGCTAGTCAATAAACCGAAAAATAACGCACAATATTTAATAATCTGACACCCTTCAAAAACCAAAATTTTGTTGTCTTGTGTAACTGAGTTCGTCTTGGTTTCCGCCGTAAAAGCTACCTATTTTGTTGTTTAGATACTGCAATAAAACCTTTTCAAGAAAAGACGACGTGAATAGACATGAAGAACGAATTTACACAGAGAGAACCCTTCAATTCGAAAAAATGTGATCGAATTTTTTTCACAAGAAACCATTTAGAAGAACGTCGTGAAAAATGCGCTCGCTGCTCTAAATGCAAAGCGGTATTCCCCTCGTTATTGGAGTTGGCAAAACACGTCTGCACTCTTTAGAGGAAGAAGGAAGTGAAACCCACAAATTCTAAACGTGCAAAGTCAATGAAGACAATAGAAGAGGAGTCTTTGGAAAATATCGAAGATGAAGAAATTAGGGACTTTTTGCCTCCTTAGGCTACTGGTCAAGTATTCGGACTTATTGAACTGAAATGATCACAATTTATAATGCAACTTTATTCCAGCTTAAACAAAACTTAAAGTCAGCATTACATCCTGAAATAGATAGAATTATAAAACACCCTTTAACGACAAAAGAAAAGCACTGCGCTCTCTGAACTGCAACTCAAACTGAAACCTTTGCTCGATTAGAACAGCACAAGAAAACAAAATTACGCAATCAACTCTTGAACAAGCGGTAACTAAAACGATTTGATAGCAGGCAATTCAAGCGCAGATACAAAGCACAAAACGAAGGCAATTATTTTCCAGGCGATCAATTCATTATTATTTCATTCACCCCTCCTAAAAAAAAAATACTGTCATCATTCACCAGACATATAGGTGCGTATAAGTACACACAAATAAAAATATTTATGACACATATTAAGTAACATTTCACACATCAGCAACTGCAATTTTCAAAAAAATAAATAAAACATTTCACACATCAGCAACTGCAATTTTCAAGTTTAATAATTGACACCATATCTTAGGGGAGGAACACCTTTATTAGCTCTAGATGATCGTCTAGGTACATGCATGTCGGCTTCAGACGAGTTACTGGTATCAACATCCAGATTTTCTTGATCTGCAGCAACAAAACTGTTGGAGTCCTCATGAGAGTCGTTTTCTTGGAGCGATGATTGTGGTAAGTCGTTTGAAAGAGGTTCCTCTTCGGGCACAGCATTTTCAGTTGTCGGACAAGGAGACAAATCACGCAATGAAACGGTAACTTCCCCCCGTTCGGATAACGGATATTCGCATAAGATGGGTTAACATGCATGATTTCCGCTTCTTCTACAAGTGGTTCGCTCTTGCTGGACCTGGTGAAGCGTTTAACGTAGACTTTCGAGCCAGGAGATGTCATCCAAGACGGTAGTGAGGTGCCAGTGCAGGATCTGCGTTGAAAGCTGAAAAACCGCTCGTGGGGAGTCACATTTGTCGCAGTGCATAAAAGCGACCGTATTGCATGCAACGAATCGGCCAATACCGCCTCCCATTGGGTATGAGATAGCTTTGCTTCTTTGACAGCGAGCTGAACAGTCTTCCATACGGTTTGTACAGTTCTTTCTACTTGTCCATTTCCAGTTGGGTGGTAAATACTTGATTTGCTTGACGATATTCCCCTCCGAATAAGGTAAGTCTTGAATTCCTGTGAGGTAAAACACGAACCATTGTCAGAATGGATAAAACCTGGTGTTCCGCAAAGTGTAAAAATTTGATCAAGGCACTGCATAACTGTGGAAGTAGTCATTTAACAACTCAATTTGATGATACGCACTACGTAAGTCGAAAGTTGAAAAAATCGAGTATTGCGAAAGATTGTTAATCATATCGTCTATGCGTGGAAGAGGGTAAGCATCGAGTTCTGTGTATAAATTAATAGTCTGAGAATAATCAACGCAAAGTCGTTTTCTATGACGATTCAAGTCATCTTTTACAATAACTACCTGTGCACGCCAGGGTGAAGAACTTGGTTGAATCACACCTTCCTCGCTCCACTTGTCAATAGTCTCTTGAATAAACTCCTGATCTTCTTTGTTGAAGCGTCGAGATTTTGTAGCAATAGGTTTCGCTCCTGGAGACAGATTCGAGAACAGCGATACCGCTTCAGTTCATGCAGCGGCTACAGCGCAATTTGATTTATTTGATACAATCATATCTGGTGAGGTGCCATCGAATTCGAAAATTAAACGTTGATGTTGACTTTGAAAGTCCAATCCCAAAATTACATCACTGCAAAGATTTTCGAGAACGTTAAGTCTTGTTGACTCATAAGCAGTGTCTTTAATTACTACGTCAACTAAGCAAAACCCACTAGATTTTGTTTTGACCGCAGATGATGCCATTTGGATTTCGCTTTCTGAAGGATAAATTTCCAACTGTAAATTTTGGCAAACTTTCGAATTAATGTAACTCTCAGAACTGCCAGAATCAATCAATGCAGTTAAATGCTTATCATTTACCTTAATGGAGAGCGATGACTTGAGCAAGCTCCCTGGGCAAGCAGCAGTGGTTACACAAAGAGACGGTGTAAGTGCAGCACTTTGACTTGGGGACTGTGATTTTGACTTCTTCGCATTGTTTCGTAATCTTTTTGATTGACAAACCCGAGAAAAATGTCCGTTCTTGCCGCACAAATAACATGTGGCGTCCAATGCAGGGCAATTTTTGCGTAGGTGATACGATTGCCCACAGAAGTAGCATTTCTTAGATTGTAATCTTGCACTAACTTTCACAGATTCTTCTTCAGTTTCGCCTTCGGAGCTATTAGTCCGATCTTGTGTCACAGCCGCTGATAGCTTACTCTCCGAGAAGTAGGCAGAGGAATGTTCTTGTGCCAGTTGTAGCGACATAGCCGATCGATAAGCTTGATCTATCGATAACTCGGCGTTTTCTAAAAGCCGTTGGCGAATATGATGTGACGATAAGCCGTTTATAAAAGCGTCCCGCACAAGCTCCCGTCGGTACTCTTCCGCAGTAACATTTCTCAGATTGTAGTCCTTGCTCAGCGAATGTAGGGATTGAAGAAAATCTTGTAACGACTCTCCCGGCTTTTGCTTTCGTGTTGCTAAGAGATGCCTTGCAAATACCACGTTAGGAGATTTGACATATATTCCTCGAAGCTTTTCAATAGCGACATCGTACGACTCGCAATCCTCGATCATCTCATATACATCTGCACTTACATAAGCGCAAAGTAATCGTAGCTTGTTAACTGCTTCGACTTCCTGTGCTTGTCCCAGTATAAAATTTTCTAGCGTTTTGAACCAGTGTTTAAATTTCTTCCCGGCATCAGGACTATTTGGTTCAGCGTCAAATTTTGCTGGACGTAGCAGTTTGTTAAATGTAGCCATGCTAAGTTTTGTTTAATTGAACTGAAATGATCACAATTTATAATGCAACTTTATTCCAGCTTAAACAAAACTTAAAGTCAGCATTACATCCTGAAATAGATAGAATTATAAAACACCCTTTAACGACAAAAGAAAAGCACTGCGCTCTCTGAACTGCAACTCAAACTGAAACCTTTGCTCGATTAGAACAGCACAAGAAAACAAAATTACGCAATCAACTCTTGAACAAGCGGTAACTAAAACGATTTGATAGCAGGCAATTCAAGCGCAGATACAAAGCACAAAACGAAGGCAATTATTTTCCAGGCAATCAATTCATTATTATTTCACTTATCACAAACCGGAACCAATCCAAGACTTGTATAATTTTTTATTTTGCTATATAAACTTGGAAAACATTCATAATCGAATCATTGCTTCTCAAAGGAGTTGGTTTAAAACAAATTATAGCTTTGGATTCGTAGAAGGAACTCAGAAACTCACCAAACGGGTTTCTTTCACCCTTCTTTTGGCAATACATGTGTTTTACCAGAATCGATTTTAATTAGTGACAGTCCAGATTTGCATCGTTTTTAGAGGGGATATTCGACGACGATTTTTATGAATTTATAGAAAGACCCAATACCAAGTGGCGTATTGTTGACATTACAAATATTGTGTTTTACGTAAACAAATTGCCGCATGCACCGATTGGTCGAAAAGTAAAATTACCTGCGTACATTGTAAATAATTTCGGTATTACCGCTTTGAATACCGACGACGAGTTTTGTATTTTTCGTTGTCTTAGTACATTTCGCGACTCAGATAAACACGATTGTGAACTAGATACAGTGGCGCATGGTGACCTTTTGACTGTGTGTTCAGTTTTTAAAAATACCTATCATACCCTGGGGAGCTTCGCCCTATCATACCTTGGGGGGGCTCCGCAGTAATGTTGCGACAAACAGGGGGTCTGGGGGGCAAATCCCCCAGGGTATGAAAGGTATTTTTAAAAAGTGAGCACCCAGTCAAAAGGTCACGTATGCCACTGACTGGATACAAAGCAACTATTTCATTGCTATATCCAGCACTTTGATATTGACTCTTCTTCTTTTGGTGTGGTAGAATTATTTGATTTTGTAGAGATTGAAGATTTATTTCAACTCAACATTATTGTTTACACCTTAATGAAACATCGGCGCAATTAGTGCACAGAAGCAGGGAGTTTTATAAAGACACTACGAAGTTAAATTTATACGAAAACCATTTCAGTCTGATTCACGATTTTGAAAAGTATTGTAATGTCTACCGCTGCGCGAAATGTGACCAGTTATGGTATCAAAACATGAATTACCTTCAACGTATCAAACACTGCACAGGTAAAGTAACTCAACATTACCTGGAGGAGTGTATCGCCACCCAAAAACGGTATTTGAGAAATTACAAGATCTTCAAGACCGATTTTGTCCTTACACAACAGTATGTGATTTTGAATGTTTTTTGATGGCCAAAATTTATCCATTTCTATCAACTCAAATTGATCAAATTTAAGCAAAAAATCATAATAGAATTCCAGCATCCGTAACTTGGCATTTAAGTATACCCCTACACCGACATAGATAGTGACGTTATGAGATATTTTCTTTTTTAGCGACTAAACCTCGTACAAAGCTGTTGAAATGGGGTTCAAATTCACGAAATTGGGTTGGCTGATTGCTTACAATGTTATCAGTCTGGTCAGTGTGGTAAGTAAGATTTCGATGCTTTTCTTTGTTGAGTAATGTTGCAGAGTAGAGACTGTTTCCTGTTAGTTTTTGGGTTAGGGCTAAAATTTGTTTAGATGGGTCAACATCTGCTTCTCTTCGTGCATTGGCAATACGTTCAGCTAAGTTTAGAAAGCATTTTTCTGGATGAAATGAAATAAATTCGTGAATCTGTGTAATCTCCAGCCAGGCCATGGCTTAATTACCATTTTGCTAAAGCTCTGTTGATCAGCACTTCCCAAAATAGCTCCTAATCAGCATCCTCCTCGGTTTTCTCAAAATGTTGTTTTCTTCTGCATAGGTTCGCACGTGGTCGCCAATATCTTCATGGCTGACTTCGACATTTATATATATTGGGGGAAGTTCTTCAAACAATTTTATAAGTGTTTGTGGGGTGAGGATGTCGCATAAGATGAACCCAAAAAGGGAACCATCTTTAACCCCTGCAAGTATTTTTTGAAAACTGAGCTGTTATCTATTTTGCACTGTTTTCAGAGTTTTCATTAAGGCAGTCACTTCCTTGCTTTTTTTCAAACTGTGCCACTCACACTCTCACTTGACTGCATGCGGTACCCGGCCGCTTCCAAATACTGAGTAATTTCTTGCGTGTTTTTACGCAAGTCCTCCATCTTTTTCTGATTCGACTCGTTCCACTTCTTTAACTTTCCAGATGAGTCACGGTTCAGCCTGCACTCGTGTCCATGGTAAAAGCAAGAATGAACTTGCAAAATTTCTTTTCGCGCTTCAATGAATCCATCTACCGGAAGATTACGGTAGGTTAAGCGTTTCTCTCCCAAGTTAAACCGATGCTGAATAAACACGTTTTTTGAACGGCTCACCCACTGCAGCCATTGGTATGAGGAAAGTCTGAATTTATGGGCAGGGTCAGGTCTGAAATTATCGTTTTTTTTTTATAACGAACATAATACCCGGTAGGAGTTTCTGACACTGCCATTGCATACAAATAAAGTCCCTTGAGGGTGTGACGGTTCTCAATACGGTGGGGGCGAATTTTAGTGACGGCTTTGATTGCTTTCCTTGTGAACTCCTGGGAAATGCCACCACATAACTGATCTCCAAACATTTTATGGAGGTCTTTGCGTTTTTTGGGAATGAGAGGAAAGAAAACATCAGAGCCACCTTCTTTGAACGTAATAATTTCAGCAATACCACAGACCGAAAATGTCCGCTTGAAGAGGTTAAGATTTTGACTATTGTGGTTTTTTAAGAAGTTCTCTACGTCTTCGACAAAAGGGACTACGTCCAGACTATTGCAAAATACTAACAAAGCGCAAACGGTGCTCCAGTTCTTTTGTTTCCAGGTATTGCAAACCACATTGTATTCATCTAGTAAGATGCTACTTTGAGTGAGGTGGCTGCCAAAGGTTTGGTGTGGCGGAATTTGGGTAGTTTTTAGTTTAAAAAGAATGTTTAGTCATTCATAGGGAAAAGAGAATTTTGAGTCATCGCAATCATACGCTTTTAGAAACTTTCGATAACTAAACCTAGGTGTCAGGTAATTTTTGATATCCAAGTATTTGAAATTTGGAGTTTTAATACAAAGGTAATGGTTGCTGCGCCGAATGACAAATTCGATTTTATAAGCCAACTGCCCAATCAGGTGCTTTTTAATGAAATTGAGATCGTAGGATCCAGAATTGAGCCCAAGGATGATTAGCTCTTGAAAATATTGTGTGAATTACTCTTTAGTATTGTTACTGTTGGCATTGGAGCTTTTTTCAAGTCATCAAAGACACCGCTGAATTTTTCTTGAAGGATTTCAAACGCCGCTTTTGCAATTCGGTCCAAATTATTTATGAATTTTTCGATCAAAGTACTGGAACTTTCTTCGTTGATGCAACAAACTGGTTTTTCATAATAGGGCACAGTGCTTGCCACGCTCACACTAAGAGGTTCATGCCTTGCTTGAAAATGGAGCAGTTTGGTTGGTATCATTGGATAAATTTTGGCCATCAAAAAACATTCAAAATCACATACTGTTGTGTAAGGACAAAATCGGTCTTGAAGATCTGCGTGAATTCCTATATCTTGTAATTTCTCAAATACCGTTTTTGGGTGGCGATACACTCCTCCAGGTAATGTTGAGTTACTTTACCTGTGCAGTGTTTGATACGTTGAAGGTAATTCATGTTTTGATACCATAACTGATCACATTTCGCGCAGCGGTAGACATTACAATACTTTTCAAAATCGTGAATCAGACTGAAATGGTTTTCGTATAAATTTAACTTCGTAGTGTCTTTATAAAACTCCCTGCTTCTGTGCACTAATTGCGCCGATGTTTCATTAAGGTGTAAACAATAATGTTGAGTTGAAATAAATCTTCAATCTCTACAAAATCAAATAATTCTACCACACCAAAAGAAGAAGGGTCAATATCAAAGTGCTGGATATAGCAATGAAATAGTTGCTTTGTATCCAGTCAGTGGCATACGTGACCTTTTGACTGGGTGCTCACTTGTTAAAAATACCTTTCATACCCTGGGGGATTTGCCCCCCAGACCCCCTGTTTGTCGCAACATTACTGCGGAGTCCCCCCAAGGTATGATAGGGCGAAGCTCCCCAGGGTATGATAGGTATTTTTAAAAACTGAACACACAGTCAAAAGGTCACCATGCGCCACTGTATCTAGTTCACAATCGTGTTTATCTGAGTCGCGAAATGTACTAAGACAACGAAAAATACAAAACTCGTCGTCGGTATTCAAAGCGGTAATACCGAAATTATTTACAATGCACGCAGGTAATTTTACTTTTCGACCAATCGGTGCATGCGGCAATTTGTTTACATAAAACACAATATTTGTAATGTCAACAATACGCCACTTGGTATTGGGTCTTTCTATAAATTCATAAAAATCGTCGTCGAATATCCCCTCTAAAAACGATGCAAATCTGGACTGTCACTAATTAAAATCGATTCTGGTAAAACACATGTATTGCCAAAAGAAGGGTGAAAGAAACCCGTTAGGTGAGTTTCTGAGTTCCTTCTACGAATCCAAAACTATAATTTGTTTTGAACCAACTCCTTTGAGAAGCAATGATTCGATTATGAATGTTTTCCAAGTTTATATAGCAAAATAAAAAATTATACAAGTCTTGGATTGGTTCCGGTTTGTGATAAGTCCGAATACTTGACCAGTAGCCTAAGGAGGCAAAAAGTCCCTAATTTCTTCATCTTCGATATTTTCCAAAGATTCCTCTTCTATTGTCTTCATTGACTTTGCACGTTTAGAATTTGTGGGTTTCACTTCCTTCTTCCTCTAAAGAGTGCAGACGTGTTTTGCCAACTCCAATAACGAGGGGAATACCGCTTTGCATTTAGAGCAGCGAGCGCATTTTTCACGACGTTCTTCTAAATGGTTTCTTGTGAAAAAAATTCGATCACATTTTTTCGAATTGAAGGGTTCTCTCTGTGTGAATTCGTTCTTCATGTCTATTCACGTCGTCTTTTCTTGAAAAGGTTTTATTGCAGTATCTAAACAACAAAATAGGTAGCTTTTACGGCGGAAACCAAGACGAACTCAGTTACACAAGACAACAAAATTTTGGTTTTTGAAGGGTGTCAGATTATTAAATATTGTGCGTTATTTTTCGGTTTATTGACTAGCCTCTGTTTTATAGTTACAGTTTATTTTATCCATCACACACAAACTAAGCAAAATCTTTGTAACATCGTAAAACTTCGTCATCAAAACGTTTCTGCAAACTGCGGAAACACGTGTTTAAGATCAGCGCAAGATTTTTTTTTGGTTAAACAGTGTTATATGTGTCTAATCTATACGGACGAAAAAATATAAGGTTTTGAACAAAGTCTTCAACTTACCTGCACTGAAACTTTTCGCAGCGGTGCAAGGATTTCACATGTTTTTTCTTTAAAGAAAATTGTTTTAGGCAAATATGGCAATTGTACATCTTGAGTTATTTTGACTTAAATGACAACGCAGTGCATGCAGCTGTTTTCATAGAAGAAAACTGTTTCTCTTTCAGTGAAGATCAAAGAACGAGTGTGTCGCAAGATTCCATGCGGTACTTGCGGTACTTTTCAATAGTTTGAAAAGCGGTACTTTTCAATAGTTTGTTATTATTTTTTTTTTTCGAGATCAAATGATGGAATCGGTGATCTAATTATGCATTGGTGGTGTTTTTATTACCCTGATTAATCAAATTCAGAATCGTAAACATTCAATTACAGCTGATATAAACGACTTTTGAAAAGCTATCCGTCAAAATGTGTCAAAACGTTTAATTTAACTGTGATGATTTAAAATAAGTTAAAAATCCAAAATTTGTATAATTCGGAATGTGCGAAAATCATTTTTCGCTTACAAAAATATATTTTAAAAATGAACCTAAATGCTTCAAAAATTTACAAAAATTACTCCAAACTTACGAACATTCTCTCCAAGTTACAGTTTACTTTGATATTTAATAACACCTTATTAAGTTATTGGAATGAATAATTTAAATATTTTCGTCACTTTGCATAATTATTTTACCAAACTTGTGAAATTACGCAATGTTGTGCAATTGCTGTGTCGATTTATGGCCGATGACGTCACGGTTCCGCACGGACCCGACGAGAATCCTCATTGATTTTTATACGCTATACTACTTTTAACTCGTATTGCAATGTTACCATTACATTATTACCACTATGAGCCTTCTCAAAGCTGTCAAATTACGTAAAAGGTTTGTTGCCTGATTCATCAAACTTTTTTATATTTTTAAAACAGGAAGCCCACGTAGCCTACAATTATTTTTGCAAAAACTTAGGAAACAGCAGTGAACCCTAAGCAAAATCAGCAGTATTCGAGTCAAACTTGTCTACAACTTGAAAAAAAATATTTTTATTGAATCTGCGTGGAAAAACTACATAGAAATTTTAGTCCAGCACCGTTGTCAAAGATTAGTTAGCGTAGTAGTGACAATTATCGTAATCCAACAAACCTAGCAATTACAAGGCGCAGTTACTAAATATTTGTAGCAAGGGACTTAGAAAGTTAACCAGTACGCGTATGCGACTTTTCACCTAATCTGGCCATGTTGGTCTGCCCTTGACCAGTGCTCAGTAATGATGCAGCACGATGTAAGAATGAAAGCTGCAAAGACCAAGCGATACTGCACAAATGTTGCACTATCAATAAAACTCAAAATTACTGTAATTACAGTGCAATAATATGACTTATATACTGTAGTGATTGGTATGATCCAAACCCGAAATCAGAGTCGTACTGAACACTGCAGAAGTTCTATAAGCAAGACAAGGGAGGGATAATTGATACACCAGATCTACCAGTCCACAGAATGTGGGTAAAAAAGAATTTGAACCCAGACCTATACCATAGTCACTTACCCGGCGCATATGTGCTCTTTAAGAATAACAATTGGGGTACCCTCGCTGTACCATTCATTGCAAAGTGCGTTATCCACAATAGGTATGTCGGCTACCAGTACATTGCGTGAGATATTTAAGGCAGCTGCAAACATGCAAGAAGTCAGTGAATTGCATACCGCTTAAATGCATAAATTGTTTTACAACAATCCAATCTGCTGTATTTGCGATTACTAGTTTAAACTGCTTTGGGTTTATGATCCTTTATTTCGTATATCTTTCTGACTATTTATCGTCAGTTGTTTCACACAAGCTTTGAACAACTCATAACGCATGTTCCGGGACAGCTTAGCTGCGAAAACGAAAACCTTATTATAGAACATAACGAATGATTAGAAATCACCATACTGTGCAATCTGAAATTCCAAACCAAATTTGTTTGATATTTAATAAAATTTTGGCTAATTGCTCACCACTTAATGGAATACAGTAGAAATCGGTTAAATGCATTCCCATTATTTTTGCACAATTCACGTTATCGCATAAAGATCATAAATGCCAAACCAAAGTCAATCGTTTGGTAAAAAAATAATTGGGATAGTTACATGACGGTATACTGCACAATCAGCTCAATTGAGCAGAATTAAACGGCATTTTATTCAAATTGAATTCTGTAAGTAGTTTTAGCAAGAAAAGCACGACTTTCTGAGCAAAAACAAGCTATTTAAACGTACAAAGTGAACTTTCTAACTGCAAACGTTATAAAAAGTCAAAACCTCTACCGATTAAGGATCAAAAACAACGCAGCATGTGACGTGATTGATGTTCCTTACAGACAATTATCGATTCAGGAGAAAAACACGCAACCCAGCTTACTTTCTCCAGAACGCATAGTTCGCTTGACCGCATAAAAAGATTTGTCAAATTTCCTATGCAATTGTTCGCATTCGACCTTATATTGGAACATAGCACGAGATTTTGGTTAATAATTTCGTTCACTTAATTGCATATCATAGCATATATTTGTTATAGAATAAGAGATAGCCAACGAATTGCAACGGCCAACAGCTAATTTACATCGCTGTCAATTGAGATGGCTCCTCCCGGAATGCCTAGACGGAAAATTTCCCGAAAACTTGAGAATATTCAATTTCCAATCTCTCGAAAAATTTACATTGGAATTCCGCAAAGTTTTAATATTTAAGCCTATCACAAAGGTACATGCGGTAACATATAGATTGTGGACAAAGCTGCGAGCCCATACAAGTAATTGTTGAAGAGCGAAGGTAGTGTCGGTTCTCACAGAAGTTTAGCTAACTTTTAGCAAGAAGTACGAGGTACGATTAAATTTTACTTTTGTCTTCACATCTTGCTTTTTAGTGGAAAGAACTCAGTAGACGATTTTGAGTGACAAAACGAGCTCAATGACAATATAGTAAGTAATTCGCATCAATTTGGTCCAACTAAACTAACTCCACACTGCACTAGACACAAAGAAAAAGAAATATGCATGGAGTGAAAGTTTTATCACGGCTTATTTTCTACTGAAACTTCAATCAAACATTGAGTAAAATAATGTGCATTGTTTCTAACAACCGATAAGTTCTCCAATAACGGTGCTTTAACGAAACTGGTAGCGTTTACCTCCAAGGCCTGAGTCGTGATAAAGGTCGCTAAATCGTGTAATTGTGAAGTAATTGAATAAAGAACAACCAAAAAAAATTAACCGTGAGGAAGGTAAATAAAGTAATGATAGTACTGTACGTTTCTACATTCGATTGTCATAAACCTTTTATTGAAATAAACAGCCTATCCTAAACATTATGCATATGTCGGATATTTGTTTGCCTTGCAAAAAAATGTTTTCTAGCAAAAAAATAACTAAAATTTTCCAGTCAAGTTACCGGTACTTAATTTTTTTGAGCAAAAATACTTCTTACATGAGTAAAAACCGATTCCAGCAATAACGCACGAGTCTTGATCCACGTTGACCAAATCATCCCCAGCAACTGGAAGCGATATGGTTGCAACGTTGCTGCTCAATTCAAGGGGTTTCATTAGAAGAAGTAGACTGATATCGCCAATAAAGTTAGCGTTTGTTTGCTTAAAATCTGAAGAAAAATTAAAAAACACTTGTTCTGTACAAGTTAGCATTTGTGGATCCTGAAAAATTAGCATTGATAAAATAAGCTTTTTGCCTTGAACTTTCCAGTGTAGCCTAGCTGAATGTTGAGCTTGGAATGTTATCACGAATGGCAAATCGAAACAAGATGGGTCACAACTATAGTGTTGTAAGTCAAAAGTCGTTTTTTTTTTGCAAAAAAACACGTTTTTTGTTTTTCAAAAAAAAAACGTTTTTTTATATTTTTTGGCTTTCTGTTATAGCCTACTCACGTGTTTAACAGATATATTTCAATAAAGTGCTATGTAATTTTGTGGCGTATTGCTATTGCGAAAATTTGAGGCTGAGTAAATGCTGAAAAACATGTTTCTGGGGAGAATATTTCGGTCACACACTTTTTGAAATTGTAAGTTAAAGCAATCAGGGTTAGATTTTAATACTCTTTTCATTAACTGTGCCAACAGCAAGGGTTCGCTTGGTACTTTCGGAAAATAGGTAACTTTCCAAAAAGAACCCTATCTTTACTGTTTTTATTATAAAATCAGGGAAAACATTTTACCTAAAGCAGCGACTTTACCACTTATCGCAATAAGAGATGAACAACGAAGGTGATTAAGTCATTGTGTCAGCAGCGGTACACCAAAAGGATCTTTAATTTTTAAATACGAAATGTCGCAATGGTAGCGAGCTGCAGAACCCTTGCACCAATTGATACGTTCAACGGTCAAACCCAAGTCTTCTGTATCAGCAATGCTGGTAAGAGAGTAGTCGCTATCAGTGTTGTAAAGGTACGGAACAGCGGGTGCAAGCACACATTGTTTAATTAGGTCATTCTCAATGGGCAACCCATTACAATTATCAAGCACGAATGATTGAACGCTGCTAAGGGACATACATGACGAACAAAGCATTCACAAAATCCTTCGCACTTCCGCTTGTGCCGAGGGCCTGGCGCGAAAGCTGCGAATGCTATTTTTAAGTCTTTAGTGTGACCCCACCGGCAATAAAACCCCAATCTCCCGGCTACCAAGCAGACGCTTTTAACCGAATACTTGCTTCGAGACCAAGATCAAGACCGGAAAAATTTTTTCGAGACCAAAACCGTTCGTCTTTCGAGATCTTTGGTTTGAGACCGAGACCAGAAATAATCAAGACCGAGACCGGCAATTATCCGGCCTCTAAAAAGAATTTTATATCACCAAATTTAATCAATTTATTTTTCCAAAAAGTTACAATTACGTTTCAAGTAAACCAGGATTTCTATCATTTTCAAAGGGAGCCTTTTTCAGTAACCCTGCACAATTTAAGCAGGTTAACCCGCTTACGTCAGGCGCAAACTTGCGTCGTTCTGTTTCACTAAGCATTGCGGGTTGAAAATTACTCACTTGCAACAGGTAGGTTCAACCCGCTAAAAAATGCGTTTAAAGAACAGCCAGTTAAACTAAAAAATCCCCTTAACTGAAACTAAAACGTGTAACCCGCATAATCAAGCATGCTAATGTAAATACGCCCATTGTGGTCGCATTATCAACCCGCTTGTGCTAAAAATTCTTTATACTGAAACCGAAGAAGCTGGCATACATAGTGTGTGCTTGGATAGTCTACAAAGAGCAGAGAATTCACCACTTCTTTGTTTTCAAAATTCTAAAACATTTGAAGGCACGGTTATTGTAGCCACTTCATTCAAATTTTTTCGTTAACATTGCCCTTGGTGTGCCTTTAACGTTTCTTAGTTTCCCAGTGGTATTTTGCTAGTATATTTAGCAAAAATTCTCAGAACTTCCAAAACTTTCGAACCGTCGGCTGTATTCTCTGCTGCAATTTCGAACAGTCGGCTGTATTCTCTACTAATCAAACTGTAATACTTCAAAAAAAATCTTTTTTTATAGTTGACAAATTTCTGAAATCTGCAGAGCCTCAAAAAACTTAAAATAAATGATTGAATTGCATATGCCTATAAGAGAATAGCTGCCGTAACGCTACTCGACCTCAATTATCAACAATGCTTCGTCAGTTTCGTTGATTGCACTTATACGCGGAATTTTTAAGAATTGGATTTCGTTAACTTCGCTCTATAGTGCAAGAACCTGAATCATGAGAAAGAAAGGAACAAAATAAGATTGTGAGTGGTAGCTCTGCCAGCTTTTTGTCTGTCCCCCTCGTCTCTTCGCGCTGCATGAATTAGAACAGGAGTGGGCAACGTGGGGCACACAGGCACTAACAGAAATATAAACCCCTACCGTGAATGAAGCCACAAAACATTTTTCTCTTTTCTTTTTGCTTTAGATCGACATGCAGTGGCGAAAACAGGGCTTCTGCGAAAGTGATGACCTTTGTTTTGCTCTTTACTGACTCGCAGTGGTGAAAATAGGGCTGCTGCGAACATGCAGCCCTCCGTGTTAAAACTAGTGGCTTACGGTGACCTTTTTGACTAATTGTTCACTTTTCAGAAATACCTATCATACCCTAAACGGCTTTGCCACCCAGACTCCCCTTTGTCGCTGCAATGCTGACTGCCCCGTAGCCTATCACCAGTGAAGATTCATAACACGCCTAAATGGGGATGCAACTGCAAATCGTGGGGAAATTATAACTACATTTGATTTTTATGCCATCAATATGGAGAAAACAAGTATATATATTAAACAGTAAACACAAGTCGTTTTGTACTGAGGCATCGTTTAAAAAAAAAGTAAATGAAAAGGTTGTCATTCAATGGTTAGAGTAGTACAATATCAAACAATGCAACAACACATAATCAAATCAACTTGCTGTTTAAAATTCAATAGCCCTTGATTTATGTAAGAACCTACCGATGAGATGTCCAAGTGAATATACAACGTCTGCCTCTGGAGCATTAAACCCGCTAGGTTTGTCCGTGATTCTAGCGACCAGTGTAAGAACAGCAATTTGATCATCAATCAATCAAAGGTTTATTTGTGCTTTCAATTACAAGACATTAACCAACTAATGATTACTCTGAATGTAAAAAAGCCGCTGAGGAAAGTCAACAAAGACAGTATTTCGCATCAACATCATGTCTTGCAAATAGAAAAATTCATAAGTTATTCACATGGCGCGATCACTCGGCCTCGCAGTAATGAGGCAGGCTTGTAGTCTGCAGTGATTTTGTGACTTCATTGCGAGACTGACAACTGAGGAAAGCTGGGATTTTGCAGTAATATGTGGTGTCTCATCTTATATCATCTTTGCAACTGCAATTAAGTCTCATCATAATTGTAGCCACAACTTCAGATTCTTGAACTTTTTTTGCAACGGCATCAAGCATAAGATCTGTTAAGCTTTCATCAAATCATTTGAGCTGATAAAAGTTTCTAAGAATGTTGTAGCTGCTTGAAGATAAGCATTTAAAACTGTATCACATTTTTTGTGTACCAGTATTCAAGAAACTCAATATAATTAAATCGATTAAAGGATGACGGTGATTTATCATGTTCTCTAAAAGGCAACTCTTGAACTGCTTAAGAAACAACTTGCATTGATTCAAGTTGCAAAAACTTCTTTATTTGCTTTTACATTGTCATTGCAACTAGAAGTCTCTTTCTCATCTTTGACCACCGAGAGCTGTATTGATTCTACCCGAACACTTTCAAAATATAAAATGCCTCAACATGCTTCTTAGACTTCTTTGGTCTTTGCATACCATCAGTCAAATGAGCAGGATCCCAAAAATCTTTATTCCAAATCGCATAGAACAAAACCTACAACCAAAGTGTCCCATCAAACTTAATAGCAAGAAAATTTGCGTGTAACTGCTCCTGTTCCACTATGTGCAAACACTAACAAGATTTTTCATAGCACTTTCGACCTTTTTTGACAATTTCTTGCTTTTCATCAATAGAACGATTTGAAAAAGTATTTTCTAACACAAAGAGAATCAAAGTTTTCATTTTCCGAATTAAAAACACACACATGTAAAATATTTTATTACAATAGTATTCTACAATTGATAACAAATCAAGTTAGTAGTAGCAGTGCCTTATACAGTATTTCCACACCGTCAACGCAACAACAAGTACGTTAAGATAAAAACATTAAAAATGGTATATACAAGAGAAGCAAAAAAGCAATAAATTTTGAAAGATGCTGATACAAAAAAATTGAAAATGATAAAAGGCAAGACTAAGCATTGTTGCAACGCAGACTTACATACAGTGGTGGAATTCAGCCGATTCTATAGTCTAATCGTCTCAAGAAGTTTTACTAGATCAGCAAACTGGCCAGCATTACTGTTTATACTTGTACCATTAGTTGAAACAGAACCGGCTGAAAATATAACTTTGGTTATGGAACCGACTGAGAAAAAATTTCAATCCCACCACTGCTTACATGTTTAAATATTGCTATTAGTCGGGTCAAAGTTCTTTTGGTCCAAAGTTGACAAATACCCCCCCTTGATTTAAATGCTCAATAACTTTTAGGTGGTACACTTTAGGCCTAATAAATGTACTATCGACACATATAAACATGATCCCGAAGAACACAAGCATATCAGCAGTCCCATATGACGTCATAAGCCCTTTTCATTGAAACTTTACCAAAAAAACATGGTGTTGCTTGGAATACAGATTGTGGCGAATAACCCTTTTTAACTAGTAGTGCCTCGATACATACGTAGCAAGGCAAAATGTTCAGATTACAGCATTTGGCAACATCTGTTCCATTTGCTGTGCGTTACGGTTTCGCGACGTCATAATAAGTGATTGTACAGTCTGTATAGGCTAATTCGCATTGTAACTTCTGATTTGACCTTTTTATTCGCTGTCTGACACCATTCATGTTTGGTTGCAAAAGACCAGCGGCTTGCTACACTTCAATGTAAAGTGTAATAATCTTTAAGCCTTCAATTTTGTACAAAGGTTGGGCGACAGCAACAGCAAACTGCTGTAAAGAGAACGACCGAGAGTTCAAGTTAAGTGTAGAAGCCAAGTGTTTAATCTATCAATTAGTGTTTATTTTGGCGCAATGCATGGTAGCAGCGAAATGACTGTAGAGTAGGGTGGAGTGAAAAAAATTTTTTTTGCAAATTCGAAAAGGTGTAGTTCTCAAATCCTGGCAAATGGTCCTAAACTTGTTGAAAATTTGTTTTTTTGGGGTTGCCCTCATTTTCCAGCCGGTTACCCCCCAAAATGTTATCGCGACTGATGATGCAGGGGGTAATTCACATATCTCACGCTATCTTTAAAGAACAAATTAAGAGCTACATTGGGCGCCGTAATTAGAGTGAAGCCTTTCCTCAATATAAACGCTTTATTAGTAATTTAGCATTCGTTACTGCTAAGCCACATCAGATACCGCATTACTAATTGGTTCCATGGCAATTTAGCTATAGTTAGTCAATTGCAAAATATCTGCAATAAATTCGATCGCTGGTCCTTCAGTCTAGTTGGTGAAGACGATATTTTACCATTTCTGAGACGACATAATTTATAAAGATATATTCAAACACGATGTAGCAGTAATTATGTATAAATATCATTAAGGTGCTCTTCCATCTGCGTTTGAGAATATGTTTCGGTCCAGATTATCTTCAATTAAAACTCGTAGCAACAATCAGTTGGTTCCCGCTTTCTGCCGTAGTACGGTATGCCAACAATCCATACGGTATGTCGGGCCGAAAGTATGGAGTAAAATCCCAATCGCCATTAGAAAATCCCGGATAATCAGGGCGTTAAAAAGAAATTGAAACAGTACTTCATAAATGGCTATTAGACTGTCCAGTGTCTATGGCTGTATCTCTGCACCCCTCCATTTCATTTCGTAACATATTGTAATAGTGTGTTAAGCCAATAACCTGTCTCTGGATATAATATTGCCATTGTTATTATTTTTCCAATATCTCTATTTTATTATTTCCTTTTTTTTCTTGTTTCAAATAGACATTGCTTTGTTTTGCCTTTTTGTACTTTCAGATGATCAACTGACCTACATGCAATTTCGGATAGACTTCTACATTATGTATTCTGTTTCCAAACACCATCTTACGCCTTTGGACATCGGACATGCATTTTTATTTTTTTAGGCTTAAAATTATGTGCGATGGCAAGACCTGGAGGTAGCCGGCCGATGCCAAATTTAGCTTGCTTTAACATTGCTATACTTAATATTATTTCTGCTCTGTCGGTCGGTCCTACTGTAAAGTTCTTGCCATGTTGAGACATTACATTACAGCTTCTGAGGCCTTAAAATACACATTTTGAAGCAAATAATCGCAAATTTTCTCAGCAGCGAGGTACTTCGCCCATAGACCCGCAATTTTATATGTTTTCGATCAAATTCACCTAAAAATACGTCATATTGCACTGTTTCTGAATCTATAACTGAGTAAAAATGCAAAAGTTACGCGAAGAGGTAGTAGAAAAATTTAACTCAAAACAATGACGAAAAGGCTATTTTCGTCGATATGCCACCAAAATTTTGGCGGCTTTTTTTCTGCTGAAGTTTTCTCATTACTCACTCCCTTCTTAGGGAATTTCTGGATATTCGCCGGCTCACTGCTCAATCCTTGAATATTCTTTTGCTTTTTTATTTTTATTGTGGCAGCTTTTTTGAACTTCCATTACATTGTACTGGATCGGTAGGCTACAACACTAGCGTAGCCAGATTTTGCAATGGGAGGGGTTTTGAGAATAACATCACATTTGATCATACGTTGTAGGCAGGAGCGGATCCAGAAAGTTTTGGTGAGGGAGGTGTAATTTTGAATTAGGTTGAATGTTAACTAAATACAAAGACGTTTAGACCCGGAAACGGGCGTAAATAAGTCTTTTGAAAATGTTTCATGTCAGGGGCGTATTCAGAATTTTTTTCAAGAAGGAGGCACCAATTTTCGTCACTTTTCAAGCGCATTTTTTTTGGAGAGTTGATTTTAAGCAACTTACGTACCAAAAACGATTGTGGGGAGATGGATGCTCCCCCGAAAAATTTTGAAAGTTTGCTTACTGTAATGACCATTTTAGTGCTTTTTGAACAATTTTTGGAGAAAGCTTGTCACATTTTTAGCCCCTAACTTTGATTGCTTCACCAATGATGCCTTTTGTTTGCACAGTTTCGATTATGCGTGCTTAAGGCGACTAAGGCATATTGTTATGAAAAGGTTCCAAATTATGGAAAAATTTTATTCATCCAAAACATTGTTGAAAATGGCTGGTGGGGGGATGCATACGCAGCATACCCCACATCCCCCCTGGTTGCATATTAACAAAAGATGGCCTTAAATCTAAGAAATGTGTTTTAAACTACAGTAAAAATACCGAAGGCAGTTAAGGCACGATTGTTGTAAGGAAGTTACAGGAATGCTTTCTGGTGGAACTGGTAAAACGATAACCCAATGTTAGCGATTTTTTTTTTGGGGCTACAGTACGTATACCAATTTTGTTTGAAATCGTTTAGCCTTTTTTCTACGGAAGGTCTGAGGGACCGGGGGCAGTTGCGTGCACAGGAGCGGCACTGCCCTTCTAATAAAATTGCGTCATTGTCAGTGGTGTAAAAAGTATTTTGAAACTGTTCTTAAGTAAAAGTATTGTTACTCACGGCAAAACTACTCGAAGTAAAGTAGAAAGTATTGACTAAAAAAAGCACTTAAGTAAAAGCAAAAAAGTAGTCATTTAAAAACTACTCAAGTAAAAGTATAGCGTTCTTAATCGTTAAAGTTTCAACTGCTCACTTGCTGATGATGCCTTGCGTTGAAGGTGGCAAAATCGTAAACCAAAAGAAATTACTACCGCTCACATGGCCGAGAGAATAAAGCGTCTGTTTCTGAAACGGTAGACTCGGGCTTCGATTCAGAGTGGGGTTAAACCAATGACTTGAAATTGTATTTATTTGCATTAGTGGCATATTTATCTTCCTATCACGAGAAAGCGATCAAAGCGCTATAACGAACTCGCTTGGAAGTTGCCAGCCACCTGTCTACCACACCAAGATGGCGGAATCTCGCCAAGTGCTCTTCCCAACGGCACAACAAGTAAACTTGCCGGCTTGTTCTCCACACTGTCCCGTTAATGCTAATCGTCAAACAGGAAAGCTGTGAATACCAATTTTAAAGTCATTGGTTTGACCCGACTCGAAATCAAATCCGTATCTACAGCTCCCCAGGCGGACACTCTTACCACTCGGGCATCGCAGGTGTAAAAGTAGGTATTTGTGGCTTTCCTGCATGACGCTTAGCATCAAAGGCGACAGCGTGAAGAACAAGCCGGCAAGTTCATTTGTTGTGCCGTTCGGAACCACGTTCAGCGAGATTTCCCCGTCTCGGAGTGGCAGACAGGTGGCTCGAAACTCCCAAGCGAGCTCGTTGTAGCGCCTTTATCGCAAAGAAGGATAAACCTGTGAATAAATAAGCATTAAATCAGAAGCGGAAACCTGCTTAATTCTGGTATCACTTCAATTTTAGCTTTGCGATTTGCTTTTTTTCATAATTAAGGTTGAAAGAGAAATTCGATAGTCAGTAGTTTTGCTGCTAGACCTGCAGGCTTATGGAATTGGAATGAATATATTTTTAAGAACATGTTAAGGATTTTCTGTAACTTGCGGTCATGCGGTTACGGTCTTGCAGTATTTACAAGCAACAGTGACATTGGATGCGACGCAACTTTGCAAAGCAAGATTTTAGGTGCGACGAGGAATTTCACGTGAGACTATTTACTCAAGGACAACTTTGTACTTTTCTAAAATAAAAACTACTCAAGTAGTGTTACTTCATACTAAAAGTACTTAAGTAAACGTAAAAGTAGCCCAAAAAAAACTACTCAAAAAAGTACTCGTTACCGAAAAAGACTACTCAAGTAATCTACTCAAGTAAAAGTATTTCGTTACTTTACACCACTGGTCATTGCTTCATAAGCATAACGGCAAAGAACAAGATTCAGGAAACAACGCTACGTAATTCTTGTTATCATGACAATTACAAAACGAGATTATCAATGACAAAGTATCGAGCACTGCGAAATAAATATCAGAAAAAAGTGTGTATGACGTCATTTGAGACTCAATGGGGAAGTTGTAACCCCCCCCCCCACACCGTGGCTACGCCACTGGGCTACAATAAGTTTGAACCTTCCGCTGTAGATTAGCAACAACTTTCCATTTTATTAGGAAAAAAGAGCTTTTTCTCACGTGTTTTTTATCTTATAACAAAGTTCAGTAAAAGTTTTCACATCTCAAAAGGTTGCAGCTCTTACCGTATTCTTTGAAGTTTAAAAATTAAAAAGTTGCGATCAGCGAAAATGTTTATTAACACCATAATAAATAAGCTTGATCAGCATACAAGTAGCCGTTTGAATTTAGGTCATTCGTTCCTAAAACCGTCGTTGAAGAAGTACTAAACCCTAGCTCTTACTCTATCGATTAAAAACAATACTTCCAAGCATGCTAATTACTTCGGGATATCACCACCTGGAAGTAGGCCTATTGTTTCTGCAGATTTTTTTGACCAAAAAAAAAATGGCTTCAGTGGTCCTCTAAATTTCCCGGGATCCCGACAAAAATTTTTCAGGATTTGGGAAATGGAAATCGCCGGGAAATCCCAGGATAACTCCCTGGGAGGAAACACTAGTACTGTACATGGCTACCTAATAATAGGAAGGCGACCATTGTCAGATGGTTAATAAATCTTGAATCTACCAAGCGAAGTCATACATTAAATTTCCACTTCCAAACTAGAAATGAAATTAATGAATTCAAACCCAACATGCTGGTAGTCTCCAGCACACAGCGGCCACAAAACATAAACTCTTAATAAATCGACCAAGAAATTCAATCAATCAATGGGTATATTTTTCCACGACACAATATTCTGCCTGTGTAAGGTGATGACAATAGTCAGCGTGCACGAAGTCAAAATTAAGCAAGATAAAAAATTCTTTGATCGAATTATTTCAAAGTTTGGGGAAGAACAAAGAAGATTATAGAGTTAATTGTTTCAAGATGATCCGTGTTCGTAAACACCAATCCTCGTCTTTCAGACAACTGCTTGAGAGCACGTTCTCAGGTTCATCTTAAAATAAGCATAATCTTGTTTTTGTGAAACCATTTATCCAGCAGTATAACATTTTTTCTTTGAGCTTTGTAAAACTTCAGTCACTGGCAGATAGAATTCGTATAGCCTACTGTTGTTATAGAATAATTATACAGCATTGTACTAGGTTGAAATAACGCTTGATTTTGCATGCACTGAGCACTCTCTTTGTTATATAACAATACTTACGAGAGTAGTTAGTTTGTAAGCGTGTTCTTACGTGGCACTGCATATGAATTCAGACTTTTAACTCTGTCTTACTTCGAGCGTCTTCTAGCTTCGAGCGTCTTTTTTCCGACAGTAGTATATCAGAGATCATGTTCTTACAGCAAAATGTCAGCGTGACTGCTCGGACTGCTTCCTCCATATACCGCTCCATGTTGCTGCTATGCCTCCAGCAATCGCTTCCCCCCTCCCCCCCGCAAGCTTCTGGTCCAAGCCGAAGGACAGAAGACTCAAACAGCTAAAATTTACCTCAGTCCAGAGTTGACAAGGCCTACTAGCTAGTGCGAAAAAACTTGCAAATACGATAACTTGTAAGTGTGTTTAGAATAGAGGAATTATTTTCAAAAAATCCTTTGGCAAAACTTTTTGACAACTTATAATTTTTTCCATGACTTTCAACTTTTTGCAAGTTTCCATGACTTTTCCAGGATTTTCCAGGTTCTTCCATGACCGTGGGATGCCTGGATGATAGGGGCGCAAGTGATGCTCAATTCAGCTGGCAGTCTCCAAAAGCAGCTGTTAACCTTTTCTCCGATTCTATCTCTAGAATCAAGCACCCAAAGATGTAACTTCAGATTAGCCAGTGAAATAATGTATATTAATGAATTCAAATAGCCTAGACAGCACCAACTCATAACAAAATCACTGGTGTTACAAAGACAGCTAGGCTAGTGCTGAAACATAAGCAATCACATAGGTTCTAGTCTGGCTGCTCCGTAAAAGGCACAACTTATTCGAAAAAACACTGAGACTAAGTTTAATATGGAGCTCTGCTGCCGAAGGCTCCTGCGGCAGACGTCTAAAACAATAGTAGGAGCGCAACCGTGCAGGGCTCACAAACACAAATGAAAGAGGTCGCGTGAACGTGCGTGCACACACACAAACAAAGGAAAGACAGCAAGCAATGATCAAATATGGTCACAAAGTTGTGAAAATTATCGTCAATCGTTAACAGCTGTTAACGGCAAAATAGACACTGCCTTTCAATCTTACTATCAGATTTTAAACCTTGAGCTGCATCAATATTGCTCTAAAAAGCTGACCTGTGAGCTGTGACTGTGGCAAATAACATTAAACAAAACATCTAACACATGCATGCCAAAACCAACTACTTTGACAATAACAATTCTACACTAAAACAAAAATTCAAAACGTCACTGTCATTGAAAACCCTAAGATTGAGAACGTAGAAGATGATGCAGAAGATGGGCCAATAGTTAAGGCCATTGAGGAAGCCTGAGGGTTCAGTTGGTATTTTTGGTAAAGTTTATTCTTTTTTTGATTTTTTTTAGGCTATTTGAGTTTGGAATTCAAGGTTCGAAATCGAGATTCGCATTTGGGATTCACGGTTTGCATTTAGAAAGTTTTTGCAATTTTGTTACATTATAAGTTTACGTGACGTTACGGGGCAAAATGACATTTAGACCTATCTTGCCACATGAGCAGAATAGCCAATGCCTTACAAGAAAAAATAATAATTATCAACTATGATTGATTACATGAAAATATTGTTTGCCACAAGTGAAGAATTTATAGCTCCAACCTTATCTGTTATTCTTGTCTCTTGAATCATTATACTATTGCCATTTGCCACACCAAAGGACAAGTTTTCCAATTTGCATGATCGTATAGCCTAATAGCCTTAGAATTGGACTAGTACTCTGGCAGAAGTACCCGGTAGCCTATAAAAATGATATTAAAGCTGACTAGGTGAGGTCCTACAGTCCTAGGCTATAGGCCATGTTTTGCTAACTACAGAACCGGTAAGTATTACATTTTTGGCAGTGTCTAGGCCTATTCTGCCGTTAACGCCAAAAAAACTGATTGGCCAAAAACTAAAGATGTGTATATGCATGACTGCTGATTGGCTTGCGTCCATTAGTATGCCCAATTTTGAGAAAATTAGCCAATCAGTATCTTGCGGTTAATGACAAAATAGACACTTTCTATATTTGTTATTTTGGTCTAACTTCCATTCTGAAACCAGTTCTACACTTTTCTGCTTTGCTTAATAGCCTTTAGTCGATAAGCACAACGTCTGCTACCTATGAAGATTTAAATTTTATCCTCTCTCTTTCCAAGCCAAGCAGAATTAGCCTAGCAAACTAGCAAAACCAGTGGCGATTGCCTAACTTCAAAAATCCCTATGCTTCAACTAGGTAACGAAGCTACATGACGTCACTACGCGTTTACTTTTCAACCTGGACGCGTTGATCGACATAGCCAGTGCATTAATATGCTCACTGTGCTGCTGATCGCTTTTTTCTTTTTTAAGTTTTGTTAATTGTTCACTATAGTCTACGCGTTCACTAAGGTATGGTGCGCCCAGTAGGAAGATGACTACAAATTTTTTTGGAGAATTTTAAAACTCCTGGAGTGGGATGGGATGAACTTTTTTATCTATAAAACGAAAATGGGGTTGATTTTTGATTTTTTTTTAAAACGTTCCCCCACCAAACCACTTTTTTCCAAGTCTTTTTTTATTTTTCGGCCATTTTTTGCCAACTGTAAGTAGTCGCAGCAAATTATGTACTTATAATTAAGTGCATGGAGACAATGCTCCTTGTTATTTGACATTTTTCCACAAACTTTTTTTCAAAAAAGATGATCACGGCCGGAGATATATAAGCAAATAAGTTTTTGGGGTGGTTACCCATTTCTAGCGATGAAGAATTTATTTATGCACTCACATCACTAGTGTAGCCAAAATATTGCAAAGGGGGGAGGGGGTTGAAAATGACATCACATTTGACCATAAGTTATATACTGAAGCGGATCCAGAAAGTTTTGGTGGGGTACACTAGCGTAGCCAGGATTTTGCAATGGAGGGGGTTTGAGAATGACATCACATTTGACTATACGTTGTATACAGGAACGGATC
Source organism: Trididemnum miniatum (assembly GCA_964006365.1). Taxonomy (NCBI): domain Eukaryota; kingdom Metazoa; phylum Chordata; class Ascidiacea; order Aplousobranchia; family Didemnidae; genus Trididemnum; species Trididemnum miniatum. The sequence goes on from OZ023239.1 coordinate 13,899,544, forward strand.
CAGAAAGTTTTGGTGGGATAGATGTATTTTTGAATCAGTTGGAATGTTAACTAAATGCAAAGACGTTTAGACTTTGAAATGGGCGTAAATAAGCCTTTTGAAAATGTTTTCCTGTCAGTGGCGTATTCAGAATTTTTTTCAGGAAGAGGGCACCAATTTTCGTCATTTTTCAAGCGTGTTTTTTTTCGACAGATTTATTTTTGAGCAACTTAAGTACCAAAAACGATTCTACGAGGGTCCGAGGCATATTCCCCAGAAAAATTTTTGAAAATTTGCGTACTGTACTGACCATTTTAGTGCTTTTTGAACAATTTTTCAGAAAATTTTATCATATTTTTGGTCCCTACCTTTGAGAGCTTCACCAAATATAATGCATTTTGTTTGCACAGTTTCGATTATGCGTGCTTAAGGCAACTACGGCTTATTGTTATGAAGATGTTGGAAAATTATGGTAAAATTTTATTCATCCAAAGCATTGTTGAAAATGGCTGGTGGGGGAATGCATACGCAGCATACCCCACATTCCCCTCTAGATCCGCCCCTGGTTGCATAACAAAAGATGGCCTCAAATTTTTGGAGATGTTTTAGACCAGAAATATCTGAGGCAGTAAAGGCACGATTGTTGTAAGGAAGTCAAAGAAACGCTCTCGTGTAAAACTGGTAAAAAGATATTCAAACGTTAGCAATTTAGTCTTTTTTTTTGAGCTACAGTAGGCCTACGTACAACATTTTTGCTTGAAATGGTTCAGCCTTTTTTCTACGGAAGGTCTGAGGGGATAAGAAGGGGTGCCTTGGTAAAATTCGAACTAGGGTCCCTGTATAATGCAAAAAATCTATTTATTTATACCAGATGTTCTTAAACTTTTTCAGTCACGCCCCTTTGGCGTTAGTTATTTTTGCTCACGCTCCACACCAGTGCTGTGTGAAAGTTGTTGCTCCTTTCTCCCCTTCAACAAACTCCGGATGGGCCCCTTTGATATCCACAAACCAGATTCGGCGGCAGAGCAGTCGACTTAGGGGAGCCAAGCGCTTATCAGGGGGGGCAAAGTTTGAAATTACAGTAAGAACAAAAGCCACTGTCTTCAAAAGAGTAAGCTTGTTAATTGGGGGCCAAATATGTTAATTGGGGAGACCAGGTTCCCTGCCCCCCCTCCCCTGGCGCCGGCCGTGCCACAAACACCTGGGCAGTTTCGCGCTTTTTTGACTCATTAGGTGCACTATTTCAAGGGACGTATCCAGAAATTTCCTTAGGAGGGGCGCCCCAAGCTTTTGTATACGCGGTTTAATTTAGTGAGTGGCAAAATCAGAGCAAATTTGAAGCAGAATACAAATTATTGATGGCTTTAGGGAAGTCCGGGGGCATGCTCTCCCAATTTTTTTTTTTGAAAATTTAATTGTAATAATTTACGTAATTGCAATTATAGTGCTTTTTCAACAACTTTTAGACGAAATTTTCTTTAAATTTTTTTGCCAATTCTGAGTCTATTACAACAATATTGTGGGGTCCCTACCATTGACCCCCCTCCCCGACCGGGGGCACCGAACTTAGGAGGTGCCTTGAAACGGCACTGCCCACCACGCTACAGAACACATGCAGAAAATATCACAAATTATTTGCACTGTCTTAATTGTTTTAATGGGAAAGATGCAGCTGTTTTGGGGAAACAAGTTTTGATGTTCAACCAAAAAAAAATTTGAAAATATGCGTTTAATCATTAAGTCACTGCTATATGCTCACGCCTCCTTTGCAAGCCTTTTACGCGTCCCAGTTTAAGAACCTCTGCTCTAAAGTTTAAACGTTCACAAATACTTGGTCGATTTTAAAAGCTCCCTTTAGGCCCTATTACAAAGAGTTTTTTTAGAACTAGGGGGGCCTAGCCTTCCGGGCCCCCCACCAAGGCAACCCTGGGGCCGAGGGCAGTTGCATGTACAGGAGTGGTACTGTCCTGCTAATAAAATTGCGTGATTGCTTAAGCATAACGGTAAAAAACAAAATTTAGAAAACGACGCTACGTAATTTTTTATAACGACAATTACAAAGCTAGATTACACAGCTCTAAAACAAAAATTTTTTTTCTATTTGCCCAATATATTTTACCGGTTTTAGGATATGTCAGGTGCGCTGATTCCGAAAATGGCCTTCTTTTTGCTGAATTGGCTCTAGTTTTTGAGATATATCCTTTACACTATTTAATAAATAACGGCAAAAAATATTTCAGATAAGAGCTGTTTCTGCTGACAAAAAGATTTTGTTTCGTGATAAAGAACCAATGGTCACAAGCTTTAGAAAGCCATTTTATCGCAAAATACCTCCACTGGTTCTTTCTTGCCTTCTCCAAGATCTTTGTGCTTTTCATAAATAAAATGGCGAGCAAAACTGCAGGTTACCTTCTTCATTTTGGTGCATCTCCCATGCATTCATTTATTCCTCGGTGCGCAACACGCTGCGTTAGACACAACCCTTTTTCCGCATATTCCACGAGGCTTCATTTTGCTGAGTGCAATTTCATTTTCTGCACCGCTCACCATCATTTTAGCCTTACCAATATTTACTTTTAATCCCTCGCCTTCCACTGCACTTCTCCACCTTTGGAACCTTGCCCATAAATCCTCCATATTTTTGCTTATCAGCGTACAAAATATCAAAATGTCATTCAATAATTATGATCTTTTTCATGCATCTTTCGTCACAACATCAACCACAATAGCAAATATTAGTGGTGATAGCACAGACCCTTGATGCGCACCAACAGTCCAACACTCACCCCAAATTCCTTCATCAACCTTGCCGCCTCTGACTTTCGTCTTTAACCCTCATATAAGCTTATCACTGCTTGCACCAACACTTCCGGCAATCCTTTCTTTCTTAGTGCCCATTCCGCCACTTTTCTACGGACCCTATCAAATGTTTTCCAAGTCTATAAAACGCATGCACAGCTTTTTCTCTTTTCCACGGAATTCCTCTTGTATCCTTCGCAAAATAAACAACGCACGAGTTGTGCCTTTCCCAGACATACAGCCAAATTGCATATCATCTATCGCAACCAATCCTCATATTCTGTTCTGCAGCTCTCTCTCCACAGTTTTCATTGCGGGCTCCAACAACTTTACTTTTCTATATGCTCCACAATCCATCACACCTTTCCTTTAAAGATTGAAACAACAACACTCGTTTTCCATTCCTCTAACACATATTCACCATCCAGTATTCTCTGACAAAGCTTCTTTATTATAACAACGAACTTTCACCTCGATATTATCATGTCCATATTTACTTTTGAAGGTCCAGGTGCTTTTCCCAATTTCATCTTGTTCATAGCCTTCATCACCTCCTCATAAGTTACTCCTTCAACCGGTCCTTCAACTATATCTGCTTCTACCATCTGACCCAATTCATTTTCCATATTCAAGATCTTTTCCATGTGTTCCAAACATAACTTCCCTCGATCTTTCTCATTCATTACAATTTTCCCATCTTTATCCTTTTTGCCACCTCCACTATGCATGTCTTTTCCTCCTTAATAATTCCCTCACTTAAAATAACCTGGCACGCTTGTCATCTGCAAAGATTTGTCAAGTTTCTTAGCATTGCGCAGCAGGGTGGATCCAGACACTCGTTTTAAGAGGGCGAGCTCCCAAAAATTGATCCATCGCTTGAAATTTATCGAATTTTCCCGAAAATTTAGAGAAATGCTGTTGTTTTAGGCTGCTATCGCCCCCACTGCCCTCCTCCTGGATCCGCCATTGGGGCGCAGTTTGTAATTGTGAGTAACTGAAGCTTGATAAGGCGAAGTTTAAACCTTGTATTGTTTCGCAACCTGTTTCTTGCAAGTGGTATCTACTGAAGACATGTATTTCATAAAAGTTTCATTGCTGCCTTAAATATTTTGTATACTTGTATCATACTCAGGATTTATTGACAGCATGTAACATGACTCTGCTATTGCATGGAAAATGGCATGAACAGATGATTTAAAAATGCGTTATGCAAAGCTTAAAAGTCAGAATGAAAAACAACAAAACGTCAATATGGCCGGTGTTGTAATGGTATAGCGACGTTTTAAAATCTAAAATCTTCAAACATAGAAGAAAATTCTTGTCAAGATTACACACTATTTGCCACCAGTTTTATTAATGAGTGTATTCTTTTTTTCACGGCACTAAGCAAAGAGAATTGAAGCCAACAGCATTGCTTAAAACAGGTATAAGCGGACAGCAATGCTGTTTCTCTACGTAAGCAATATTTTCATAAAAAATGCATTTATCTCGAAAACTAGAGCCAATTCAGCAAAAATAAGGCCATTTTCGGAATCAGCGCACTTGATATACCTTAAAGCCGTTGAAATATCTTCGGCAAAAATTTGTGTGTTGACCAGTGTTATCAATGACAAAGTATCGGGCACTTCGAAATAAATATCAGAAAAAGAAGTAAGTATGACGTCATTTGATGCTCAATGGGGAGGTTGTAACCCCATAATCCCCCCCTCCGTGGCTACACCACTGAATCACATGAGAGCGAATTTCTACCACTAGATGGTAGCAGCATCACTCCTTTTACTCTGTCGCAGTTTATTTGTAGACTAAACTAAGAGCTTTGCAGGCGTGAGAGAAGGAGCGCTTCAGCATGAATGGAAAATCAACGTTTGCTGCTGTGGCAAGAGCGCGAGGCTCGCCACAGTTAGAAAGACCCAACTGTTTGAACTTTAAAACGAAAGATAATATGAAACGATTCGAAGTTTTAGAAATGTTGAAAGAACTGAAGTATCCTTTATCAAAACTTGTTGGGTTGGCAGAAATGAAATCTAGAAGCATTGATATAACATGTAAGAAAAGAGAATACGTCCTAGAATTGGCTGAAAAATTGAAAGATGTTACTAGTACATACAATTTGCGACTGTATGAGACGGAAAATATTAATGTCATAGTAGGTTGGGTCCCTATTCCAATGACCAATGACGATGTACATAAAGAACTTGAAAATATAGTTGGAAAGGTAGTTAAAGTTACAGCCAAAAAAAATAGAGATGGACTTCTTTCAGGAATAAGAATTGCCTCTATTCCTAAAACTATGCTTGAAGAAAACCCCCTGCCCAGCTACATTACAATGAAAGGTTGCGAAATATATGTTACATATACGGGACAAACTGTGACTTGCAGGTATTGTGCAAAAACAGGGCATGTACAAAGTAACTGTACTAAAAGACTGCAAGATTTTCCACAGCTGGGCAATCAGACAACTCGAATCACTACTCAAAACGCAGATGACCTCACGATGAATCGAAGCAATTCTACCAGCAGTAGCTCCAACGAACCGATTAATTTAAGTAAAAGAAAACGAACCTTCAGCAACTCAAACTTGAAAACAACCGATGTGCTACCCTCCAAGCAAACACAGATGACATCTAATAATTTCAACGATATAGAGGATAATAACAACAAACAATCGCATTCAACAGAAGAAATGGTTACTCAGCAAGAAAATGATACTCTACCAGATTTAAACCAACCAGAAGCTGAAGATGTGCCAAAGTGGTGGCAAATGGCTCGCCAGTTTCAATGCTTTTCTTGTAAAGCTGCAATATGTACAGACGAAAAAGATTTCAAAATAACTTGTGAAGACTGTGGTGAAGAACAATTTGTAGCTAAGCCATGCTGTTCGGATCCTTCGACAAACAAGCGATTCTCTGTGAAATTGAATGAACAGTATATCTCATGCCCAGACTGCAATTCAGACATGGTAAGACTTCCTTGTTGTGGACAATTTCAACCAGACATGAGAATAGAACATAACTTATTTGACTGTGTTAATTGTTCCAAATACTCAGTAGCATGTACATGCAGCAACATTAACTGTTTACCACCTAAATCAATGAGCTGGAGATGTAAAAAGTTTAATTGTGCACAGTACACGATTCATTGCAATTGCGGCAGAATTACATATCAAGACCTTAAAAGTGCATATAAGTGTCCATGTGGCTTTGAGTTTGAACATGATATGGAATCTGGTGTTAGCACGTTTTGATTATTATTGCTTTATTTTCATTATTATTTATGTCTTGTGTTATAGCAACTTTTAACGCCAATGGTCTAAGACAAACTTATAAGCGAAAAGCTGTATTCCACTATCTCAAACAAAAAAATGTGATGTAATTTTGTTGCAAGAAACGCACTCTACATCTGCGGATGAAAATTTATGGAAATGTGAGTGGGGAGGGAATATTTTGTTTTCACACGGAAATAGCCGCTCAAATGGGGTAGCTATTTTATTCCACCACAAATTTAAATTTGAGCTGTGCTCTGAGCATTCTGACTCTCATGGTAGATTCCTACTAACTGAAATTAAAGTAAAAGAAAATTCCTTTCTTCTTGCAAATGTGTATGCACCAACCAAAGACGAGCCAGTTTTTTTCGACGGCTTATTTTCAACCCTTTCCGATTTTTCCTCGCTTGATTATATTTTAGCCGGGGATTGGAATGTTGTCTTAGATCATCAGATAGATAAGGATGGAGGCCCAAAACATGCGAATAAATTATCAAGGGATAGATTAAAATCATATAGCAATGATTTTGCCTTATGTGATATTTACCGTGAATGAAATCCGTCGCGAAAGGCTTACACTCGAATTCAGTCTCAGCCTTACACTGCAACCAGACTTGACTTTTTTTTAATTGATATCAATCTTCGGCACCATATCAAATCTACTGATATTGATTCTAGTGTATATTCTGATCACAAAATTGTCACGATTACTTTAAATTTTGAAGAATGGGGAAAAGGCTATTGGAAATTGAATAGCGATATTTTACTAGATGATAAATATGTGGCGCTTATTAAACAAACAATAACTGATTTTCGTCTCAACAATCCAGAGGGACATGTATCACCGCACATTTTGTGGGATTCTCTTAAATGCGTAATCCGAGGCGAAACGATTAAATATTGCACGTTAAAGAAAAAGATTCTCAACGAAAAAAGATTATCTCTTGAGTCGAAACTGGCCATTATGGAATCACGATTAGTTAATTGCACTGAAAAAGATAGAAACAATATTCTTAGTAGTGTTAACAATACTCAAAATAAATTGAACAATCTTATTGCTCAAAAAGCAAAAGGGGCTGCAATTAGAAGTAGAGCGCGATGGATGGAATACGGAGAAAAAATTAATAAATATTTTCTTGGTTTAGAAAAACGTAACAGAGAAAAAAAAAACATTAATTGCCTGAAAAATGCGCAAGGTATTTTAATTAATGAAAAAAATAACGTTTTAAAAGAGCTGGTACATTATTATGAAACGCTTTATCGTAACAATGAATTGTTTAGTGAAAGTCAATGCTACGATTTTGTTAAAATGACATCGTGCCCAACTATTAATGAGGCGCAAAAACTTCATTGCGATTCCCCCATAACTGAAAATGAATGCTTGAAAGCTATTTGCCAGCTAGCCAACAACAAGTCACCGGGACCGGATGGTTTTTCCGTCCAATTTTACAAATGCTTTTGGGATGACCTTAAACATCCATTCATGGAATGCCCAAAATACTCCATCAATAAGGATCAACTCTGCAAATCTCAGTATGAAGGGGTCATAACCTTGCTACCCAAACCAGGAAAAGATCTTCTTCTTGCCTGTAATTACAGACCCATCACGTTATTGAACTGTGATTATAAAATTATTGCAAAAATGATTAATAACAGATTGTGGCCATTGTTGCCCTCTCTTGTGAGCCAAGATCAAAGTGGTTTTATAAAAGGTCGCAATATTGGAGACAATATACGTTTAATGTTTGACATTATTGATTATGCGAATTGTAAAAATGTACCAGGTGCGGTGTTATCTGTCGATTTGCAAAAAGCTTTTGACTCTTTGAATTGGTCATTTATTTTTGCTATGCTAAGAATTTACGGTTTCGGTGATTTTTTAATTGGTTTAATCAAAATGATATACAAAGAACCAAAATGTTGTATTATTAACAATAACTTTTTAAGTTCTTTCCTTAATGTTAAAAGAGGGGTACGACAAGGTGATCCATTGTCTCCTACCATTTTCATTTTATCTATCGAGTATTTAGCAATTTCGTTTCGACAAAGTATTTCATACAAAGGATTAACAATCCAAAACCATTGTTTTAAAGTATCTTTATTTGCTGATGACACTGTAATTTATTTGAACGATAACTCTTCTCAGTTTAAACTTGTGTTTGATATTTTACGTATATTTGGAGAACGATCTGGTTGCACAGTCAACATCGATAAATCTACAGCATTTTACATTGGGTCAAGTAGAGTTAATGTCATGAAACCATTTTCGACTGAGGGATTAAAATGGGTTACAAATACTATCAAATATTTAGGTGTACATATTCCAATACAGAACTGTGATACTAATTCCGTTATTGATCAAAATTTTTCGTCGATCAATGATAAAATCAAAACAAAATTAAATATATGGTCATCAAGAGGCTTAACATTATTGGGAAAAATTTCCGTTTTAAAAAGTATTATCGTACCGAAAATAATGTTTAAAGCCACTAATCTACCAGTGATATTACCCGATTCTTACATTAAAAAAATTAACCAAGTTTTATTCAAGTTTATTTGGGGTTCCAAGTGGGAGAAAATTGGAAGGTCACAATTATGTTGTGATATTGTAGACGGGGGAGCTAAAATGATTGATATCAAGCAACACATGTTGGCGTTGCAATTTAAGGGAGTAGTAAAATTATTTGACGGAAATTACACAGCCGCATGGAAAACATTGGAGAATTTGTGCATTGATGAAAATCTGTTTTTTAGTATCTTGCGTTCTAATATGAAGATGACAAATATGATGATTACCAAATTGGCATTTTTACGCTTTACCCGGTGTACTTTATTGGCCTTAAGATCTGCCATTGACGTTTCAGAAATCTTCCGCGATAATAAATTTTTGTGGCTAAATAAAGCAGTAAAATATCAAAATAAACCAATGCTAATAGAAGAGTTCTTAAAAGTTGGTATTTTTCATTTCAAACAATTGACTGATTCGGATGGGGAAATAATAACCTATGATGATTTGGCACTGTTAAATGGTATGTATCCAAATAATTACAGTTTTATAAAACATGTCAAATTGATATCTGCTATCCCAACGCACTGGATTGGGGAAGCACCTACATTAGGCGAACTTTTTTGGGTTTCCAAGGAAAAAGCTAAAGAACTAATTACTTTCCTTGGGAAATCCAATAAAACAGTTTACAAGCACTTAAGAAGCAAATCGAGATTGCTACCAATAAAACATCAACGAAAGTGGTGTGATGCATTGCAAATCTTACCAAATCATATCGACTGGAATAAAATATATGAAAGTAATTATTTTGCTACAGATGAAACAAAGTTGAGATCTTTTCAAATCAGGTTAAACTTGAGATCTATTGTGACTAATGTGCAACTTGCTGGATTTGGTATTGTTAACAGTAATTATTGTGTATTTTGTTCCGAAGAACCTGAAACAATTATTCATTTATTTTGTATGTGTAAATTTGTTGTAACTTTTTGGCAAGATCTGTTCGATTGGCTTTCGGTAAAACTACATCACGATTTTAATTTAGAAAATCTTCATAAATTATTTGGATATGAAAATTGCAATGGAGTATTTCAGTTTGTTAACGGATTACTTTTATATGCACGTTTTTTAATTTATCGATGCAAATATTCTAAATCAAGACCCAATATGGTACAGTACTTTAGTCTTCTCAATTCAATTAAGCAATCTGAATATGTAATAGCTAAAAAGAAAAATAAATTGGGGTTACACTTTCGAAAATGAGGTCAACTATGTTGAAGGAGTTGTTCGATAACAATGCTTAATTTTTCTGAATCCGCTTTGGAGTGCGGGATCGAGTTTTTTTTTGAACCCCCCCCCCCCCCCCCCCATTTGAAATTTTCTGGGTGCGCCCCTCCAGTGGTGTAACCAATTCTGCCATTAAATTCCAATTGCTTTTTGTAAAGTTTTTTATCTTCCATGCGAAGCCACTTTCCATCATACTTGGTTATATTAAAAATGTTCGCGACGTGTTCAAGAAATTTTTTCAAGGAGGGGGCACTCAAATTTGCCATATTTGCCAGCGTGTTTTGGGGCGAAAATCATTTTAAAGTATATTGAGAATAAAAAAGGCTCTAGGGAGGTCCGGGGGCATGCTCCCTCGGAAAATTTTTGAAAACTTACATGCTGTAGGGGCCATTTTAATACTTTTTGAACAATTTTTAGGCAATTTTGGTTAAATTTTTTGCCCTTAAATCTGAGTGTTTCACCTAATATGATGCATTTTGTTTATACATTTTCGATTATGCGTGCTTAGGGCGTAAGGCTTATTGTTATCAAAAAGGTTCGAAATTATAAAAAAACTGTATTCATCAAAAAACATGTTTGAAAATGGCTGTTGGAAGGGGGGTGCATCCCACCTGGATTCGCTCATGCCAGCACGCACTGATAACAATGCCTCTTACCTCTACACCAATCAGCCGATTTGGCTTCAGTATGATGAGGGGCAAATTCTGTCGAAGCCATTTTAATATAACAGCACGTACTGCACTTGCATCGTTTGGACACTTCACTTTAAAAACAAGGGTTCGGTTTTAAAAGGGGGGGTTTCGACCCCCAACCCCTCCCCCCTGGGTGCGCCACTGCACCACTGAAAAGGCACCACCACTTTCTTCAATTCATCCTTCAAAACGATTAAAAACCAACAAGCCTGAATTTGCAACAGTACCTAGCACTTCAACATCATTTCGCAGTGCCACTTCTTCCCCTGAAAGTGATGGAGCTTCAAGCTTACTTGAAGTAACAACCTCAGACAGTGCTAGTGATCAAGAGACGCCAAGAAAGCGGTCTTCGACGCCAAGAAAGCGCATTGTAGTCATGAATTCCAAGTCACTTTTGAATTGTATTAACTTTTTTCATAATGACTGCAATGCGCACTGCGCAGAAACATATAGATTTTCCCAGCATCACTTTTAAGAGAAAGCTACCCTCTTTGCTCAACGCTTGTTGGAACTCTAGAGCTATTTACATCCTAATTGCTTATTTTTTAATACGAAAGTGGAGAGATATCTTAGAAATGCCTTCTAAATTTATCGCTTATGAGAGGCAGGAAGCAAAGATTTCGACCCAAAGATATGAGGCTGGTATATATGAAAAGTTCCTTCATGCAATAAAAGATGTCAAAGTAAGTATACATCAGGGGTGGCCAACCTTTTGATTCCATGCGCCAATATTTTTCACCCTTAATTTAGATGCGCCACATCAAGCATCCATTTCTTTTCAGTTCTTTAAAACAAGAGCGTGCAATATCGCTGAAGAGCAAAAAAGTGTCTTCACTTCACGTTCTCAGACAGTGGTGCACCCAGGATTTGGCAAAGGGGGGCACAACCAGGGGTCTGGGGGTGAAATCCCCAGCCGCCAACAAATTTTTACGGTTTTCATATAAAAATCATTCATTTTAGCACACTTTTTTTATCGAAAAAGGGCGTGCAGTCACTACGGACAATGCAAAAATATTTTTGCAGCTTGTCTAAGAGCAGAAGCTTGGCTAAAATAAGCGAAAAGAGGCTACAACCATTATTAGTTTGAGAATTTATAGACTGAAAGTTAGGTTTTAGCACCTTATTACAGGGATAAGGGGGGAGGGCAAGGCACCGTGGCTCCCCTGCGTGTGCCTATGCCCTCAGACATTCTGTTTTCCACTGAAAAATATCGGTGGAGGGCAAATATAATAAAAATAGTGAGCAGAAGTGGCTTACCATCAAAAAAGGTGCAATGCGCCGCTTTCAAGTAGCCAATGCGCCACAGGTTGGCCACCCCTGGTATACATCATCACAAAACTGGTAAAACAATTTGTAAAATTTCTCAATAACGTTTTGTTAGTGTGGCAATGCATTTAAGTGCTTTGAAACCCACTGGAGTCAGGAACCAACGGTTCTTACCATACCTCGGTCAAATATGATTGCTGAGAGAGCAATAAAATTAATGAAAGAGCTGCATAAAAAGTGTACCAATGCAAAATATCTGACATTAAATTTGTTACTTGCAACAAGCTATTTTAATAGGAAGATTTTAGTGTTTTGAAAGTGAACTTTGATCTTGTTTGTTTGCTTATGTTCTGAGCAAGTTTTTGTGTTTGAATTTTTAAATTCGCAAGTTGTCTGTTTCTTTCAATAAATTCGGTAGTTGCAATCATGATGTGTGTTCCTATCAATTATATTTAAACGAAAACATTTGAAAAGTCACATATGTACACCAAAGCGCATATAGTTGTTCAAAATAAAAGAGTTTTATGGTAATCGCAAAAACTTGCAATTACTAAATTATTTTAAAGGAGGAAGTAGCAAAATACACTTTTTGAACGAAAAAGTGTATTACGAAAGTTATATACAAAATATAAAAAAGGTTATAACAAGTTGAAAAAAATTCTTTTTTGGAAATGTCAGATTTAAATCATTGCCAATCCCTGAATTAGAATATTGCACGTCAACGGGTCAATACCTTTAATTAAAATCCAAGCGATATTAAAGGTGTTGTAAATAAAAAATCGCCGTTGAAGTGATGCAAAAATGGAGCAATATCAAATAATCAAATAGGTGTAAAAATTCTTTCGCCAAAAGCACCAAGACGCCGCCAGAAACCTAACTCATGCAGCGCAAAGAGACAGAGATAGAATTTCGCTTGTTTATCCTGCTTCAAGACTTGTTACATTGTTCTATTAACCTGCTGCTGCGGCCTGGGAGGGTATAATTGTGCACTTTGTAGACACTACAAAAAAATACACTGTGTGATATATCAAACACTAAAAAATCTTCGGTATCGAGACCAACTTTGAAAGTACGAGACCAATTCCGCACCACGTCGTGACCAAGACCAAAAACCTATGTTTCAGGTAGAGACTAGCACCGCAAAAATCGGTCTCGAGACAGAGACCGGTCTCAAGACCTACATCACTGGTAGCTATATTTATGTTGTAGATGGCAACTTGACAACGAAAAAAACAATACAAAAACACGAAGCAAAAAAGAAGTTATTTTGACAACACTAGTCACAATAGACGCTTTGCATAATTAAAAAGTGTATTGCAAATTTACTTGGATGGTTGTGGATCGATCTCACATAGCGTAATTGAGAAAAATCCTCCTCCTTTGGAAAATAAACGACTCCAAAAGACACTCTTAGATTATCTGGTGAAGTAACTTCGAAGTTTCTGAAATCAAAAGGTACAATTTTCAAAACGTAAACTGCTATGAGTTTTTGCATTGCTGCAATAAAATTGAAATTCCAGCCAATGAATCAAAAAGCACCTGCAGCAATGGTACTTCACACACTGCTCCAAAAAGCAAGGAACAGGGTTGCCACCAAAGTTGCAACATTTAATTCCAGGACTTTTTAAAGTTATTTTCCAGGACGGTATTAGGAGCATTTTTGCAGGACCTAAATTTTAGTCATCGCTTCTACTCTTGTATGCACAAATTGCACATACGCTGTTATAATTCTTATTGAAGAACAATTTTGATGCAAAGCATTTGCATTACCAGCTACTGCTAGCAGAAAAGTTTCGCATTGCCATAAATCACTGCCTGTGAATCCACTCCTCTTAGTTAATTCAGTACCGTAGTTCATACATACTTTTCTGCAGAGTGCCAATTATAGGCATTTTAACAGTAAAACTTTAAAGGTCCGTCACAATGCAAATTATTACAGCAATACCTCAGGTATAATTAAACAGACTCAAAATCACACATTGCAACTTTTTCAAAAAATAACACCTCTCCTATGTACTGGTACCTGTAATTGCTATTCAGCACAGTCGCAGGTAGAGCTTAGATAATTCCTATTGCAAACTCTTTCAAAACAAAAAAATCCCTTCTTCCGCCTTCTATTTTATTTATTTGTTTACATATTTATCCTATTACCATGAGAAACCGACGGAGCGCTATACGAGCTTGCTTAGAAGTTTCTAGCTATCTATCTACTGACGAAGATAAGAGAATCCCATTAAGTGCCTTTCCCAACGACACAACCAGCGAATTTGCCGGTTTGCTCCACACTGTCCCTTCATTATTTAACGTCAAGCAGGGAAGCTATGAAGACCGGTACCAATTATTAAACCATTGGCTTAACCTGAATTGGAATCAAATCCGAGTTTAGTGTTTCAGAAGCAGGCGCTCTTGGGTCATCTGATCTTACACCTGACAGGGTAAGTATGTGTGGCTAGGTAGAGTGGTGCTAGACGCCCACTCGGGGTAATACGCTCATGAGCTGTTTCTAAGCAGCCACGTCGTAGTTGCTATGAATATACGTTGAAAAGCCACCCTGTTGCTGAACATCTGCCAGAAATTACTTTGCAGGTTGTTGGGCATTTAAGTTTTTGGATTATGAAGTTATTTTAAGTGGCGAAAGTTTTGGAATGGGTCAGCAAAACAGTTTAATGACCCTAGCAAAAAGAAATAGTGAGCTGTTTGAAGTATTTCATGTAGTAAGAATTGCACGTAGCCTAACTAGAGCAGATGTCAACGTGATCGGTCTGAGCTGCAAGTAGCCAAAGTAAATTCTAGCTTTTGGGGCAAAACGCCCACACGGGGCCGTAGCCACAGGGGGTTATTGGAGGCTAAGCCCCTACCCAGAATTTGCTTTAGCTCCCTCTCCCCCCAAAGCTATTTATGTCGAAATGATGACGGTATATAAACCCAATGGTTAATAATTATTTTTCAAGATAGCCGCATCAATTGATGTTAAGTTTAAATCTCGAGACTATTCTGATTCGCATCCTAATACTAAAAGCATGAGTGATTTCGACTTTTACCGTTAGACAGGCTGATGTGTGAGTGCTGTGCAATTGTGCACAAACGCATTAACAAAATTTACATTATATAAAAACACAACCGCTGGTTAATAAGCTACCGCAGCCATTATTTTGAGACAATGGATTCACACCCCTATCACTCAAATGTGACGGTATGAAAGCCAATTAGACTCCAGGCTCACATACCTGGGGTTTTAACCTCAGGCCTTGAATTTTTAGTGCGTTTCTGGGGTGCTGGTTTTTTATCTGAAGATCTTGAGTTTCAAGAGAGCGCAGCAGTAGCACTAATTCAAAATTGAAGTTAAAAATCACGGCATAATACAGAATGATAATCGTATACTTAAATATGAGGGAATTTTTCGGTTTGGCTCTTCAACTCCATGTAAGTTTTGCTTTCGATTCACAACTTTGTTGAAATTTTAATCAAAAACTGATCAAAGAGGTTGCTGACGATAGAGCGAGAAAGAGGCACTGTGAGAGTTCAGTGTTACTCGCGGGTTTGGCGACGCGAAACCAAACCTCACAGAAAATATTCGACACGCTATATGCTTCACAAACGATTTACTCGGCGATACAGCGGTTATCTAAAAACAAAGCAATGAAAAAAATTTGGAAACAACAGCAGCCAACTTTACTAAAATACCCAATTTAACAGTAATTAACATTCCTCAACCAACTACCTGACTTCTGTAGGCCTAAAAATGATAACTCACCAAAGCGCTTGGACTTACCAACTATTTCGGGACAAACCATACAAAGTTAAGTCCATAGGGAAAAATCCATATAAATAATGTCCGCAGACACAAAGCACACTAGCTTTCAAGCTTACATCTAAGCAAAACAACTGCCTTCATTTCACGGCTGAAAACATGTCCAGTGTCTGGCATTTAACTGAACTATCTTTAGCAGGCAAGGTAAGTCCCTTCTCAGCCTAAACCATTAATCCACTACCTAAGCCTTAAACTATCACACTTCACAAAACACCAACCTTAAACTAAACCTTAACACAGTGTACTTATAGTTCTTACCAAGGGTGGAAACCTGGCTACATGGCGTTAGGGTGTCAGTTTCAGTTTCGGTGTGTTGAAACCCAAATGTCAGGTTTCAGTTTTGGTTTGGTTTCACGGCTGTTAAAAAATTGGTTCCAGTTTCGGTTTCAGTTTTGCTTACAGGCAGCTTCGGTTTCTGGGTTTCAGTTTCGGTTTAAGTTTCATCCACGAAAATTATTTTACTGTGTATGTGGATTATTTACATCCACTACTTCTTGGCGTTTTTGTTTTATTACGATGATAAGTAGCAGCTCAGATGGCCAATGAGGGGAGCAATTGCTTCAGAAGTTGTCGACTTGGGCATGATTTCTAGTCCGGTGAAACCAAATAGTCAAAAAGTTAGTATTCACAGCTTCTCTATTCGACGCTCAGCGTTAAAGGAACTGTGCTGGTAAGGATGATGATGACAATTTTTAAAACGTAAAACCTTAGAAAATTTTGTGCAGGTTTTAGTTTCAGTTTCGGTTTCGACGTTTCAAGAAAAAACGGTTTTGGTTCAAGTTTAGGTTTTCAAAATTTTGGCTAAGTAGGTGTCAGTTACAGTTTAGGTTTCCAAAATTTCCTTTGAAACGGGTTTTCAGGTTTCGGTTTAGGTTTGAGTTTCCACCCTTGGTTCTTACAGTGGACCAACTTGACAAAAAAGCATTGTTACGTATATCCACAAAAATGCAGCAAATGCTGTGATGTAATAATTGCTTTTTAAAGAAGTTTATCTGTTCTATTGCCGTATCGTTGCCGTTTCCAAAATTTGCTGTTTTTATTTTTTGTTTTTAAAATTGTCAAGGAACCATTGCAAATTGTTTAACTACGTAGAAGAAAAGAAAAAAAAGTGACAAGCAGTTTATAGTTTAATAAATACAATGAAATTGCTCACCATTATTTTTTTCATTTCTCAGGACAGAAATGGGCAACACGATTTAAACAGATGAACTCTCAACTCTGTTTTTCGTTCCGGACACCGAGCACAGAGAGTGGTTCCACTGTTAGTAGTAATGGATACACTTTGACCTTAGTCTAACTAAAAAGGGGAGAAAGCAACCAACCTTGATACTCAAAGCTGCTAACTAAGCTAATTCTCAACTTCTCAGTCGAATCACCATAGAAACAATACAGTAAAAAGCTTAAGCACTTAGCAGCACGTTGACAACCGTACTCAACTAAAACGAAAGAAATAAAGAGAAAACAAGGGGAAAGCGACAGGCACCACGTTTTGAAAGTCAAATGCTTGAGAGAGTAACAACCCTACCGAGAATAACAAAAGTGATGATGAATAGTTGAACTAATTGAAACTGATTGAACTAAACAGAATTTAGGCTAAACTTTTCGTTAACTTTTTTCGTTAATTTTCCACAAAGAAGTCCTAAGTTGTGGTTATTAAATTCATATTTTTTAAATTTACTGCATTTGCAGACAACATTGCATCTACGTTCAAAGAACTTCCGACCTCTACTGAAGACATTAAAACTAAGTGGTGTTTGTTTCGAACAGCAGTCATTACGTCCGCTACTAACTGTTGAGGACGTAAGCGTGTTGGAAGGACGAAGAGTACCGGTAGCGAAAAAAGAACTCCTTGGTGGAACCAAGAAGTTAAAGAAGTTATTTGTGCGAAAAAAGTGACCTGTAAGGCCTGGCTTGCAAATATGTCATCACTTGAACTTCGTTCGCAGTACTCTGAAGCACGTAAGGCGGCAGCCACAAAAGTTAAACTGTCTAAAGAAAGGGCCTGGAAGGAATTTAGAGAAAGGTTAGAACCAGGGATGTCCAACCTTTTTATTTAATGGGCCGCATTGCAAACTAAAATATGTAACTGGGCCGCAAAACTAACAGAATAGCTCAGCACAATGGAAAAATACTTGGATCGCAATTCGCAGCGTTTTTAGCTTGAAGAACACCTCGTTGGTTTTGCAGGAAACGAAAGATTTATATTGTAAGCAGAGGCTTACCCAAATTTTGATAAAAGGACGGGGGCGCAACTGGGGGTCTGGAGGCGCGCAGCCCGCAAAAAACACTTATTTTCGCACACTGTACTATCGAAAGAGACGTAAACCGGTACCAGCTAGCGAGTGCGGTCACTATAAACAATACGGCATACAAAAATAAATCAGCAGCCGATGTTCGATGTCTGAGAGCAGAAGTTTGACTCTGCAAGCATTATTATTTCGAGAAATCGCAAACTAAAAGTTAGATTTCAGCAGCTTATTACAAATTTCTTGAACGCCAGAGCCAAGAGAGAGAGAGCATGGCAGAGTGCCTCTCTGCGTGAGTCTATGATTGTAATCCAATAATTGACGCTTGACGACCTAATTCCCAGCGTCCGCTTTTTGAAAATCGACGGCGCATCAGCTAGCGTCAACGAAAAGTTGAAGGCGTCAATTGGCACCGTCAAGTTAGCGGTGTCAACGCACGCCACTGCTAATAACTATTTCAAAAATGTTAATTCAGTTTTAGCAGGATGGTTTTCACTCAAAGCCACGTCTAAAACATTAAAATAGTTGTAATGAGCAAACGGTGCGTTTTAGGAGAAATCAAAAAATTTTCAAAGCCTCTTCTCGTTCTGCTCAAGGTAGAACATTTGAAACAAAACCTTCAAGGAATTAGTACATGCTGGATTATGATGTCACAGATTCCCTGTAAACAATCGAAAAGAATAGAAATGACCGTAATTTTGAAATCCGGAATTTATTATCGGAATTTATTATTGGAATTTATTATTGAAATTATTGGAATTTATTAATGAATTTATTATGGAAATTGAAATAGAAATGACCGGAATTTCTTATTGAAAAAGAATAGAAATGACCGGAATTTAGAAAAAAATAGAAATTTATTATTCAATGTTAATTTAGTTGTAACAAGATGGCCTTC
Source organism: Trididemnum miniatum (assembly GCA_964006365.1). Classification (NCBI taxonomy): domain Eukaryota; kingdom Metazoa; phylum Chordata; class Ascidiacea; order Aplousobranchia; family Didemnidae; genus Trididemnum; species Trididemnum miniatum. The sequence continues at coordinate 13,918,287 of OZ023239.1, forward strand.
ATAAATTTTATGAGTTGATAGTGGGCCGCATCAAAACATTGAGTGGGCCGCAGTTGGACATCCCTGGGTTAGACGATGATTTCAAAACGGCAAACAAAGTGTTCTGGCAGACCATTCGCCGTTTGCGTGGAAAAAGATCTCGAGCCGCTCTCTTTATCGAAGATTCAAATGGTGTGACTCTGAAAGATCAAGATGCTATTTTGAATCGATGGAGAGAGTACTTTAGTGATTTTTTAAACCCAGTTGATGCTACACCGATACAAATTCACGAGGAACAGGTTGGGAAGATATTCAGATAACCGAAGCAGATGCGAATGCAGTAATCAAATCATTAAAAACTGGAAAAGCACCTGGTGAGGATGATATCAGACCTGAAATGTTAAAAGCAATGAACATATATGGTGTTCGTTGGCTGACTCGTGTTTGTAAGGTGGCATGTAGTACTGGGCAAGCACCAAAGCAATGGCAAACTAGTGTGATAATACCTATCCACAAGAAAGGAGACAAGAGAAAATGCACCAATTATAGGGGCATATCTCTCATCAGTGTCCCGGGTATGGTCTATGCCAAATTCCTTGAAAAGAAATGCCGAGAAAAAGTCGATCCTAAACTAACGGATGCTCAGTGCGGCTTTCGTCCTGGCCGAAGCACAATGGATCAGATCTTAGCCTTGCAGCAAATCTTTGAGAAGTCGTGGGAATATGCAAAAGAGGTCAATGCATGTTTTGTTGATCTTGAAAAAGCATATGATCGCATTCCTAGAGACAAGCTTTGGGCGGTGCTGTTGCAGTATGGCGATGATGGCCAGTTACTAAATGTCATTAAGTCGCTGTACATGCATTCCGAGGTCTGTGTTCGTGTTAACAGTACAACGACGAAACCTTTTACAGTTAGTGTGGGACTACGGCAAGGCTGCTCTCTTTCACCTATTCTGTTCCTTGGTTATATGGATAGAATAGTTAAGAAAACTGAGTCTTGTGGCGGAGTAAAGATCGGTGAATGCACTGTACAACGTCTGTTATTTGCAGATGATCTTGTGCTACTCGACTCTACCCAAAATGGTCTCCAGCAAGCTCTTGACAGGTTTTCGGATGCATGCTCTGTTGCCGGAATAAAAATCAGTACAACAAAAACAGCAACCATGTGCCTGTCCAGACAACCAAAGCAGTGCTCTCTCCAGATTGATGGAGTACCACTCAAACAGTCAGAGAAATTCAAGTACCTCGGCGTCTCATTTACAAGTGATGGCAGACAAAATAGCAAATTGGATATCTGCATCGGAAAAGCAAGTGCAGTAATGCGCCAGCTCCACCGATCCGTGGTACTGAAACGGGAGCTTTGCACCAAGGCAAAGCTATCCATTTTCAGATCGGTCTATGTTCCTATTCTGACTTATGGCCATGAGTGTTGGATCATGAATGAGAAAGTGAGATCTCGAGCTCAAGCAGCGGAAATGGTTATCTTGCGAAGAATTAGCGGTTTGACCTTGTTGGACAAGGTTAAAAGTGCAGATATTCGTGAATCTCTAAACATCGAAGCGCTGCTTCTCCGACTAGAAAGATCGCAACTGCGTTGGCATGGACATGTGACACGAATGTCCCAGGAAAAAACAGCCAAAAACTGCTCTGTTCAACATCGATTGGTCGAAGGCCTAGAGGCCGTCCCAGAACTCGATGGTGAGATTACGTAGAAAATCTTAGGTGGTCTCGCTTAGGCATCCCAGCAGAGCATCTATCCTTTGTTGCAGAGGATCGAGATGCTTGGAGTCTCCAACTCGAGCTGCTGCCCCCGCGACCCCCCAAGGATAAGCGGGTCCAGAAAATTGATTGATTGAAATTTACTCAAGGACAATTGTGAATGTGATTGATTAGTTCTTTTTCTGGGACTTATCGTTAGAATTAGATAAGGGTAGAGCTATTCTGTATTTAAGTTTTTAGTTCTGCTGTGATCTTGGAACTTCTACATCAGTTTAACTTGGTTTCTACTTTGCCTTCGTTTTCACATTTTATCGTTTTCCATATTATTTATTCTAAGTAAACCAAAAATCATCAACAAAAAACAACCTCGCTAATGTGATGCATAAATCAGTAGTTGCTGTTAAAACACATAATTTTGTATCTGAGGTTTTTATTTCTTTAATTGTTGTTTCTTTTTTCTTCTTTTTTTTGAGGGGATAATCTAGGGTTTCACGAAAAATCTCGGTGAAAGCATTAATTAAACCAGGGCCGAATTTAAACAATGAAATGCCCTTGGCTATTTGATTACACTGATTTTGAATTGGAAGAACAAAAAAAGGCCTGCACGTTTTCAGTTGTTGTGATGTCAGCTTGTTGTTTTCTGATGTCCTGTTTTTGCTGAAAACATCGGTGGTGAGCAAAACAAGTCTTTGTTGTTCGTGATGAGGCCCCTCATTTTCTCCGAGGCGCTAGACTTCAGCCTGCTTAGCCTATTGGTAAATCCGGCCCTGGATTAGACCAACTAAGCTTACTCTGCTGACTTAAACTAAAGTTAGAACGAAAACGAGCTCATCAGATTTAGACTAAAATCAAATACTTAAGCAAGATAGATAGCCCATCAACAATGCAGCACTAGACTACTTTTCAGTTAGGCTTTTGTACTTCGAAGTGGCAACATTCCCTGCTAGGCTTTCCAGATTATGGCACCGCATTGACCTCTGTGGGTCAATAAAACGGCTATTGTCCATTCCAGATTGTGTTCTTGCAAAATAGTGACTAAAGCTGCAGCTTTGGTGCTTGGCTTAGCCTATTATCTTGGTAGTAATATGTTAAATAAAGTTAATCCACTGTTTAATCCACTGAAACCCTAGGATTAAATTTTAGCCTAGTTTATCCACTGTTTAATCCCCTGTTGAACTTAGTCGCGCTTGGTGCATACCAAACTCGAGTAAATCCTCAGATAATTCATGGATAAGTTTAATCCGACGATTATCCACGTTGGTGCATTCGGCCCTTAAATGTCTTTTTGGTATTAAAATTGGTTCCTACTACCAGTGTTTTTTTAAGGCGTTTTGAGGAACCAAAGCGGTCTCTTTAATTTTTGTAATGGTTTCTCTAATACGTTTCTTTCCCACGTTTTCTAAATAGGTACACTTACCGCATATTTAATCACAATAATTTTTGGTCTTTTATAACTTGTAATCGTCATAAACGTCGAACCTCAAGAAAAAACACTGCCTACTAAGCACCGTAGCTGTTTTGGATTAAGTGTAAACAAAACCAGAAAAAGAAATCTTTTATTGTACTCGCGGTTTTACGCCGAAGCGAGTAACGAATGGCGTGGCCCGTCGTTGGTGACTGCGGTCTGCTGACCATGTCCGACTTGACCGATCGGGGAATCGAAACCAAGACCTACCGCACAGGCAGCGATGTCTATGAAAACTACGGTTTTAGCGTAAACCAAAGTTGAAAAAAAATTGAAAAAACGTGTAACGAGTAACGAAAACTTAGTCACAATTTTTTACGGGTAATTGTAACGGTAACTTCGTTACTTTAAAAGTAACGAGTGCTTACCACAGGCAACAAAAACAACTCAAACATTGCATGTTTTATTTCAACTACGGTATCACCGTTCATTTTCATGAACAATAAAATAATGCTTTTCACAATTTAACATTCCACCAACTGCCATTTGTGCTGCTACCTAGCTTAGTAATTGGTGCTTCCTCCATTTGGTTATGTTGAGTGCTTCATACAGATGACCGATGTTACGTACGCGATGACCTATGTTACGTAATATAGTTAGTATTAGTCACGTGTTCAACCATACTGTTAGCATTTGGTTATTCCTCAGTTGCCGCTAGATTACCGATGTAATTGACACGCTAAAGTTGCTTTTGGTCCTTCTTGCCAATGCAAAATTGCAACGAGTAATTAAGACTATTGACTTCACTGCTTCGGGAAGCAACGTGGACTGTGTGAGATCGCTTGCAGTCACATCGAATCCTGATCAGTCTTGATTTGCCGACTTGGCGCTGGCAGTGTATTTTTACACTGTGGTTAGCAAACTTACATCCATTGCTGGTGACTTATAACTTCCTGTTGGAAAATGTTTCTTATTTGATTTATTGTGAGCGTCGTATTCTTTTGGATTTATTGCTACGCTGGTGGCTAAGAAGCATTTGGTGAGTACGCTTAGATCTATAGTTATCGCTGCTAAGCCATGGTCAGTGACCAGCGCCATGGCCTAGTGGTTAGAGCGTTCGCCTTGGAAGCTGGTAGACTGGGTTCTGTTCTCAGTCGGGTCAAACCAAAGACTTTTAAAATGTTATCTGCTGTTATACTTGCTAAACGCTCAGCAATTAAGTGTAGCGCGGAGGATAAAATGAACAGAGAATAAAATACGTCAGTGAATTCTTGACAAAACTTTGTCCTGGCGCTAAAGGACCTCAGTAGTTATAAAGCGCCATAAAACCACACAACATTTCATTTCAGTTCACAGCTGCACTCGACAGACGAAGGTTGTTTTTTCGAAGCTCGTACGAAAAGTATAATGAGTGGTAAACAAAAGAAAGACGGTGTTGGTAAAGCCAGCAAAGCAGTTGTCGTCGCAACTCGCAAAAGTTTAACTACCTGCCACTAATGTTTAACGATGATGTAAATGTAAGTAATAGTGATGTTGATGCAAGCGTAAGCTCGTGTTCATCTTTTGAAAATGATTAATTTAATTTGTTGTTCTTGAACTTCTTTTTTGAATGCAATGGCTGCAGCGAATGATTTTAGCTGCAGCTTTTGCACAAGATTACAGCAACATGATAACGCGGTTTGTGACACTTTTTTTTTTTTTTATTATTATTATTTCAAGCCACTTAATTGCAGCTTAGGATTTTTGTGGTATTGCCAGGAATGCTGTTGCCATTACAGAGCGCTGGCAAATGAAGTTAGCAGTTGCAACGAAAAAACCCAACCAGGCTCAACGCTTGTGCAGGACACCGATCATGGCGATCAAAACCTTGATAGGGCATTGGCACAATTCCATTCTAATGATGACGACTACAGCGAATTATTCGGCAAATGTGGCTATTTTAACATCGAATCAATAAACAAAACGCTTTTTTACAAAAATAAAGATGATTTGTTTATTATTCATTTTAACATAAGAAGCCTTCAAAAAAATGTCGAAACTTTAAATAACTATTTGTCTTAACTAGACAAACAACCAGATATAATAGCGTTGAGCGAAACTAAATTGCATAAGGGACGTGTATTTGCCAACATAAATTTGGATGGTTATAAGTTTAACTATGTCAATAGTTTAACAAATGCTGGTAGAGTAGGGCTCTTCGTAAAAGAAAGAATTAAATTTTTTGTTGACAAGTGTATACAAAGAGATCTATCCATTGCCGAAACCTTGTGGATTAATGTAACGTTAAATGATAGTTCTACGGTTGTAGGAATTGTATATCGACACCCGAGACGGGGCCCTCGTGACATCGAGAAGTTTGGCGAATGTATGCAAGACATATTTGATATCTTAAACAAGAAAAAACGTCCATTTTTTATAATGGGTGATTTCAACAGATCGACGTACTCAAAATTTCCAAAACAGAAACTATTCGGCAATATGCCGATATGTTGTTGGGCTCTATGTGTAAATGCCTGATTGATTTACCCACAAGAGTGACTTCCAAGTCAAAATCACTGATAGATCACATTTATACCAATGACTTAAAACATTGGATAAATAGCGGCATTCTGGTATCTGATATTTCGGACCATTTTCCGGTAGAAGAAATTTGACCACGAAAATTTTCTCGAATAATTAGATAATCCACTTAGTTTGGTGCGTAATTCCTTCTGTACAAAATCTGTGAACGAGCAGTTGATCAAATCGTTTCAACCTTATCTGAAGTATTCGATATTCATGCTCCATTACGCAAAGCCACTAGGAAAAAAACGATTAAAACTAAAAGGCTGGATTACTCGAGGGATCTTAAAATCTATTGGCTTTAAAAACAAATTGTTTCGACTTTCGCATAAAGTTAATAATCAAGCAAATGTGATGAAATACAAAGCATATCGCAATGCTTTGAATCGAACCATCAAAATTGCCAAAATTAACTATTATCAAAACTTTTTAACGCGAAATAAGAACAATGCTAAAAAAGTTTGGGAAGCAATAAATGATTTGACGAACAGAAAAACCAAGACGTCTGCGCCAAATAAGTTACAAAAAGAAAACGGAGATATTATTACTGATTCAGATGAAATAGCTGAAGAGTTTAATAATTTTTTTGTCAACATCGGAAGCTCCATGGCTAAGTCTATCCCATCAGTGAAGTGCGGTTTTACTCAGAGAACTAACCACGCAGGTTTGGCAAATTTTGTTTTTTTCGAACCTCTACACCTTATGAGGTTAATGAAGTAATCAGAGCATTAAACGATCAAAAAGCAAGAAGAAAACTTAATCCTGAAACGAAATTTATCAAATACGCAAATCCTGTAATTTGAGTATATTTGAGTCATTTATTTAACCTCTGCATCACAACTGGAGTATTTCCAGATTTCTTACAAATTGCCGAAGTGATTCTAATATTTAAGAAAGGTAACAATGACAAACCAATCATCGGCCAATACCCCTTCTTTCCCAATTTAGCAAAATCTTCGAAAAACTGATCTACAACCGTATTTATTCATATCTTAAAAAGTTTGATCTACTCAGCAATAGACAGTTTGGATTTAGACAAAATTCATCATCAGTCCAGGCAATTGGCATTATTCATGACAAGCTAATCCAAAATCTTGATAATAATTTGCACAATTGCTGCATCTTTTTGGATTTGTCTAAAGCATTTGATACGGTAGATCATAATATCTTAATTTCAAAATTAGATTATTACTTTGGCATACGTGCATGGTACTGCCCTTGATTTAATGAAAAGCTACTTATCGAATAGAAATCAATACGTAAAGATTAATGATAGCATATCACCAATTAAACATTACATGTAGCATTCCGTTAGCTCAGTTGCAAAGCGCACGCTATCGGTGCGGGAGGTCTGGGGTTCGATTCCCGGGCCGGTCAAATCGGCACAGTGTCGCCAACGACTCGCCACCGTTGCGACGTTTCTTCGGAGCTGTGTAGCCCAGGCGCTAAGCCGCGGAGATGGGCCCCGCAACTCGTTACACGCTTCGGCGTATAACGGCGAGTATAATGAAGATTTGATTTGATGTAGCATTCCTCAAGGATCATCGCTAGGTCCTTTACTCTTTCTAATGCACGTGAACGATTTACCAAAGTGTTCACAATTTACAACAACCTTATTCGCCGATGATGCTTATCAAACTCTCTCAGATGAAAGTTTGACAAATCTTGAAAGTAGGGCTAATGAACTACTTACAAACATAGATATTTGGCTTCGCTCTAATAAATTATCACTAAATTATTCCCAAACCACTTATTAATTAACAAACTACCTCAAATCTCCGTTTCGTCCGAATTTAAACTACTGTAGCTATAAATCAAAACATAATTGAAAGAGCAATTTCAGTCAAGTACTTACAGTAGGAGTAGAGATGTAAATGCTATTTTTTGCCTTTGTTTTTTTTTTAAAAAAACGTGTTGTTTTTTTAAAAAAAAAAACATGGCCTAAAAAAGCTGTTTTTTTTTTTGCAAATTTTGTTGCAAGCGGGAATACTCATTGGGCTTTCCTATTTCCTGGCTTTTGACAGTAATCCAACCTCCAATGGTTCTTACATCTTCGAAATCTAAGCGCTTATTAAGCCTGTTTCCATGTCCCAAAAATCGTGGGCTTTTGGCCCGCGGGCTTTGTTCTAGTCAGGTGGATTCAAGCTTTATAGGAGCTAATTTCAGCATTATCGTGGGCTTTCTTGGACGCAAGTAAAGAGCTGGTTTTAATAAGCAAGGAATTTTGGAAAAAGGGGGCTGGAAAAGCCCACTTTGGACTCGGCCCACGTTTAGAAAGCCCACGTTTTGGGTGGACATGGAAACAGGCTGACTGAAGCAGTTTTAGAGGTTCCGCGGTGGCCGGTGGGTCATGCTCAGTGGCGTATATTTGTGGAAATTATTGGAGGTCATGAATCATTGCACCATCAACTAAATCGTTAAGACCGTGTCAACTTCTGGGGGGCGTAGCCCCCCAGACCCCCCACCTTTGTTCTTCTTAGCACGTTATCTCATTTCAAAAGTTTTGAGACTATGAACATGAACTTCTTCAACTATTATAGACTTGAACAATATTTACAAAATAACATGCCGGTACAGAAAATAAGCTGAACGTTTTCGAACGAATTGTCAGTCCTTCATTGCAGCATGATCAGAAATAAAAAGTTAACGTTCGGCAAACTAATAAGCGAAAAACAAAACAGCAAGGGTACGAGTTGTGTCGTACCCTTGCGGTTTTGCTTTTCACTTGAATTAGTTTGCCCTGGGCACGTTAGCTTTCCATTTTTGATCATGTTCTGATGAAGGACGGCAGCGTGGCCGAGTGGTTCCGAGTGTCGTTTTTACGACGACCTTAATTGCAATGTTGACGGTTTAACTCCCACCCAAGCCTCGTTGTTGCATTTTTGAATAAGATGCTTCATGGCAATTATGTCTGCTTGGAGGAATTTAACAAGACGCAAATTGAAGAAGTCAGAAGCAAAATTCAAGCGGAAAAATCGGAACAAGGGCAACTCCTAAGCGAGTCTGGAACTCTGGATTCGTCCTATTCATAGCGTCTTCGTCGCTTTCTCGTGATAGGAGGATAAAAATAAAGAAAACACCATCATCAAGAACGGTGGAGTTGTTTGAAAACGCTTGGCATATTTTCTGCATGTTATTTTCTGTTTAAAAACGTCAAACGCTTTATGTTCTGAACTTTTTATCTGTTGCTACAATATGGATATTAAGTTAGCAGGTTAGTTAGTTAGTTAATTGCATATTTATCCTCCTATCTCGAGAAAGCGATCAATGCGCTGAACGAGCTCGCTTAGGAATTGCCGGCCATCTGTCTACCACACCAAGATGGGGAAATCCCGCTAAGTGCCTTTCCCAACGGCACAACAAGTGAACTTGCCGGCTTGTTCTCCACACTTTCCCTTTAATGCTGAGCGTCAAGCAGAGAAGCTGTGAATACCAATTTTACAGTCATTGGTTTGACCCGACTCGGAATCAAACCCGAGTCTACAGCTCAAGAGACAGACGCTCTATGCCACTCGGCCATCTATTAAAGATCTTCTCTCTTCCAAACTTATGCTAGGCTGCGAGCTGAGAGCAAAGATAAATCTAAAGATTAGATTCATTTATTTCATTGCATTCATACGGTATTTAAACAATTATAGTAGATAAAAACAAGAGCAAAATATAGTTCAACAACGAAACATAACACAATATAGAAAAAGAAAAAAAAAAGTTTACAATGAATGCAATAGGAAAGCTGCAAAGTGACCGTCTAAGGGTCTTCGAGTCAAGCAACCACCCTTGCTTTAAAAAAATAAATGTATAAAAAATGATTAATTTTTTTCCCAGTTGCTGCGCATTATTCTGCTGATTCGTATAGGATCTGCTGTAATATAAAGAAAAGAAAAAAAAAAATAGAAAAATAAATAAAGACAAAAGAAAGAGGAGATGTTTAGTTGCATTGTAGGTATAATTTGAGGTGTTTTAAGAACTGACTGTAACTTTTAGTTTTGATCCAGGTAGGTATTTTGTTCATATTTTCACACCAGTATATTTTAGGGAGCGCTGTAGACGAGTTGTTTTGTATTGTGGAATGTAGTATGTAAGTCCAGAGGTGTTGCTTCTTGTATGAACTGAATGAATTGCAGCAATTCGGCTAAAATACTGCGAAAAAGAAAGAAACAGGTAGTTTATTGTTATGGAATTTATGCATGAATGTCGCTGTTTCATGGATGTGAAGATCGTGAAGTTGTAAAAGTTTAAGCTTTTCATAAATCGGAGCACATTTATCAGTACGTTTTGAATTAGCAATCAGCTTTATGGCTTTGTTTTGAAGTCGGGATATTTTTTTAGTATATGTTGAATAAGTACTCGTATTATGTCAAATTAATAACCCATACAATAAATTTGAGTGAAATAACGCGTAATAAAGTTTTAGAAGTACAGACGAAGGAAAAAATGTTTGAGTTTTGATATCATGCCAACTGCCCGAGAAAGTTTAGATTCTAAATATTCAATGTGTGATCCAAGGGTTAACTTGTTATCAATTATTAGTCCAAGGTACTTGGCTTCTTTAACTACTTCTATTGGCGTTGAGTTGATGGCAACGGTAATGTTACTAGACGCGCGATTAAGTTTTGGTGGGACAAGAAGTACGTTCGATTTTGTCGGATTAACAGTTAATTGATTTGCATTAACCCATTCTGAAATTTTTTAAGTTCCGAATTAATGATGAGTTCAAGGTTTGAAAGTGAGTCTGCGTTGATGTTGAGACAAGTATCGTCAGCAAATAACCTAGGTAGTGAAGATGTACTATTAACAATATCATTTATATTATTCAAAAATAACAATGGCCTGAATGTAGAGCCTTGAGGTACCCCATATTCAATAGATTCAGTTGTTGATGTGATGTTGTTGTCTGCGACATATTGCTTTCTATCTTCGAGATAAGAACTTAAAAGGTTATGTGCCTCTCCTCGAATGCCGTAATGATTTAATTTGCCAAAAAGAATGGAGTGGGAAACGGTATCAAACGCTTTTTTTAAGTCTAAGAACTCCAAGCCAGTAAATTCATTTTTATTGATATTATCGTAAGTCATAGTTACAACGTCCGCAATAGCGTGTGTAGTTGAGTGATGTTTTCGAAATCCGTATTGCGTGGAAGAAATTAGAGAGTGCTTGTCAATAAAATTCATTAATCTGTTATATATCAATTTTTCGAGAATTTTTGAAAAACACGTTAGAATAGAGATAGGGCGATAATTTGTAGGTAAAGATTTGCCTCCGGATTTGTACAAAGGAATAATCTTGGCAGTTTTTAGGCAGTTGGGAAAGTAGCCAAGCTCGAAAGAATGATTTACAAGTATCGAAAGTGGATAAGCTAGTATTTCTGCTACGCTTCGTATGAAGTACACAGGTCATTTGTAAGAATTTAAAGACATTATTGCGTTATACACTTCCGATACTTGTGTAGGATAAAAAATATGGACGACGATATAGAGTCTTTTAAGTACGTTGTATAATTTATTTTGTTAAGATTTTGTACTTTCTGCGCTAGCTTTTTACCGACGCTACAGAAGTGTTTGTTTATTAGACAGTTTGCTACTTCTGTTGGGTCATCGATTATACTCTCGTCAACTTTAATTTCAGATGGAAAATCAACAGATTTTGTTTTCTTATATAAAAGGGAGTTAATAGTTTTCCAGATTTTGCGTAGGTTATGTACGGTGTATTTTCCTCGAGCTCTCTGTTCAGATAAATTTTCTTCGAAATATATTTTAATTCGTTAAGTTTATTAGCATAGTGTCTGTAAAAATTTTTTTCACTATCACTTCCTTTCAAAAAATGTGTCTTATATAATTTTTGCTTTTTACGAATCGGGGTCATCAAACCTCTAGTAATCCATGGTTTTTTATTTAATTTGCTTTGTGTGCGAGTGGCAATTTTTAAAGGTGCATGCTTATCAACAACGGATTTTACAATGTAAACAAATTTTTGAAATTCTTGCGCATAATTAGTGTTTAAATCAAACGAGCTAGGTAAGTTTTGCAAGTAAGTTTGCATCATTAAATTTAGCTCTTGGGAATAGGAATCGATTTTAAAATTACTCAAATCTCTAATATACCTTTTTTTCGTGATTTTGGTTTCATGGTTTATATCAATCTTGCAAAAAAACCGGAAAATGATCGCTAATATCGCATTGAAAAATACCACGTACAATTTGGTGTTGGTGGTCGTTTGTTATGATGTGGTCCAATGTCGTTTGAGAAGTTGATGTTTTACGAGTTGGTTCGGTAATGATTGAAACTGCTCCGTTACTTTGCAGCATATTCATCTAATTTCGTTTGTTCGACGACTGAGCATTTGAGCTAATATCAATATTGACATCACCAAAAATATAGTAAGTCGTTTTTGAGGAGTTGAAATCAGCAAGTTTGTCATTAAGACTCTCTATAAATTCATTCGTTGAGTGATGCGGATGCCTATGCAATACAGCTAGAGTAAAAAGAATTGGCATGTTACGCACACTAATGCGAAGCCAAAGGTTTTCACAATTTTCAACTTGCAGATCTTGTTTACTAATTGATTGTATCACGATCTTTGAGATATACACTGCAGCGCCACCAGCATTTGTTGGTGAGTTAGAGTAAATAAGGTCGTAATCGCGTTTCAGATAAGCATATGATGTCTGGGTATGCAACGAAAGTATTTAAAAAATCTAACAAGGTGTGAAAATGTTTTTGCAAGGACCTGATGTTTACGTGAATTATAAATATGTTTTCATTAATTTTATTTAAGACGGTAGTATCTACGTCATGATAAAGGCATGAAGTAATATTGTTGCTAAAAGATTGATAGATTGAATCAGTTAATGCCAGTGTATCAAAAATTGCTGCGTTTGCCTGACTTTCAACCAGGCGGTCACCTCGCTCTTCCCCATTGTCAATTCTACCAGAGTTGGGATCGAACATAGGTGCACTTATCAAACCAGCGAGTTGGCACAAAGCATGCAACTAACAGTCCCATTGACGACAGTATTAAATAACTAAAAAATCTGCTAGTGATCTCAGGAAGTTTACAAAATGCATTTTAGATTGTAATTTAACTACATGTTACAAATAAAAAGACTGAGAAAAACAAAATACTGCAGGTTCAAAAGACTGAAATACGCAAGTTTAGTTATTTCACGAACTCTGTCATTGCACCACTCAAAAAACACTCTTACGTCTAGAGTAGTTAAGCAGCTAGATACAATCAATTGAAAAATTAAGTAACGCAAATTTAAATTATTATGTTATATGTACAAACTCATGCAGAAATAAAAGACAAATACGTAGCATGAGACTAACCTTGACCTTCAAACCATAAGATTACAATAAAGGTGCTACTTTAACATTATCCACAAAAAGGCAGTACCTTCCTTCAACAGCTCTCCAATATGTGGTCTTATTTAATTTCCGTGCCTCTTTAAACTGAGGCATGAGGCTTTTTTTTGGATTTGAAATTCTTTTGGAAGATGCTCTGTCACGTACATAGACGGGCTGTTTGATGCACTTCTCTCTTCATTGAATTTTTTTAGGTGTTTTAGCGATGAAAATATACGTTTTCTTTCCATTGCAGTTGATAATTTTTTAATTATGGCACGATTTTTTTTGGCTTTGTTTACAAATATTGATCTTTGTGGCAATCAATGGATGTCAATAATGTTCATACTAGTCGGGTCAATTTGAAGGCCTTTGGTAAGAAAGTCATGAAAGATTTTGGTATTCTGATCTTTTGTTTCCCATGCATTCGTCTCTGCTTCTTCTAGTCCATGTATTAATAAATTAAGTCGCTTGTCGTAAGTTTCTTTCATCAATTTTTCTTCATAAACCGATGCGATTTGCTTTTTAAGCTGGTTTTCTAGATGGTTAAATTCATTCCGACACACTTTATCCTTCACTTGATGTTCAATTTCATTTAATTTTGCATCAAATTTTTCTTCAACTTCATTTATTCTGGCATTTACCGTTTCATATTTAGCATCGGTGGCATCTAATCTTTTCGTTAAGGTTTCCAAACAAACAAAGATTTGATCTAATTTTGCTTCGACTGACATGTTTCAGTAAACAACTGTACAGCAGGGTGGACTAGTACAAGACCAACTGTAAGTCAAGAGACTGTGTTGCAGTTTATTTCTCGCCTTTATAGACAAACGCTTCCGCACGCCAGCTTGACAGCTCGAGAATGAGTAAATATAGTAATAATAATAATAATAGCAAGTAATTTGTAAATCCCCTAAGGGAGATGACACATCAACACCTAACTAGAGGGCACTTAAAAGCAAAAATCGACAGAAGACTAAAAATTCCACAAGTGAGTCAAGAAGAGCAAACAACCTTACGCAGTGAGGTATAAAATACAGATATTCAGAAAACACAGAGACATATATGAACAATCAGACATCTGGTACATCAGCAAATGCTTATTCAAAATAATATGATTTTAATTGACTTTTAAACTGTGCATTGTGCAATACTGTCAGCTTCTCTAATACTTAACGGTAAATTGTACCTGACAGTGGCAGAAGAGTATGAAAAGGCTTATTTATATTTCACATATTTTGGTTCAAGTGTTTTATTCCATCAAAAAGCTATCACAATTGTTCTTAAAATGATACACACTAGACGGTTTTCGTAGCATAACCAATTGTTGAAGATATTTAGGAGCACAATTCTTTAAACATTTGAAAACTAAGAGAGTACGGTAATTTTAAATTTAACTCTGAAATTGATAGGCAGAATATGCAAAGATTTTAAGAATGATAACGTATGACAACGACGCTGAGAAAATACGAGCTGCTACGAAATGCAGACATCTGACAGCTGCTACGAAATGCTGACAGCGGCTACGAAAGGTGACGAATCAAATAATATTGATTAATTAAAATGGTCACAAATTGTGACGAAACTTTACCTCACAAAAAGCAAATCAATGGAAATGTAATAACCTAGTTATTACCAGATAGTGAAATTGTCGGACGTCATTATTCATGTACTGTGTAGTGACAATCAACAAAATTTTAGATCACAATACCTGATCGGCGACCTTTTTTTGACGCGGCCCAGATCCCACTTTCAATAAAATATTGAAGGCCTACTACATTTAAAACCACCACTACAAAACGAATAAATTATACAACACGACTACAAACTACAAAATGAAAAAACGATGCGTTGTTTTAAAAGCAAAAAAAATGCAAAGCGCGTGTTTTTTTTCTCCTCGCTCGCATCGATAAAACTGAAGAAACGAAGTGAGCATTGCATGAAAGATATACCGGTACAGACACACGGCACCCGTTTTTGTGCATGGTACAACAGGTTTTGCTTTCGTAGCCATGTACCAAAATCAAATCTTCATTATACTCGCGGTATTACGCCGAAGCGTTAAACGAGTGGCGGGGCCCTGGGCAACACAGCTCCGAAGAAATTTCACAACGGTGGCGAGCCGTTGGCGACACTGTGCCGACTTGACCGGCCTGAGAATCGAATCCAAGACCTCCCGTACCGATGGCATGCGCTTAACGACTGAGCTAACCCGCCAGTGTAGTCATGTACTGCCGGGAGAAAAAGAATTGGATTGTTTTACGCGCAAAGCATCAAACGGAAGGTTTTTATTATTCCTTGTAGCCTATGGGCTTTACTTTTTATTTGCAGCTAGCTAGCATGCTTTATTAGCAGCTAGCATGCATTTGCAGCCCACAAGGACTTTGTAAAACCAAATAGCCCGCGGCCCACGAAAAGTTGCTAAAAAATTCACAGTTGGGCCGTGGCTCACAACAGAGCTGGAACGAGGACCGAACCTACCGAGACGAGACACCATAGCTTCGAGACCGAGACGAGACATCATAGCTTCGAGACCGAGACGAGACTTTAAAGTTACGAGACTCGAGACGAGACTTCATAAGCCAAAAATTAGAAAATATAAAAACGAAAGTACCGGTAATACTCTGGAGTATGGGCTCTACTAAGACAAGTTATTGAAATAACTTTATAGCAAAATGATATTAGCAAAAACAAATGAAGCAATGAAGCCGTCGCGGTAATGAACTGATGTGGCCTATTATAAATGTGCTATTGGTCATATCCTTTTAACGATTATAATTAATGATTTAACGAGTTCACCATAATAACAACGAAACAGCTTATTATCACAGAAGATTTAAGTCCTTGTAGCTTGCAAGGCAAGCAATACCTCTCGCAGATGATTACACGGCCCAATATTCTTTTTTAATCTAACGAAAAAGATGTAAGAAAAACTTTAAACAAAAAGTCATTGGTAGGCTATGTTGGTCTAGACCAGGGATGTCGGCGTTGCAGCCCACTATCCTACGTTAAAACAATTTTTTAGCAAGTTTATCAAGCATTGAGCACGAGAGTGTTCATAAAATTTAATCAAAATACATTATATTTGATAAATAATAAATTAATTAACATAAACATTTTAAAGCCATTGTGACACTATGCATTTTTGAAAATCTATCTAGTTAATGACATTCTCATAAAAAGAGCTAGCTCAAATCTGGAAGCACTTCTCATGTCGGTAACCAAATTTCTCCCAACTGTAATCCCTGCACTTTTTTCGATTTGAAGCCT
Source organism: Trididemnum miniatum (assembly GCA_964006365.1). NCBI lineage: Eukaryota > Metazoa > Chordata > Ascidiacea > Aplousobranchia > Didemnidae > Trididemnum > Trididemnum miniatum. Next base: position 13,934,561 of record OZ023239.1, read on the forward strand.
TTTTTGGGCCTGGACTACTTTGAATAATCTTTTGATAGCTGTTGTAAACCAGACGAGAATAGCATCTTTCATGGGGAACAAATTTGTAGAAATCTTAATTTTATGACATATGACACGTTGCTCTCTTGAAAATTTTTTGATTTGACACACCGTTTGCCCATAAAAAATATATTATTTTTTAGACGTGGCTAGCGGTCGTTATGTCTTTGAGTGAAGGCCATATTGTTAAAAGTTAAAACTAAATTAACATTATCGGATTAATTTTACATTAATTAATTATATTAATGGATTTTCAAATTTTCTTTGTTGTTAAAAAAGATGCATTTTCAGCAAAATGCGGCTCAGTACAAGGCCTACCTATCAATGGTTAATTTTTTTTTCTTAAAACTATAATACGAAATATTGGAATTCTGGTCGCTTTGCGGCCCGGTTAAATATTTAATTTTGCAATGGGTTCCTAATAAATTAAAATCCTTGATCTAGAGTAGATTATCATCAAATGCATGTGCTTAGTGGTTGAAATAGACCAGTTTTCATATATGCTGCTCACAAAAAGAAAGCAAACGCCTGCAATTCTGCAGGCCTGAACAACAAAGCAAAATGGTCTAAACAAAATGTGGCCAAAACAAAATGTGACCAAACAAAACAAAAAGCAAAACAAAGAGACGAGACCGAGACACTCAAAAACGTGTCTCGAGACGTGTCTCGAGACCAAGACACGTCTCGAGACATCCAGCTCTGGGTCACAGGTTGCCGACCACTGCCTTATCGGCTTTAATCGTACCGGTGTAAGCCACTTGCATGATCTACCATTCGAGCATGGCATGAAAAGTTTATGGAGACTGGTAGTGTGTTGCAGAGACAGGGAGCTGGCCGACCTCAAATATCAGAAGCCCTAGAAAGTCTATTCGCAAGCTTCTACCCAACTGCAGATCCCACGCTCCACCATTCACAACGTTTTGCATAGAAATTTGCTACTTTATGCATATATAGTAAAGTGCAGTTACTGCAAGCCTTTAAGCCAGAAGATAAGTCACGACGAAAAGAATTTGCAGTGACGATGCTACATAGATTAGATTCAGATCCAGGGTTTTTGAAACGTGTTTGTTTCAGTGACGAGTCAACGTTTCACGTTTCTGGATTAATAGACAGACACAACTCAACAATATGGAGCTCGCAGAATCCGCATGAAACCTACGAGCTTGAACGAGACTCCCCTAAACTAATTGTGTGGTGTGGAATCATGCATGATAAAATTATTGGTTCAGTTTTCTTCGCTGAGAAATCAATTACAGCTCAAATTTTTCTCGACCTTTTGACAGAATATGTGTCACCATAACTTGAACAGTATCAACCACTAGTTATTTTCCAGCAGGACGGTGCATCCCCTCATTGGGGTCTTGCGGTTCGTCAATTTTTGAATGACACATTTCCAGAAAGATGGATTGGACGGGATGGTACCATTCTACGGCCGCCACGTTTCCCTGATATCACACCATTGGATTATTTCCTGCGGGGCTATGTAAAGGATATCGTTTACTGAACCAAAGTCAAATACGTTAGTGATTCGCAACAACGAATAATTGAAGCACTTGATACAGTTACTGTAGATATGTTAGCAAGAACATAGCTAAAAATTGAATATCGATTGGATATCCTTCGTGCGACTGACGGTCCTCATGTAGAAGTATACTAAAGCATCTACGTAAACTTGAAGCATTTACTTTTACTATAAAACAAACCAATGGAAAATATCTTAAAAAGTAAGGCTGCGGCGAATTTTTGAAATTGCAGCAATAATTTATGGACACCTGTACAATGACATGTGCGATACGCTTTCATGCTAGTCGTGCGATTTGACGCTGATTGCCTTGTTTTATTTCAAAAACAAACCTTTTTTGGTTTTGTCAACTGTAAAGACAAAAAAAAAACATAAAAAACAACGGAAAAAAAAACAAGCGAAAAAAAAACGTTTTTTTTTACATCTCTACTTCGGAGTATATTTGGACGAAAAACTTACTTGGTCCAATCATCAGCAACTCTCGTTGCAACTAGCAAAAACATCTGGTATATTCTATCGAATACGGAAATATGTTACAAAGAAAACCCTATGCATGCTTTATCCTATGCATGCATTATTATTTGCTTTACAGCCTGGTGAATAGCCGTGTACAATACGCAATCTCCGTTTGGGGAACTGCGTGTAAAAGCAGGTTGCAAGAAATTAGTGTTAGATTGAACAATATTGTGAGAATAATTACCTGGAATAACAAATTTGTGCACGTTACTATATTGTATAAAGAATTGAAATTTTTGAAACTGAACGAAATTTATCAGTTGGAACTAGCCAAATTTGTGCATTAGCTAAATTATAATAGACTGCCTGATGTCTATTACGATCAATTTACCAAATTTGAGGAAATTCACTCACCCGATACCAGACAAGTCAAGAAAGCACTCTACTTTTTACCTAGGGTAGCAAAATCTGTTGGAAAACTTCAAATTGCTTATAGGGGTACGAAATTATGGAGCGAAATAGATGATGACACAAAAAGCATGCACTGGGTTTCTTTCAAAGCCCATTATAAAAACGCTTTATTGAGTAAATATTGAAAGTGTATGGTAAATTTGATTGGCTTACACTACTCGCAATGTGTGTGTCTTCAGTTACTTGTTTTTTCACTACTGCACTTTCCTTTGTCCCGCTGATTTGTTTATGTTTTTCATTTGTAAATGTTGTACTATGTTATGTTTGATTATTATGCTTGAGTTTGTTTATTAATAACCTTCACGTCTTTTCACACAACAGGGAGCATCTTGACTTGAAAACTTTACGGTTATTCGATGCTCAATGCTGGCTTCTAGATTGTCAATAATAATAATATGGGTATTTTACGCTTGTTTTTTTTTTTTTTATTGAAGCGAGCAAGTAATAATAAACTCAAACTCAAGCCAAGCCCCCTGAGAGAAGTTACTTGCTGCACTGGCGAATTTATGACCCAAAACGTAAACATGCGATCATGCTGTACCGGTAACTTAGTTGTTTTGGCTGTACGTAACTGAGTTATCAATTTGCATTTACGTTCCACAACAATTTTTATGTTGCTGCTTAATCTAGAAGGTACCAGATAGTTCAATGTTCATACAAAACTTGTTTGTGACACTGTTGCTTGTTTTAGAACCGATATAATCGTCAATGCAATCAGAGTTCTCTTCAGTGGTTAGCAAACAGCGTTACGTGACTACTCCGTCACGCTTGACTGGGGTGACTCAGAATTGAAACAGATCTGTTGATGCAGAGTTCCTGCTGTAATCCACAGATATTTTTAAGACAAAGTGCGGGGGTAAGAGTGGGGAAGTGTGTTGGGGTGTGGGTAAGTGTAAGGGGAGGCGAAGAGAGGTGTAGAAAAGTGTGTTGGGGTGTAGGGGAAGTGTGGGGATAGGTGCAGGGAAGTGTGTTGAGATGTGGGAGAATGTAGGCCAATGGGGTGAATGTGGAGTTGGGGTGTGGTGGAGGGTAAGGGGAGATTTGGAATTCGTTGAGCTTGGGGTGTGGGCGGGCAGGTGAGGAAAGATGTGGGGAAAGATAAGGGTAGTGTCGTGGTGTGAGGGAAGGTAAGGGAAGATGCGGGAGTGGGGTGTGAAGAAGTGTGGGGGAATGTATGGGGTGAGTGTGGGGGAGTGGGAAAGTGTGTTGGGGTGTCGGGGAGATGTGGGGAAAGGCATGAGGGTGTGGTGGAGGGTAAGGGGAGATTTGGAATTTGAAGAAGTGTGGGGGAGGTGTGTCAGAGTGCATGAGGTGTGGTGGAGGGTGTGGGGAACTGTGTTAGGGTGTGGGCTGGGAGGTGAGGAAAGATGTGGGGGAAGGTAAGGGAGATGTGGGAGTGGGGTGTGAAGACGTGTGAGGGGGATGTGTGGGAAAATGTATGGCAGTGGTTCTCAACTTTTTTAGCCCGTGAACTATTTCCAAGCTAGCCTAAATACATGCGGACTCAAGTCACTCATAGGTATGAAACAAGGTTGTTCGACAACTTTCTGCCGAAAACAAAGCATTATTTATATCTAGCTAAAGGATTTGGAAGCTGCAAGGGATTTTGAAACCATTGATTTGGAAGCTGAAACTTTACAATTAGTCAAAAAAAAATATATACCGTATGTTTGCGAATGTATTGTATACAGAAATTGTTAAATGCATTTTATATCGAGCTGTTTGACTCGAAGACCACTTGGTCACTTCGCAGTTCGATGTCACCACAATTTTTTTAGGTTTCGCGGTCCTTAAAATATTTCAATTTTTAGTGTTTAACTTCAATTATCCTCCTTATTGCGTGCCATCTTTGTATCCTCTACTTTGTAGTTGTTGACAAATAAACTCTGTCTGTTACATTCATGCCGAAAATCGACTATGCGAAATAAACCTTTCGATTTTTATGTTGTTCAATTCGTTTTTATAGCAATCTTTTACGTTTATTATTATTACTTTTTTTTGAATGGTTTTTCATAGTCAATATGTAATTCTGCAGCTATATCAATTCCTGCATCACTTTGTTTATGTTATGCTTTCTATTATTTTTTCTTTTAGCTTTGATTACAAGTGTCTTACAAAGCTTCAAACTTTCTGTGTAGCCTATGTTCAAAAATTTGATAATGTCTTCTCCAAACCATTAGACTTGCCACTTTGCTATAGCCTTTTTTTTAACACCCGGTGCATTCTTTTTTTTTTAACTCGTATATGCTGACAATAAGTTCGCGAATATTTTGCAGTACCCGGATATCACTTTTAAGTTTTAATTCGCAAACGCTGATAACAAACTAGCGAATGTGTAGTCGTAGTTAGAAGGAACGATTACACGCTGCGATTAGCCACGTGGTCGTAAATTCGCTTTTTAACCCTTACGGTACCTGTAAGTTTCGCGGACTCATCCACGCCCTTTCGCGGACTGATCTGAGTCTGCAGACTTGGGGTTAAGAAACAATGGTGTATGGGGTGAGTTTGGAGGGTATGGAGAAGTGCGTTGGGGTTTGGGAAAGGTGTGGGGGAAAGTAAGGAGATATGAGGGGGTGGGGAAAAGTAAGGGGAAATGTGGGGGTGTTAAGAAGTGTGGGGGGGAGATAGTGTGAGAGTGTGTGCGGTGAAAGTGGGAAAGTGTGTTCGGTGTGAGGAAGGTGAGGGGAGATGTGGGGAGTGGCATGGGGGGTGCGGGGGTAAGATAAGGGGTGTAAAAAAGTGTGGAGGAGGTGTTAGAGTGTGTATGGGGTGTGTGTGAAGGGTGTGGGAAAGTGTGTTGGGGTGTGGAGAAAATGGGAGATGTGGGGAGAGGCTTCGGGGTGTGGAGGAAGGTGAAGGAAGATGTGGGGGTGTAAGGTGTAAAGAAGTGTGAGGGGAGGTGTGGGAAAGTGCATTGGGTGAGGTGAGGGAAGAGGTATGGGGGGTGTGAGAGAAGGTAAGGGAAATGTGGGGGTGTGAATAAGTGTGGGAGAGAGTATGGAGTGAGTGTGGGGAAGGTAAGGGGAGATGTGGGGAGATGGCATGGTGGCTGTGATGGAAGGTAAGGGGAGATGTGGGTTGTGTGAAGAAGTGAGAGGGGGGGTGTGGGAGTTTATGGAGTGAGTGCTTGGAAGTATGTTGGGGTGTGGGGGAGGTGAGGGCAGATGGTGTGGAGAGAGGTGTGGGAGTGTGGAGAGGTGTATGGGGAGGTAAGGGGAAAGTATGGGTGTGTGTGAAGAAGTACGTTTGGGTGTGGGAGGAGGTAAAGGGAGATGTGGGGTGAGGAAAAGTGGGGAGAGGTGTGGGGAGAAATATGGGACAGTGTATGGGGTGATCGAGCGTGGGGAAGTTTGTTAAGGTGTAGGATGAGGATATGGGGGATGTGAAGAAGTGTGAGGGAGGTACGGGTTAGGTGTGGGAGAGTGCATGGGGTGAGTGTGGAAGGTGTGCGGAAGATGTGGGGAGATGGCCACGCCACCCCGTACACCTCCCCCTACACGTACCGCAACACACTTCCCCACTCTTCCCCACACTTCCCCTTAAAAATTGTCTATTGCTTACAGTACAGTTACACCAGAGTTCTCCGCATATCGAATTTTGAGTCATCTCATTAAAGCTTGTCGGTTAAATAAAGAAACAAAAATGAGAAAGAGTTTGCTAACCCCTAAAAAGAACTCTGATGCAATACAATATCTGATCAATTTTCCGTTATTTCCCGCGACATTTTCTGCATAATTGATTAGAATTACACGTCAAACTACCAAAGCTTGAAAGTCAGCCAGAGTATTGAGTTTCATCTCGTAGGCAAATCCTTGATCACCAGCGGTTCAATCTTCGCCTACAACCTACTTAATGAGTGTTTCACAAAATAGGCAAAAGAATTGCAACTAATTTAGAGTTGCCGTTTTCCTGTCACTTATAGCAAGTTAACTTAAATGTTCTCTGGACACCTATGTAAAGACGAAAACGTTTGCGTAAAAAGTATTACATCTACCCTCGAATAGAAACCGTACAAAATGTTTAAAAACAAATATTAGTAGTTGCGGCTTCTATTAAAAAGAATACGGTACACTCTTAAGTTGCGTTCACCGACACGCGGCATGCGCCAATGTTACAACCATAACAAACTATACTGGCCTACGATTACCAGCGATTAAGGCAATATAAAATTTGCTAGCCTGCGTCAAGCAAGCTGATTGCTCAATGCTGTCGCAACTATCCAACGAGTATTGTTTCACTCCCGTCGTCAAGGTTACCTCAAACATTTTTTGATACCGGGCGATGAAGTGATAAACATTGTACAGGTACAATTCCTTGATATCGCGTGGTTTTTCTACGTTGTCGTACCAAAACCCAACGTCACCATAAAATAAACAAAAAAATTAGGTAGTCGTGTTGTCGCGTATCGGTAAACACGCCTTTACGGCAGAGCTTATGCGACTGAGTTTTTCCTATTTACGTATCAAATATCGACGGACCTCACGAAGATTGCACCAGATGTAACTTTTCATTTCTTTACCAGCTCCACCCATATCTAACTATTGATCATTTTGCGTTTATCTAATTCGAATCGTACCGTACCAGGTCGAAAAATCCGAAGTAATGAGGTTGATGATTGTTTGGAGCAGGAAGTCGAACCGTTTAATTTTTCAAGTTCAGGTTCGGTTTGGGTTTTTTCCGGTTCAGATTTTTCCGGTTCAGATTCGGTTTCAAATTTCGGTTCAGTTCTGGTTAAGGTTCAAATACATGGAAACGCTTTGTTTTGGGTTCGCTCCAGTAAAAAATGTTTCAAAACTGGTTTATAAAGCTCCTGTTCAGGTTTGCAGTAAAAATGGTATAATTCTAGTGACACAATTTAAAAAATGAAACGTACAAAGCAATTTTTTCGCATTGTCAGGCCAATATAATGCATGAAATACTTGTAGTAAAGTCAGTTAACGGTAAAAGATTTCTTCACCATGCATAGATTGCTTACATGCGACTATTATCTTGAATTCAAACCAGCTTCAAAGTGACGCGTGTGACCTCACACAGCGAGCCGCTTTTTCAATCGGTTCTGGTTCGGTAAAGGTTCGCAAGTATTCAAATTATTCGGTTTAGTTCCTGTTCGCTCTTTGCGATTTTGAAAAATACGGTTCGGGTTCGGTTAAGGTATGACAAAAATAGCGTAAAACCGGTTCATAAAACTCCGGTTCGGGCTCGATTCGACTCCCTGGTTTGGAGTTATAAATTGAACCGACAAAAAAGAAGTTGGAGTACAAACTGACCTTTAAAACATTTCGGAATTGGAGTGGTGCTAATTCTGCTTTTATTTCACAAAGCTACTCAAAAAGAGTGTACGACCGGTTTGGTACCACGGCACAGGCATTATATTCGAATATTAAAATATTACCCACGTCACTTGAGCGCTTTAATTTGGTTAGTGCGCCTACATTCATTTGTATTGGCATGTGGAACGTCACCGTTCGTAAAAAATGAGCTTACCAAGTATTTAGACATTTTAGATTAGCGACGCAAATAGACACGCCACCCGTAAGAGCACCTCTTTTAAACAAATTCTCATGACCAACTTCTCTGTGCATTTAAACTAAATCACCGAATAGCAAGCTCTACGCATAACTGATATTAGTGGAATTTAAGCTTGCCTGCCATCGTAGAATGATTCCGAAAATATCATTACTAAATGAGGGCCTTAATTATTTTGCTCACTTGTCTAAAGTGCAATGTGCTGCTGTCAACACCCACTTAGAGTGAAGTAGCGCGCATCCACAAAGAATTCTTTTTGGAGATGTAGGTAGATTTGTTCTTTGTTCAAGCAAACCCCAGTAGGGATAACTTCCAAGACTTGCTGCGTTTCCTCCAACGATGCGTTTAACCCGCACAAGATCTAAAAATCTACTAATAAAAACTAAATTGATAAAACACAATCAAACCCAGCCCTATTTTAATCTAAATGAATGGATCCAACCCTGCATCTGAACAGGGTCATAAGCTTCTTAGGTAAAGGTACGAGACAGCGGGTGCAAGCACACATTGTTTATTAGGCCATTCCCGATTGGCGGCCCATTACAATTTTCAATCACGAATGATTGAACGCTGTTAAGGGACATCGACAACGATCGAATAACACATAGCAAAACCCTTCGCACTTGCGCTTGAGCAGAGCGCCTGGCGCGAAAGCTGCGAATACTATTTTTAAAGTCTTTATTATGACCCGATCGGGAATAAAACTTCAGTCTACCTGCTATCAAGCGAACGCTCTTAACCGATATACCAAGCGCCGGTTTCGTAAGCTCCAAGCATCCGAATTTTTAAAAAAATCGCAAGTCCATTTGTCCGAATTTGACTTAATCATTTTAATTTTTTGAAAATCACTTTAATTTTTCGAGTTAAAGTGCGGGCTCAATAGTTATGTATCAACGAGATTACGCTTACTTTAGATCAAATAGCTTTTATTCGAGTGTGAGTAAATTCAAGTTGTTTTTATTGAGTTTACACCAACTTCAAAACTCGATCTACTAATCTCGAAAGCGAGTTCACGTTCGAATTCACAACTGCTTATTTTTCCAGTTCTATATAGTATTATAACATAATACGGGCATTTGAAACTTTTAGTTTAAAGCCATGTATCGAAGCTTTGGAACCCTGTAGTTCTTCGAATTCGCTTCGGAAATCACTACTAAGAGCTAAATAGCATGATGCAAGTAAGAACAACTCTGACTTACCTGAAAATCTAGAATGATTAGCTGGAATAATGAAAGCGCACTGACAATTCAAAAATATCATCAGCAAAATCAACCCTAAAGTATTCATACTGCAATCAATGCATCTTAAATCAGCAGCTAAAAAAGTGATTATGTAAGAAAGCACATTACAACACTAGCAAACTTGCTCGATCATCATGTCATAACATTGTTGATTTGACTATGTGTACTAAAACTTTCAGACAGTGCCGGCGTTAGGCCAACTGAGCCTCCCCCCCCCCCGGAAAACTTCGCGTGGGGCCCCTTTTATCCGCAAGCAAAATGGAAGGTAAAGGTAATTTTACACAGAATGCGATTTTCATCCGATTTTGCATTTCTTGCATATTAGTGCGATTTTTGATGAGCGAACCTGACGGATATGTCTTTACTAGGGATGTGCCGAGTCGAGTCAGAATACTCGGCCGAGTATTAAGGCATTACTCGGACTTGGCAGAGTCCAAGTATTAATTGATACTCGGCCGAGTATTAAAGCATCATCATTTTGACTTTTTTTGCTCTGTATCCGAATTTGAGTCGAAATTAGAACTTCTACGGACGTGATGATCTTTTTTTTTTGCTCTTCACCTGATTTTGAGTTCATATCTTGACGTCGTAGATACTCGGACTTGGCCAAGTAATGTCGTGAGTACTCGTTACTCGGCGAGTCCAAGTAATTTTCCTTGAGGCACATCCCTAGTCTTTACACAAAATGCGATTGCATCCGATTTTGCATGTACGTACGCTAGTTTGAAATCTACGCAGGTATTTTGATACATTTTCATACGTAATTTACTTACGGAAATTGCATCGTATTCTGTGTAAAGCCTCCTTAAAGCAATTACTGATCGATGAAAAACAAATTTCTATGCAATTAATTCTTAACATAATCCACAAAACAAAGGAACGATCAAACATGTTGAACACAGGTTTCAAAATGTTTTCCGGCGAGTCTTTGCCGCAGCAAACACACCGATCATGCGGTCGAGATCTAATCTAAATCTTGTAAACCGATTTGGAATCCAAAATAAGGACGACTGGAAAAATGATTAAACTGCATGGGTATTATTGAGCTAAAGATACAACACTTTCTCATCTAACCTAGACAATCTAAAGTGCTAACAATGCTTCATGCCTATGTACGCCATGCTTCTTTGTGTAACAAATGTGATTGTGTTGCTTTCATGATGTCACAACTAAGCTTTGACGGTAAGACAAAAAATAAGGCAAGACTAATCAATATACGTCATTGGACAAATACAACCGTGTGCAATTTACTGGCGTCAGTGAAATTTCCTGCGGCCGCGACATACATAAATACGCGATGTAGCAGCATATGCTTGCGCATATTAGCGCAAAACAGAAAAAATACAAGCACTGGAAAAGGGTGTGTGAGAATTTAATTCGAGAAGTCTGGCAGAAAAGCAATTTAAGGGTGAAATGCGCTAAAGTGACCGACCGCTAGCTCAGTTGTAAAGCGCACACGCTATCGGTGCGGGAGGTCTGGGGTTCGAATCTCGGGCGGTCAAATCAGCACAGTGTCGCCAATGGCTAGCCACCGTTGCGACATTTCTTCGGAACTGTGCGGCTCAGGCGCTAGCCGCGGAGATGGGCACTGCCACTAGTTACACGCTAGGGGGGAATTACCGCGAGTATAATGAAGATGTAATAATTTTTTTGATTTTAATGCACCAAAGTGGATTATTCTCAGATTAAACTAATCCACGGTTTACTTTGGGATTAACCCTAATTCGGTCTGCACCAAGCGCGATTAAGTACATCAGCGAGTTAAACCGAGGATTAAAGGTTAAAATTTACTTCGCGGTTTTTGGTGGATTATACCGTGGATTTCTCTACCCATTTGTAAGCAGTTACGTACGACCCTGTGTTTTGCTGACCTGCGTTAGCATCCGTCAAACAAATTAAGTCGATTCATCATTGATGTCGCAACAATTCTGCGTAGTGTTTTCCATCCATGTTGTATTTGACAAGTACCGTTAAACGTTTTTCACGCAAAGCGATAAAATTGTAGCTTGTGAATTGTGCTATACGACTAGTTGATCTTTGCAAGCTTTTCGTCGTTTGGCGAGTACCGAACCCGGTTTCTAGACAGAAATTTGGAATCTGAACTAAGGCTGATGATATCTAACGAGACACCCGATTTTGCAAGCTTATCTGGTCGTATCCAAAACCAAGGGAGTCATTAATGTATGATGAATAAATAAAATTCTTTATATTGACATTGTTTTACACTACGCTTTTCAACTAACGTTTTAAAACGAATGAGTTTAAGTATAGATTAGGCTTAACGCAGCACGTAAGTTTTTAAAAAATTATTGGCGGCCGTACTTTCTAGAGATAGGCGCAATGTGGCCAGCAGCAGCGAAAAGGTTGCACATCCCTGGACCAATACAACACAAAGCTTGGTTTATGAAGTCCAAATAAGACAAAATAAGGATGCAAGCCAAAAATAAGGACATTTCTTAAAAATAAGAACAATAATAGGCTACTTTTCAAGATGTAGACTCTCAAAATGAAAACAAATCTTTGAAATATGTACGGTATATGAAATGCCTGGGTATAACTGATGCTTGAATAGAATACTTATTTCTATTAAATTGCAATTCTTAAAAACGCTCTCTGGTTCCTCAGAGCAAGCGTTTACCGGATTACGGTACCGGCAAATGTTTTACCTAAAGTCGTTTTAACACTTAAACTACTGTCTTTGTGCGGTATTAAGCGCCGCAATAATAAATTAAATTCAATGACAAACGGCCCAGCACAGTGTGACATGACATGGGAAAAAGCAGGAGAAAAGTATCCAAAAAAATCATCAATTCATTTGACAATAACCGGTAGTTAAAAGAACAATTGAAATTTAAAGTAGGTCTATGCTTAAACTTAAGGGGGGGAGGGGATGAGTGAAGGAATTTTTCCACGTTAAGATACAATTTTTTCTCGTACAGTATTTATTTATTTAGTTGCATATTTATCCTCCTATCACGAGAAAGCGATCAATGCGCTATACGAGCTCGCTTAGGAATTGCCGGCCATCTGTCTACCACACCAAGATGGGGGAATCCCGCTAAGTGCCTTTCCCAACGGCACAACAAGTAAACTTGCCGGCTTGTTCTCCACACTGTCCCTTTAATGCTGAGCGTCAAGCAGGGAAGCTGTGAATACCAATTTTACAGTCATTGGTTTGACCCGACTCGGAATCAAACCCGAGTCTACAGCTCAAGAGACAGACGCTCCATACCACTCGGCCATTTGAGCTGTTCAGTAGAATCTAAGGGATAAAGGTTTAAAGCGTCCATTGGAGCAAGCCAAAGGGAAAGGCGTGAACTTTGTAGCCGAGTGTACGCCTAATACGCGTAATTACTGGCCATTTCAATGTGTCATCTTTAAATTTTTTTCATAATTTTGTTTGCGTTAAATTGCCACGAGCAAGCCCAAAACGCGTTGACAACATATTTTCGGAAACGTGCTTAGCATTTGTTGCGTTGAAATAAAAAATAATTGTTGATGAAAACCTGTAGCAGTACAATACTAGTACTTAATACTCATTGCTAAATTACGCTAAAATGGCATAGAGCTACGGTTGCGCTGCGACTCCATTAGCTTACGCATTTGCGCATTTTTCTTGTAGAGGTTGCCTTCTTGCATTCGCTACAAGCAAAAAATCAGTTGACCTTTTTCTTTTTTTTTTAAAAACATTTTGTTGATTTAGGTTTGACTGGAAGTGTGCCAGCGGCGAATCACTCCTTTGTGTTGTTAGTTAGCGAAACACACCTCTTCAAAAACTCGCTGATTGAATGCCAAGTGCTACGCTGGATAAAAGACTTATTGGTACTCGTACTCAACGCATGTGCAAGCTAAAGTTTAATGCGTCTCGAAAAACTACGCATTTTTCGGGGTAAGCAGCACAACAATGCGTATTTTTCGTGATTTGCTACTCTACTTGTGCTCGCACAAAACCTCCTCATGTTTGAAGAGTAAGTCGACGCCAATGTTCCACGCTTCTCCATACCCCCACATCCCTCCCCACATCTCCCCTCACCTCCCCCCACACCCAAACACACTTCTCAACGTCTCTCCTCACAACTCCCTCCACACCCCCATACCTTCCCCACACCTCTCCTCACATTTCATCTCACCTACCCCACACCTCAACACATTTCCCCATCCCTCTACCCACACTTTCTCATATCCCCACACACTACCCCACACCTCTCCCTACATCTCTCTCACCTCCCGTACATCCCAACACATCCCATCTTTACCCACCCCCCACATTTTTCACCACACCTCTCCTCTATTTCCCCTCACTTTTCCCCACACCCCTACACACTTCCCCACACCTCTTGCCACATTTTTCAACACCCCCCACACCCCTATACCTCCCCCATATCTCCCCACACCCTGTACACTTCCAGCACCCCCATATTCCCCCCACATCTCTCTCTGTATCTTTCCTCACCTCTCCCCACACTCTAACACTAGAATGGGCCAAAATTGACAAGGTTCTTGAATTTTGCTTGAACTTTCCAAAAAGTTTCGTTTTGATGCCAAAAGCGGAAATAAGAAATTTTTTTTCAAAATTGATGACGTTATACGGTCGCACAGGGCGTTTCTATGGTAATGGATGCCCATTTTCACTGAAATCGCCATATCTCGGTAAGAGTAGAAAGCTGGAACTTATATCAAAGTACGTAAATGTTGCAAGTTTATATTAGCTCTAAGAGAACTTTATTTACTAAAATGGTCAGAAAAAAAGTTATCAGCGAAAAACTTGTTTTTTAGTTCAGACATGGTCAAAAACCTGTTATAATATTTAATTTGCAGACTTATTCTTTGAAATAGCGTTGATGAAACACCACACCAGGCTCAAAAGCATCGACAGTGATGTAATAATGCAATGCCACGTGCAGGAATGAGTTTTTGAATGCTTCAGACGGTTTACTGTGATTTTTCAGCTGATTAGGCTATATCATTAATTTAAGAGAAACTATTATTCCTTACATAGGCGTTCTGCTACTGAACAACTCAAACATTAAAGGAGGTGACTGGTTCTTTGATACACATACCACAAGAGGATTATCTTTTGATGGGATGATCTTATTGTATTGTTGTATTTTGTTGGAGCTCGAAAAATAAAAGTATTTCTGTTCTGTTCCGTTCTATTGTACGCTTGCAAATTTTCTCTCGGAAGAACGCAAAAAAATGACGACAAACCATGGTTAACTGAGCTGACCAAGCCTGTCAGCGAAATGGCAAATTACGTGAAAGTTGTCGGAGGATATCAAAAATGGCTACTATTTACAGTAGCTGATACTCGTGCCAGAGCATGTTTAGTGTCGGGAAACGAGGAATTTCAATTGCTCACTCAAGTTGTGCTGCAAGAGGACGTTGCAAGTTACTCCAAGCAGATTAAGCTACAGTTAAAAGAGAACATGGGAACCCATAATGCTTTTAAAGCTATTAATGCTGTAGAGACTGCTGTCAAGTGGAATATTAAACGAGTAATTTATCGAAGCACCTTCTTGCTTGGCATTATAGTTAGACTAAAACGATAGTTCGGAAGTTGTGACCTGCAGCTTGCCTGCAGACATCATGTTTTTGAGCTGGTAGCTGGAGCAGCCTGCTCTATTGCTTTAAGGGTAACAGCAGGGCTCAAGGATTGTTCAAGAAATTTGCAACAAATTGGTCTTCTTTAGATAAAAGCAAATGGTGCCCGCTTGCCCTTCCTTCACCCTTGTGATATCTCACAAGCATGGTGGAAAAAACAATAACTTTCCTTCGTCAATGGATCAGCATCAATTTTGAGCAAAATTCACGACTACCAAGAATTGGCCATAATTACTTTTTTGTTTCTTGACACAGCCAAAGATAGCAGTCTAAGCATTGTTGTAAAAGCTTCAGCCGCAATCCACAATGTGCGTTGGATGGCTCTTTACACAACAAAAATTGCGTTATATCGAAATCAGATGAAACATCTGTATTAAGACAATGAGTTGGAAAAGATTCACAACTTGGCAATCTTTTTGGATGTCTTCTACACAAGTCTTGGCTAACTGCTGCGAATACCAGAAATGCTCCCAGCAACGATCTGTAGCTTCTTAAGAAAGTTGTCTGACACAGAAGAGCAGATTGACAAAAACACTAAGCAGTGGCCAAGCTTTTTCCTCCAATTTGTACAAAACGCATATGAAAAGTTGGAAAATCAACTTTGGGATTTTTCCGAAACACTGTTTTTCTTTTTTTTTGTTTTTGGACTACAGTAGTCAATCGGAAAAACAGTTGCTACGACGAGCAATCATTCAGTACCAAGGACAAACTGGAAGCGATAAACAAGAAGTGCCTGTTTCTGCCAATTGGGAAGAAAAGCTCTCAAATACTTTGTGGGCAAAGCTGGACGGTTTTTTTTACCTTCTTCAGTTAGATTCCAACTTTGTCAGCCTTCCAATTGTTGCATGGA
This sequence comes from Trididemnum miniatum, assembly GCA_964006365.1. Taxonomy (NCBI): domain Eukaryota; kingdom Metazoa; phylum Chordata; class Ascidiacea; order Aplousobranchia; family Didemnidae; genus Trididemnum; species Trididemnum miniatum. The sequence goes on from OZ023239.1 coordinate 13,950,267, forward strand.
AAATGGATGAAGGCAATCAGCGTGCCAAGCTAGTTGTATCAAATCTGCCTGTTACGTTGGCAACGACGCTGCTGAGAGAGGTCTTGGTCTGGCAACCGACACTAATTCTGAAACTTGCCCTCTAGCATAAGTTGAACTACGGGCGCTGTACAGAATCATAAAAGGTGTGTGAGAAAAATTATGAGAACAGGCATCATCAATTGTTACCAAAGAGCGCAAAAGAGCGCCTATCAGCTGTGAACTATGATTGGAACCTGGAAATTCTGTGATCGATAATAATTGGATAATAATAAAGGAAGAATGGCTGCAAAATATTGTAATTGATTTCTTTCATCGTTATCCTTCTCTCAGGGTAATTTAACTGTCGTACTAAACCTTGGACGAGTCCACAACCACTAGGAGTTCTGGTGTTTCTATTTTCCGCTAGATCTTTTGAATTCTTGTAGGTAGGTAGGTTTATTCGGCAAGAAAAGAAAGAACAAAAGCGACATCTACTATCACATGTTTACAAAAAAATAACATGAAAGAAAATAAGAAATATTTTTGCTATATTGTCAAGTTCCCGCGAGGAGACTGCGAAGTGATTGGTTAAAGTCTTCGGGTCAAGCAGCCACCTAGTTAAACAAAAAACGTATGTAGCAGCAATAAATATTCAAAGAAAAAGGATGTAATAATACCTAGAGCGGTTATGATATTAAACAGATTTATTATAATTAAATGTAGCTCTTCAGGAGGAGGTTTTTGTAATTTTATTTAAACTTTGCAAATGATTGTTTTTGATGTCAGCAGGTATGGAGTTCCAAATTTTTGTCGCTTGATATCGAAATGATTTCTGGCATCTATTTGTTGAAAATTTGGGAATGTAAAGATTATCTTTGACATTGGATCGAGTTTGACGACTATGTATGGCAGAGATTTTGTTGAACAAGGAAGATAGAGAAAGAGGAAGGGCATTATTGAAGTGTTGATGCATAATTTTTGCTGTTTCGTGTGTATATAAATCAGAAAGTTTCAAAATACCAAGTTTGTTGAACAAAAGAGAAGTTCATGCGCGTATATCTGAATTCGTAATAATTCGTATAGCTTTATTTTGTAGTATTTGAAGTTTAGCTAAGTAAAAGGAAAATGTGCTACCCCACACCGGTAAGTCAAATAGCAGTTGAGGATGAATGATGGCATAATACAGATGTTCTAGGGAAGATATTGGGAAAATACAGCGAAGTTTACTTATCACTCCTATAGACGTTGATATCTTGCAAGTGACCTTTTCAATGTGTGATTTGAAATTAAGTTTATTGTCAAGAATGACTCCAAGATATTTATGCGAGTTTTGTCATGTAAGCAGAGCGCTGTTAACAATAGCTGAAGGACAATTTAATTTAGGCGGGATTACTATAACAGCAGATTTTTGAGGATTTATTTTAAGTCTATTCGCAGTACACCAATTTCTTAAATTTTTTAGCTCCAGGTTACAATGAAGCTCAAGATTTGACAGGAAAGAGTTTTCAATGATTAAACAAGTATCGTCAGCAAAAAGACGGGGTTTACAGGAAAGGGCATTGCAAATATCATTATCATAGATGAGGTAAAGAAGGGGGCCAAGGAAGGAACCCTGGGGAACACCTAATTTAATGCCAGTAATCGGGGAAGTGCAGTTATTTAAACTTACATATTGATTTCTCTCGGAGAGATAGCTTTCCATTAGCGTATAAGCAGGGCTACGTACACCGTAATGATAGAGTTTTTTTACAAGAATTTTATGTGATACAGTATCAAATGCTTTTTGAAAGTCCATTAAAAGGAGGGCGGTAAATTTTTGCGCTTGGATTGAATCATAACAAAGAATAGTGACGTCTAATAATGCATGCACAACTGAGTGGGTATTTTTAAAGCCATACTGGTAATCGTATATGACATCATGCGTTCACCAAAAAATTTCAAGAGTCTATTTTTATTGAGTTTTTCAAGGATTTTAGATAGGCTAGGAAGTAGAAAAATCGGACGGTAGTTCTTAACCAATAGCTTGCTTCCAGATTTAAAGAGTGGCATGATTTTAGCAGTTTCAAGAATTTGTGGAAAATAACCTACTGTAGTATAAAAACGTGGAAATAGAGTTGAGATAAGATTGAAGCCAAGATTTCACTACCGAGACGTTAGAAAAAGGGAAAAATATTATCATGGCCACAAGCTTTGTGTGGGTTTAAAATATTGATGGTATTATAAACTTCTATTGGTTGCGGGGGTTCTAATACGATGGTGTTAATTACAGAGTTTCTAAGGTACTTCGTGAAAGCTGACTCGCTTACTGAATTGTCGGTAGTATTTTTAGCGATACTGTCTCCAATCACCGCAAAATATTCATTGAAATGTTGCGATATTTCCATAGTGTTGTCATCAATTTGTAATTATGCAATTTGTAATTTGCAATTTGTCTTGACAAGTGATTATTGCTGTTTCCAAAATTCTGCCAAACACTGCTAAGCATTGTGAAATGTCTTATCCAAGGACTCAACCTCGAAAAAAGGGTGCGAGTTGAACCACCTGTCTTTCGATCGCATATCTTGACCGTCGTAAAAACGACGCTCTTAAGCACTCGTACATGTGCGACTATGTTTTTGTCGTTGTTACTTGTTCTTTTTTAATTTGTTTATGTAGTACAGTTGTTTACTAATTACATGTATTGTGAAACAATTTTAAAACCAAATTGTTGAAGAAAAAGTGCAACCAAGTTGTTGCTTGACATGGAAGCAAGAGTACTTGAAACTAATGTTAAATGCTATTGAAAATAAACCTTAAGTAGATGAAGTTTAATGCATTTCAAATAGCAAGAAAAGGACAAATTCAGCTAAAGTAGATGTAATCACTTTGCTCCAAAACTAGTTATTTGCTGATAACTTTTTTCTGAGCATTTTAGAGAATAAAGTTCTCTTAGAGCTGATATAAACTTGCAACTTCTGCGTATTTTAATACAAGTTTCAGTTTTCTATTCCTAATAGTTACCGAGATATGGCAATTTCTGTAAAAATGGGCACCCATTACCATAGAAACGCCCTGTCCGACCGTACAACGTCATCAATATTTAAAAACTTTTCGATATTTCGGATTTTTGCGCCCAAACGAAACTTTTTGTAAAGTTCTGGGATGATCTTCCGCAATAAAATTTTTTGTGTCATTTTTGGCTCAGTCTACCTAACACACTTCCCCACACTTCTCTCAACATTTCTATACATTTCCCCGCACACCGTTATATCTCATCCCACGCCTTTCCCCACATCTCCCCTCACCTCTTCCTATACTCCAACACACTTATTCAATAAACTATATCAAAATTAGAGAAACCGTTTTTTCAGTGCCCATTTCCCCAAGAGCTGTTTTGCCCAAAGTGGCCCTTTGCCATAGCACACATTTATCCCAAAGCACCCATTTCCCCAGGGCCCATGTATGTTATATTCCTAACCCATATCAAAACAGCAAAGTTTTCTGACACTAGGGGGAGCTACAATAGTAGTGCGTGTGCCCTCTGCATAGCCGTACCCCACATTAAATCATAGAACCCATGGATGCATAAACGTTTGCATGTTTTTCATTCCTCACCAAGTGCAATGATTAATATTCAGCCACTAGAGGGTGCTACATATCGTTTTATGTACAGTCATTGTCATGCCCCAAAATAGGGCGCCCCTAGATCATTATTTTGACCAAAACAACCTATTTGTCAGGTAACGTTACCAGCCCTGCAGTGGCGTAAGCAAGGGGGGGGGATCAACCCCCCCTCTGTCGATTAGAGATGCAGTGAAAACTTATCTTTTTTAAAACGATACGCTTTTTGTTCGCCCTTCCTTCGAGCTTGCAAAAATTTCCAACGTTTTGTTTGTTCCATCCAACTTTCATATTTAATCTCGAGTTACTTTGATAGTGATGTAACAATAGCGGTAGATTAACTTTTGCGATGTGTCGCTTGAACCGCATTTTTGTCATTTCTGTTGCTGTGAAGCAATAAATGAATAAGAGTTTCCTTTAATGGCATATAAGCAGTGGCGTACGCACGGGGGGGAGGGGGGTTATGGGGGTCAAACCCTCCCCCCCATCGACCATGTAAAAAAATCTCTTTTTGAAACGACCGCCTTTTTTTGTACAGAGTTTGCCGAAATTGCTGTCATGTTTTTCTGTGCTATCCAACTTGCTTAGTAATTTCGAGAAACTTTCATTGTGATGCAATAATTCCAGTCAAACTTTTCTGGTGGGATGCGCTTGAACCAATGAACGATTAACACAAAATGCAAGCCAGGACAAAGTCAATGGATATAGTTAAAGCTGGAGTCGTGTTGTGATGTCCTCAGTGTGCGAAGTAGGAAATTTTTACTGGGGGGGATGTTTTTGTTAACAATTTTGCCTGAATTCTGAACCCAAATAACAACAACAATACTGCAAAAATGGTATTTATTGTTCATGCATGGGGGCGATGCAGCGGCGTAGCAAGAAATTTTAAAAAGGAGGAGGAGCATAATTTCACCATTTTTTTTCAAGCGTACTTTTTTTCAGCAGTACTAATTGAAGAAGATTAAACAACAGTAAAACTTTAGGGGGTCCGGGGGTATGCTCCCCCAGGAAAATTTTGAAATATTGCATGCTGAGATGGCTACTCAGCGCTTTTTGAACATTTTTCAGGCAAATATTGTATAAATTTGTTGACCCTAATTCTGAGTACTTCACCAAATATGGTGCATTTTGTTCACACATTTTCAATTATGAGTGCTTAAGGCGCAGTGGCGTAGCGAGAAATTTTTAAAAGGGGGGGACCATAATTTCCACATTTTTTTCAACCGCATTTTTTTTCGGCAGGACAAATTTGAAGATGACTGAGAAACAAGAAAAGCTAAGGGGGTGTGGGGGCATGCTCCCCCGAAAAAATTTTGAAAATTTACATGCTATGCTGGCTATTTTAGTGCTTTTTGAATAATTTTTAGGCAAATTTTGTTTAAAATTTTTGACCCTAATTCCGAGTGTGTCGCCAAATACGATGCATTTTGTTCGCACATTTTCGGTTATGCGTACTTAAGGCGGAATAAGCATATCACTATCTTATAGATTCGGAAAGCATCAAAAACATTTTTAAAAATGGCTGGTGGGAGCATGCATACCCGTCATCCTACCCCTCTAGCCATAAGCTACAAAAATCATCAAAAAAGTGTGGTGTTTTAGTCATTTGGCACCATGAGCTTTGTTTTTTAACTAAAAGGCAGAGTGAAAGGGGGACCTTGGCACGACGCTCCCCCTAAATATGCTCATGTTAAGGCGTAAGGCTTATTGTTATCAAAGAGATTCGAAATCATGAAAAATTTGTGTTTATCAAAAACGTAATTGAAAAATGCTGGTGAGGTGAATAGATCTCCTCATCCCATTCCCAACCCTCTCGATTGCTCCTATAGCCATAAACTACAAAAGCCATCAAAAGAGTCTGGCATACTTCAGTCATTTGGCACCATTTGTTCTTTTTTACCAAAAGGCAAAGTCAAAAGAGAAGGGGCCATGGCACAATGCCCCCTCCCCCCCCCCCCCCTAGATACACTTAACACTTCTAAGGCGATGCCATTGGTCAATGACCAAATTAAAACAGTGGTGGAGGGCGTACTGCGTGTTTGCATACCACCAGCATGATGAACAAAAATTATCAACGGTAGAGTTTCGAAAGCTTCATAAGCTTTGTTTTAAGCAGGTTTTTGTTATATAAATGAAGCAAGGGGTTTGGGGGGAAAGCAGTAACCTACCCCAGCGGGGTCCGGGGTGGAGCCTCAGAAGGTATAGCATTTTCTTAATTCATGCTCTCAATCTCAAATATGATCTGAAAAAAGTTGGGAAACCGCTGCTTTCACTAACGCTTATAAAAAGCAGCTGACGTTTTGAAATGTTGATAAATAAACCGCTGCTTTCAAAACAGCTGACGTGATAGTTCTGTTGTGCAATAGGCGCACTGAAAAGGTTGTTCTTGATTAGTTTGCGAAGGAAACCATAATGGCTACAAGATGTGCTAGAAAGTATCGCCGCAGTCCGTACCCACAAGCAACACGTATGAAAACATTGAACTTCTTACGGAGCTTATCACTGGGGAGGACGTTTTGGCATCCCCCAGGACAATTTTTTTTTGTTTGCTGGGGGGACGACTATTTTTAGTGGGGGGGACATGTCTTCGCACTACTTCGCACACTAGATGTCATGAAGCGATTGTTTTTAACGGCTATCAAGGCTGGATAACACAACGTTCCAGCGCAGGAGGTATTCTTGGAAGAGAATGGTTGCAACGTAGGCGGATGTTCCGCTTGCGATGTCATAACTTTAAGTTAACCAAACCAGCCAGTTAGGGTTAACCAAAGACATCGCTATCGGCTCGGGAGGTTTTGGGTTTAATTTCTGGGCCATTACCGCTCGTTAGCTTAGTGGTCAAGCGCACAGACTATCGGTGCGGAAGAGCTTGATTTCGGGGCCGGTCAAATCGGCACAGTGTCGCCAACAGCTCGCCAATGATGCGACGTTTCTGTGTTCCCCAGTCGCTAAGTCGCGGAGATGACCCCTAGTGGCGTTGCAAGGGAGGGACCGGGAGTCACACCCCTTGACAATTGCAGAAAAAATTAATCCTTACTTAATTTTGAAACAAACAGACTTTTCTTCGAGCAGAGCTTGCCGAAATTGCTATCATGTTTTTTCTGTTCGGTCCAACTTTCTAATTTAATCTTGCGAAACTTTCATTACAATGCGATATGCAACAATACTGGTAATCCAACTTTTCTGATGTGTTTTGCCTAAACTGCATTTTTGTCATTGATGCTGCTGCCGTGAAGCAGTTGGTAAGAAGGAGTTTCCTTAAATACGGTGTCTCTGCAGTAGCTATGGCTGCACAAATTTTTTTTTTTAAATCAAATCAAATCTTCCCTGTACTCCTTTCATTACACTCGCTGCAGTGCCGAAGCATGGTAGCGAGTGGCGGGGTCCGACCCCGCGTCTTAGCGCTTGGGCAACACAGGTCCGAAGAAACGTCGCAGCGGTGGCGAGCCGTTGGCTACACTGTGTCTGATTTGACCGCTCTGGAAATTGAATCCCAAACCTTCCGCATCGATAGCGACATCTGTAACACTACGCTATAACCGTCCGGTTTGATGAAAAATTATTATAAACGTTAAAAATGTAAATTGACACTGCCAGTGACGTCACATCGTGATGACGTAGTATTACGTGGATTTTACGTCATCACGATGTGACATAACTAAAACCCCTCCCATTGAAAACTCCTGCGCTCGGCACTGCAGCCCTGCAACGTATTTGCCAGGCAAAACAAACTATCTGTCAGGTAACGTTACCAGCCCTGCAACGTATTTGTCAGACAAAACAACCTATTTGTCCGGTAACGTTACCAAGCCTCTCAAAAATTCCGAGTACAGCTGCGTAACTGCCCGCATGAAGTTGCATACTCGCCGCATAAATAGCTGATTCACTTGATACGCGTAAAAATTTAAATTCGTTTAATTCTCCTAGCTTGCGGATTAGCGTATAGAAGTAGAATACAGCTAACAAATCGGAGTACAGTTGCATACTGACCGCGTGCAGTTGCGCACACACTACGCGGTAATGGTGTGAATGGGGATTAAGGAGAAAAAATAAGGCACTGTCTGGAGCACCAGCAGCCTTTGTCTTTTGAAGTTGCTCTTTGTACACCCCAACCCCTAAGTTATGCACATTAAGTTTAGGTCCTAACCCAGAGCCGGCGGCAGAGCAGTTGACTTAGAGGAGCCAAGCGTTTATCAGGGGGGGCCAAAGTTTGAAATTAAGCACAAAAGCCGCTGTCTTCAAAAGGGTGATCTGTTGATTGTGGGAGGCCAAGCATGTCGATAGGGGAGGCCAGGCCTTCCTGGCCCCCCTTGGTGCCGGCCCTATCCCAACCCTATCCCCAATTTCTCCCACCCTTACTGTACTCTACTCTAATACCCCTAATTCAATGTTTGAAGTTGCAGCTGATGACGTCATACCAGCGTGACACCAATGTCATGTAAAAAAAGAAACAAGCAGTCCGGTGCAACAGCGTTTTACTCATGGAAACGGGGCCGGTGCTCTACACTTAACCAAAAAAATAAAACTGAATATGCATAGTCAAACGTACAGTTTCAAGAATTACTGTGGCATTATTTTTTCTTCTAAAGCTTTTCTTTACCAGTTTACTTCCTTTGGCAACCTTTCTGTTCATTGTCCAATATTTTTAAAAAAATTACTCCCCCGCCCTTTTAAGCACGTAAAAACTTGTTAAAACAACAGCTGAGAGGGCTCGAAAAGTAGGCTAGTACCGGTGCCTACCGTAAAACTAAAAAAAGCTTTCTAGCCTAGTCGGTATCCTTCCCTGCCCTATACAGATCTAGTTATACTAGACCACCTTCACGCAATTTTGGTAATGGCACGCAACTCAAACTTCTTAAGCTTCAACTTATTATCAGACATAGTCTATAATGTCTTGCTTTTTAAAAACTACATCGATATCCTAAAAATTTCACGAGTCGATTTCCACTTGGATCGAGCTGACATCAGCCTGATCCATCTAAATTCAAACCTGTCTTGTGATATCCCACCGAATGGACGAGCCTTTTTTTAAATTGAATGCTAGCATTTTACCAACAAAGCAACTTATGACCTCACAAAGACAAAAAATTGCTACCAGTTCGCTACAACAAAAGTAGGGGTGCCGCCATCCAATGCCAACAAACAGAATTACATCGGGCAGATTATTAAGTCAAGTATATTGTTACTTACCAGAACATAAAATAAAGACTGCAGGACCAGGAGCGTAGGCTGTTTAGGGAGGGAGGCATTGGGCCATGGCCCATTTTTTTTGACTCTAACTTTTTGTAAAAGAAGTAAAATTAATGGTGCCAAGTGACTGAAATATAAGACTCTTTTGATGGTTTCTGTAACTTATGGCCAGAGGCGGATATAGGGGAGTAGGATGAGGGGTATGCATCCTCCCACCAGCCATTTTCAAAAGTGTTTTTGATGTATACAGGTTTTCCATGATTTCGAACCCCTTTGATAGCAAGCACGCGTAATCGAAATGCGCAAACAAAATGCATCATATTTGGCGAAGCACTCACAATTAGGGTCAAAACCTTTAAACAAAAATTGCCTGAAAATTATTCAAAAAGCACTAAAATAGGCATTACAGCGCATCAAAATTTTCCGGGGGAGAATGCCCCGGGAACCCCTCACAGCTTGTCTTGTTTCTCAATCAGCTTTAAATTTGTTCTGTAAAAAAAATGCATGAAAAAATCTTCTCGGCTCTGGGCGGGGGCTTTGTTGCGACTTCCACTCGCCACACTTCAACTTGTATTACAACTGGATTACGTTTTGGAGCATGTGTCTATTCATCATACACTGTACCAGCGATGACGCCTCGAAACAAATGACAATTTTCATCATCACGTTTATCATTGGAAGCCAATTTATACATCTGTAACGTGCTAGTGTCTGGTTTATGCTCCGCCATCCTTCACGAACTTTGGAACTGTCTACGAACGCTGCGAACTTAATAATTACATACAGTATAACAGTCGTAGGCTATATTTGGGAGTTATATTTGGCTATATTTGGTATAACAGCTCAGATGGCCGAGTGGTATGGAGCGTCTGTCTCTTGAGCTGTAGACTCGGGTTTGATTCCGAGTCGGGTCAAACCAATGACTTTAACATTGGTATTCACAGCTTCCCTGCTTGACGTTCAGCATTAAAGGGACAGTGTGGAGAACAAGCCGGCAAGTTTACTTGTTGTGCCGTTGGGAAAGGCACTTAGCGGGATTCCCCCATCTTGGTGTGGTAGACAGATGGCCGGCAATTCCTAAGCGAGCTCGTATAGCGCATTGATCGCTTTCTCGTGATAGGAGGATAAATATGCAACTAAATAAAAAAAAAAAATAAATATTCTCCCCTCACTGTATTTTAATAATTTAATTCCATTTGTTTATCCGGGAGTGTTGTGAGCATTATGATCAGTGGCGCAGCCAGGAGTTTCGTAAGGGGAGGCTTATACTGTACATTTTTGTGATTACGATTAGTTCACTGTAGTTCGCAATTTTCTGGTATTAAAGCTAGGGCTGCACCAGCGTGAATTTGAAATTCTTATCGTAAAAATTGGTGATAATTTCAAATTCTCACTGGTGGAGACAACTTGCATTAATTTTTTCAGTGAAAATTTTCAAAATTATTACCATGCGTAAGAAAATTAATGCTGTGCGTCAAAAAATTAACACTGAAAATTTTACTGGCCAAAAATTCTTATTGAGTGTTAATTTTGGTGAAGCCGATAGTATTAATTTGAAATTAGCCATTAATTTGATTTTTGGCATTAATTTTGGTGATAATTTCAGTAAGAATTTATCAAAATTTTTTGATATTTTCTTACTGAAATTCTCACAGAAATTCTTACCAAGAAGTGTTCACGAAGACCTACAGTGATATCACCAAGAAGTAATTGTGCATTCACAAGAAAAAAAAAGGTAAACGACTCTTTGATTAAACCGCCTACATTGTGTGCAACCGGTGACGTACGCAAGTAGCGTCTACGCTTGCATCGCTCAGATTCTCCCAGAAAAATCGTTCCGTGATGTGGAAAAGCTCTTTTAGGCACGTCGCGCCAGACAATTTCTGCAATAGCCTCTGTGTGCAACCCTTTTAAAGTAGACCATAATCGTAGCGGGCTATGCATTTCACGAAGTCGCAGTTCTACTAGCCTACTGCCCTATCGTGAGAAACGTTATGAGATCATCGTCATACTTTTTATGCAAGCCTTGAACTAATTAATTGGTAAAAGGGTGCTTAAAGCTATGGCTCCACCAGTGAGAATTATAAATTAATACCGCAAAATTCGGTATTAATTTATGAATTCACACTGGTGGAGCTAGAGCCCATTAATTTCATTTTGAAATTATCACTGTGCGTAAGAAAATTCTCACCGTGCGTAAGAAAATTCTCACTGCGCGTCAAAAAATTCTTACTAGAAATTCTCACTGACTAAAAATTCTCACTCAGCGTTAATTTTGGCGGAGCTAAGAGCATTAATTTAATTTTCGGTATTAATTTGATTTTTGGTATTAATTATGGTATTAATTTCAGTGAGAAAATATCAAAAAGTTTTGATATTTTTTCACTGAAATTAACACTGAAATTCTCACTGGAAGAAGTTCATAGTGACTTCATCAAGTGCTCATTGTATAATCACAATCCAATCGCACAAATATAAAGAAAATTCGAATAGTTTTAGTTTCTTTTCAAAAAAATGGGGAAGACTAATCAGTGCAGAATCGAGGAAGACGCGATTTTAGCGGAGGAAGTGCGAAAGTTTCTTTGTCTGTATGACAAGAGCAACAGTGGATATAAAGATAATATAAGGAAAAAAAAAACGCATGGGTGAAAATCGACGAGAGCCGTCAGAAACCAACGGGATCATCTGTTCACGACTGGGAGGTGCTCCTAAGCAGATTCAGTCGAAAACGCATGGATCTCAAGTCGCTTAGCGTTTCCGGAGCTGGAAGAGATCAAGTAAACAAAGCCGAAAAGAGCCTGGAAGAATATAGCTTCCTTCAATGGTACACCAGCTTTATTCGACAAAAGAAATCCAAAAGCAATGTGATGGCGCCGGCAGCACTAGGTCCAGCATCGGAAGTCGATGAGCCTCAAGAGTCTGACGGAGGGTCAACCACGTTGTTGGATTCAACAGCTACAAATGATGAAGGCGAGGAAGATGAAAGTAGAAGCAATAGTTTGGACGGTGGTGGAACAGTGAGCCATACTTCGAGTCCAGGTGACAATGAGAAATCGAGTGGTTTAAGCAAATGTAAAAGGTCTGCTAAAACTAACGTGATGAGTGAAATTGCATCATTTCTGAAATTTAAAAGAAATAAGCCAGCAACAGTTACTACTGCTGACGATTTGTTTGGAAAGATGATCGCTGCAGAGCTGAAGCTGCTTCCAGAGAAACGAAAACGGATTGTCAAGCAAGAAATTACATCAGTTCTGTACCGGCACCAAACCACCACCACATTTACACAACCTTCAGTCGCGGGGACAGTGTCAAGCATTCAACAGCAACCAGTGCCACTTTTTTCAGGGTCTTTGGAGACAACGGCTGCATCAGATCGCTTCTTACAATCCCAAAATATTGCAATGCCAGATGAAGTCCCTTCAGCATTTTTTAATAATTTGTGAGCTTTTGTCGTTATACCTGTGGTCGAGTTTGTTATGTTATATTGCTCACTGCTCACTATTGAAATAAAATTGTTCCACGTGATTAAAGTATTTTTAATTTATCAGGTCAAGGCGTAAGCTACAGTAGGAACTGAATAAATGTTAAGATGTCGGTATAGGCCGTTATACGTGGTCTACTAAACAGTCACTACGATGTTTAAGCATACATTTCACTTAAAGCTTTGGTTAAAGTTAAACCATGGTTTGTTTACTTCGCCCCTGGTCCTCGTTTGCGCGAGCTTCCTAATTTACTCGTGGGTGCGTTCAAGTGAAGCGGTTTCGCTACCAGGATCAACATTAAAACTTAAAGTGTAGCCAATTCTCACATAAATGAAAGCAGTATTTCCGTTTATTTTCTGCAATCCACATATTACAATCAGACATAAACACAAGCACAAAAAACATCTCAGCTTCTAGTTATAGTAGAAAAATTGCTATGTTTACTTGCATAACCAAAAAGAGTGCGCAATAATCTTTTAAGACTAGAGCAAAAACTAATACATCTATTCTAATTCAGCTTCTGGTTATTCTAAAAAACTAAATAAACTAATTCTAATTCAGTTCTAACTCTAAAACTAAGAATTCTAATTCTAAAACTAATTCTAAATTCTAAAACTAATTCTAATTCTAAAAACTAATTCTAAAACTAATTCTAAACCTGTTATTCTAATTAGTATTAATTCTAATTCTAAATCTGTTATTAAAACTAAAAGTAATTCTAAAAATAATTCTAATCTTCCAAATCTAATTCTAAATAAATTCTAATTCTAAATTTTAAAAAAAATAAAAACTAATTCTAAAACTAAGAATTCTAATTCTAAAACTAAATAAACTAATTCTAAAAAACTAAATAAAAATAAATTTAATTAATTCTAAATAAATTCATTCTAAATCTAAAAAATTAATTCTAATTCAGTTTCTAGTTATCCAGAGTTTCACTCAGTGCTCGTAAGAAAGTCAGTTACGTTCGACGAACATGGTCTATCTGCCAACTTAAGGAGCCCAAATCGCTATTGACGTTCTCCATAAGACTATCTCTCATACGCAATGCATCGTCACTACGGCGCTGTCCTCTCAGTGCCGCCACTCGGGTGACACGCATCTTCTGCAGAGTTGGCACACTCCCTGCGCCAATAGCCAGGAATAATGTCGCCAGTTGATCTTTCGGAATCAATAAACCCAGCAGGGCAATAGCTGGTGTTATCTATTTGCCGAAGGTAATTGTGTAAGGCAATGGTGGCCAAAACAATCTTTTCGACATTTTCCTGCTTAGCGTGAATAGGAGTAGTGAAAATTCTCCAACGCGCCACCAATACTCCAAAAGCGTTTTCAATAACGCGGCGAGCTCTCGAGTGACGATAATTGTATACGGACTTCTTTTCATCTAGGGCAGCAGTACCTGCGTACGGGCGCATCAAGTACGTCTTCAGGGGGAATATCTCGTCCCCAACCAAAAAATACGGAAGTGGGTCGAAAGCACATCCATCTAGAGTGGTTGGGTTGGGGATGTTCAATTTTTCTTGCACAAGCTTCTTTCCCATCTCACTACTGAGCAACACCCCACTATCATTGTTGCTCCCGTACAGGCCCAAATCGAACATTGTGAAACAATAATTAGAATCACAGACAGCCAGCAGCACCATGCTAAAGAAACCCTTATAATTGAAGATATGCTAAAGAAACCCTTTATAATTGAAGTTTTGAAATTGCAAGCCACTCACGAGATGATGTCGGCGTGTTCACGTAAACAGGAGCGAGGACGTCGTAAATAGCTTCGCACGTTTCGGGAATAATTTTTGATATCGTTTGGCGACCAATTCGATGCTGCAAGCTTAAAGAAATATGAGATTCGCCGGTGGCTAGATGGCGCAACGTTACAGGCAATCGATGTTGCGGTGGAATGGGCTCTCTATAATTAGTAGAAAGCTTAGCAATGCGAGGTGCAACTAAAGATAGTAAGTGCTCCATTCGACCTGGTGTCATTCGCATGTATCTAAAATACATTTGCTTCTCACCCATAGCCAGTTCTCGAACCATCCTGTAGCTTCCATTTTCTTTTTCTTTAAAAGCTTCTCTTACCCACATGCTATGTTTTCGTCTTTTTTCAGCCACAGCAAAAACCATAACCGCTAGGCATTCATCTTCGCTGCTTGAACTGCCGGAGCTCATGCTCAGACGATTGCAATTTCAAAATGAATTATCTAGAGCCAAGCTAACTTAACTACGAATTTAGCTATCTTAGCCTATTATCACGTAACACAGGACATTATTCAGACTGGACTGAATTCGGCCTACCTACCTGAATAAGCCTACGTAGGCCTATTAGCAGAGGTGCTGTAAGATGCTCACTGTTGCTGTATTAATTTGGACGACGACCGGTGTTATTTGCCTAGCTCCACCAGTATTAATTTACAAATGGAGATTACGGTATTAATTTTTTTGCATTAATTTCAAATGAATACTGGTGGAGATGGCGCAATTACGAGCGCGATTAGCGAAATCTCGACGATCAAAATTCTAGCTCCACCAGTGTTAATTATAACAAAAATAAATTATCACCGCACAAATTGATACCGTCAGTAAGAATTTTAAATTCTCACTGGTGGAGCCATAGCTTAAGGAAGTAGTACATTATGCCCGTGTTCTTACGACAAAATTCATGCGAACATTATGTAAAAATGCATGCTTTGAGCGTAATTAATTAGTTGACTTAATTTCTCTATTTTATGTTATCACGCAGCCTTTTTAAGGGAAAGCGAAGAATGCACCTTACACAACGAACCTCCTCTTGCTTAAGAGTTGCAGTTGTTTCAAAGTTTTTTCGTTAAATGTATCTCATTGCATCTTTTATTGTGAGTTGAGAATATTCAGAGCAGATTCAAGCATTGTAAAGTAGCTTATCGAGGTTTTAACTACGAAGCTTGATGAGAATTGAACCAAATACCTTGCAGTGGTGGCTGTTGTAAAAAATAATTCTTTTAACTACAATGCCACATTCCGGGTTGGTCATTCGAATGGTGGAGCGGTTTCTGATGCCCGACAATGCAATTGCGGTACAATCCCGCAAACTGTCAGAATACTGAAGATCATATAAAAGCAAAAACAAACTTTAAGACCCTTCTATTGCAAATGAGAGGTTCTACTAAGAAAGACATTCCGTAAAAAGATGAGGTATAATTTTGACTGCGAAGGAAAAGTAAAGCCACAATAATTCTCATAATTGGACGTTTTGACAACATAGATTCAACTGTCATCATCAGCAATGTATGCTAGTACAAAAGTGCAAGTATAGGCCTACATAATGCTGAAGATGACTGCTGTATCTATGTTTTACCTGTTGTTAATACTTACAATTTTTTGCAGATTTTTATTTAACCGATCAGATGGCCGAGTGAATAGAGCGTCTACTTCTGGATCGGTAGACTCGGGGTTCGATTCCCAGTCGGGTCAAACCAATTACCTTAAAATTGGTATTCACAGCTACCCTGCTAGACGTTCAGCACTAAAGGGACATTGTGGAGCAAGCCCACAAGTTCGCTTGTTGTGTCGTTGGGAAAGGCACTTAACAGGATTCCTTCATCTAAGTGTGGTAGACGGATGGCCGGCAACTCCAAAGCAAGCTCGTATAGCGCTTGGTCGCTGTCTCGTGATAGGAGGATAAATATGCAAATCAATAAACAAAAGAAATTATTGTACAGCTTAGCGTACACTGCTGATGATGACAGCTGAATATATGTTGTGGAAAAGTTAAGTTACGAGAATTATTGAGACAAAATTTTTCCTACAAAAATTATTTTCGTCCCATGTTAACGTATTACGAGTTTCGACCACGTTTTTGACGATGGATTTTATTGTTAAAAGTTTTGTTTAAGAAAGATAGTTGGATGTGACGACATTTCAGCTCCACCACTATTAATTCCTAAATCTTGATGTGGTATTAATTTTTTTTTTTTTTTTGCATTAATTCAGAGACAATTCAAAACTCACGCTGGTGGAGCCAACCACGGCTTGTTCGTGATCCAGTCGGTTCCACCAGTGTTAATTTTAGTAAAAATAAATTATCACCGCCCAAATTAATACCACAAGTGAGAATTTCAAATTTTCTCTGGTGGAGCCCTAGCTTAGGTATGACTGGCCCGCGAGATGACGTAGGTCCCGTCTATTTCAACAAGGAAAAGCCACGGCTAGTTTTTTGCTCTAATCTGAGGATTATGACAAAAGAAAGCTGAGCGTTGTGTCCGAAACTGGTTCGACTAGGCAAGCAAATTTTTTGTTGTGACTGAAAATTTAGTTTTCCCTTAAACCATTCCAAAGCGGCACACGAATAGTTTTTTAACATTTTTTTAACCAAAGATAAGCCTATCCATTTCAACGAAGAAAAAATCACGCAAATTATTTGAAAAATTTTATGCGACAATGTTCAACACGCAAAGTTTCAATAAGCAAGGGAAAGGCCTTGGTATCGGAACTGCAGCAATTTTGGACTGGGTGCTTGTTGTTCACGTCATCAAAGCAAATTAAATAATAAAATGAGATCTTCTACTGGCATTCAAGAGCGGATCCAGAAGATTTTGGTGGGGTGTGATGCAAGTTTGAATTAGGTTAAATGGTATGCAATTACAAAGACGTAGAACCTTTAGACCCTGAAAAGGGCGTAAATAAGCCCTTTAAAAATGTTTCATGCCCGGAGCGTACTCAAAAAAAAATTTTTAGGAAGGTAGCACTAAATTTCGATATTTTGTAAGCGTATTTTTTTCTGCAAAACCAAATGGAAGCAAGTTGAGAAACAAAAACGGCTCTACGAGGTTTTGGGGGCATGTTTCTGGGAAATTTTTGAAAATTTACATACTGCAATGGCCATTTTAGTGTTGTTTGAACAATTTTCAGGCCCATTGTGTTTAATATTTTGCCCCTTATTTTAAGAGCTTCACCAAGTGTGATGCATTTTCTTCGCACATTTTCGATTATGTGTGCTTAAGGCGTACGCTAAGGCTTATTGTTATCAAATAGGTTCAAAATTATAAAAAAAATTGTATTTATTGGTACCTAAAACATTTTTGAAATCGGCTGGTTAGGGAGTGCATGTCCCACATCCGTCCTGTTGTCAGTTGATTATTGACAAAATCACGATTACTGGTAGGCTACTAGTAAATTTTTTACTGATGTTTTATCTACTGTCGTTCGTAGGGCTAAGGGGGGGCTTCAGCCCCCTTAGCCCCCCTCCTGGTTGCGCCTACGATTATGACGTTATCGCACGTGCGAGATCTGACATAAAAGCCCGGGCGTCACATGTGGCTGCTTGACTCGATGACCTTACGGTTCCTTATTTCAAGTTGTCGCAATATGTCATCCACAGTGTGCAGAATAATACTGCTATAAACATTGCGACCGTTGTCAAGTGGATGGCAATCAACGAGGAATGTCTGATTTGGAGCATCTAAGCTGGCCCACAAGCACACTAATATACTTTTGCTTAGCAACCTCTGCTTCATCCACAATCAAAAAAAATTTTTTGTCACGGAGTAATTCTTGAATTTGTTCCTCTTTTTGGGATGCCAATTTAGCAACATATGCCCGGGCTGCAGTCTCCGAAGGCAATACTTTTCCCATTCTAGCGAACAGAGACTTTAAAGAAGGATGGTTCAGTTTATGAAGTGGGATATCTGCAGCTAAGAATGAAGAAACAACCTGTTCCTTGAAGTTTACTTGATCGAAATGCAAAAAGGTTTGCTTACTTTGAGATTTGCTCTTCGTCTCCAATTTTCCTTGGTGTTGCTTACTTTTTTGGTGGCTTTTCGCAAAAAACTTCTTGTCGCATTTGACTAACACGTTGCAAAGGTTGCATCGCAAGTCGCCGGCAGGAGTTGCCGAAAACTCATTTGGATATTCCTGGCAAGTTTGCCTAACTTTCGCTATAGAAGATTTGGCTTGTTTTGGCATACTTTGCTTTGCAAGTTACAACTTAAAAGACCACGTGTAAAGAGCGCAAGGCTTTTATAGGATTAGATTAATTGTCTAACAATTATGTATTTATGCATCAACAATGACGTTTCATGCATAATAAGTGCTATTTCCTTCTCAATTACCGTACGCATTATTGTGACGGTAGTGCAAATATTGCAACTATTTCAAAAGTTTAAAATGAAATAAAACTGCGCATAAAATTTTAATAGCAGCTCAAAAATTCAAAAATATGTTTAAAAAATATATATTTGTTCGTTTTTGTAAGGAAATTTTTGATAAAGACAATTTTGACAAATTTTGACTTTATGCAAAATTTTGACTTTATTTTGACTTATAAAATCTACCAAAACAGACTCCTGAACACCTGAAACGAACGTTAGCACACATTTGATCATGTAACAAGGTCCTGAAAAAATTTTGACTTCATTGACGTTAGCGGGCCTTAATAATGGTTTTTGCAACTAGGCACGAAATTTCATTTTGGTAATGATGAACGCATTTTTCAGGATTTAAAAACTATTTCAGCAATTCGAATAGGTAACCGTTTCAGTTTTCGAATCGCTAAAACAAGTTCGAAAAAAATTAAAACAGCGTTTGCAGTAACAAAATGAAGTTTTGTACCTGGTAGCGAAAACCTCCATGGCTCTGGTTTCAGCCGAACCAGACTCTAATCTACCAAAACGCTTCAGATGAAACTTATGATACATGATTGGCTACAATTGACACAGCTGAAACTACACTTCAGCGAAAAAATAAAAAAATTAGATGAATTAACAATGAATTAGAATTTGCACTATTGTGAACGATAGGCAGAAACACTATTGTAAACGATAAAAGAGTGTGACGTTTTTTTGAAGCAATTTCGATGTAATTTTGTCGTGATTTTTTGTGGTACTAGCGGCCAATTGTAATCTCTCAAGCCCGAGTCACACGGCTCTAATTACAAGCCGCTAATATTCGCTGCTAATATTATCTAGCTAGTATTAACTACAAAACATGGTCACACGAGGCGATTGCGTGCATATCTAGCTAATATTAGCCACAAACCGTGATAGGTATGATGAACCTTTCTGTACTAAAACGATAACGATAATCAGTATGTTCAAAAAAGCCTGGGCGATATCGATAAATCTAAATTTTTTAAAGCGATATTGGTAATCGATAAATTATTGCCGATAAAATTTTCCGATAAATGCAAGGAATGATTCTCTCTCAGAAGCCACATTCCTCAACAATGCATTTGCTCCACCAAACCATACAAGCAGGAGCGTATTTATAAAGGGGGCACTGTACCATACCCCCCCACCTTTGGCCCTGTAATAAAGTGCTAAAACCTAACTTTCAGCCTATAATTTCTTGAACTAGTAATAGTTGCAGCCTCCTTTCACTCATAAAGTGCTAAAACCTGACTGCACTCACTGTATGCTCTTTTTCGATAAAAAAAAGTGTGCTAAAATGAGTGGTTTTTATGTGAAAACCGCAAAAAATCGTTGGCAGCTGGGGGCTGCGCTCTATGCCCCCAGACTGCCTTAGCCGCCGGCGGCTGGAGGCATAGCCTCCAGATCCCCAGTTGTACCCCCCTCTCCTTTACCAAATCCTGGGTGCATCACTGCATATGTCAAATGCGATTGGCTCCCACCGTGAATCAAACCCGTCACGAAGAATCTGTCACCTGCACGCGGTGCTGTTAGGCCGCGGAAGTTATAGTTTGCGATGAGTTTTTGTGATATAGACGACATACTATAATTGTAAAGCTTCCGCTCTTCACTTACGAAAGTATGAATCGCCTTGCGCAACCGCGTCATGAGTGCATGACAACAATTAAGTTAAAATCCGGCTAAGTGTTTTACCCCTCCCCCATTAAAAATTCCTGCCTACGCCACTGATGAAACCTCAAAATTCCACTGATCTCTCCTGCTTCAAGCTACTGTTGGAATGCTGTAACTGGTCGCAATTGCATACTCGCAGTTGCGCAGCCACAAATATCGGATAAACACGTTTATGATTCAACATTGTCTTTAATTTCTTAAGACGAAGTTAAACGAAATATTGATGAAGCAAAAATCTTAATTTTCAGCTTATAATGCGCTTTTATGCATAGCATAGACAGGGCCATCAAAATGATGCAACTTTACCTAAGGGGCACATAAACTCCGGAAAATTGGTAATACTTAAAAGTATATTAAGCTCAAATGCTGTTATATTTTTTTATATTCTTTCGCTGTATTTCGTAAGATATGGGCTAATGGGTCTTTAGAACAGCATGATGACTTACGTTAGGGGCCCATGCGCTCTACAAAAGTGATTACTTGAAGAATATTGAGCTCCAATTAATGCTGTTTTAATTGTTTTTTTTTAAACTTGCTTTGGTTCCATTTATTTCGTTATATAATATGGGCTAATGAGTGTTGGATCATGAATGAGAAAGTGAGGTCTCGAGTTCAAGCAACCGAAATGGGATTCTTGCGAAGAATTAGCGGTTTGACCTTGTTGGACAAGGTTAAAAGTGCAGATATTCGTGAATCTCTAAACATCGAAGCGCTGCTTCTCCGACTAGAAAGATCGCAACTGCGTTGGTATGGTCATGTGACACGAATGTCCCAGGAAAGAACAGCCAAAAAACTGTTCTGTTCAACACCGATTGGTCGAAGGCCTAGAGGCCGTCCCAGAACTCGATGGCGAGATTACGTAGAAGATCTTAGTTGGTGTCGCTTTGGCATCCCAGCAGAGCATCTATCCTTTGTTGCAGAGGATCGAGATGCTTGGAGGCTCCAACTTGAACTGCTGCCCCCGCGACCCCCAAGGATAAGCGGGTCCAGAAAATTGATTGATTGAATATGGGCTAATGGGCCTTTAGAACAGCCTGATTTATGCTGGGGGCCCATGCACTCTATAAAATTAATGTTTGGAAGTTTCTTTGCTGTACTTATTCCATAAAACATGGGCTAATGGTAGAGCTGGGCATTCCGCAAACAGTTTCGCAAATTCCGCAATTGCGAAATTTGAATTGCGCTTTAAGTAAATTGTTTTACCACTTGCGAAATTTGCGTTGCGCTTTAAATTTTTTTTGCTGCTCGCGCAATTTGCGTTGCGTTTTAAGCAAAATTTTTGACCAACTGCGCTATTTGGGTTGCGTTTTAAGCTAAATTTTTGACCAGTTGCGCAATTTGTGTTGCGTTTTAAGGAGAGCTGGGCATTCCTCAAACAGTTTTGCAAATTTCGCAAATTCCGCAAGCTACAGCATTGGCAGTGCTGCAGCAAAACAGTTCGAAGATCTGCCGGCAGTTGTTGCTAAATCACTTTACGAGTGAGTGGAACGGACCAGAGGGAAAGTGACGCCAAATTGCTTTCCCTCTTTACATCGGGAAGCATGGATCTGCGGATTTAAAAAATATAACACGGTCTCAAGCTTAGCAGCAGTGTGAAGAGTATTTTCCGTTGGTTCGGACGAGCGTCGCTGACTGCAAAAAGTTTGCTATAGCAAAACACCTTCGAACCGAGCAAGATTAAAAAAGCTTCCAGAGCGACCTAAATGCTGGGGGCACAGTCTTGCCCTGAGCCAGCCCACCATGAAACCGAAACCGAAACTGGAACCTATTTTTCAACAACCGTAAAACCAAACCAAAACTGCAAACCTCACATCTGAGTTTCAACACACCGAAACTGAAACTGACACCCTAACGCCAAGTAGCCAGGTTTCCACCTTTGGTGGTGATAGATAAGGCAAGATGACGTGATGGGATGCAGGTTTGCCTTGTTGGGGGGCTCGGTCACCCTAGTTCCAAAAAAACTGTTTGTAAGGGAGGCCCAGGGGGGCTTTTAAAATTGGTCAAGTCCTTAATTGTGAACGTTTAGACTTCCGAGTCGAGGTTCTTAAGCTGGGAGGCGTAAAAGGTTTGCAAGGGGGGCGTGAGCATAGCAATAATGTAATGATTGAATGTATATTTTCAAATCTTTTTTTCGTCAAAGATCAAAACTTATTTCCCCAAAACAGCTGCATCCTTCCCATTAAGTCCTTGTGAAATGTCCCTGTGAACAAAGTCCAAGTCTTTGTGAACGAATCTCGTAAAAGGTTTGCGGGTAGGCGAGAGCTGAGCATAGCAGTGACTTAATGATTAAACGTGTATTTTCAAAACTTTTTTTCGTCAAACATCAAAATTTGTTTCCCAGAAACAGCTGCATCCTTCCCATTAAGTCGATTAAGACATTGCAAATAAATTGTAACATTTTCTGCATGTTTTTTGAAGCGTGATGGGCAGAGCCATATCAAGGCATCTCTGCAGATCGGTGCCCCCCAGTCAAGAGTGGGGGTATTTGTAGAGACCCTACAATATTGTTGCATGAGACTCACAGTTAGAGACTAAATATTTCTAAGAAATTTTTGTCAAAAAGTTGCTGAAAAAGCACTATAATCGCAATTACATAATGTAAACTGCAATTGAATTTTCAAAAATGTTTTAGGGGAGCGTGCTCCCGGACCCCCTAGAGTCATCATTGATTTGTATTCTGCTTCAAATTTGCTCTGATTTTGCCACACACCGAAAGAAACTGCGTGTATGAAAGCTTGGGGGCGTCCATCCTGAGGAAATTTTTGGATACGTCCCGTCAAATAATGCAGCTAATGAGAAAAGTTAGTAACCGAGTCGAAAAAGCTTTAAACTGCCCCAGTGCTTGTAGATATCAAAGGGCCCCATCGGGAGCTTTTTTGGGGGGAGGGCAACAGTCTTCTCACGGCGCTGGTGATGAGGCGTGAACAAAAATAACTAACGCCAAAGGGGGCGTGACTGAAAAAGTTTTAAGAACATCTAGCATAAAATAATAGATTTTTTTTTTTGCATTATACTGGGATTCCTAGTTCGATTTTTATCAAGGCACCCCAGGTGGGATGATAGCTGCTCCTCTGCGCCGCTCTTACAAAAGACTCCTGCTGTCTGACCTCGCTCCGAACAAAGAACTACTTAGGAAACAAGCCATAGTCAGCAAATTGGATTACGCTTTAGTTTGTGATGAAACTTCCAGTTGCGGTTGTGGTTTATCATTAAAAAATACTGTTTGCGCTTATCCGCTCCAAAATTTTAATTGGGACTTCGCGATTGTGCTTTACCGTTTTAAAAATCTGCTTGCGCAATCTGCGGTTGCGCTTTCACTGCTAAAAAATCTATTTGCGCAATTTGTGGTTACGCTTTCACAGTTAAAAAATCTAATTGCGCAAGTTACGGCTATACTTTTTAATTTCAAATTTTTGTTTGCGAAATTTGTGATTGTGCTTTTTTACTTTAGAAAATCGTTTGCGGAATTTGCGTTGCGCTTGATTGATTGTTTTTTAAGTGCCCAGCTCTGAAGGGCCCCTAGAACAGCATGATGACTTATGTTGAAAGCTTATGCGCTCCATAAAATTGATTGTTTGAAGTATAATATTATTAAGCTCAAATGCTGTTTTAATTGTTTTTTTAACTTGTTTTGGCTCCATTTATTTCGTTAGATATATGGACTAATGGGTCCCTGGAACAGCGTGGTCCCCGGGGTCATTTGCCCCCCTGCCCCCTCTCATGGGCCCTGCTTCCGAATCCCCTAGTCAAGAGCCTTTCTTGTTTCTCAATCAGCCTCAAATTAGTTTTGCCGTAAAAAAAACGTTTGAAAAAATGTGAAAATTATGGCCCACTCTTTTTGAAATTTCTCGCTATGCCACTGCATACAAGCTTTGGCTTATACACGTCTTCTGATCCACAACCGCTTTTTCTTGATTTTTTTATTTTGTTTAACTCGATTCTGTAGCAGTCTTTGCAGCTTTGTATTTGTCTTTTTAAAGTTTCTTCGGCCGGAATTGGCAGCTCTGGACAAGCATTTTTCGGTCCCTGAAATAATCTTTTAAAACTGTGCTCCCTGGCATTTTTTTAAAAGTAATTTTGATTATTTGTGTTTTTTATTGTAGGGAGCGAATCCTAACTTTCTTGACGATTGCTATTAGAAAGAAACTGATTACTGACGATCGATGTTTTAATAAAAGTTTCAACTTTCATTTATCAACTTTTGTTTATTTTTTCTGACTCTTCGGTAATGTTAATGAAGCAGTATCTCAAAAACTTGCAATCTTGCTTTAAAAAAACGCTAACCCGCTTCGACAAGAGCAAAATTTAGTGCGTCTTTGAAACTTCATTATTTTGATAAATCCATTCTAACAACAACATGGCGTTTATTTCACAACAAAAAAGCATTTTCAATCTACGCAAAACACCTTGAACAGCGATTATTTTAGCCCAGCAAACAAACAAACAACTTTTCAAAGAACAAGCATCAACCGGTGCTGAACACCTTTTGGAACACCTGCATAGTTAAGATCTTACACACAGGCACACTAAACATTAGAACAATTCGGGGCCACCAGAGAATTTTGGGAGCCCGAGGCAAAAATGAAAATAGCCTACTAATGATTTAAAAACAAAAAAAAACATGTCAACTGCTCTCATGGTGAGCTCTGGGTAAATTATTCCCCTCCCCCTCAGCGGTATCATTTATTATACAGTAAGTATAATATGAAGCGAACAAAACAGCGGTACTATTTTCATGTTTATGGTTATAAGTACTACCAGATCAGTTCATTAACATCTTTTTTATGATCTTAGAAATAAAAAAAAACTCTGGTACTTTTTTACTATGTAGCTAAACTGAGGCTAGCCTACTTCAGAGAGATTTAGACATGTCAGCAATTGTCTTCTATCGTGTCAAACTGAAACACTTACAGCCAGGATCGGATTTAGACAATGAGCGGAGGCCCCATAAACTATTTCATCATTGAGGTCCCAGTGATCAATGATCAGACACATCTCTAGTTCTTTACGCATATAAAGGTCTTGATGGTTGATTTCCAAAAGAAAAAAAAAAGAAAAGGTCTTCGTTGTTCGTGACGAGACCCCTTATTTCTTCGATGCCCTGTAGATTCACTCCTGCTTACAGCGACTATAGACTTTAAAACATCATCACAGTTTTTATATACGTAAATATAGACATCATCACAGTTTTTATATACGTAAAGTTGATTACTATGAAAACAGTATGCTACAAATAAACTGATATGATAATCACTATTTTGTCAAAGTTTAAGTCTTCTTTTAGCAAATTTCACCAAATTTTCACATGGCTAAGGCAATTTTTTTGATGAATCTAACGTGGTCGGAATTTTGCTCACGAAAGGCTAAAATGACAAAAATTAAAGATAAAAATATACTGTTAAACAAAACACACTTAATACTGTTGAACAAAAACAGTAATCGCAAAACAAATTGTGGTAAACAAAACCAAAAGCGCTAATGTAATTATTCTTTGCACACAATTACAAGGAAGCTACTTGTACAAATTGACTCTTCATATTTACTTGTGCAAAAATATTGGTCTGCTGTAACTTGAGCGTAATCACTTCAATTTCAGCTTAAGTACGCATTAAGGCATAATGTTGTCAGCAATTAATAAGAGCTTAATTTTTAACTTAGCATTGCCTAAATCTACTTGAGTGACTATTTTTATGCGACAATGCATATTATTCAACAAAACAAATTTGCAAAGTTAATGTTTTACGTTGATATTAAAAATTAGAATTGGTAGTATAGCTTTATAGCTATCAGCATTAGCACAATAAGGACGATGTTGCTATAAAGCATAGCCCCTCTAGAGCTTCCACTCATGGTGCTGGATATCCATGATAATTGGGGATAAACTCTAGTGTAGACTCCAGGTGCCCGGGGCCGAGCACATCCAATTCCAAAAGAAGTTAAACCGATCAAAATCCATGGCTGGCCAGAAGAAACTCGCCACGCCAATGGTCCACCACTGTCACCCTGACAGCTATCCACACCACCACTTTCCAGCCTATAAACAAAGCAATTAACGTAGCGAAAATGTTTTCCACTTTTCTTCTGCCATATTCCCATATTCTTCATTGTGTGCGTAACTGTTACAGCGTTACTGACGTGTACAAAATAGGTAATGCTCGTCAGTTGCAAGCTGAGCGAAGTTTTGTTTTACAAGCAACGGTGAAAATGAGTTACTTACCCGGCACATATTTGCACCGAACCATAGAGGGTTTGTCCAAGCGAAGCATACCATGCGTTGCATTGCAAATCGCTCACCAGGGGCACAGAAGCCTTCATCAGCGTAACAGCAACATTTCCGTCTTCTGCAAAGTCATATTATATTAAGTTTATCATGCAGACAGCCTCTAGTCACTTCACTGCTTCCATCTTTAAAGTTTCGTCAATCCAGTAGGATGACCAACGTGTAGGCTACTCAGGGCAATAATTTGTCAGAAAGAACTGTTTACTTGTGGTTAATAACTCTTTCAAATTATCAAACCACAACAAATTATCGATATCAAACCCGTAAAATATCGGAGAGCATATCAGTTTCTTATTGCGTAGGCTTATGCCTCTTACGATTTTGCATTTTTTGATGGGATGGTACAGTACAATAAAATTATCTAAAACATTATCTAAAACAATGATGGACCAGTCGGTTAATGTATTTGTGAAGGACACCCTATCGGCTCGGAAGGTTTGAGGTTCGATTTCCGGGCCGCTGGGGTTGGTTAAATTCGTCGCCAACGTCTAAACTAGCCTTCACTGCCACGTTTCTCGGGAGTTGAAGCTGTGTTGTCCAAACACTAAGCTGCAAAGATGGGCCCCGCACGCGTCGTCGTAATACCGCGAGTATATCGAAGATTTTATTTTTTAAAGACTTAAAAGTTCAAACAAGTAAATCGTTGTTTAGAATTCAGATTACGCGTAAACGCAATATTTATAGTAAATGCATAAGAGTGGAGACGATTATTTCTCAAATCTAAATCACGATTTGCATCGGTATTCCTTACCTGCGGTGGCACCCCAGCCAGTAATAGTCAAGGAGGATTGGCCGGTAACTAAGTTTTCGGCTGGTGCTGTTGGGAGACTGATGGGAGCAACTGATGCAGTTGCCGTGATGGCAGAACTCAATTGTATCAGACTAATGTCATTCTCAAACGTTTCTGGGTTGTAGGCTGTAAAACGGAAATGCTTTATTACTTTCGGATAATCTATACTACCTAAAGTGAGTTTTTCATCCAAAACGACGAAGAGTATAGGCCTATCAAAAAGTATTTTATCATGAAAGAAAAATATCTTAAAGAGGTAACGCGAAGAAAAAAAGTAACCAGAATAACTTTGGCAGCCATTTCCTGCTTGATTATGAAAAGTTAAATTTGCATCCTGCAATAAGTTGACTTAAAACTAAAAAGCCACTGAGCTAGAGCGAGCGCAAGTATATATATAGCATAGACAAAAATACTTTTTAAGGAGTGGTAGGAGGCAAAAATGATTAGTATTTGCACACTCAGGCAGAAACCTTATGGCAAACTTGTTTCGTATACCTAGCCGACTTAGGACGACTCGAGTCCACTTTTTGAAGACTCGGACTTGGACTCGTGCCTGCGGAACTCGGACTAGCACCCAGACACGTAAAAACTGTTAGGACTCGGACTCGTGAGTACCTCAGCAGTTTGTTGAGTCAGTTTCACAACGTTTTAAAAAATTGAGATGAAGCGAAAAGAATTGAAAATGACGATGTTTGCGAATTAATTACAATATTGTTGACTAATTGTGGATATTTTTGTTAATATCTTGTAACTGCGGTATAGTATAGTATCAACGTTATATTTCTCAAGAGGTTATTGCTGTAGCAATGTAGCATGTATGATTAAATTAGCTTCAATTAAGAGTTTTCGAGACGAACATTACGTCATGTACGTAATAACCGCAATAATTATTGAAAGACCACAAACGGATCGTGATCTGGAAGAAAGACAGACTCTGGTGGAGCGATAGAAAATCTATTCTAATTCATGAAAATATTGATAAAACTGTACGCTGATAAAAAATACTGATAAATACTGATATAGTAATAAAACCGGTTTATCCTTTTAAAACTTTCCAATCCCTCTGCATTGTCCTTCAGAGATTCGCATGTCGAATCAGCAATCATGTTGATCACGCATGAACTCGAGTACGAAGCAGGAAACTCGCAACGCAGGACTCGCACTCGTAACTTTAAAATTGTGTCGTACTCGGGCTCTTAAAAATGGCAGAGTTCACAACACCGATACCTTGTGAGAAATAACTTGTCAGTTGTCAATCCATGATTTTTTTTCAAAATTTTCTTTCGGCCAAATTTTCGAATGTTCATAACGAGAATTTACTGCCCACTTAACAAGGACAAACAATACTACAATTAAACTTTGTTAAGCGTGCATCAATTGCATTTACAGTACCTACCTGGATGGTTGTACAGAAATGCCGCAGTTCTTTGCTCGAAGCCACTTGTCTGAAATTGGTTGATCGCACCGAAACGCATAGACAGACCAGAAGCGCTGGCACTAAACAAAAAAAAGTTAATTTTAATATGATTAACTATAATTATGCAACTCATATGATGGCGTTTTTGATCTTTATGTATCTTTTGAAAATTTAAAAAATGTATGGCCACAGTCCTATTTTCAGTTTTCTTTCTTCTTACTAAGAGCTGCTCCTCTTCTCCCACGTGCAATAACGTTAATTGTTTTGTTGCTTCACTTTTTTTTGTACAGTTGTAATATTTCCTTGGTCTTATCGTATTCTTCGTCGCGTCGACGGTGCGGAAACAAAGGACACTATTCTGCTACTGCTACTACAGAGTGTAGGATACATTTTATCAAGTGTCAGAAAAAATATATACATTGGTCAAATGCTTGATTAACCCCTTCTTAATTATTTACATTTAGTGTTGACCAAAAACCGACTTCGCCTTTATATTTAATTTCGCAAACACCACTTGTAGATAATGACCAAACTATTGGCATCTTTTATTCAATCAACCAAGAAATTTAAAATTACCATGCAAATACCGAAAACAACAGAAAGGCCGACGTTAGAGATTTGGTGAGTTAATAATTACAATGTCGTACTCATGGACGGATTCAGGCTTAACTTCCATTTAAATTTTTAGCCATACCAATTGATACTTTGGTATTTCAATAATGTATGCTCGAAAGTATCGAAATACTTTTAAATGTACAAGTCGCAAAATTAGATTGTTTTTTCATTTTTAGTTCACCAAAAAAAGTTTCCAGACCCGCGTTTGGTGGTATCGAGTATAACTTACCAATTTTTTACACATCTTTTAAAGAAGAATTTCTTAACCAGAGGTGCGGGGTTGATGAACATTGCTCTTTTATAGGACAGGCGAAGATTTTTTTTGCTCTCTGCTAGGTTTCGCGCGGAGAATTGGACATCTGCGGTCGTGATGGCCTTTTTTCTTTTTCGGTTTTCACTTGATTTTGTGCGGAGAATTGCACATCTGCGGACGCGATGGCCTTTTTTGTTAGGTTTTCATCGATATTTTTCAATTCTAAATGGGGGTGCGAGAATTAGTTGGTGATTCAAAAGAGGTGCCAGCAAGTAGCGAAAAGATTAAGGGAAACTTTTCAAAAAAGTCTTTAGCCGGTAAACCTTTGATCACCGAGAGCATAAAAAATTTCCCATTGTCTTGTTTGTCGAATCAACACAAAAGACCAGGACGTTTCCATGAAGGAGAAAACAATACAATTTCAGCGGACGAGTTTTGAATTACAACATGAATATCGAGGACATAATAGTTTTATTGTTTAAAGCGACATACACGAAACCAAATAGGACTTACAATATTACCGTATTTGTTTAGCATGAAAATGACTTGAAGACCAAAAAACTAAGCAATTCCAAGAGTCATGCTTTGGCTGTCGTACGTATGTAATTTGAAGGAAGATTATTTGCGTTTCATCAAAAAAATTTCAGCCTTTAAATTTTATGTCTGATAATGTTTTAGTATGTCACCAGTAAAAGAAATACAGCCAAAGAATCAAGAATCCTACGTTGGTTCACTAGATCCAGATCACGCGACCGATCATATATGGTGATAGGACAGAACGACTAGAGCAGTAGGCTTGGGTTCAGTTATGAGACTATGATTCGTGTCAAACCAATAACTTAAAATTGGTATTCACAGTTTCCCTGCTTAGCTGATCCATAACGTTGATAAATTTATCCATCGGGGTGGGTGAAAAACTGGCCCTGGCTTGTTGCGTCTTACACTCAAAAAGTTAAGCATTTTACTCATTAATTTCTCGCAACCCATAAAAGATCAGAGAGTGTCAAAAAACTGGAGCAGAATTCTCTAAGCTTTAAGTAAATTTTCAACCCTTATGTCAAGCTAATAACTGTGGATCACAACTGGAGGGTATTTAGGGGGGGGGGGGGGGGCATTGTGCCATGTCTCCTTTTGTCTTCATCTTTCAGTAAAAAGAACAAATGCTGCTAGATGGCTGAAATATGCCGGAATCTTTTGATGATTTTTGTAGTTTATGCCTTCTTTTTAAATTCTCTCGCTACCCCACTGGATCACATTATTAGCTTATCAATGTAAAATTAATATAGCTTAAATACAAAGACAATTAGAGGGGAGTGCTTAAACATAGGCCATACGCAATTTATTAAATGTAAACTGTATGTTTACCATTTCTGCCGGATGGATGAAAGACTGATCGCTTTGACTGAAAACCTTAAACGCGTCAATCGCAAGAAAAGAACAGTTACATAGTATTTTGGCGGATCGATGGCTTTGTATCTAACTGTCTATTATATATTAGCAACGCCATAATATGTCCAAAAATATAATAACTGCGGTAGAATTTAGTATCGATTCATAAAGATTTTTGTATTACAGAAAGAAATAGAAAGAGATTTTTGAATTACAGAAAGAAATACAAAAATATAAAATTTTAAAAACATGCCAACGCATCCTTTAGTTTTTAACTGTTTTTAAAAATTCCAAGGTCTTTCTGATTTGCTATTGCGTGGTGAAATTCCATAGGAGCCTCCATTTATTTGTCTGATCATTAATTTGTTCGAAAAAGCTTGGGGTGGGATTACATTACTCCATGTTTAAAATTAGATAATGGTGATTTTGAAGTAGCGAATACAAATAGCTCAAGAGATACTGTGCTACTGCTGTTCTTGAACTTGCTACAAGCGAATTTAAATAAAACTTTACTCAAAACGGCTAACGAAAATACTAAACACTCAGCACAATGTAGCTTTGCCACCCCATTTTGCTAGTTTCACCTTCACTGCAAAACACAACTTTAGGTAGAGTGAACATTTGCACAAACCACCTACACAAAAAGCAAACCTTTATTGAAACTTACTCAATGGTGCAGTGGGCTGCGGTTAAAACCCAACTAGAGTCGATGAGAACACAGCCACACTGGCCAGTACTACCGAAGTTAGAAGTTACAATAAGTAGTCCTTGGTAAGGAAACTCCCCACTGGCAGCGGCCGTTCCACCAACTATTCGTTCTTGCAGAGTACCAGGAGCTGAAAAATGTTTAGAAAAAAGTTGAAATTTTGAAAAGACGAAATTAAACATTGTTGTGCTAATGAGTATGTTAATCTCGGCCGTTTGACAACATACATACCCTTGTGAGATTTGTATGGCATGATTATTTAATTATGAAACACTTTTTTTTTCATTTACAGTAGCTGCCTATTTAATATCTATTCTCCTATCATCAGAATGCGATCAAAGCGTTATTACTAGCTCATTGGAAAGTTTCCAACCTCCTGTCTACCACTCTTTGATGCACCAGTACGACGTGATTAATAAAGTAGAGAATAGACGAATTGCTCATAGATCAGAAAAGCTTTAGTTCTCACTTCTTATTCCAGAGGTCGCTGACTTTACGGCTGAAGCTTCTAGAAAATTCTTATTCCATTGGATAAATGCCTACATATTTCTTAATGGAACTAAGCCAGTCTTTATGCACGCGTTAGCCCAATTTGGGAAAAGCTAGCAATATGAAATCCAAAAGAGTATGGGAACGCGTGAAATTTGATTTGTTAAAAAATTCATGCGCCCTACTGTAGAAGTTTTTCGTGTGAAAATTCTCAATTTTTAGAAAGTGCTACTCCTATATAGCCCAATTCTATTAAATTGAAAAAACACATTTCTTACCAACAATCTGTGGAATTTTTTCAACAGTCTGGGTTCCACTCATGAAATTAGGTAGAAGCAGAAAACAGAAAGCAAGGAAGAGCGACATCCTTTGTCTCTAGCTTTCCAACCCGACTTACTTGGTTACCAATTAAATTGGTATGAACTCAACTCTATTGTTCCTTCGCGAAAGCTTCTTTAGAAAAAAAAGATCGGCTTTTGTTACAATAAAACATCGAACAAATGTTCTTTCTTCGCTAACGCATCCAAGGATAAATAGCTTGTCATTGCCCGTCCGTATGCTACGATGACTTTTGATGACGTAGGCTATAGGCTATACGTGTTTTGTAAACACCTCCAAAACATCTAAATTTTTCAAATCTGTAAGCGTTTTTCTTTAATTTTGCATTGTATGGACTAAGCACTAGATGTGGCATAAGCACCTTTTTTGTTTTCTTTTCTTTTTTTCGTCTTTAATCATGCCGAATTAACTTCAGAATTTTCTTCCTCGAAGTCATGGTGAACGGCTGATACTACAATGTACTATATACAGTATAGCTTTGACTTTTCTGGGATGATATTCACCGCTAAATAATGCTGTAGAGAAATTTGGACCCGCAAGTTAAAAAAAAATTACGTCAAAAAGCACATGAAAGTAGCAGAGCGGTTGGTGCATTGGGCTCCGAAGCTGGCTTTGTGGGTTCGATGCGCCACTAGGTCATCCCTCCGTGATGCGCATATTTCACAAACATAAAAAAGCTTTAGCTGCAATTATGTGGCTTGGGAAAAAAAAACATGTCAAAAATAACGCAGAACCATATGTTCTTGACCATATTGCTTTTTGTTTTCTGATTTTACTACGATAAAGCAATCAAAAAATCTTATCTCGACCTAGGCCATCTTTTCCTGTTGAATGTTTTTAAACATCCAAGTCGCAACTATGGTATCAAAGTATTTTTTGCCATATATGACAACATCAAACAATAATAAATTGTTCTAACTTCTTCCTTTTTTTAAACCAATCGTTTTCTGCTGCTCAAACTATCTCACGATGAACGCAAAATGTTGAAGAAGATAACTGTATTGAAGTGATGGTTTTGGATACGTAAAACAATATATCGGCTATTTACACTTTCAAAGACAAATCGAACGAAAAAAGGTTACAGAGAAAAATCAAGCCAAAACCGTTTCCACAGCTGTACCTTTCAATGACACAGATTCAGCTGCCATCATCGGCTGTGTATGTGAACATGCAGCTTCGTGCTGCCCAGCATGCATTGCTGATGATAACAGATGAATCTATGTTGTTGAAATGTCCAGTTAAGAGAATTACTTTGGCTCTGTATTTCCTTCGTTAATTTTTTTTCGAACTTATAGTTCTTATTTTGCAAACATTTAAAATTATTTACAACATGAAAGCTTTAACACACTCTGTTTTTATTTATAATACAAAATTGGAAGAGATGATAAGCTTACGGTACAAAGTGCGTATTGTTAGATCTTCCATCTAAGCTTTAACCTACGGTGAAAATTTCTCATAGCTTAGCAATCAAAGTCAATAAAGCAACGCAAACACAAACAATAAAATTGAAATTATTCTGATGTTTTGCCTCGAACACGACATCGCTGTTGCTGGGAGCAGTTTTTACTGCAAGTTGTTTGTTACTATTTTAGTTCAGTTACTAAGCAATGTCAGGGCCCTGTTACAGACAGGGTGTCCCACTAATTAAAGCGCCGCTTCGGGAGTTAGTTCCTATTCGCGCTCATGGCCTTTAAAAGTTTTGAATTCAGTTTCGGTGGGGATTTACAAAAAATAAGCGGTTCATAACTTTACAATTCACCGATGCATTTTTCAATTGAATTTCAATTGCAGTATACCGGTACTTGATTTTAGCACCTGGTTTTGATTTTAGTTGTACATTAAGGTTCATTGCTGTGACCACAGTTAAAACTGTAATACACAAAAACAGATTTGTGTGTGCTACAAATTTGAAAATATTTGTGTTTGCAGCTTTTGAGAAAGCTAAATTTTTGCACCAAACGATGTAGGCTATTTGAATTGCTTCGCCTAAATAGTAGGCTATTATGCTGACTCAACTAAATCAAGGTTGATAAATTTTTGTACATGTTTACATGACGGTTTTTCCAAATCGATGCAAATTGCATTTAAGGCGCAGACTCAGTTTTGTAAAATTAAAATAAATTCATTGAAATAATCCCTCTGACAAAGGACCAGCCGTCTAGGTCTCAATTTAAAATCGTTGAGTTTGGCTTCAAACATTGAAATCTATGCCGGAGATCTTGCACTTCTTTTTTAACTTATGAGTATAAATCACAATCTAAATTGTAAATTTTATCTGTCAACATGTCCAATTTTAAAAGGCCAAAAGCTTACGGGCTTTTGCATTTTCTTTTTTACATTGCACTGATGTCACAATAGAAAAAAAAGCGAATATGACATCAAAAATTTAATTATGTTGCAGAAAGCCCGCGGTGTTTGTCTTATGCGATCATTTAAAAAAAAGTCGAGTAAAAGACATTGGTTAAACCTTAAAGACAATATTGGCTTTACCGCCCACAACTTGCATTAATGTATGATTTGTTGAACGATGAACTAATTAATTCATTTTTTTTTTTTGATTTACTAATCATAGCGTTATGCTTACGCTTATTCGACAATTATACTCAAAAAAATTACAAATTTGAAAACAAAAGAGTCACTAAACTTAAAACCATCATCAATCCCAAACTGAAACTTTTTTGATTCGATCCATTAGTTTTTATGGTGTCTTCAATCCACTCCACGTACATGGAAACTCTGGTATAAACGCCTGGTCGACCTGACTTTGCACAACCCTCTCCAAAGCTGGTAACTCCTTGAAGAACAGGGGTTCCACTAGCTGAAGAACAAGCTAAAGGTCCTCCACTGTCTCCACAACAAGCATCTACCTCTCCTGCTTGATATCTGTAATTTGAACAAATTAGGTTAGAGACTTGCTTGTAAAATTACATAGTATCAAATCAAATCTTCGTTATACTCGTTGTATTACGCCGAAGGGTGTAAAAAGTGGCGAGGCCCATCTACGCGACACAGCGCCTGGGCAACACAGCTCCGAAGAAACGTCACAATGGTGTCGAGCCGTTGGCAACACTTTTCCGATTTGATCAATCCGGGAATCGAACCGTTGACCTTCCGCACCAAGTGCGTGCGCTTAACAACTGAGCTAACCGGTAAGCAGCTATTGAGATTAAGCACGCTTGCAGCTTACAAGACATTACACTTCTAGGCTGGGCTAATGGAAAATTTATAGGAACAACATTCTTGTAAAAACCCATACGTTTTAGATTATTTAATCATCATAAAAGGGTCGTCTTATGACGTCTTATGACATCTGATAAAAACCCTTTGGATCATTAATTTTTAGTTCTTAGACTATATAGGCTCAGCTGCCATTGCATCAAAGCACAATAGGCTGATCTATCCCGTAGAATAGGGTAGAATTGCTGATATAAACAGTGTTTTGCGTTAACCCATAGTATTTAACAAGCTAGATTATTCATTTTGTGTTTTCTGACCATTTCATTACTGCAAGTATAAAATCAAATGCAAACATGATTCATTTAAGAGACTTCAGTTTCCAAACAGAAGAAAAACACTTTCTACTAGTGGTTCTACAACTGGGAATAACATCATTGTCAGGCTTCAGATTATTTCACGTATCCAACATACCCAGCACAGACTTGTTCAGCTCCTACTATAACTTTCGGCTCTACCAATGTGCTGTATAAGTCGTTGCAAACAGAAGTACTCATTATCGGAACCTCGGCTTTTTGTAGTGTTTCAGACCCCTCATCGGAATTTTCTGCAACAACAACACTGTGATTTCTAAACAGGGCGTGCGGTCAGGGAGGCAGATGAGACACTGTCTCACCTGTCTAAAAAATATGTCGAAGCAGCAAAAATTTTATCGCGGAATAAATAAATAATTTATGCGTAAAAACCAAAGTATATTGTTTTAAATAGTTATATCTTATCTCTTGAAATATTTGTTGACGCCAGCTATTTTACGTCATTTATGTTCCTGCACCCCACCGATGCTTCAGTGTTTCTATGACGTTATTCGCACAGAAAATTCACGTAGCTTTCTTCGAATCTTTGTTTGTGTACATGTGTGAGGCAGGGAGCAAAATTTACAAAATTTTGTTCAAACGTGTTTTTTTTCCTCCTTTAGTATTGAATTTGATAGACTTTTACTAAATTCAGGGCGAATGAGAGAGAGGGGTCCAGGGGGCACCTTTGGTACCGGGCCCGGAATTTTTGAGGGGCCCGAAATTTTGAGAATGCCGCGCGTAAAACATTTCGTAAAAAATTTTAATTAGAATAATTAACCTAATTCCGGTAGCCTACTACTATGATTTGATCTGTTATAGTCAGAGGCGTCGTGCCATTGGAGCCCGGGGCCCCCAAATTTTTTGAGATTTGTTTCGTTTATGATTTAAACAATTGAAAATTTAAAAAATGAAAAATTTAGCTAGTGATATTTCGTTTTCATTCTAACCGCTTCCCTTTCTTATACTACAAATTCCATTTTTGTTTGTTAATTTTTATTAATTTAATTTTCGCTGCGACTTAGAATTAATCACTTCGACTTAGAACTAAAGTGAGTTTTTTGATCTACAGGTTAGTTAGAATTATCTGTTAGAATTATTTTTGTGTTCATGTACTTATTCGTTATTTCTAGGGCCCGCTAAAGTCAATAAAGTCAAATTTTTTTCAGAACTTTATTACATGATCAAACGTGTACTAACATTCGTTTCAGGTGTTCAGGAGTCTGTTTGCTAGATTTTCCAAGTCAAAATTTTGCATAAAGCCAAAACTTGTCAAAATTGTCGTCATCGAAAATTTGCTTACAAAAATGAAAAAACCTATTTTTCTTTTATATTTGAATTTTTGAGCTAATTTTATGCGCAGTTTTATTTGATTACTCTGAAATACTTGCAATGGGAAAAATGCGTGCGGTAATTGAGAAGGAAACAGGACTTATATGCATGAAATCGTTCTAGTAAATAGTAATTATACTTGCGGTTTTCGTTAGAAACATCCATGATCACGGAGAAACTGTTATTGCACAGTATAGTGGCAATAACAGCGCATTTTTGTATCACACGCTATAAATTGAAGCTAGTACAAAAGTACACACAATGGCTCGTTAACGTAGGTTTTGACGTCATGCGTCGCTTTGTTGCATTAGCTTTAAGACTGAGTGATTGAGAACGAGAAAATGTTCAGAGTAGGCTAACTTCTTCTTTAAAGATTTTTGTAAATTGCGGATTATAAAACATTTGTAATGAAAAAAGTGCAACAAGACATAATTAATAGGCGAAAGCGGTTAGGTCAAAATAATGTCAAAGTTTTGCAAAAAATAAAGATAAAAATAAATTTTTTTAGGTCAAAGAAATAATCCTAGTTATTTACAAAGTCCATACGTCCATCGTTTTGAAGCAAAACATCAGGTACTTTATCGTAGACATCTTTATTTTTCCGTAACTCGTGAAGTCTCTCCATCTCGATGGAGATTGTTTCTAGCGATGAAAGATGCCCTTCTTCGGTGCGATTTCCATACTGTGCGACCAACATGTTGCATTAATGGAAACTTTTGATTAAAAGCTGTTGAAATTATGCCAAATGCCGAAACAGAAAAAGTCATAAAATTTGAAAACGATATGTTTTGTAGTTTTAGCGCACCAAGTTTTAAAAAATCTCACGAGCATTTTTTGTCTCCCCACGCGAAATAAGGTTGAAATTTCTCGTTACCCTGCACTTCGAAACGGTAAGAGTTCATGTTAATTCTCAGCTGTCCATGTAAAGCGAAATCAAGTTTTACGATAGAAGTTCAACAATTTGGCTTTCAATGTGCGCAGTCGATTTTTCATACTTCTTGGTACATGTTTTGTCTAAGCACTATTATTTGCTGAAAAGAAGAGATAAGAAAAACAGAAAGACAGTTTTTAAAATCACAACCACACAGCCAATCTTTGCTTTTGTACCAATCTACTTGAAAGTAACGGAGTAATTTTCTTTTTCCCTGAGTTTTGGCGTAAAGACTGTAGATGGGCCTTCCTTTGTTTATAACTTATTAAGATTTAAATCAATAATTTTGTCAGGGCCGTTGAGAGCCTATAGCCCGGGCCCGGTACCAAAATTAAATCCGGGCCCCCCTCAAAGTGGCATAGAGAATGGTCCGCCAAAATAATAAAAGAGATAATTTGCCAGAAGAGGCATTTTGTTATCCCGAAATCGATTAACAACCAAAAAATGGCTACTAAAACTCTTAACCAGGTGGTTCTTATACTGTTTAGCTGTCCTAGTTGAAATACAGGCCTGCCATTTAGCTACTGGAAAGTCTCAGCTCAGCAATATATCATACCTTTTGTGACCACTGTTGATCTGCAAAAACATCACACTATAAGCAGAAGCGTCGTGCGACCACAAAAATGGGAGGGGCCCGAGTAGCAGCTTAAACAGATATACTGATCGCAACCTTTGTAAAAGCAGTGTTTAGCATTGAGTAACATCACGAAAAAGAAAAGATGCCAAAATATGTCGTGATACCCCAAATTTTTGGATAAGAAATCAAAAATCATTTTGATGCCCCCGCCCACTTCGGCATTATGCGCAATCAGTGGGGCTCCCACGATTTAGCAAAGGGGGCATAGTTTGAGTTTGGGGGGCAAAGCCTACAGCTGCCGAAGCTAAGGGGTCTGGGGGCATAGCCCCCAGACACCAACGGATTTTTACGGATTTCACCTAAAAAACACTCGTTTTAGCCCACTTTCTTATCGAAAAAAGACATACCGGTACCTGCAGTGAGTGCAGTCACTATTATCGTGTCAGACAACACAAAAATATTTTAGTATCCTATGTCTAAAAGCAGAAGCTTGGCTAAAGGGAGGCTGTAATCTTTAC
The DNA here is from genome assembly GCA_964006365.1 of Trididemnum miniatum. Taxonomy (NCBI): domain Eukaryota; kingdom Metazoa; phylum Chordata; class Ascidiacea; order Aplousobranchia; family Didemnidae; genus Trididemnum; species Trididemnum miniatum. Next base: position 13,989,495 of record OZ023239.1, read on the forward strand.
TGGTTTTGGCGCATTTGGTGTATCTATGTTATTTCTACTCTGTAGATCATTATACAACACAAAAATAATTCGGAAAATAAAAAACGGACATTTCAAGAGATTGTATTTTGATTAAGAGCGCCACTTCTATTTGTTATTAATACTATGAACAAGATTTGCTGATGCTAAAACGAACAATGCTTCACCAACCACAAACCTCACTACACGTCACTGTTTCTAAAATGTTGAATAATCACAAAAACAAATCTTCTTTATTATGCGCAACTATTAAAAAATTATCATGACACTTCCCTCAATTCTTATAAAGCCTATCGTAATTTACTAAATAGAGCTATTGAATTTTCCAAACAAAACTTTTATCAGTCTACACTGAGCACCAATCAGAAGTCACCTGAAAAACTATGGAAGGCAATAAATGAGTTAGTTAGTTAGTTGCATATTTATCCTCCTATCAAGAGAAAGCGATCAATGCGCTATACGAGCTCGCTTAGGAGTTGCCAGCCATCTGTCTACCACACCAAGATGGGGGAATCCCGCTAAGTGCCTTTCCCAACGGCACAACAAGTATACTTGCCGGCTTGTTCTTCACACTGTCCCTTTAATGCTGAGCGTCAAGCAGGGAAGCTGTGAATACCAATTTTAAAGTCATTGGTTTGACCCGACTCAGAATCAAACCCGAGTCTACAGCTCAAGAGACAGACGCTCTATACCACTCGGCCATCTGAGCTGTTAAGTTGTTAACGACAAACAAAACTGAGCTTGTCATTCCGGACAAATTAAACATTGAAGTGAATAATGACACTGTAACACACCCACAAAATATTGCTAAAGAATTTAATCGATATTTTGTGAACGTAGGGAAAAGGATGTCTGATTTAATTCCACCTGCAGATCCCAATGTTGAACATAACACCAAAAATCCCTATAGTCTAAGTAACTCTCTTTTTTTGGATCCTGCCACTGCTAATGAAGTGGAAACGCTAATTGATCAACTCAGCAACCAAAAAACCAAAAGACAATTGGACATAGAGACCAAATTTATCAAACTCAGTAAATATGTCATTTCTACTCCACTGAGTGAATTCTTTAATTTATGTGTTACCCAAGGAACTTTTCCCACCTACCTAAAAATTGCCGCAGTCATTCCAGTATTTAAAAAAGGCGATAAACAAATGGCATCAAACTATCGCCCTATTTCCATTTTATCGTAATTCGACAAAATATTCGAAAAAATGCTTTTCAACAGAATTTCGGATTATCTAGACAAATATAAATTACTGAATCAAAATCAATTTGGTTTTAGAAAACATCATTCTACAACCCATGCTGTTAGTTATATACATGAAAAACTCCTGCAAAACGTTGATAAAAATTGCTATAGTTGCTGCGTATTTTTGGACTTGTCAAAGGCGTTCGATACCGTCAATCACGAAATTTTGTTGTATGAAGTTGAGCGACGTAAGGGGAAAAGCCCTAAATTTATCAAAAAGCTATCTGAGCGATCGCAAGCAATATACCAAAATACCAAACTATAAATCTTCCTGTCAGTACGTAAGCTGCGGGGTTCCACAAGGGTCTTGTCTAGGACCGCTACTGTTTTTAATGTACATCAATGACCTACCCCTAGGTTCCAAATTTCAAACTACACTATTTGCCGATGAGTGATGACACTTATCTCTGTCTTGAGGGAAAGGACTTGAAAACCCTGCAAATTGTTGTAAACACGGAATTGCAAAAAATTGATAATTGGTTTTGTAGAAATAAAAAATTCGTTAAACTACAACAAAACAAATTTTTTGTTAATCAATAAACACCCGTTTAAAAAACTTGAATGTAATTTTACTTTATCTATTAACAATACAAGCATAAACCGAACGGACTCTGTAAAATACCTTGGAGTATACTTGGATGATACACTCAATTGGTCCTCACACATTACACATCTGTCTCTGCAATTAGCAAGATATTGCGGAATGTTCTACCGTTTACGAAAATTAGTACCCCCGTATATCTTGCGTACGTTATATTATTCTATGGTACATAGCCGAGTGTAATATGGAATCATTTTATGGGGTTCTATTTTCCACTCAAACTTGAAAGAACTTGAGGTGCGACTAAACGATATTGTTCGAACAATGACAGGCAGACGAAAATTTGATCATGTGTCCCCTCTGTATAAAAATTTATCTTTGTTAAAATTACAAGATACAGTAGAATTTGCCTAAGTCGCCACCCCAAGGGGAACAGAAAAAGTGGCGACTTAGGCGAACTGGCGACTTAGGCAAACAACAGATTAATATGCTTAGGCCTACACAGACTTTAGATCCCTTTGCTTCTGCAGAAGCTGAACATTTGAGAAATAAAGAACACAAACAGAAAGGACTTTTTGGATTGCTGTACAACAACATAATATTTACTTAAACATTCAAGATGCAGTCTTAAAGAAATCCGAGATTTTCGACTGTTTTGCGTTTGCCAAGGACTTGTTCATTATGTACGAATGGATTTTGGTCAATGGCGAGAATGCCGTAAAAGAACATTTGTTTCTCTATGCAGTACAATCTTCTCTATGCGCTTATTCTTCTCGCTCTGTGCTCTTTCTGACTTCTTATTAATCTATTCTCTGCTGTAACCTTATTTTTTGCCCATTCCCTAGCCACTAAGTACTGTAATTTCTTGCAAATAAGCTGATAGCTTTTCTAACTGTCATAGCCAGGCTGCTTCACATGGCAATAAGATGGCTAACTGAACGGAAACTAAACCTGGTGAAAACAATCTAAAGTGATGAAATAATGGGGTTATGAAGGAAGTTTGTGACGCACAGTGGGGTTGTGTTACATCAGTCTGACAACTTAGGCAAATTTTTTTGCTCATGGTGAGCAAAAACACTGGCGAGTTAGGCGAATTGACGAGTTAGGCGAAGACAACTTAGCCGAACTTGATAACACAGAACACAATAGGCTCTCAGCCGATCCCAAGCGATATGTGGCGACTGAGGCGAACTGGCGACTTAGCCGAAGTCGACTTAGGCAAATTCTACTGTATTTATAAACTAGAACTTCCTAAGTTCATGTATCAGTTATCCTTTAATAAACTACCAAAAATTATTGAGTCTGCGTTTCCAAAAATCGAAAATATTCACAACCATAATACTAGACATACCAAAAATACCAAATTTTTTTATCTAGAGTGTCTAAAAATGCTGCAAAAAATCAACTGTCGTTTTAAGGAATCAAACTTTGGCAATCAATACCAGATAGCGTCAAAACCCTATCATGGTTTTCGTTTAAAAAGACGTATAAACAAAGTTTATTATCGCCATACCTAGAAGAAAATTTGTAAATGTAGGCTTATACTAACGTATCCTAAATCGTTGTTTTGTAAACTAAAATTGGCATAAAATCGTTCGCAAATATTGTAATTGTTATTATGTCTTCACTCGTTTCTTGCTTTTATTTTGTCGACAGGCTGACACTTGTTTTTCTCAGTAGAATTCACTTACCACTGAACTTATGTTGCCAGCAGGGGGCATCTTGACGTGAAAACTGTATAGTTCTTCGAAGCTCCCTGACCTTAACCACTTGCTAAATTTGTTCGTCTTTCGTGGACAGAGGACCGTGGGACTGCGCCATGGAATTTTAATTAGCTAAAAAACTATATGACAGACTAGGCCTGGAATAGATAGTCGCCCCGCGGGCGTCAGTTCACAAATGATGTTTAATGTTTTCTTGTTTTTTCTTGTGCTCATCTTTCTCGCGTGGATAAGGCCAAATAAACATATTACTACTACTATTTATTATAGCGGAATTACGTCGAAATGTGTTACGAGAGGCGGGGCCCATCTTCGCGGCTTAGCTCCTGGGCATTACAGCTCAGAGATGGAACCGGTCAAGATTTTCCTGACCCTACCGGTAAATTTAAAAATCTACGCCATTTGATCGGTCACTGACCGGCCCGGTCGATTGTTTTTTTTTACTGAAGGTTTATGTTCAGTGTTCAATCGTTCAATAAATCTAACGAGAAACTGTAGTTTGCACCGTTTACACCAACTTTGTCACTAGGTATTGAACACGTAAAATTTCATCTCATGAAAAGAGTATTTGAATGAAAGTAAACAGACAACAAACTTTTGTTTTCAGAAGGTGTAATTTATTAATGCCGTTTGTCATAAACTACTTAAAAAACGTACATTTCGGTTGATGTTTTAGATGTATTTTAGTTGCAAGATAAGAAAATTTGACCGGTTTTTGACCGAAGAATCTTAACCCGACCGGTTTCCATCTCTGACTCGTCAGCTCTTCCTTTTCTCCTTTTTGTTTTTTTGTTTATTTTTTCCTCAAAAAAATATTTATGTTGACTTAGGTGATTCAATTTTGATTTAATTTTCAATTATTTAAGTTAAAATTGTGTATTTGCTTTGACAGTTTGAGGAGGAGCAGTCTATGTTGACTTAGGTGTATATATTTGTCAATACCAATACTAACAATAGGCCTATATACAATTAGATTGATTGCCTGAACTCGAATTTCAAAATTTTCAATTATTTAAGTTATATTGTGTATTTGCTTTGACAGTTTGAGGAGGAGCAGTCTCGGCGATCGCGTCGTTCTTTTCGACAACCTTCATGGTTTTTCGCTCCTCCTCGTCGCGTTGTTCCTTTGTTTTTCGTCTCGCAAAGTCATTTTTTCTCTTTCTTTTGAGATAATAAAAGTATACTTACCAACCTGCAATAACGTCAATAAAAGTATACGATAACGTCACTGCAATAACGTCACAATAGTGTATTCAATTTGCTCGGCCCGGTAATCGAATCCCAAACCTCTCACGTCGTCGCGTCTTTAACCACTATGTCAACCGGTTTAGCCACACTTCGTGGCACGCTTTTTACATGCTTTGTAGATCAATCATTTTCAATACTGCGCTTATCTTTGATGGGGCGCGGAGGCGAGTTGCTGCAGCTCAACTTGGGCTACTAAGCATCTAGATTTTCTTAATGCTATAACTTGGAGATAATTCCAAGGTAGTACTAATCAAGATTTTTAACCTATCCTTGCCAATGGATTCTAAACTGTTCTCTAAGACAGTGATCGGCAAACACTTAGCCGCGGCCCGGTGCCGGTTCGCGAGGGGTTCGGTACCGGGCCGCGTACTTTTCCAGACTAAATACTTTAAAACATTTTTGTTACTTAAGAGCAGTGTTTTTTAACCCGTGCCAAGCGGTGCCAACCTTAACAACTTTGTGTCTGTCTCAACCGAACCCTAGAAACGAACAGCGTGACGTCCAATTTTCCTCCCAAAATCAGGTGAAGACCAAAAAAAAGGTCATCACGTTTTCCGACGTCCAATTTTCCTCCCAAAATCAGGTGAAGACCAGAAAAAATATCATCACATCTTTCGACGTCCAATTTTCCTCCCAAAATCAGGTGAAGACCAAAGAAAGGTTATCACGTCTTTCGACGTCCAATTTTCCTCCCAAAATCAGGTGAAGACCAAAGAAAGGTCATTATATCTTCCGATGTCCAATTTTCCTCCCAAAATCAGGTGAAGACCAAAAAAAGGTCATTACGTCTTTCGACGTCCAATTTTCCTTCCAAAATCAAGTGGCCAGCGACTCCCTGAGTACGCCCCAGACAGTGATAGGATATTGAAGGACTTCCACCGAACCCCAGAGACTGCTCCGTCGAACACTAAGGGTTCGGTCGAACCCCAGTTAAGAAACACTGCTTTAGAGTTTAAGACCCAATTGCTTTCGGACGTTTTGTTACAATTGATTGCTTGATTTTTACACTTTGATTGCGTTGGGACTTAATTCGGTGCCTAAAAGTGTTTTGTAATGCTGAATTTGAATGGTGTTTATTCAGGCGTTATTGCATATTATGACATAACAAGACAAAAGGGCAATAAATCTAATATCTTTGTTATGCGTGCGATGTAACTACCAGTAGATGTTGTCGTGTTATTGAGACAGTTGAGTTGGGCTGATGAGGGGTATACGTAAGAAAATAACGCCAGAAATATTACAGCGAATTGAAGTCAGAATTGAAATAAATTATTCCTTCTAAAATTTATAAGGTAAAATATTACAGTGCTAAAGTTTTAACATAGATATTTTTAGTCTGATAATAATCAGTGAAAAACAAACATATTTGCGGAGAGTTTTTGCAAATAGGTCAGCGCCATCTTACGAGTCTGACGTCGATGACGAGGGACCTACAACATCAAAAAACGTTAAGGGACTAGGGTTAAATTGAATTTGAATTTTGAATGTGAATCCGCTCAGGAATTCTTCATGAATTTGAATTTCGTTTTTTCGAAGTCAATGAATTTGAATTTCGTTTTTTCGAACCAACATATTTGAATTTACATAATCGAAAAATAGTGAATGGATCCAACCCTCTGTATAAAGAACACATTGCGGGTATCGTTGAGTTCCATCATTCCAAGATGGGAGAGTCTGGTTGCTGCAACCCAAGCTCATGGTTCTCCTTAAATCACTATCGTAATATGGGCTGAAATAAAATTTAATTGCTAAATATTCATGTGTATTTTTAAAGTCGGTGCGTGAAAATTTTTTCAGACTTAAACCGGTCCGCCATGCAAAAAGTTTGCCGACCTCTGCTCTAAGCCGTCAACAATTAATTGATAACTACACCAAATCTACCTTTTATTCTGCACATTCAGAGCAATTGTGGTTCTTCTTCAGGCTAGACGAAGAAGCAGTGATTCGATTTTTAAGGTTTGCTAAAAACAATACTTGTAACCTCATCCAACAAGATCAAACCATAAGTTCAACGAACTAAAACCTTTTGAACGTCTTGCGTTCGAGATCTCATCTTTAGATCCCGGAACAGGAGCATAGACTAATTTGTCAACACATAACTTTGCTTTGAGAGCAAAAGCCTCCGTTTCACAAGAGCATGTCGATGAGATTGCCTCACTAGTTCCCAACTCTACGTTACTTATTCAAAAAGGTTAATAAAAAACAAAACTGCGGAGCTATTCACGCATGACTGACAAGGCAAGGTGCCATGTTCAGTCGTTTACTGATACGCTACAGCAACACGCGGCTCTCGACTACGCGACACCGATTATAACGGTGGTTCTCAAACGAAAGCCAATTGGCTCCCTAATGGAGGAATTTAAATTTCCGAGGGAGAATTTGTGATTTGGAGCAAATCAACGCCAATTCGGAAGCTTTCAGTAAACGCTTCAACTTGCTTGTACACGGTCTAAGAGAAGACGCGAATTCTGCGTGGGAAACCCGCGAAAAATCGAAGAAATTTTCCGAGCCTTTTTATGTGAAAGTCTTCGCAGCCACGGCTTAGAAGATCCCCAAAACGTTAGTTTGGTTGATATGCATCGACTTCCACAACACCCGGTATGCGAAAAAGGATGCAAGGTAAGCAGACCAATAATATTCAAGCTACAGAACAACTAAGACAAACAATTCATAATGAGTCGTTTAAGGCATTCGAAAGTTTATAATGAAAACCGTAAGAAGTCAGCGACTGCGACACCCACTGCATATGTAAACTAGCATTTGTCCGAAGTGTATTATCAACAGAAACAGCACCTCTTTGCGCTTTTTAAGCGAACAAGAGCCGAGAATAACAAGACAAGCTGGCGTGTGCACCTGGTGATTACTGCTAGTATATCGACGGTAAAAAAGTGGGTAACTAAACCGTCCTAATAGTGTTATGCATTGTGAATAACGTACATAGCATGCTTTAATTTACTGTTACTATTCTTTCGTATAAAGCTTGATGTTAATTATCTTTTAATAATTTACTTCGTCATTATGTTAAATAGCCAATCATGCTATTGTTATGCCAATTGTTGTTAAACTTGATAGTTGAATTCACGTGGTCTTACAACTGTTTGATGTTTTTTTTGTTAGAACTTATGAGTAGTAGTAGCAGTAGTGTCTTTTATTTCCGCACCGTCAACACAATAAAAGAATACCATAAGAGCAAGGGAATATAACGCGGCACAGGAAAAGGGAAGAAGCAACAAAACGATTAACGTTATGGCATGCAGGTAGGAGCATAGGAGTTAACAGAATACAGGAGTGGGCATGGTTGCAACACTCATGAATTTTTGACCTTGATAGCTATAGACGACGCTCATTGTGTAACAAACAAAATCCAGTATAGTGTTGATAATGCGTTTGTCTTGGGTCAAACGGAGCCTTTTCTAAATAATGTTGATGAACTATGCAAGGTTGGTGTCAAATTTGATTAAAAGTTACGAAAAGCTTGGCTGCCGCATGTCCCTAAAGTTGCATTTTTTGCATTCTCACTTGGATTTCTTTCGAGACAACTTGGGAAACGTAAGTGAAGAGCATTGTGAAAGGTTTCACCCAGATATCCAAGTGATGGAAAAGCGCTATCAAGGGAGGTGGGACGAAGCCTTGATGGGAGACCATGTATCGAATTTGTTGCGGAAATGCAACACCACATACAAGCGAAAAAGGTATTCAAATGTCCATTTTTAATAAACGACATCGCAGTGCTTTTGAATTGCTTATTTGTGAGTTTTTTAAATTTTGTGTGAAATATTTCGAATTATATAGCCATGAGTTTTGTGTTACACCAACTTAAAATCTTACATTCATATAACTTCAAATAGTGGCAAAACCATTGACATTACGAAATTTTCAATATCATTTTCGAAATCAGCGCCCCAAAAAACGTAAAAAAGCATTATAGTCTTATGATAAACACATTTCGCAAAAACTTTTGTTGTCCAGTGTAATTTGATTGCATTATTTCCCTAAGAGTAAAACTTGATCCTTACCTTAATTACCTTCCGGCATCACATTTATTAAATCCATTGAAGGAAAAATTTCTCGCAGCGTTGGTCGCTTATTTAAACTAAACAATTTCCTTCCAACATCAGCCTTAATTACCTTATATAATAGTAATCTAATTGTTCTCCAAAATAAAGCAATGCGTGTCATTGGCTGCAGTGAATGGCGCAGGTCGGCAAACCCTCTCTAATCCCGTTTTAAAGTTTTAAAACTTCATGATATCTACGCGCTAGAAATTGCTAAAAACATACACTGCCACTCGACACGATCAAACAATCCTACCGCCTATAGTCAACCGTAACAGTTCAAAAATCAATTAAATTTCAGGCAGCAAAAATTTGGAACAATATCCCATCTCGTATAAGAATAATGTCCTATAAGAAATTCGTCAAAACTTACCGCGAAACCCTTTTAGACTCTTATTAATATTAAAGACCGGTGGAGGTGGTTCTTTACTCGAACACTTTTTTCTAAACCTTGTTTAAAAAACAATCTCTTAATCCTCAAAAACTAAGTCAATAATTTGAGCTCTCTCCCAGTGCTCTAATTTAAAAACACTTCCGAAGGTGGCCGTTTGACTCGAAGACTTTTGTCCCTTACGAACTTCTGTCGTGAATAAAATTATTTGATTTTTGTGTCTTTTATTTAAATGAGAACTGCGACAAAAATAAACTGTCTTGTCTTGAGGGAGGAAAATTGGCGAAAAAACTTCACTGCCCACTGTTATCAAACAAATGACTTTCTAATTCAGCATTTTTTAATCTGTGGTAAATTTCTTCACTTTGGGAGGTATAATGGGCAGTGATGGAGTCGAGTACTCAATCTTCGAATACGAGTACCGAGAACTTGCCTTGAGAATCTTCGAGTACGAGTATTACAAGCTCGAGTACGAGTACCGAGTACATTTTGATTTTTCGCAGGTAAACTTTACACTTTAAAATCAGTTGCAGGTATTTGCTGCATAAATCGGAACCACTTTTCTTAAAGTTATTTATTTAATTTTTTATCGCTTAATTTTGTCTCAGAGTTTATTGGCTGATGATTAACTCACAATAATATGCACGAAAATTTATTAACATAAAATCCACAACTGAAACAGCATACTCATGACACTTCAAAAACACCAAAGTCTCTACCATCTTGGCATATAGCAAAATCGCAACAACGTTTATTTAAACGAAGCCACGATCGTGACATCTCGGAGAAAAATATCAAAGTAATCGTGTACTCGGCTGATTTTTAGACCGAGTCCGAGTACTTTCAGGTTTGAGTACGAGTACTTTTTGAGATTAAAAGTTTCGAGTTCGAGTACTCAGAAAAGCTGTACTCGAGTGTTCTCGAGTACGAGTGCAGTACTCGAGTACTTCATCACTGATAATGGGTCAGCTGTGTTAATAATTCGCTCCGTGGCTGCTAAGGTTATGCGTTTTTCACCATTCATACTGTACTTTAGATCCTTTGTATAAACAGTTGTACCATATTATTGCGTCACATGATTGTTCCGCGCAGTTCTTCACTTTTGTAAAAATGCTTCGATTGTAAACTTAAAATAAATCTGTAGTTTTTATGGTGATTTTTGTTCGGAAGGAACTGACTGTGTTTGAGTTTGTAAAGGAGGAAAATATTTTGAAAATTACTAGGTGGTAATGTAAATGAATGCAGCTGGGCTTCGCTCAATTGGTAAACAGTGAAAATAACTAACAAGGAACGAAAAAAAGTAGTAATGGGCCGCGTTTCGCGTTGCCTCCTGCCGCGTATCGACAAACGCAATTTTTAAAGATGAAGGGTCTCACTGTTAAGCCACCACAATAATATATGCCTAACCTAGAGAATATTGTACGTATAAGCATTATAAACCACAGTAAATCTCAAAACTGGACGTTTCATGGCTTCAGCTGTCATCATCATCATCAGCAGCAGTGTAAGCAAAGCAGTGCAAAAATGAAAGAACCGATTCTTTCTTTTTCCTTTCATTTTTGTACAGCCTTACTTAAATGCAGATGATGGCAGCTGAACCCATGTTGTCGAAACGCTCAGTTTTGAATTTTGTTGTGGAATTATTTTTCCTCCTACGCTATTTTCGTTTCATATTTTTTACCTTATAAACCACTTCATCAGCCCTTACCGTTCAATTTTCCCCACCCAGTTATACTGCATCGCTTGCCTATTTCTGCTTGCTCTTCTTGGTCCGGCAATTCAATGGGATAAACTAAGTGAAAAGTGTAGGGAACATCAGAGGAAAGCTGGAGAAGACTGATGTCATGAACTGGAACACCGTCACTTGAGCAGCTGTATTCTAGACAAAAGTTTTAAGCGGTTATAGCTTAAATACAGTTCAATTTGACAGAAATAAAAACCAACAAGTAGAATTACCCGTAATAACATTAATAACAATGCATAAGGCAAAGTACTTACTGCCTGAAATACAGGGCAAAGTATCAGTAACAGCAGTAAAAATAAATAAAAAGATTTCTTTAATCCAAATTAGAAAAGTGAACAAGATGATTTCAACCAAATATCATAAAGTAAAGATGTGCATTAATCATGAATGGATTACACTGGTCAACAAAATTTCGGTTTTTAAATATTGCAGAGACTTTAACACCTTAACCTTATGAAATCAATCACGCTAATTTCGAATCTGCAAGCTATATTCGTCTTGCACGTCAGGTTTTTTAAATTTTTTCATTTTTATTTATTTTTATTTAAAACCAAATACCTTTGTTCAGTCACAATATTTACATTATTATGACAAAGGCAAAATCTTTGTAACGTCATAGAAGTTTATTGTGACATATTTTGCAAACAATCAAAAATATGACTTCAGTTTTAGCAGCAAGTAATTTCCTTGGAAACAACAGTCAAAACCCCAAGTAATTTCATACTACTGCAGGTAGAATCTATTTTGTCACAAACGAGATTTTTTTCAATCAAACCTTTCTATTCGGTAATAGTTCTGAAAAAAGTGAAAAGGTGTAAAAATGAGGTCTTAAAAACTAGAGTTTGTGATTTAAGCTTTATTACAATGAAAATGTTGCTAAGCACAGCGTTGTGAAGACTAATCATGTCAGGGGTGACGAACCTATTTGCTGTCGCGGGCCACTTTGTTACTTACCAATAAGCAAGCGGGTCGCATAACTTTTTAGTCATAAACAAGTGGCGTAGCGAGAAATTTTAAAAGGGGGAAGCCATAATTTCCATACTTCTTTAAAGCGTTTTTTTTCGGCAGAACAAATTTGAAAATGATTGAGAAACAAGAAAAGCTCTTGAAGGGTCCGGTGGCATGCTCTCTCGGAAAATTTTTGAAAATTTACATGCTGTAATGGCTATTTGTAGTGCTTTTTGAATAATCCTCAGGCAAATTTTGTTTAAATTTTTTGACCCTCATTCTGAGTGCTTTGCCAAATATGATGCATTTTCTTCGCACATTTTTGCTTATGCGTGCTTAAGGCGTAAGGCTTATAGCTATCGAAGGAGTTGGAAATTATAGAAAAATCGTATGCATCGAAAACATGTTTGAAAATGGCTGGTGGGAGGATGCATACCTCTCATCCTAACCCTTGGATTAGCCACTGGCCATAAGCTACAGAAACCATCAAAAGAGTCTGGCATGTTTCAGTCACTTGGCACCATTAGTTTTGTTCTTTTTTTACTAAAAAGCAGAGTCAAAAAGGGGGAAGGATGGCACAATGGCCCCCCTCTGAATACGCTCGTGGTCATAAACATATCGGATATCGGTCCAATCTTTTTGAAATACTCTTTTTTCATCTACAATATTTCGTTTTTTCGCTGAAGACATCGCTGAAGACCAGCGGCTAATTAAATATTGATTAAAAAACAGAATAACAAATACCTTAAGAAAGCAGTAAAATTTGCATATGATAAATGGTACTGCCACCTCACCAATTCACTTCCGCAAACTCACGTAATTCCTGCTACTGTAAGGCAACCTAAGCTGTCACTCGAATAGTCACTCGTAAACTGCTGCACTATGCTGAAGCTGCAACGGACTCGAGTTATGTTATTATTATTTCATAACAATGGATGAACTGCTGAATCCTGAGACAGATGACTTGTATTGAGCGTTCATATAATTTTGTTTATATAATTACTGTGTGATACGCGCTTGATTAAATCAGGGGCTCAGCTTTTGGTATCGCATCGCAAAGATTACACGGGGAAAAAAATGTTTAAAAGTACTGGTCTCGCCAAAATGTTCGCTGGCCGCATGTTCGTCACCTCTGTAGTAGATGATCTGAGGCTTGGAAAAATTCAAGTTGATTGGTAATACCTGATACCAGTGGCGACTCTAGCTTTTTATGGCTGCTCGGGCTCGACATAAACAGTGTTAAAAAAACGGTAAAAAAAGCAATAAAACAGCAACTTGCACAACAGTTAAATTGTTGCAAAATACTTTCATTCATACATAAAGTTTAATCTTCTTAATTTGATGGCAAACTCATACTGAGTAGGTTGTGTAGCTCTTTGTTATCAGCTATCCATTGTGAGCCACAGAGGAACAGACATTTATGACCAAACAAAAAGCCTGCATTTACTACATGGCAGCATGATGGCAGGCGTCTTACGAAATCTTTTTTCTATTCTTCTCTCCAATTGTAGCTCGGGCTATTCCTCGAGGGCCCGAGTTCCACCAACAAGTTAAGGAAAGAATTGTGTGAAACAACGTAACAAACGTTTTCATTATCTGGCTCTGGCAAATGCGAGCGAGCCCGAGTAAGATGTAATAAGGAAAAAGGCTTTTGTCTCGTTTGTCTCTTTCTTTTCTCCGCAATGCGGCTCGGGCTATTTTCCTCTAGCCAGAGCTTATGGCTAGACAAATCGTTGAGCGAAAAACGCAACTGCCACCGCACACTTCGTTGTTTTTTACGATGACTGTTTCTTTCAACGAACTTGATACGAATTAAGTTAAAAAAAGCTTTAAGCTTACTTTTAAAAATTTAAATAATAACAAGCCTTCCATCATTTCGTAACTTAGGTTCAGCCCGAGCAGCCCGAGTCGCCTCTGCCTGATACAGTAAATCTTCTGCATGCTATTGAAAAGTTCACATTAAAGATATTCATGACGTACGGCTACTTTCAAACGAAAAACTGTGATGTCACAACCAAATGCTTTGTTTTGCGACAAAGGTAAATTGTGGTGTGACAATTACGTTGTGAAAAGTTAAACACGATAAAAAACTTAAAATATCTTTTAAACCTGACGTGATGGACAAAAACTGGCTGCAGATTTGGAATCAGCGGAAAAAATTCTACTAGAAAAGTTGATTGGCATTTTTGATAAGGGTTGCGATTAAAACCGAATAATATGTAAAATTTACGGGGTAAAACGCAGTTACGGATACTGCATGTAAACCAATTTTTGTGGTACCAATGCATGATTGAACTCATTTTATTTGACATTCAACAGCCGAGTAGCTTAATTGCACTAAGCAAATGAAGGAGGGGTTGGACTTTTAAGATTGCTACCGGTATGCCTATAAAGCTACGAGTTAAATGCCCCTGTAGCGCGCTACTTTTTGAGACCTTGCACAAAGCACATACTTATATTTTTAAATGGGACGTGGTTTTTAATATGACTTGGTAGCCTTCAGTAGCGTATTTATAGTAGGGAGGGGGCACTGTGCGATGCTCCCCTTACCTTTTGACCTTGCATTTTTGTAAAAAAGAATAAATGTTGCTAAGTGACTGAAATATACCAGATTCTTCAGATGGCATTTGCATTTCATGCCTCCCCCTCATACACACAAACACACCTTTCAAAAATTTCTCATTACGCCACTGGTAGTCTTAAAGTTTAAAGAGAAGCAAAAAGAATAATTATGCAATTTAAGTACTTGCTGGTTCAAGTACCGACCTTTCGTTGGAACAGATTCAAACATGACAGTCTCACTTTTACAGCAATGTTGCTTTTACAGTTTTGTCTTACCACACTAACCCAGTCCACATGTCCAGTTTATGAGGACTTTATAAGGCCACGTTGATGTGGGGCTTGTTGCCGTGGGCTTGGTGTCAAAATCGCGTTTTTACTCTGACACCAAAAATTTAATTGTGATACAGAAAGCCTACAGCAACAAGCCCACATCAATGTGGGCTTAAAGGCCCACTGCACCCAAATTCATCGATAGTTGTAAATAGGTATTAAACAAATTCAAACATTTTCGCGAAAATTCGATCACGTTATCTGGTCTCGGTAACGAAAAAACTGGTAAAATATCGTTAAATTCGTGACGTCATTGGGTACCAACAACCAAGAAATAATGCGACTTCTAAATGCTCTGAATTTCGCACTGAATTTCGCTGTGCTGAATTTCGCACTTTGCCGAAAACTTTGCCGAATTTCCACTTTGCCGAATTTCGCACTTTGCCGCACTGAATTTCGCACTTTGCCGAAAACTTTCGAAAGCTTTGCGAAAGCTTTCGCACAGCGAAAGCTTTTAGAAGTCGCATTATTTCTTGGTTGTTGGTACCCAATGACGTCACGAATTTAACGATATTTTACCAGTTTTTTTGTTACCGAGACCAGATATCGTGATCGAATTTTCGCAAAAATGTTTAAATATATTTAATACCTATTTACAACTATCGATGAATTTGGGTGCAGTGGGCCTTTGAAGCCCACATAAATTGGATATGTAGACTGGGTAACTGTGTCTCAACAAATGCATCTGGTTTTAATAAAAGAGTAGGCACTTGTTTCATGCTGAAGGCATCAGAAGATCACATGACCATGTACTTACGTGGATGATTGAACACACTCCGAACCGAATACATATATGCGCTGTTCTCAGATTGCTTTGTGGTTGCAAATTTTATTTTCAATTTATCCGTAGATACACTAAATGCAAAAGAACCCAGTAAAATCATCAAGTGATAAAAATCAGGATGGACCAGGACTGTGAACTTGAACTCAATCTTGCTAAACTCGGTCATTGTTGACGAACTCGAATTACAACTCAAAAAACAAAGATCCCTGAACTCTAGTTCGCAAAATTAAAGATGAAAAACTCGAACTCGGTTTGGAAATCTTCAGTGAATTCAAACTAGATTAAAAATGTTTGTGCGTTCGCAGCTCCAGGAAGGATACAAAGTTTTTAACGGAAAAGGCAGTTTTTCCAGTCTCGTGCGTCGTAAAGAATCAAAGAACAAAGCTATATGTTAACTAACATTTAGACGGAGCTTGAGCTCTAAACCCCCAGCATCTTTAAAAGAAAGATCTGTTAATATTACAATCACACATTTACAATCACCCTATTTATGGTGTATTTTTTCCATACTGCGCATTTTCCTTAAATTTTTTGGAGAGACAAGATATTTTTGTCTCGAATCTCTTCATGGAAACAACATTGACGTTTTCAATATAACAACATAACACACGGGCAAAATTATACCCCTTAAAAAATCCATGACTGCCTCTCCCACAGGAATATTTTTCACCAAAGCTTGGATTGGATAAAAGTGTACTATTTAATTTATGGATTGTAAAGAAATTTGTTATTTATAGGACCAAAAGCTTTTTATTTCTATGATCGTAAAAACACTTAATCCATAAAAAAAATAAGTTTCGTGCGCAGAAAAATAATCTCGAAGACTAAAATAAAATCTTGTAAAATCTTGTTCGATTAAATTGGTAGCAATTATTCCAAACCTCAGTTGTTAGGACATTGCTATCGATGCAGGAGGTCTGGGGTTCGAATCTCGAGTCGGTCTAATCGGACACAGGACGGCTCGCCTCCGCTGTGATGTTTCTTCGGAGTTGTGTTGCCCAACCGCTTTGTCGCGGAGGTGGACCCCGCCGCTTGGAACACGCTTGGGCGGAATAATGTCAGTAACGAAGATATGATTTTTTTGAAGTAACTGCCTATCAATTAACTCGCTCTTGTTTTCTCATGTTTTAAAACGACCCAAAATCAAGTAAAAAATCCCAGTTCAATTCCTGTTTAAAACAATTAATAACGTCGTCTGTTTTAACTTTTTACGTATCATCAGTACAACTAAAATAAGATGCTTTTTGAAAAACAATTTAACGAAAGAAGGCTCTGAACATCGCAAACAGCTTGGCTGCGCTATATAGATTGTAAGCAGCAACTCCAATTAACAATAAACAAATAATATAGTCAGGCATATCTAAATATTAATTTACTTGTCTGTGCAATGTGCTGCAGTGATCGCCCACTTAGGAAAGATCAATGAACAGCCACAAATGTGTTTTTCAGCGGTGAGTAAACCTTGATAAGGAAATTCACCAAGGGCAGCAGGACTTCCTCCAACTATTCGAGTATCATCGTCTCCATCTGCTCAAAAATACAGGGTTTAAACTTATTAAAAATTACTAATAAGCCAATAACTTTTGCAACTTTTTTTTAACTCTTGATACAAATCATCTTTAAGCATTTAATAATTTTAAAGAGGAACTTACATAGGCCGACCTAAGTGGGAGTTAAGCATAAGCCGCCCACCTACGAGTTTCGCTACGTATAAATACTGATGATCCTTTAATAATTCTAGACTCCTAAAAATGACAAATAAGCATTGGCTCGAATCTTAGCCAACACCACTGAAGCATTTTCTAACTTTGGATAACATTAAACTATATCGGCTACAGTATTTACCCCCGGAAATTATGTTACAATGACGCAATTTTTGCTGCATTCTTTTTTGTTAATTATAGTAATGAAAATCTGCAACTTACTTAAAATTCCTACCTGCCAAATCAATAATTTAACGCTCTACCACTAGTTCCGCAAAATAAATTTCTTTCTCAAAATTTTAATGTAGCAGAGGTTTTCAACTTATGGGCCATGGCCCACCCAGCAGTACGCCACTGCACTGTTTTCAGTTGGCCACAGAGTTTGACCAGAAAGCAACTTTAACATTCCGTAATCATGCTATTGTGCTGATGATACGTCGATCATCTTCAATATTTTTAAATTGACTATCAAATCTTCTATTTTTCAAATTCTAGATTTTTGGGGGCATATTCAGTGTTTTTTCTAAGCATTTCAACAAATGAAAATCGCTTTTCAAAAATCAGGAAAAATCACATAAAAATTAGTTTTTTTGTTTCGGGTCTCTACAAATTTGTTTTGGGTCTCAAACGGTTAATTTTGGGACCCCTAACATTTTCCTTTAAAAATCCTAGAGTTGTCCAACTTAAAAAATATTTTGAAATTTGAGTACATTCTAGCCTACGTGCATTTAATTTCTTTTCAGTTGTATTGCCATACCCGCGCTTTATAAAATCTACGTGCTTTTACTTACCTGAAGCAGCCATTGAGCTACACCAAAAGTAATTGATCAACAACAAAAGACTTGAAATTCTCTTCATTTTAAAACGATTTCCTAAATCGCCGACTTGATTCTCAAATTCCGGATTGCTTCTGCTGTACTCTTCGTTTGTTAAATTAGACCAAACACTCTCGCACAAGCAGAACAACAAGATATGAATTACCGGTAGGTTTGGTGCTGCGTACAAATATAACGTCAGCCGTTTCAAAAATACTGTTGCTAGGTAAGTTCGTTGACAAAATCGTAAATGTATAACCTGTATTGCTTGCGACCTCGCTGAAAGGAGAAAAATTACAAAAGCCTTCTTTGCAATCCCAAGCTTTACTAAATAACTTACTCAAATTTTCACGATTTTTATTTTGAGAAACTACTCGTATATGTCGGAAAGTGATAATTGTAACAAAATACTAACTTGTCTGTTTATACCGAACAGCCAAGTGTGGTACATTACTTGATATACTCTTTGTTCCAAAGTTTAGCTGTTCTGTGCCGATACTTTGTGATGACTTGCCTTTTACGATCAACTTGTACACAAAAACCTCATACTCGACTTTGCGTTTTAAAGAGAAAGCAAATAAACGGAGAGTTATGCTCACAAAACTCAAAAAATCCCATCGACAATACTGGTGTACCGAATATAATTTGGTTTTTGTTGTCGGAAATGCTTCTCGTGGTATCGTTGCAACTCAGAGTTTTCCAACTTTTTTGAGACGCTTACCGTTTTTACAATAATAAATTCTCGCGAGCGTACGCTATAGCACCAATGCAAGGACAGTTTCAGCAAAACCCTTTCAAATCTCAATGGTTTTCAAGTTTGCCGAAATCGGTAAAGGGGTTTGAGATCGTCACAACCAGGGCCGAATTCACCTACAGGCTAGGCAGGTTGAAGCCTAAAGCCTCGGAGAAATAAGAAGCCTCGTCACGAATAACGAAGACATTTTTTAAATCAACCATCAAGAAGACCTTTATTTACGTAGAAATAAATCTTCTGACCATTGATTACTAGGACCTCATTCATCAAATAGCCTAGGGCCTCTCTTTGTCAAAATTCGATCCTGGTCGCAACGCATTTACCACTGTTGTTTTGTGGTTGTAGATTGTTGCGATTCGTGGTTTTAATCACAAATAATGCTGAGAAACTCAAATCAAATCAAATCTTCATTGTACTCGCGGTAGTACGCCGAAGCGTGTGACGAGTGGGGGGTGCTCATCTCCGCGACTTAGCGCCTGGGCAACACTGCTCCGAAGCAACGTTCCCTCTAAGAGCTTGCTTAGTGTGCGCGGAATGGAAGGCTGTGTGAGCTCCAAAAAAAAGTCTGTGCAGAAAATTTGAAAAAATAGAAAAGAACACATTTTGAACGAATACAGGCCTAGTGGTAACTGGCCAGGTGCGTAGCTCTGCCTGCCGAGATCACGGTTTCATCAACCTCTTACCTTCCATTTCCTTATTTTCTTCTTTAACCTCATGTCTTCTGTGTATTTTTCATTTAAGCACACAAGCAGTGGCGTAGCGACAGATTTTAAAAGGAGGGGGCCATATTTTCCACATTTTTTTCAAGCGTATTTTTTGTTTCGGCAGAACTACTGTAATTTGAAGCTGATTGAGAAACCAAAAAAAACTCCAGAGAGGTTCGGGGTATGTTCCCCCGGAAAAATTTTGAAAATTTACATGCTGCAATGGCTATTTTAGTGCTTTTTGAATAATTTTCAGGCAAATTTTGTTTAAATTTTTGGACCCCAATTTTGAGTGCTTCGCCAAATACGATGCATTTTGTTCGCACATTTTCGATTATGCGTGCTAATGGCGTAAGGCTTATCGCTATCAAAGAGGTTACAAATTATGGAAAAATTGTAGGCTATAGACCTTCATCAAAAACATTTTTGAGAACGGCTGATGGGAGGATGTATAATTGCATACCTCTCATTCTAACCCCTGGATCCGCCCTCGCCATAAGCTACAGAAACCATCAAAAGAGTCCAGCATATTTCAGACACTTGGCATCATTAATTTTGCTCTTTTTTACTAAAAAGCAGAGTCAAGAGAGGAGGGGGCATGGCACAATGACTCCCTCCTAAATACGCTCCTGCACGCAACTAACTATCACATGCCTTGTGCTTATTAGCTTAATCCTTCCCTCGTCAGAACAGTGCTTCCACGAAACCTTAATATGCTCGATTGATTACGGGCACAGTAGAATTTCATGGTATCACTGCACAATTAACTGACTGCACCTTGAATTTGTAAAACAGTACAGTCAAATCTCAAGTGTGGGGCTTGCTTCCAATTAAAATCACGTATTTAGCTTGTCTTGCTGTCAATATTTATGCAGTGCGCGGCAGAACGAATGTACTGCGCGGGGGTTCTCGGCCAGCTGCGCGCCCGCGCAGCTTAGAGGAAACGTAGCTCCGAAGAAACATCGCAGCTGTGGCGAGCCGCTGGCGACACTAAGCCGATTTGATCAGCCTGGAAGTCGAACCCCAGACCTTACGCTATGTTAGAAATTAAGTATATACTGTACTTGGAAAAAAAAACTTAACGGAATTCACTTACCTTCAAATGGCAGACAGGTTGACTGCCAGAACTTCGCAAATACTAAAAATGCAAGCACACTGCTGCCCGCTACTCACCATCGCTGCACCGTTCTACTTACGCAGCTGTGTAGTTTAGAGAGGCTTAGTTGACGGATATGAGCACCGCTAACTCGTCACACGAATCAGCGGAATACAGGAGTAGCACAAAATGCTTACTAAGAAAACAAATTGACCTATTAAATGAACGAAGCTCATCTTGCTTTGTTGATTAACTTAATTTTTATACGCATGTTGGAGTTCGAGTTTATTTTAAGTTGAGCGCGTCTCGATCTCAAAGGTAACACAGCGATGTGAGAACCAGAAGAGAGCGAATGTATATTTTAAGCAAGCATGCGAATTTATATTTCTAGCAAAACAAGCAGAATACAAGCATTGCCACGTTGGATTGCTGGAAATCACTCCTTCTATTTCGGAAAAACCTGCCTGTTCCAGGACAGAGGAGGAGATGATAAACAAAATAACAAAACGTGGAAAAAGATTGGAAAAAGATAAAAAATCGCACTATCGATGGAACATGTTGAAAAACAGCCAGATTTAGTATGGGAAATAGATTGCACGACGTCCAGCAACGTCCAACGAGCACGTAATCGCCACACGCATAAAGAGATATTACTGCAGACCGTTAAAAGACTTACTTACAGACCAACTATGATATCTTTTCATAGGTTTAAATACAGACTTACAGTGGCTCCAGTGATTTCATTAATTTTTACAGCTGTTACCTTTACATTTTCAATAATTTTCTAAAGACTATAAAACCGATAGTTTTAGATCACTAAAACCAGGTTAAATCATGAACCTCCTGCTTCAGGTATCGTTGCAGTATGTCGACTTACATACAGTGTTGCCAACTGGTATATTTATGTACCAGATTTCACAAATCTGGTATATTTTTTGGACCGTTTGGTAGGTGAAATTATGGTTTGGTATATGTCCTTAAATTTGGTATATTTTTATGCCTTTTGGTAGTGTTTTTTTGCGTTTGGTATATTTTAGAAATTTAATGCAACTGATATGTTGAAGATTACTAGAAAGCTCTTTAATTGCCGGATTACCTAATAAATCCTTTCTACGGATTTAAGCAATGCAGTTTTACATACTTGTGGCGATTTTTTTTGCACAATGTGCCAATGAGGCAAAAGCTCTAGAATTTGCCTGAGAATTGTTACCTGAGAACTGTGGACTGTGAAGTGTTGATTGATTTCAAGTAATGGGGGCTAGTTTGTTTGAAACTGTGAGTTTTGTGCAGTACATCTTTTTGTTAGGCTACCTGAGAATTGTGGACTGTAAAGTGTTGATTAATTTCAATTAAACTGTTGTATTTGTGACTATTCAATTCAGTTTATTCCACCAAGTGGCAACACATAAACGAATTAATGTAGCTGTAGGTGTACAAGTGGAACCACTTGGTGAGGAGACAGCGAAAAGACCATACGGTCACCTAGTCTGCTGCCACCTCACCAGCACGGCTTCAGTCTTACATATGTGCACAACACCGTAAAACAAGAAAACAAAACTACAAAAAAAACTAAAAACAACAATTTGTTGCTTAATAAGCTAAGCAAATAAAAAAAAATCATTTGTTTAACCTAATATCAGAATATGCAGTATGTGGATACTTCAGCACATTAATGTTCACTCAGCTGCTCAGTGTAATTTAATAATGTAATCAATTGGTTGGTTTGTATTGTTCCAGCAAATAATTAACATACAGTTTTTTAAACTTAACTGTTGATAAAGATTTGATGCTCTGTGGTACTTCACGCCATATCTGTGCTCCAGCAAATGCAGGCAAGGATTTTCCCGAATAGGTGCGAATATTAAAAATGAGAAAATTATGTTGGGATGATGCTCTCGTGTTGTGATTATGCAATTTTTTTAGTTTTATCGAGTTGTTTATTTTCCATGTACCGGTGTTGTTTTGATTGTTTATATGATGCATCATTTTTGCAATTTGAAGTTTAAACACATCATCAATTTTTAGAATTTTTAGTTGAAAGAATAGTGGTGCAGAGGGTGTTCGATATGGAGTTTTGGTTATTAGTCTTAACACACGTTTTTGAATGATACTGAGTGGTTTGAGAACGCTTTTAGTAGCTCTTCCCCAGCTAGATATGCAATATTGTAAGTGGGGGTATATTAAACTATAATACAGTATTCTTGATGTATGAAGGTCAACATAATTTTTTAATTTAGAGATTGCCCAGCAGCCCTTTGCTAATTTGGAGCAGAGGTAATTTACATGATTTTTTCATGACATCTTTTCATCAATTACAACACCTAGATATTTCACGTTAGTCTTATGGTTAATTATATTTTGGCCAATTCTTATGGATAAAGGAGAGGAAATTTTCTTTTTTCGGGTAAAAATCATAAGGTTTGTTTTCTTATAGTTAATAGTAAGCTGATTTATCTTCATCCAATCATCTATTTTAGTGAGCTGATCATTCATAATGTGCTGTAAATTTTTCTCATCTTTGTCACTTAAAGTTAATATAGCGTCATCGGCAAATAAGCGCACTTTTAAATTACTTACTTTAGGTAGGTCATTTATATAAATTAAGAAAAGAAGGGGACTTAATGTAGACCCTTGTGGAACACCATGTGTAACACTTGTGAACTAGACTTAACTTTATTTATAACAGTGCATTGTTTTCGGTTTGAAAAGTAGCTCTTTAAACAATTGGTTTGTGGTACAGAATTTTATTATAGCAAATCAGGAAATTTCTGACGATCTTCTCCCGATGAGTGTCAGACGAAAAGCTTCGAGATGAAATCATTATACTTTGCTATACAAGTAGCTCTGCATTAATTTAAATGGTATTCCACGAATACCATAAGCATAAAGTTTAGATAACAAAATTTGGTGATTTACAGTATCGCACGCCTTGGCCAGATCAAGGAATATAGCACACGTTGTGCTTTTTTTTTCCATATTTTTGATTATAGAATCACACAACTGAGACACTGCTAATTCTGTTGAATGATTTTCTCTGAAACCACGTTGATGCTTGTAAAGAATATCCCTACTAGTAAAGTAATGATATAACTGCTTATAGATACACTTTTCGAATATCTTTGAAAATGGTGAAATCAGAGAAACAGGCCTAAAATTGCTGCAGGTAAACCTGTCTATTGTTTTTTGTTTCGCGTGAGAAACTTTGATTCGGTTCTTTGGTCTATTTAATCTGTATTACTGGTAATGAAAGCTTGATTGTATTTAGCAAATACAACTGATTTATGTTAAGTGTAAAAATACTTCTGTTGGGAGATTGAGCAAGAAATTAATTACGTCATTCAAAAATGCAACACTTACTTTTCATTTTTACAGATAAACTGATGATTTTTTTTCAAAATTTTGGTATATATTTGGTATATTTTTGATAACATATTTTGGTATATATTTGGTATATAATTTGGAACATTTTGGTATATTTTACTCTGCAAAACCTGGCAACCCTGCTTACATAATCAAGGCAATTTAGCTATTGTGGTAAAACAGATAGAACAATCAGAAAGTCATGGTGATTGATTGAATCAACAGCAATGTTTGGAATGCAGGTGCAGCAATCCAAGTGTACCGACTTTTCGATTTTACTTGAAGTACGCATCACAAGCAAGGCCATTATCTCGAAAAAATAACCTTATATCTGCATAATGCTTCTCTTGAAAAGTCAAAATGTGTTCCAGAAGAGTCTTCCAGTTGGGGAATCCAAGACTACATATATTGGTATTTATTTCGTACATTACAGCATTTTTAGTTAAAACATAAGGATTTAATGTAAATGAAAAGCTTCCTGAAAAATTCTCTCGGGGCAAAACAGGCTAAAGGGACTCTAGTTTTGTGCAAAAATGCAAATGCTGTGATATTGTCACAAATTAACTCAATTCTCCTGTTTTTGGCTTTTGTGTGGCAGGTTCACAATCGCAGCAATTAAGCAAACATTAAGCATAGTTGTAAAATTTGTTTTTTAAATCATTTTGTTGTACATCAGCACTCTTCTGAGTTTTGTCAAATATTTACCAATTTTTCGAGTGCACTAGCTTGGCAAATCGTTCATAGCTTTAAATGCCAGCAAATAATCTAGTTTGTATAACACTTACTGTAATATTTAAGTATTGAAAACACAAATATTTTCAGTAAATATCTCTCAGTTTGCGGCGAAGTTCAAATTTATTGCATTGTATACAAATAAATACGACCGTTGGCTTTATTTGAAAGCAATCGCTTTAAGATACAACTGAAGAACCTCTGGTACCGTGTTGTCGGTGGGGTGAATTTGTTTTTGATGGGAGAAACGAGGCGCTGTTTATGCAGTCCTGTCGTTATTTGGAACTCGCGTTTAGAAACGATTAATTTTACTAAAAACCAGCCTTTACTTGGTCCACCTTCAAATAACTTTTAATAACCTTTAAAAAAAGCGTTTTTCTGAATAACTTGAGCAAAAATTACCAGACATGCAAATAGAATAAAATATTGAATTCATAAATGTTTTTTTGCCAAGTTATCCAGCAACGCTCATACGCGACTGCTTGATTGAAGACTAAATTTGCACCAATTGCACCGCAAAACTTAACGTTTACATTTGTGATATAGCATAGTATTCTTAGACCAGAAAAACATTTCTTAAGTTTTGTAATTTGCTCTTGGAATAAGTTTCGTAGACCGGCCGGTTAGCTCAGTTGTTTAGCGCACACGCTATCGGTGAAGGAGGTCTAGGGCTGGATTCCTGAACCAATTAAAACAGGCTTGCCACCTGTTGGCCGCACAAGCCAACAGGGGTAGTTCTATTCAGCTAGCTAGCGTCTTACCGCTTACCAAACAGCTACAATTTAATGAGCTTATATTGTGTAACTTAAATGCGGTAAAACAAAACCTATTGACTAGCTAAAAAGCAAAAACAATTAAATTCACCCTGGGCCGGCTGTTCCTTCAATAACTTTACTCAAAACTAATGTCTCATAATTAACTGTCCTTTTTAACTAATCGCTCATCTCCTTTTACGCCTTAACTAATTTTAACCAGAAAATTTCAAAATCACAAAATGGCGACAATGGGCAAAACATTATGATGATATAAAGGTCCTAGTTAAACTGGGAAATGACATAACAAAGCAAATTGTTAGAAAATAAAACAAGTGAGCGTAACATAGCCGGCCCTAAAATCGATCGGGTGTTAACACGCAACGATTTTACAATAAACGAAAGCAAACTCAAAAACACAACTATACAGGCATGCAACAAATCAACCATGCTTGGCAACAAATTAAAGAGCGCCCTCTTAGCGACACAGTTTTCTCACGTCACGTTCGTAAGTTTTACCGTTGGCCGTGCGGATTTTCACCCGCCGGACCTTGCCATCAGCGTGAGGCATAACTTCAGTAACAACGAGTCTTCCCCAACCATCAATACCAGATCGTTCACCGCGAAATTGGTGTGGGGAGCCAACCACTTGTGTCGTCTCTGTAGCATGGGGAGATATTCTGCTTTCAACCGTTTCCAGTATTTTTCCGCCCACAACTGGCTTGCTCTCCAGTTTAAACGAAGGCCATCTGAGTCATGAAAGACATCAGGGGACGTCGCAGGAGCCAGACATAAGGTAAGAATCGTCATCGGTGAGATTGCCGACAAATCATCTGGGTTCAAGCTGGAGCGACTAAGCGGACGGCAATTTAAAATGTGCTCAATCTCCTTTGCCAATGTCAACAATTGATCGTCACTCAATGTCCGCCAATATCGATCTTCCATCAATCCGGTCATTGTTTTTCTAAATCTAACCAATCGAATGATTGATTCGAACACACCACCTTGGTGATTGGCTAACGGAGGAGAATGACGCCAAACAATTCCACGGGTAGCCAAGTCATCAATTACCTTACGACGATCGAGCTCCCGCAACCCACGCATTAACTCAGCTTCAGCACCCACAAAATTAGTAGCATTATCAGAAAAATCACACAAGTCGCGTTGCCACGAGCGGCCAAAAAGCGTCGCAGTGCTGATATAAAGGAACTAGTACTCAAATCAAATGCAACCTCTAAATGAGTAGCACGCGTGGCCAAACACGTAAAAACGCAGATATAACGTTTGAATGAAGTACGTTTGCCCATACGAACCAAAATCGGGCCAATAAAATCTACGCTTACACTATGAAACACTTGATGCTTAGGTGTGACTCGCTCCAAAGGTAATGGCGCCATCTGCTTCTGCCCCGGACGTGCCCTACGATTCCTGCAGCTCATGCATAAAGTCCTGATATAATATTTAACAGTGCGGCCGCCTCCCACGACGTAAAACCTTTCGCGTAGAAGATTTCCCACATACTGAGCGCCAAAATGTCCACTGCGTCGATGGAAATCCTCCACCACCAGACCAGTCAAATGGTGACAACGCGGCAAGACAATAGGGTGGCGAAAATCAACTGGGGCATCTGCCCGTTGCAAGCTTCCCCCAATGCGTACTACACCATCTGCAACAAACGGACAATAAGCCGCAACGGGAGGAGAACAATGAGGCAGCATAACTCCTTTTCGGGAAAACACTTCATGAGCGGAATAAGTTTCTAAAGCCTCGACTAAGCCTGGATAAGCCTCTTCCTGTGCAAGTTGCAAAATTGCCATGAAGGCGTTTTTATACCCTTCACCACCGATAGCCTCCTGACTCAAAGGAGTCATCACCGAAAGGCAGTTGCGGGATCGGGCCTTTGCTTTCTCCCGCAACCACGACTTGACTCTGAGCAGCCACGCTGTCGCTTTTACAGTATGGTATAGAGAACTGTAACGAGTCGTAAGTCGCTTAAGCGGATTGTCGCGTTCCCAGATCTCTTGGCCGGCCCGTGAATTATTAACTACCTCGTTGGTGACCGCATTTACATGTCCAGATTCAAAGTAAGACTCTGCGCTTCCTGCTACAAGCTGTTTAGGCCAAGCCCTTTCCTCTTCCAGTAAAAATTCCGGTCCAACCAACCACTGAGTAGATCTTGCACACGAGATGGGTACACGTCCCTTGAAAACGAATCAGCAGGGTTTCTAGCTGTGTCAACCCACCACCACTGATTAGGATCCAAGAGATTTCGGATCAGTTTTATGCGGTTGGTCTCAAAAACGG
Source organism: Trididemnum miniatum (assembly GCA_964006365.1). NCBI lineage: Eukaryota > Metazoa > Chordata > Ascidiacea > Aplousobranchia > Didemnidae > Trididemnum > Trididemnum miniatum. The sequence goes on from OZ023239.1 coordinate 14,017,309, forward strand.
GACGCCGCTTGAACGTAGAGCGAACATAACTCAACACTGTGGTTGAGTCTGTCCAGTATATGATTTTGTCAACATTGAAACTGTGCTCCTGCTTTACGAGTTTGAGGAGCTTAACAGCAGCTACTGCGCCACAAAGTTCTAATCTTAGAATAGACTGACGAGGAATAGGTGCAACTCTACTCTTTCCCATCATGAATGTTACGGCGTAGCCAGCCCCATCAAAGGTGCGCATGTAGCAGACTGCCCCAAATTCGAGCTTGCTAGCGTCAGCAAAAACATGAAGCTCAGTTCTTGCGGAGCACGTCAGTCCCTGATATAGCCTGGGCATGGCTAACTCGTTTAGACACGGCAGAGCGTCTAAAAATTTCTTCCACTGGAATCGATGTTCTTCGCTGATGTCGGCATCCCAATCTACCGTTTGCTGAGTTAGCTGTTGCATCATAACCTTAGCTGGTAGCAAGAAGGGAGCTGCCATCCCCAAGGGATGGTAGACGCTCATTAAGGTAGACAGAAGTGAGCGTCTGATCCACTTAATGGAATTAGGCAAGCGAACCTTTACGCAGAACGAATCTCCCTTAGGATCCCACGCCAACCCCAGAACTTTGTGAGAAGGCAAAGCATCTGATTCAATATCTACCTCTTGAAGGGCAGCTGTCAAGCACTCCTTCGGAAGGTCTTGCAATACTCCCGAGTCGTTGCTGCTAAACTTTGCGATTTCAAATCCTCCACAGCGCAACAAAAGGAACATCTCACGTGCCAATTTCACACAGTCGCTGGTGGTGGGGACCGACACCAAAAGATCGTCGACATAAAAATTCCGATGAACGGCCGAGATCGTTTGCGCTGACGCGTTAGAACGGTTTTCCTCAGCAGTACGCCTCAGAGCAAACCCGCTGACGCTGGGAGAAGAAGTAAGGCCAAAACAGTGAACTGTGAGTTGATAAGTCAAAATAGGGGAGTCTAAATCTCCATTCTTCCACCAATAGAACCGCAACACCGATTGATCAGCCGGCAGAACCTTCACCTGATGGAACATATTGCGTATGTCTCCTACTAACGCTACTTCGAGAAAGCGAAAGCGAAACAAAACGCCCAGCAGTGAGTTAGTGTTGTCAGGTCCCTGTAAAATCTGATTATTTAGTGATACCCCACCTACTGAGGCCGTACAGTCAAATACCATTCTGAACTTGGGGTTGGCCACGTAATGGTGAGGGATATACCAAGTCCTTTTTTCCTCTTCCAAAGGGATAGTGTCTTCTACCTCCCTGGCGTGACCTAATTTTATCATCTCATCAATCTTTGCTCTGTACAGAGAATGCGCTTCAGGGTTTCGAATGAAACGGCGTTTTAAGCTCACAAGACGAGATTTAGCCATGTCCTTGCTCTTAGGAAGTTTGGGACAACCACGTTTAAATGGTAACCCGATTTGCTGGTGACCATCAACCAACTTGCACGTGCGCTTCATTATCTCATTCGCTCTCTCGTCATCCAAAGAGGGTAGAAGAGCTTCCGGATCAGAGTGAAGATCTGCCCACTCTGGACCGCAGGAGCAAATTGATTTCATAGCCGTCTCTAGCTCATCGGTCACCAAGAGCTGAATATGAATCTCATCATCCAGCTCTGCATGTGACTGTGAATCTGCACTGCAGCTACGACCCAATAGAGTTCACCCCAGAATAGTCTTAACAGCCCACAGAGACGAAAGACCTCCTTCCCTAACTTCGTATTGTTTATGAAATCGGGGGTTTACTCCTCCAATGATAAGCTCTACTTCTGCTGAATTTTCGATAAGAGGAATCTCTACTCCCCACAAATGTTCACTTTCATCAATGTCGCTGGGCTGGGTCGAGCGGCTCTTTAGGTCTGCAATAGTACCGACCACCAGTACGTCATCAAGTGGGTAGCTGCTGGCTTCCATAACACCACGTACTTGACACGAGACCCTTTGGGTTACCTTTTCTCCTGAACTTGAGCCGTCTGCATATTGCGTCGTGGAGGTAACAGGTTCGCCTTCTAAACCAAGATTTTTGGCAAAGTTTCGTGTTATGACGTGAGTGTCTGAGCCCACGTCCAAAAGGCAAAGAGTTTGCCGAGACCTAGTGCGATCGTGGTCACTTACACAAACAGGCAAAACCTGCAAAAGCTTGCGAACCTTTCCCGGCCCTATGTCAATACCAGCAGAGAGTGTCTTATCACAGTGAAGTGAAGCTGTAATCGATGACTCAGAGTTTGTTTGAGCAACTTCTGCAGGGGATGCCGGATTAGTAGCTGCTTTATGCAAAAGCGAGTGATGCGTTTCTTGGCAATGTGAGCAACGCCCTTTACTAGGACACTGCCTTGCCCGATGATTTGCGCCCAAGCAATTAAAACACAATTTCTTTTCTCAAACGAATGCTTGGCGCCGAGGCAGATCCTTCTTCTTGAACGCATCACAATGGTGCAACAAATAGCTCTCAGCATTACAACATAAGCAACTCTTGGGCCTGGGCAAACTACTAACGTTCACTCCGCTCTTAGCATCATTTTTTCTAGCTGGTTCGATTTTGGAGGCCTGAAAGGTATTCAACCTCTCAGAGCGCGTTTTCGGCAGAAAACGTGCCTGATTGAGCGTGTTTAAGAGCAGGCCCCAACGAGAGTTTGCCGCCTCAGCCCTTTCTAAGACAAAATCCATTATAAAGTCAAAGGGTACTCTATCCTTTAAATTATTTCTAACAGCTCGGGAATGCAGATCCTTACGTAGATCCCACGGAAGGCGCTGAAACAGAGCGTCAATTGTTGAGTTGGCATTCAGTTCCTCAAGGGCATCTGAGTTTTCGGCTGCAACTCTGCAACCCTGCAGACCAATATAGAATTTCAAGAGAGCCTTGTGCTCATTCTTTATCAATGGTCCATCACAGATTTGCTTCAAGAGCTCTCTGAACTCGACGTCTTTGGAGCCAAAAGCCTTTTCCAGCAGGTCTAAGGCCTGGCGCAAAGCAACAGTTTTGTTCCGAGTCATAGTGCAATTCTTTATCAATTCAAGAGCATCGCCTTCAGTGGAATCCAAGAGGAACTGAAGCGCCCTACTGGGGTTCAGAGCCAAATGACTATCTTCAAGGTGTGTCTGCACCTGCGCCTTGAAGCGGTAATAGTCTCCACTGGCACCATTAAATTTAATCGCAAGCTTCGGTACAACTCCAAGCCCAGCTCGTGCAAACGCTTTAGCCAAACTGTCGACTGAGTCTCCAGTACCTACACGCAATTTCCCACAGCTTTGCCGTGCCCGATCCAGCATATCAGCGCTGTCTAGCTTGTTAGCGTCTAGCATAGAATGGGGCCGATTAACTTGGTCAGGTAAGTAATTTATCGCTGAAACGGGTCGAGGTAAAGAAATACTACAAGGCAAAGTCCTTGCGGTGCCATCCTCCGGTATGCTCGAATACCCCAAGGGACCTACTTCCCTTCGCCTATTCAAGGTAGAAGGTTCAGCCACTGCATTACGCTTCAGTCCGCTCGCAGAATGCGAAAGGCCTGATTTCACAAAAATTTCCCGTCTATCACTACTCAAAGGATCGACCACCATACAACCATCGTCTCGCCCCCCCCGAAGCCAGCAGTGGCATCTCTCTGAGGGAGCGAGTGAACTCAACTTAATCGTCCACTGCTTCCCCAGCAAAGCGTGCAACGCCAACCCCGGGAGCGGCAAAACGCCCATCCGAAACACGATCGTCACAAGAAATCGAATCAATAAATTTACTGACCTTTTCCGCGGTAGACATGGCCGGCGCCACCTCCTCAGTCACAGACGGCATCGGTGAAGTGTCCGCCTCTGCGGCTACAGCGGCACAAGCTCTCTGGACGGCTGCCTCAGCTTGGATCATCTCTAAGCCAGCTTCGGACTCGAGTTGTAGCTTCTCCATTTCTTGTTCTGCTTGGCGTTGACGGATTTCGGCTTCTTGTTTCTTCAGCAGTGTGTCACGTTTAAGGGTGGCAATGCGTTGGGTTTCGACAAGATTGATTTTAGCCTCAGCTGCATCTATCAAAGATTTCGCAATCGAAAGTTTTGTAGATCCGGACTTGCTACGGCGCTTGCTAGAAGTCAATGAATCATAAATTGAGCCACACTCAGCGGCGGCTGCAACAAACGCGGTAAAACGAGCTCCGATCTCACTCATTAACTGGCTCTTCTGCCTCAAATTGGAAGCCTTTAATTCGTCACCAACTGCCCCAAATTCCTTAACTGCAGCTACATATACTGCTAGGGCACAGTCGGCTTTCTTCTTTAAGTTAATGAGCTCTCTTAATGTTGTAGGGTTGCTTGGGCTTTCATTACCGAGAATAAAGTCTATCTCTTTCATCAGCTTCGTTAAATAGGAACGATACCCGCCAAAACGCTTTCGGGCATCCTCTCTGTCCAGGTTAGGCATGGACTGGTCACACGCGTCATTAATTTATTTTTCAGCAATGTCTTCTGACTGCCAGCCATACCACTGCATCAAACATAGGCAAAAATTCTAGGTTTTGTTTTACGAATGTTGGCCGCACAAGCCAACAGGGGTAGTTCTATTCAGCTAGCTAGCATCTTACCGCTTACCAAACAGCTACAATTTAATGAGCTTATATTGTGTAACTTAAATGCGGTAAAACAAAACCTATTGACTAGCTAAAAAGCAAAAACAATTAAATTCACCCTGGGCCGGCTGTTCCTTCCATAACTTTACTCAAAACTAATGTCTCATAATCAGGCCCGTAGCTACGGGGGGGCACAGGGGGGGCCGAGCCCCCCCTGAAAAACCTTGGGCCCCCCTGTAACTTGGCGAAAAATTTGCAAATTTTTCTGAAAAAAATTGTGAAATTATAGATACAACAAAAACTTTGTTTTGCGATCGAAAATAGCGCTAGTATAATGGAACAATGATGGTGATAAACGCGTAACCCTGGTTTTGCGTCAGAGCGAAAAAGAGCGGTTGGAAGTTGGAACTCCGCAGAGGAACCTGCTTTTGAGCCAAATTTTTACTGCTATTTTCATTTTAATCGTAAACAGAGTTGCCAACTGGTATACCAGATTCGAAAAATCTGGTATATTTTTTGGCTATTTGGTAAGTAAAGTTTTGGTTTGGTAGCCTATATTTCTGGTACATTTTGAAAAAATGCTTAAACTCAGTCTATCGGGGCTAAAGCGCAAAAACCACGTTATCGCAACTCTTCTTTAGCCGGTCAGCATTTGAGTCCTCGATTATGCTTGGACTCAAATGCTTTTGAAAGGAATCGTGTTTATGAAATCACAAAATTCTTCGTGATGGAAGAAGATAAAATTTAGTCATAGCTGCTGTAGATGTAATAAAAGTCTTGCTTAGAGGGAATATAGAGCCAGCGTAGGCTAATTGCTTGGGCAATTGTACAACGGTATTAGTAGTAGCAGTTTATTTATCCTAACAAAATCAAGATAAACGGTAAGGCACAAAAAAAAACAGCGAAAAACATAGGCCTAAAGATCAGCTTTATAATACAAATATATCCTCATACAAATATGTTAGGAAAGGAACACCGAAAAAAAACGCTAGGTGGAAGATTGGTCAGGAATCTTAAATGTAAGGACTTCTCGCTTACCTTACCCAGTTTTGCAACCAAGTATAGTTCGTCTAACTATGCTTGTTTTAACGTTTATTCGTTTTTTGGGGCATATTTCCTGTTGTTATCTTTTTATTGCCACTTTTTGCCGGCCAGAAACAAAAGGAAGATTGAATTGATACCAAAAGAGAAGGAAGAAAATTTACTTGCGCAAGGAAATCGCGAGTTTAGCATAATTCTTTTGGTATATATTTTTACAGTTAACTTGGTATATGTAGTTTTGTCAAAAGGTTGGCAACCCTGATCCTAAAGGTTATTATACTGTGTGGTTTGTGTTGCAGCAACAGACAGTTTTTCTTGAGATAAAATGTCAGACTTATATTTGCCATCTTTCCAGCGGTATAATATCAGTTTATAGTTGGCGTGTTAAATATGGACAGATTTGTAACCAGAATTAATCCTTCAATCTCAAGCAGTTCTCAGCAAGCAGAAACTTCAAGCCTAGTTCAGCTGCCTCAAGTCAATGTTACAGAAAGCAGTCGATGTGAAACTGGCAATACACTTCAGGCTGAAAGAAATAAACTTCCCTTGGATCTAGATTTGGAAAAGCCCTCTCAACCAACACTAAATTTTCCAAACACGAAAACAGGAAGCAAGTATCGCTCTTTTCAGAAGAATTGGTACAATGGGAGAAATTGGCTGGAATATTCAGTTTCTCGAGACAAAGCCTTTTGCTTTGCATGTCGTAAATTTGGCCAAACAAGTAACGCAGGAGGATTGGGATCTGATATGGTGTTTATTGAAGGAGGATTCAACAAATGGAAAGTAGCTTTAGAAAAGGATAAAAGCCTGCTTAAGCACGAGACTAGCAAAACGCACTTAAATGCAATGAATGCGTGGTTAGAAGCACAAAAGCGCCAACAAACAGGTATGAGTTTTAAGTTATAAAATTTATTGCATCATTATGTCGAAATAGGAGCGCAGTCTCCATAGTCCAAATGTATAGCAATGTAAGTACCGGTAAATTATAATTTTTGCATAAGTTAGATAAAGTACGGCCTGCATAATTTTTATGGCAAACAACTAATGCGTGCATTTTGTATTGAGTTGCGCAGGCCTATGGGGGTTTTATAGCCCCCCCCCCCCCCCCCCCAGCTACGCCACAGTGTGTGAGAGCAAGACGTAGAGTAGACACGAACATTTTAAGATAAAAATTTGGTTCAATAATTATCAAGGGTTACCGGTATGAGAGCAATTAGCTACTTTACTAATTCCACAGACCGGGACTCTGAAGTGTACCATTTAAATGGTTTCAAATATATTATTTTGCATCTTATTTTTAGATACATCGGTTACACAATTGTTATCATCGGCTGTTTTGGAAAGAAACCGTTACTACTTGAAAACATTGGTTAAAATTGTACAATTTCTTGTTGTTAATGAGTTATCATTTCGAGGGAGCGGCGAACAATTTATGGATAAAGACGATTTTGATCTCTGTTTTGACAATAGTGCCGGAAATTTTGTGAACATGATAAAATTTACTGCTTCGCAAGATTCTCAGTTTGAACAGGCTTTAAGATTAGTACCACAAAATGCTAAATATACTTCGGCATCCATTCAAAACGAAATCATTTTTATCCTGAAAGACATGGTGCTCAGTGCAATATCGAATGAAATGAACGAACAATGTGATCTGCCTTATTACTGCTTAAAATGTGATGGTACAAGGGATCCAGCTAACACTGAAAATTTATCTGTAATTGTTCGTTACTCAGTTGATGCAATTGTTCACGAGCGTTTAGTAGCATTATCAGGACTTGAAGGTCTATCTGCTGCTCACATAACTAAGCAAGTTCTTGAAGATTTGCAATTAGTCGGCCTCGACCCTAAACAGATTTTATGCACTTGCTTTGACGGGGCAAGCGTCATGAGTGGATCAAAAGGAGGAGTTCATGCACTGTTACAGAAAGAGCTTCAAAAAGAAATTCCCTATATTCACTGCCTCAATCATCAGCTACACTTGGTAATAAGTCACGTATGTGGAAAAATTGATGAAGTTGCAGACATGTTCGCCACTTGCAATGGCTTGTACAAATTTTTTCGCAAGTTTGAAGTTAGTCAATTATACAAAGGACAGCATTTGCAAAGACTGCTGGAGATAAGATGGACCGGCCATTTAAATGTTTGCAAAATCATCTTGAAAAACTATTCTGATATTGTTGAAATTCTTCTAACCTTGTCTAAAAGCCTTGGTGAATTATCAGTGGAAGCAAAAGGATACCTGGCTTCTGTTTCAAGCGTTGATTTTATTTTCCTTTGTGAACTCATGTTTAGTGTTTTAGAAATATTTGCCCCAGCAAACAAACTTTTGCAAAAAGAAGTTACGAATCTGAAATTAGGAATAGACCTCATCCAGGCATCTTCTCAAGTTTTGCAAGCAAGAAAGAATTCATTTGACGAATTTGTCCCTACACTTTCTGAAAAGTATCCACAGATTTTTGGAACTGAAGACAGTGAAACCTCAGGAGAAAAACGACCGAGGATGCTGCCCCGTTATTTTGACAACTTTGTTGTGATGGAGAGGTTGCCAAATGCATCATCCACTGTCCAGCCTGAAGATAGGGAAATGGCATGGAAGAGTCAGTATCAAGCAATCATTAACGAGACTGAAATGGAAATTAACCGACGATTTTCAGAAAAAAACTCTGCTCTGTATCATAGTTTAAATGCTGTTTACTCCGTTAATTCGCCCGAATTTTTAAAAATGTCGCATTTGTCAGAATTAATCAAACTAATGAATCTTCAGCCAGATAAATTAAACGGAGAACTACAAGTTTTTCGTAGCATGCTCACCTCCAAAAACTGTGATACTTTTCAAAAGATTTTGAAATTAACTTATGAATATAAAGCAGCGTTTCCTGAAGTTTACAAACTTTTCTGCGGAGTTCAATTGTTTGGAGCTTCCACTGCTGCTTGTGAAAATTCCTTTTCATGCTTACAAAGAGTGTTAAGCAAGCAGCGTATGAGCATGAATCATAGAAGAAAGAGTAGTTTGGTACACCTGGCATACGAAAGTGACATTACCGATAACATTAAACTTAATGAATTTGTAGAAGTCTTTAGAAATAAACATCCACGACGCTTGAATTTATAAAGTACTTTACACCCTGCTGGGAGTGCTCGCTCTTTGACTTAATGTGAAATCTATAATATCACCTTAACTTATTTTCAAGGCAAACCTGTATACTGTATGCTTATTCAAAACAAATGTGATTGTTTAGGCGTATATCGCGCTTCATTTGCTTTTTCTGCGAACATCTGATGAGTTTTCTCTCAGAAAACAAACATTATAGCCTACAGTACACCCAAAGTCCTTTCTTTTGCCTGTATAGTTTACCATGTCTGCTCTCCGTATAAAATTTTCTGCGGGCGCCTCTGTGCACGTAATACAAGCAAAAGTGCAAAACTATTGCTGTAGTATTCATCTTCAGAAACTTATTTACTTTTAAAATACCGTGCGCATAAACCGTACAGAGAAGCCAATAAGCTGTACACGTGTACTACAGTTCATGTATAGCATGATAAAAATTATGTTAGCATATACTACTACTACATTGTCGCAATGTTTGATGTCATATATGTAATAAAAATGTGGGCCCCAACGGGCCCCCTCTGAAAAAAGTTTCTGGCTACGGGCCTGCTCATAATTAACTGTCCTTTTTAACTAATCGCTCGTCTCCTTTTACGCCTTAACTAATTTTAACCAGAAAATTTCAAAATCACAAAATGGCGACAATGAGCAAAACATTATGATGATATAAAGGTCCTAGTTAAACTGGGAAATGACATAACAAAGCAAATTGTTAGAAAATAAAACAAGTGAGCGTAACACCACCGTTGCGAACTTTATTTGGAGTTGAATTTCCCAGGCTCTAAACCGCGGAGATCAATCAAGTGAATTACATTATTAACGGTGCATTATGTAAAATAAACGAGCAACGACAACATACACGAAAAAAGAAATTAAAATACGCAGAGAGACTGCGAGTTGACCTCGCGGTCTTCGAGTCAGCAGCCACCCTATAAATTTTTTCTATGCAGTTTGATGCCACAATATTTGCCTTTGATTGGTGAATAGCCGATGAACTCGCTCATAAAATTGCAAAATATAATCTTAGTATTATTTTTTTTACATTTTGATAGATGCAGTCTGAAATTCAGAGGGAACTTGGTTCATATTTTGACTCCTTGGTCTTTGATGCATCTGTGCAAACGAGCGGTGCTGTAGGCCTACTGAGGAATAAAAATGGGCACCGCCATTCCATACACGCTTGGGCGTAGTATATCGAGTAAAATGAAGATTTGATTTTGTTTTTTGTAAATTTCAGAGTAGATGAACTTCCTAATAAATGATAACTGAAATTATTTTTAATTTTCCTTAAATACTATTTGAAAATTCAACAGTAATTGAAGAACAGTGCGACGGGAGTTTACGCTTTTCGAATCTGCAGCGACTCCATGCTAAACGCGATTGACAAGCCTTGAATCGAATCCATCATGTAGAATCTGCAACAGCTTGTCCATATTGCTGACATACGCACATACCTTTGTTTCAAGCACAGTTTCAACCTTGAACAGGTAATGGGACAGAAAAACTACTGCGGAAGGTATTATAAACATTGGCAGAGTCAACTTTGCCTGGTTTATAGTAACTGCTTGTGGTAATTCAAATCTTGCTTGTTGTTACAAATAAAGAATGAGCATTAGAGGCAAATCTACCTAGTACCAAGCATTTTTGTTGAATGGGTTACAATGGGAAAAGGTTGAACCCCTAGAGCCCAGACAAATCATTGTTGTTACATGCTTTGCCAAACACTTCACGCTTTCATAAAAACGGTATTTTTCCAAATTACTTCTAAATAGACAGAAAACGAACTGAATATTCGCATTGGAAAAGCAAGTGCCGTAGTGTCAGCTTCTCCGATCCGTGGTACTGAAACGGGAGCTTTGCACCAACGTAAAGCTATCCATCTTCATATCGTTTATGTTCCTATTCTGATTTATGGCCGTGAGTGTTGAATCATGAATAAGAAAGCGAGATCTCGAGTCCAAACAGCAGAAATGGGATTCTAGCAAAGAATTAGCGGTTTGACCTTGGTGAAAAAAAAACGTGAATCGTAAATCATGAATCAGATATTGGCGAATCTCTAAACACTGAATCGCTGCTTCTCTGACTAGAAAGATTGCAACTGCGCTAGTATGGACATGTGACATAAATGTTCCGCGAAATAATCGCCAAAATACTGCTGTGTTTAACACCCGCTGGTCAAAAGCCCAGAGGCCGTCCCAGAACTCGACGGTAAGGATACGTTGGCCTCGCCTTGGCATTCCACCCATGCATTTACCCTTTGTCGCTGAAGATCGAGATACTTGGAGGCTGTAACCCTAGGAGCTCCTCCATAGCGACCCCAAAGGATAAACGAGTCTAGAAAAGTAAGTAAGTATAAGTTGGTACTTTTAATGCATTAAAATAATAATTAGGCTATTTATTGTTTACCGTAGTTGCAGATGAATTAGAGTGATTATTTACTAAAATTTTACTTTCAGTACGAGTGGCGCACCCTCAGCAGAGGGGCTCCTCTGCGCCCCTCTCTCATGCCTCTTTTGATACACTTTAAATGTCGTTATTGCTCAGAACCTCCTACAAAACTGTGCCTCTTCTGATAAATCTTTTTACCGGCGTCTCCTCCTAGGAAAACTTCTGCGTACACCCCAGATCAGTTATTTCTTAAAAGTAGCAAATCACAGAGTTGATGGACTGAAATAATTTTATTCAAAGATTCAAAGTTGAAACCCTTTTTTTTGCTAATAGCCTACTTTTTTTGAATACAATGTTAGATTAATGAATCGAACGAGAATTGGGTTCTTTGATATTTCAAAGCTTTTTCAAACAGCGACTTTACGCAAATGGCACATGGAATTGGCCTAGTGGTCGATGCATTGGGCTCCGGATCAGGTTTCACGGGTTCGATGCACAACTAGGCCGTCTTCCATGATGCACATATTTCATAGCATAAAAACGTGAGCTGCAATTATGTGGCAAAAAAAAATTTACGCAGATGGATAGGCAGCTGTACTGGACGAGTACTCTATTACACGCCTCAAAATCTACGTAGGCTACAAGATCAGCTCTATTCAACAGCACTGTAAAGGTAAAGGTACGGGACAGCGGGTGCAAGCACACATTGTTTAGGCCATTTTCAATTGTCGGCCCATTACAATTTTCAATCACGAATGATTGAACGCTGTTAAGGGACATAACATGACGAACAACACATACACAAAACCCTTCGCACTTCCGCTTGTGCCGAGCGCCTGGAGTGAAAGCTGTGAATACTATTTTAAAGTCTGTAGTATGACCCGACTGGGAATAAAACTCCAGTCTACCGGCTACCAAGTGGACGCTCTTAACCGATACACCAAGCGCCGGTCCCAACAGCACTGTAAGTTAGCCAGGAGCAACAATAGTATTATTTGCTCCGCTGCGCCAATATGTGGTAGAGTTATAACAATAAAATAAATAAATAAGGGAGGTTGCTTTCGTATTCTTGGACTGAAAACTCAGCAGTGATTCAGGGAGACCGTAAGTGAGTTTGCGCTCTTCGAGTCAGCAGCTACCGGTATGTCAATTGTAATCGATTCCAGCCGTGAATCGAACCCGTCACGTAGTGTCTGTAGATAGCGCATCATGTCGCTGATAATTGTTACTCGTTCAAAGCAAATTGAGCTTCAAAGATTTTATCGTTTGGTTTAGTAGTTTTGAGTGATCTACAGCAGTTGCAACATAGCCTAAACCTGATGTGAACTTTTTTTTATCGTCAGAAAACCGCAAAGAACTGCAAAATGGTTTGCAAGTTGTTACTGTGAACCGAAAATTGAACTGTGATTGAGGGAGAATGCGAAGTGAGTTCGCGCTCTTCGAGTCAACAGCCACCGGGTATAAACGTCAAATTCGATCGGCACCAGTCGCGAATTGAACTCGTCATGCATAGGATCTGTCACATGCGCGCGGCATCGCTGAGTCATGTCGCTGACAATAGGCAGAGTTGGACAGTACCGCGGTACAAAAGTACCGCTTTTGGTACTGTCGTTACTTTTTAGACCGTTTTACTCGATATTTCGGTAACTTTTTTTGAGTAAACCAAAGAAAGCAAAAGCGGACAACTCTCCGGTTTTTTCCGCAAAAAGCATCTTCGAAAAGTACCGCGAAACCACGTTGTTGTAGATCAGTGGTCGGCAGCCACAGCAGTGGTTTTCAGAATAAATGCTTTGAATTTGAAACATTTTATAACGTTGGACACAATTTCACTCGCCAACGAATTTTTGCGGTTTCCACATAAAAAACACTCAGTTTAGCGAACAATTTATCGAAAAAGGGCTTGCACTGAGTGCAGTCGCTATATGGACAATGCAAAAATGATTTCGCAGCTTATGTCTAAAAGCAAAAGCTTGGCTAAAATAAATGAAAGGAGGCTGCAACCAGTATTAGTGTGAGAAATTATAGACTATAAGTTAGGTTTTAGTATCTTATTACAGGGCCAAAGGGGGGCATGGCATCGTAGCCTCTCCCTGCGTGCGCCTATGACGTCAATACGTCAGTAACGGCAGTTTTTTTTTAATTCCCTAGAGCGTGCCGTTATAGACGAATCTACTACCAATATTGTTGACAATTGATTTCTGAATGGAAATAAATTCAATAACAATGCGAATCAGTGTTTCAAAAAGTGCTGGATAACTGAGTTCAGCTTGAGCAAATATACAAATTCACTCACCACAGTTTAATAACATCTATCTAAAACCTGACAGTCTGTTTCACCCAAAAGGGATTATCAGAGGTATCTCATTCAAATAAAATCTATTCTATTTGAATAAGATAAGCGAAATAGACTGTCGGGTTTTAAATAGATGTTTCTAAACTGTGGCAAATTTGTAAAAATAAATTTAGATTTACTGGCAACATACCTATTTAATGACCTTTCAAAAACGTTTACAAATGTGCTGCAAATAACGAAATTTTATAAAAACTGCGGGCCGCATGCAGATCTCTTTTTTTTTTTTGTTTCTTGCCGATTTTAGTGGAAAAATAGTAGCGGACGTGTAGTGCTTTGTGGGGGCAATTTGGACCCACACTTTCCAAAAAGGGGGGATTGTGTAAGAAAGGTTGAATACCACTGGTCTAGACTACATGAAAAAACTTATTTCTGTGTCATTGAATTAAAGTAAAACTATACAAATTCTGCGAAAAATGTAGATTTTGATTCATCTAAAAGTTCTGAGTATGCTGCTACTGATACACCAACCTCTACTGAAAGTGGCATTGAAAATGAAAACATTCTCCTTCAACACAATGATGAAATTCACTCAGTAAGAACCTTTGCAGCATTTTTTCGTATATAGGCCATAAGTTCTTTCACGTCCTTGGTATTGTTTGAATGTAGCAACGTAACCAGATAAGCAGGGGTGCGACAAAAGCCTCTGCTCTCCACGGCGAGTTTCTGATGATGATATGTAGAAACTTGGGCTACTAGCAAACAGTAAGTACCTACAGATACTCTTTATACCTAGCCTCATAACTAATGAAGGAGACCAACAGATTATTATACATGTTGCCATACATGAGAAAGCTTGTTTTAGTAAGGGTGCCGCTGTCACCTTGTTGATATAACCGACGTGTTCGCTTGCAGTATCAAGACTCGCGTGAGATACTGAGACTACAAGTCAGATCTTACACCACAAAAAGCTTGATAAGGCTTTAATTTCGTTGCTTTGCAAGACAAAAACGAAAACAAAAATTACTTTTTAAGAAAAAAATTTTCGCTTCAAAAGTACCGAAAATCGGTACCGAGTAACGATATCGTCGTTATTTTTTAATAAATGTACCGTTATCGGTACTGACGGTACTTTTTTGACAAAGTATCGGTACCGATATCGCCGTTACTTTTAAAGTACCGAGTGCCCAGCTCTGACAATAGGTTGCAAAGATCAAATTACGGGTCATTAAATTGCTGTTAGGTCGAAAGGGAAATTCAGTTTCTCAATTATTTGTAAACAGACTTTTGACAACAGAACAACAGCAATTATCGAGGCTTAATCGATAAATTTTGCATGCTTTAAGACAATACTTCCGGTGGCGAGGTTAATGATCACGACAATACCCTGTGGCATTCCTGCTGATAATATTTTAAAAAAATGTAACAACGTGTTAAGGTTATTACAAAAACGTTTATTAAAAGTTGAAACGCAATAAAAGTAAATCTCGCTAAAAGAGTAAAGGTACACCAAGTGCCCATTTGTCCGTATGTCCAATTGTAATAACCAAAAGCCAGAAGGTTTTCTGTATTTTATGATGAAGGTTTCAGCCTCATAATTGATAAAATAATATGATTAATTGACATCAAAAGTTTGATAGTGGCACAGAAGACTGCAGGCTTTTGGTTCACGAAAATTGGGCCAATGGATTAGACAAGCAATAGTGCAGTTACTAACATTCGAAATTACGGAAACCATAACTCAAAAACTATGAATTCAAAAACAGGATTTGTGATTGTAAGCTGCAGCTGATCATTTATCAAGTAGCAAACTTGCACAAAACATTGATAAACGGATTAAAACTGTTTGTGAGTAAGCTTTCAAGAAATGGAAATAAAAACGCGAGAAACTTTCTCATTTTTAACGCAATTTGATCGATATTTGGACATAACATCTACTGCGAGGCTTGAAAAAATCGATAGAAAAACTTTCACAAGATTTTGAAAAATAAGCACAGTGTAAAAAAACAATAGTAATGCAATACACTTAACAATCAAACACCACATAATCATGTAATAATTTGCACAAAATGACGTAATTTCCACGTACTGATTGCCATGAACATGCAGTAGGCTACATGTTGCCGACACCATATGTCAAAAACATTATTAAATGAGGCTTTAATTGTTGGGTCAATTGTTCACCCATTTGGCTGTCGCTCTAATGATTGACGGTCGGCAAACCAGTATGTTCACAATCGTTGACCATGCATGACCGCGCTAGGTGTGTAGATATTGGCACATCGATGCTCAATATTTGCGTTATTTCAAACTCCTAATCCTCACAGCACAAGGTTTGACCATTATTCTGGTTAATCGTATTCACATAAAATTACAAACACCCTTATTCAAAATAGAATATAAAAACACATAAAATAATTTAGATTAAATAGACTATGTGTAATGAAAATATAATTCTGAACTACTGATTTACTTGTAAACTTTTGCCCGTTTGCTTTACAGTTTCATCGCTAATCTAATTTAAGAAACAGGTTTAAGCGAAAACTATCGGATGATGTGTTATCGTAGCGACTATGAGAACTAGGTTATGGCCATATTTGTGAATAATGTAGAATATTACAGGAAAATGCTTAACAATAAATCTCTGAACCGCTGCACAACTAAGGACTGAAGTTGGTTACGCTACAGGCGCAAACCAAGACCTTCGCTTAAGCATTGACTGAGCAAAAATTAGCAGTGAATCATATATTTGAATTGCTTTTGCCATCAAAAAACGACATCGCTAAGATAAAAATCTCACAACTATTTAGAACTGCATAACCCTTTTTTAGTGAGGTCATAAAATTGCAACTATTGTTCAGTTGAAACAACCGTTAATTTGAAAAATCCCACTATTCTTTTCCAACAACTAAAAAATAATTTGTGTGCAATGTTAATCGAAGTTTTTCAGCTCTTTCTTGTACCGTAGAACATATTTTTAGCGTGTCATTGTTGCAACATTTTTCTTTGGGTCTTTCAAATCTAACATGTTTTTATATTAAATTTTCTTCTTAAATAATTTCTTAAACTTTCTCAAAAAACTAATAAGCCTATTCTATTTGAAAAAGTAACCAAATTAGAAAGGAAGAATGCACAAAACATTTACTAAAGAGAAGGTTTATTACGATGTTCATAAAATTGCCCTTTAGCAAAAACAAACCTTGACATCTTTGTTGATTTTTTCCGACGAAATAGAAAAATTAATACAGACATTTTATGGCAACCTTCACCGTCATGCTGCAGCACCGAAAAAATTTTCAAGAATAATCATGAAAAAACGCAACAAGTATTGTTCTCGTAAACATTTTGGGAAGTTTTTTTTGTGGCCGACAGTCCAATAAGGCTAAAGATAATTATACATCAAAAAAGTTCGCATTAGTTTTAACGGTTTTTTTTTTCTTTGAAAGCGATGCACTTGAGTTGCTCTAATGAATAAAAGCAAAAGTAAATGCATTTCAGGATGGCGTAAAAGTAATTTTCATATGTAAATGTTAAAGGGGGATATTTCGAGCATTTTAGATATTCACGATTTATTTTTAATGCTTAAACAAACTAATGGCTTCAATTAGCCAATAAAAAATAATTATGAAGTCTTCCGCAGTTCTAGCGTTAAATTCTGTACGACAAAAGTGACAATCTTTAGTGCCGCTCGATCTGTCTGCACATTAAACACAAAAAAACAATCTTTTTTCGATTTAAATAAATCGTTGAGGAAAACCTACAAAATGCCGGAAGATAATCAAACTCCATTCTTTTTTGCTATGCCAGGAATTTTTCGTAAAGCGCTTGATCTAGATCTTCCATGCGTTTCGTTCAGAACAACCGAATGTCGAAGTCGAAATTTACTTCGTTTTATTCGTGGACAAAGCGGCAAAAGTCTGCAGTCCCAGTCTTGAAAACTAAACACTGTAGCAATGATACTAATGGTCAAGTCTAACGAAACAAGATTTCCCCAATATACGCAGATAACTTCGATAGCATCGAGCAAAATTGCAATGCTAAGAAGAATAGTTGAAAATATACACGCGCATGCGCAGATAGCGAGGCGTTTTAACATTAAAAAAATTTCATTTTCGGACCCACTACAAAGCAGCAAGTCACAAATTCCGCTTCCCTTTCTCAGAGGATTCAGAATTAAAATAAAGAGAACTAATTGGAGAAAAAAACAAGTCAGTATAAAAAAGATTAAAAGAGGAAGGAGAGAACTTAATGGGAACCAATGTATGTGGCACGGAGGATAAAGCGTTTCAGATTGAAGAACAGTGACAAATGAAGCAAACACAGTAAAAAGAAGAAAATAGATCACAACAATTATAGCCGAACTTATTCTTCTTGATAATGTAGTCACTGTATGTTGTAGCAGTTTATCGCAATACAATTTTCTCTGACGTAGCCATAGCGCTGTGTAAACAAGACCAAGTCCAACGCCATGCAATGATGTTGCTATGATATGGTAACCGTTGCAAGTAATAATGGCAGTCACGTAGAGCTCAGCAACTCTGTCAAAACACATCAGAACACAGCAAGCTGATGATATGAGACAAATAATGTTAGTCGTTGAGTTACTAGCAGATCTTCCTTTCTTGCACGAGTAGTAGAGCAAAGCCAAAAAGACGTAAACGGCCACTGTCGCTTGCAGCACAGCAAAGTATCTCGCCAGTTCTAGATTATCTTTTGGGCTTAATGGATTGTGGTCATCGTCCGAAACATTACGTCTTTGAGCCAAGACATTTGAAAGGGAAATATTTTTTAACGCATTTGAAATGGAATCAACACTCATTGTACAGTAAGCTGCAAAAAATCTGCAAAACAACAAGAAACTTTACACGAAATAAAATGACTCACATTACCACATTACCTCATCACATTTTGTCAACAACAAACAAGCTCCTGAAGCAGGAAATCTGGTGATGAAGCTGTCCGTGCTGCCTGCATGCTTTATCATACCTAAGACTGATGTGCTCTAAATTTAATATTCTTTGCTAGATATTGATTTTTTCGATTTCAAAGAAATAATTTAAAATATTAGAGAAAAAAAGAAGTTAGTATCATGAAATAATATCGGTTTTTAAAGCGCATTTTTGTCATTTGATACGGGATTTAACTTTTCAATTTTGATCGATCGTAGAGAAATATGGTGTAATATTCTAACTAGTCCTTTATGTACTGCAATGTTGCGAATCATAAAAACTCTAAAGCAGCATTAACATCTGATAATTTGTTCCATCAAATTTTTAGGAGCCCTCGTTAAGTTTTTCAACAATGCATCTGCCGTTGAGTTGTCCTGGATGGTTCTTTGGTCTGGAATGGAATACTAGTTCAAAAATCTTTGGCTATAACTGATTAAACCTTTGGCAGAACAATACTTTTTTGGAAACATAAAGTACTGTTATAGCTGTTGTCAGCACATTCAAAATGCTGAAATATTTATTCAAATTCTAAAGGTTTTGACCCATTCTTTTGGACCTCTTCACAAAAAAAATATTGCACTTTAACGCATTCAATTTTAGTTGAACGTAAAGTGCATTATTTTTTCTCTGAAGAGGGCCTAAGGGATGGGTCAAAAACGTTTAGAATTTGAATAAATATGTCACCAGTTTAAATCTGTTTACAATAGCTATTTTATAACTAAATAACAGATCAATACAATCAAGTAGGCCTAACAAAGATCAGATATATGCAGCCATATGATAGAAAAACGACGATAACGCAAAGTGTTAAGGGGTCTGTAGCTGGCAAAGAAAATTTATATATGTCCAACTTTTGTTAATGAAGGCCATTTAAAATCAGTTCTAACATTTTTTCTTATCTTAAAGTTATTCCTGTCCTTTAAATTCGTGTATTTCCTGTTTGTTCAAATAATTGTGCTGTATATTATTTTCACGTTTCAGCTCGTTTTGCGTCATAGTAAACAATGTATAAACTATAAATGCTCTGTCGCATTTTTGAATTCCGTATGGGATTGCCTTGCACTACTTAACTAATTGTAACACTGTGCCGATAGTAAGCATCTTGACTCGAAAAGCGCCTGGTTATTCGATGCTTCCTTGCCTATTTGCTTATTTTCTCTTTATGTGTGCGTGACTGTATTTTATGTTTCCTTCATAGGTGGCAAAATAAATATCTATCTATGTATCAAGTACAGTCAGCCTAATACGTAAATTTAAACTTGACTTTACTATTAACAAGAAATAACTACAGTAGTTGCATTATTCCTCATTATTTCGTTGGCTTTGTTTCAACGACTCAAATTAATGCTTTCTCTTATAGTTCTGTACATTGACCTACTTGGCTCATTGTTCTCTGCACAGTACTTAATAGATCTCGTTACCATGCCCACACATCTAGTTAAGTGGGCCGAAAGCCTACAGGTTTTCTGCATCACAATTACATTTTTGATGTCATAACCGCAATTTTCAGTTATGAGATTCAATCATGATTCAGAAAACCGTTGTCTTTTGGCTCTTAAACTGGGTGAGTGGACAGGTTAAATGTAATTATGCTCTCACGTTAAGCTGTAACTTACCGTTGTGCAATGTCGAGACGACGCAAATCGTTTGACCAGATTTCGTCAAAATGGTATTTCATGCATAGTATACTTGTATAATATACAGTACATTGTTTCTGTATTACATGTATAATATAAATGAAATAGGCTACACAACGAAGCAAAGCTAGTACTTTGTCAGCGACATGGCCTAGCGGTACCGCGCGCAGGTGACAGATCCTACGTGACGGGTTCGATTCGCGGCTGTAGCCGATCGCATTTGACATATTTAACGGGTGGCTGCTGGCTCGAAGAGCGCAAGCTCACTTCGCAGTCTCCCTCAATTACTGTTGAATTTTCGGTTCAATAAAATTTGAAAATAACCTGAGTTATTTATAATATTTATTTATTTAGTACAGATTAACAAAGCAAGTGGTATAAATGCATGATTTCCACGCTAGCATTTATCATTGTTAAAAATTGAAACATAAGTGCCCGTAAAAGTAAAACCAAGTTAAATCGTCAAACATGAATGAAAACATTGGTGACACGCACACGTTCATCGTGTTTACCAATGCAGATTTTCTGTCTATTTTCGCACCAAATTGACACCGTAAACAAACAAAAGTAGTATTAGTTCCAATTCCAACGTTACTTTGCTCCCAAGTTTATTATTAAAATTTTGCCAAACTTTTTAAAATTGAATAGAAAATAAATATAAATTTGTTGTGTGCCTTGATTGCGCAGCCCATAAAGGTTTTGCCTGGCCAGTTACGTACTTATGCATGAATTGCACCAAAAAAGTTTATTTAAAGCTTAACTTTATCTTGTCGAATAATCGAAGTTACAACCATTGGGCATAAGTACAACTATCTATTCTAGACTAAAGTTTCTCGATTAAAATCTACGCTGAAATCAAAACTTAGTCGAATAAAGCCTTTTACACGTTTGTACTCACTGCTCTTTCTCAAACTTCTATAACCGGCACGTGAAGATGACAAATTTTTGCAACTTTTGGCGAAGCCAAAAAAGTGGCTTCTTTTTTGGCTAAAAAAGTGAAAAAGGCAAAGCCAAAAACAGTTCTAGCTAACGTAGCGCGTAAACAACACAACCAGCGGAAGAAAGGTTATAAACAAGAAGACAAAAATAAAGAACTACGTAATTTTAACTTCAACAAAGTCTACTTTTTAAGGCTATGGATCCACTTATGAACCAGATAACCTACTGTTATTGGAATGCATTTGTTTGCAGCGGGGTTAAATGAGCTCGCAAAATTTTGAAAAACATCTACAGTACAGAACAACAAAATTTTTAAAGTTGTGATTGGCAAAATTAAAAACAAAAACGCATTGTTTTCAGTTTCTTATTTCTAATCGTAAACGAACTCCAAAATGAGACAAATATAAATTTTTTAAACCGACGAATCAGATCTTTTTTAAATTTTATGTGCTACTGCACTTTCTACCGGCCCGTTGATATGGTGGTTGAATACATCGCTATTGGCATGCCACTTTTCCTCGTAGCTGTGTTGCCCTGGCGCTAAGCCGGGGGAATGGTCCCTCCACTCGTTACACACTTCGCCTTCGGTGTAATATCGCGAGTATGCAGCAATGCAGATTTTGTTCATTGCACCTTCTTAATTAGTTCATAGTTTTAAGTTGAATCTTTAAAAGGTTTTTATTACTACTGTCCATCAAAATAGAGCCAATAATGGATTCACACAACTGCTTATTTGCTTGAAAAAGCTGAAAACTTTGCAGATACAAAAATAAATATGGCTAATAAGCTTGCTTTTGAACATTTTCAATAATAAGCTGATTTTATCATAAATATTTAAATTTTTGATTCGCTCATGTTTTCAACAAAAGTTTTCATTAAAGATTAAAACTTTGAACTCAATCATTTTGCTCGTATGATATTTTTGCTGGCTACTAATTAAAATTTTTCTATTGTGCTCGTTTGCTGCGCCGTTATGACAGTTGATTTTACTCATTTTATTTAGTCGCACATCTTTATCCTCTTATCATAAAAAAGCGATCAAAACAGTATAACGAATATAACAGTACAACGAGCTCGCTTAGGAGTTGCCGGCCACCTGTCCACCACTCTAAGATGAGGAATTCCTCCACTAAGTAATTTTCGGGTGCTGCAACCATGCTTCTCATGTTACTTTTCTTGATCTTCCATTCTCCACTTGCATGTTACAACGTTCATCGTTTTGTTGCTTCTTCCCTTTTCTCGTGCTGTCCAATTATACTGTATGTTATTTATGCATGTTATTCTTGTGTTGACGGTACGGAAATAAAAGACACTAACTAACTAACTAAGTGCCTTTTCCAACAACACAACAAGTAAACTTGCCAGCTTGTTCTCCCACTCAGTCAATTTAATGTTGGGCGTCAAGAAGGGAAGCTGTGAATACCAATTCTTATGTTATTGATTTGACCCGACTCAGAATTCAACCCTAGTCTACAGCTCAAGAGACAGACGCTCTATCCATGCACTCGACCATCTGAGCTGTGTATTCATGATTCTACGTGATAAAAATCACATATTGTCATCTGCAATACGTGATTGATATCGTTTTGGTGTCAAAATGTAAAAAATTAACTGTCTAATCCGATTACGCGAGTTACATAACTAACCATAGCGGTCAATCCTTGCTTTGTAACCGTGGAAAGTTGTGCATTGCAATGTGTTTTAATCTTCGGATAAACTCGATTTTTATTAACCCAAACAAAAAATACACAGAAAAGGTAAACATCTTAAGCGTTGTTGTTCAAAAAATCTGATCACAAAACATAAACTGTTCAGAACTACCTCAAATAATCATGTTCTCTAACAGGCCTATTTTTTCTTGTGTTGCTTGAAGAAATTTTAAAAAAGTTGGCGGTCATTTTTTTTCAACATCTAAACCTATGTATGGTTGATTGACCCTACAAGCATAAGCTATGGAATAGTAGAACAGAAAGCCACAGCTGCCAAAGCAAACTTTAATGTCACAACACCAGACAATAATTCAATTCATTGCGTAATCGACGTGATTACAATGCTGCTCAATAAGTGGAAAAGCAAGAAATGATTTATGGAAAATCACATCAAAATCTTCATTATACACGCGTAGTTACGCCGAAGCGTGTGACGAGTGGCGGGGCCCATCTCTGCGACTTAGCGCCTGGGTAACACAGCTCTGAAGAAACATTGCAGTGGTGGCCAATATTTGGCGACCATATCCGATTCGATCGACCCAAGATTCGAACCCCAGACCTCCCCGCCAGTTTAATTTAGGATTTGTTATTTTCAAAGTTTTTGGATTGTAAATGACGCCACTGTTATCATCTGTCCAAAATCTCCAAGAGTTGTACTCCGAAAGTATCGCTTATGCAGTGTGATGTATTTGTTAAACTGCTGCAATGCTGCATGTTTGCTTACATAACTGAAGCAAGCATTACAATCATGTAGCTTTCTCTTCATTTAATCAACTTTTGCTATGACACTGACGACATGCTATTTCCGTTATTTTTGAGGACTGTCATTCAGAAACCACCATGCTTTCACGTTTCAAAGTCCGTGTACGGGACACCACTCTGGTTCTTGAAAATAAGCACCTGCAAATTGCCAAAAGTAAGCCGGCTGGTTGCTTTAATCTTCTATGGGTAATGAGCACTTTTTACGTAACTTTTTTGTTGGTAGTAAACCTACTCTAGTAAAGCTTTGCACTTGATTAGGCTTACTTAAAATAACTTTGCCTTTTGGGAGTAATACTGCCATGCATAATTCATCATTGCAATGCGCATGATTTGGTATCAACTGCCAAGAGTCTAAATTGGTTGATTATTTAACTATTTGCATTTCTTGAGACGGTTTTAAGAGCTCTCATATCGTTCAGGTTACTGCATTTTGCTGACTGTGCGGAGTCTTTCGCGAATTGTAAAACGTAAACGCAGATGCAAGGATTGATTACGTAAGAACTGGTAAGGAGAGCATTCGTGCTTGATAAATAATTGCCTCAGTTCTACAGGCTTATTAACTAATTGTTTGGAATTAAATTACAAGCTACTGAGAGTGGTTTAAACAGGTCGGAATTCACACTGACTTAGCTTGTTACGCACTGCACGCAGCTAGCTGTCAACTTGCAAGCACGATTCTTTAATCCCTATGCGTAGAATTGCGGACAGGGGCGGTATGCGTTAACTTAAATGAACAAACAAAGTCACCGCATTGCGCAGTGTACCGCCCCAGGGACCGTATTCTATGCTAACGATTCATAAAGGCGTTACACCGATTCGTTATGACAAGTCGATATCTGTAAGCGCTATTCGTTACGCGTTAAAGCGTGTAACGATTCGTAAATTGGACCTATTCTTTTTAGTAATAAACTCTCACTTAATTTACGCAAAACAAAGTATATGCTAATTTCAAATAAACCACTGCTAAATACCGGTAGCTTTTCTGTAAAAATAGGCAACACTGCAATAGCTGCAGCTAATTCCATTAAATACCTGGGAGTCTTA
Organism: Trididemnum miniatum; assembly: GCA_964006365.1. NCBI lineage: Eukaryota > Metazoa > Chordata > Ascidiacea > Aplousobranchia > Didemnidae > Trididemnum > Trididemnum miniatum. The sequence continues at coordinate 14,041,731 of OZ023239.1, forward strand.
TTTGATGACAAATTAAACTGGGATAGACATATTCAACATGTCATTTCTAAGTTGAGTTCGGCTATTGCCGTACTTCACAAACTAAAATTTTATGCACCTCCAAGCTTACTCGAAAAAGTTTATTATGGTATTGTGTATCCACATTTAAGTTATGCTATCACCACTTGGGGCAACGCTGCAAGCACTCGATTAAATAAAATTCAAGTGATGCAAAATCGCCTCGTTAGAATTATTACTAAAAAGTGTGATCGAAAAACTCGCATGTCCCCTCTGTACAAATAGTTATCGATATTAAAACTGAGTAATATATTCAAGCTTGAAGTAACTAAATTAATGTCAAAGAGAAAAAATAATAACCTGCCAGAATTATTTCACAACTATTTTTATTCCACTACAGATATCCACAAATTTGCCACCAGACAAGCTGGACGTCACGATTTTTTCTGCCTAGATCAAGTTCTAAATTTGTCCGAAATTCGGTTTAAGTTTGTCGCGTCAAAGAATGGAACAGTTTACCTGTGCTTCTCAGAGAAAAAGTCAAGCTTGGTAAAAGAACATTTATGAAATCCCTGAAAAAACTCTTAATAAATTCGACATAAGTCAGATATAAGTCTCTAAATAAATAACCAAATAATTATTCGAGTATTTAAACAAATAAAACAGCTAAAACAACTACGGAACAAAAAATTAAATCCACTCTACAAATTTCATTTAATTTTTTTTATCTGCAGCAAGTGTTTTTTTTTTTTAATGTGTTTGTAAAATTGAACAAAATTAGGCCCATTTGCTTTTCTTATTTTGTGTTTTTTTTTGTTTACTTTTCTGTTTTGAAGTAGCCTAGTTACTGAAGTGAGAGGGTGCAGACTCGATAACCTCGTCAAGCTTTTTTGGAAGCTAGACGTATGGTCTTTCGCACTCTCTCACTGGAAAAAAACGTATGCTTGAGAAAATGTTTCGTGTTCTGCGCCGGTTATTTTTTTTAGCCTACTTAATTTGTTGGAATAGTCTTGTGCATGCCTTTTTTCCGAACAAAAATAAAAATAAATAAATAAATTTTCTATGCTCCTTCCGCTATGCAGTGATATTCGCCAACGCAGCTGCGGTTGAAAAAGCGTTTATGACGCAATAAACGTAGTTGAGGCAACACAGTATCTGTTAAAATACTAGGCTGGCGCCAAAACACACGTGTTAGGCTACTAATAAAATCAAGCTTCGCTCATTCATTGATAAGATCATTACGGCTTATAGATTTAAATCATTTATTTGAGCATTTTCACAAAAAAATGACTGAGAGACGAAGGTGGACTGCCAATGAATATTGCAAACCGGTCGAGTTATTGAAAAACGATTACAAATTTTTGACTGAAAGCTTAAGCGAGTTGAAAACAAAAAGAATAATGGGCGAAAATAACGGATAATTTTAATTCTCTGGGGTAGGTCGCTGAAAGTTGTCAGTGGAGCAGGCATCATATATCTTTTCCTCTCTTTCACGTCTTGTCCGGGGCATATAAATGAACTGCGGTGCATTTTTCTCATGGAATTAACAAATGCATCTAACACTTTGCTGACTACAGGTTGAGAAACTCCTACACAATAACTAAAAAAGCAATGTCCTTCCTGGCCTATTGGACGGGAAGTCATAACGACTTCCTCTTGTTGGGTCGGAGGCTAATATCAGCTCTCCATCGCCAACAGTGCAAAGCACTCCAGTCAAACGTGCCGTAGAGGTAGGTTAAACTCCTACACAGTCTTAAGAAGAATTTTGAAAGCTTCCAGACGCTAGAGTTATGCGATTAATAAACGCTTTTTGTTCCAAACTAATATCGCACTTTCTATGTCCAGCCGTAATGAGGTCTTCGTTCACTAACATGCATATACCCTTAACCTCATCTCTTGTCATGCGAAATTCCTTTAAAAATTTCTCTTCACTATACATTTCCGCAAGATTCACATGTTTTAGTTGGACTTTTGGTCCAATATTGAAGGCGAATTTAGAGCAAAATAAGGCACCGCCATCTTATCCATTGCTAGTTACGAATATATGCGATTTTGCACGAGATAACGACAACTTTGAAGCAGGGAGTCGAACCGAACCCAAACCTGAACCGCGAACCGGTAAAAACCGCTTTTTTTCGGTGAACCCGAACCGAACCTGAACCGTTTAAATTTGAGATCGTTGAACCTAAACCGAGCCCGAACCTTTCATATTTCAAATCTGTGAACCTGAACCGAACCTTTAATATTTCAAATCTGTAAACCTAAACCGAACCCGAACCTTTAATATTTCAAATCTGTGAACCTGAACCGAACCCGAACCGTTAAATTTTGGTGCGACTGAACCTGAACCGAACCTGAACCCAAATTTTTAAAAAGTCTTGAGCCTGAACCGGAACCGAACCGTTAAAAATTAAATTTCTTGAACCGGAACCGGAGCGATATTTTAAACGGTTCCACTCCCTGCTTTGAAGTCGTCAATATTTTTCTGCGTGATTCGTTAACTCGTTACGAATCTTCGATACAACTTTACGATAGCGACGAGCATAGAATACCAAATTAACGATTTTACGAGTACGTGACCAATAACGATTGCGAATAACGATAACGAAGAGCATAGAATACGGCCCCAGGTTTCAAACAATGTCGTTACCTCAAATGACCTCGCCTTGCTAGTTAGTGTTAGGTGCTTTTAGGCTGCAATCGGTAGTAGGCAAACAGCCGGTTGGTACAATCCTGTTCTTACATTTTCTTGGCTCAGTAAACCCGTGAATAAAAATAGCTTGACATTTCTAAATTGTAAGCAACGTAATTTCAGACCGATGTTGCACAATTATAGATGGGTTTCCACAAAACGCGGTAGTGGTAACTCATAGAAAATCTACTCCGATAAATTTTGCGGACAAACTAGCAGCGACGGTTAAGTTAGTTCAGCAAAATCACATGAAGTTTTATAATCTGCACTCTGCAGTTTTCAGTATGCCAATGGAGAAATGTGGCATCGTCACAATGGCAATTGCTCAAAAAATCGGTCTCCAGAGAACGGCCGTTGACACGAAACGATAATTGGAGCTCATTCGAGTGCGCAAGAAACCTTCGAATTAATCGACTGTGAAAAAACGCTTTATTTTCACATGCATGCAACAACACATATTAAGCGTATGCAGCAATTTTTCACGCTCGCGGCAATGCTACAGCAAAGTTTCCATAGGCGCAGCCAGGGCTGCGAATACGGAAGCTGAAGCTTCTCCTTCGGCTTATAAACGACAGTAGATAATACAGCTGTACAAAACTAACAGGTACGTTACCAGTAATGGTAACTTTGCCCTCGTTCACACATAGTGGTTTTCGCTACCAGGCACAAACCTTAATTGTGTTATTGTGTACGCAGTTTCAACACTTTTCGAACCAGTTTCAGCAATTCAAAAACCGAATTGGTTACTTTTTTGAATTGCTAAAATGCCTAGTTGCGAAAACCACTATGTGTGAACACGGCCTTTGTCAATATTCAACTGACCACCTGGACGAATCCAGGAGGGGTGTGGGGGATGCACTCCACCGATCAGCCGATTTCAAAATTTTTTAAGTAGTCTAAATACAATTTTTTTCATAATTTCAAACCTATTCGATAACAATAATCCTTACGCTTTAAGCACGCATAATTGAAAGCGTGCGAACAAAATGCAGCGTATTTGGTGAAGCACTCAGACTTAGGGGCAAAACATTTGAACAAAATTTGCCTGAAAATTGTTCAAAAAGCACTAAAATGGTCATAGGCGCACGCAGGGGGGACACGGTGCCATGCCCCCTCCCCCTTTGGCCCTATAATAACGTACTAAAACCTAACTTTCAGTCTATAATTTCTCAAACTAATAAAGGTTGCAGCGACCTTTCACTTATTTTAGCCAAGCTTTTGCCTTTAGACATACGCTGCGAAAATATTTTTGCATTGTCCATAGTGACTGTATATTTTTGCATTATTTTTTTGCATTGTCCATACAACGCCGAAAATATTTTTGCATTGTCCATACAACGTCAGCGACATGGCCTAGCGGTACCGCGCGCAGATGACAGATCCTACGTGACGGGTTCGATTCGCGGCTGGAGCCGATCGCATTTGACATATATAGGGTAACGGGTGGCTGCTGACTCGAAGAACGCAAGCTCACTTCGCAGTCTCCCTCAATTACTGTTGAATTTTCAGTTCAATATATTTGAAAATAACCCTTAGTTGACTGCACTCACTGCATGCCCTTTCTCGGTAAAAAATTGTGCCAAAATGAGTGTTTTTTTATGTGATAACCGTAAAAATTTGTTAGGGGCTACGCAGTGGAAGAAACGTCGCAGCGACACTGTGCCAATTTGACCGGCCCACAAACAAAGGGTAATCACTCGGACCGATGGCGTGCTCGCTTAACAATTGAGTTAACGGCCGGTGACCTATCTCGATTTGCTCTTCGTACGTTTTTTATCAAGCGCAGGGGTGGGGAATCTTCAAGACATAGCGGGCCACATTGCATGCATGATATTTTCAGCGCGCCGCATATACGTTTCATGCGTAAAGAGCAAAAAAAGTTCCTTTGAAAAATTATTGGAGGGCAAAAAAAAAGGTCATCACGTCCGCAAAAGCTCAATTTTTCGCCCAAAATCAAATGAAAAGCAAAAAAAGGTCATCACGACCGCAGGCCGTAGTTTGAGGTGCGTAACTGCGTTTTGACATGTTTTCACGGTTCAATATGCCGAAATGTTAAAAAAGAAGGACGTATGGTAAGCCTAGCATTACATGAGCCGTATGTACACGCGGGCCACATTTAAAACTTAGGCGTGCCGCATGTGGCCCGCGGGCCGCAGGTTCCCATCCCTGATCAAGCGTAATAACGTGAAATAAAAGGATTAACTTAGAATTACAGTACTTACAGTACAGTAGTTGCATATTGATCTTCTTATCGCGAAAAAGCGATCAACGCGCTATACGAGCTCGCTTAGGAGTAGCCAGCCATCTGTTTACCACACCAAGATGGGAGAATCCTGCTAAGTGCCTTTCCCAACGGCACAACAAGTAAACTTTCCAGCTTGTTCTCCACACTCTATCTTCAATGCTGAGCGTCAAGTAGGGGAAACTGTGAATACCGATTTTAAAGTCATTGATTTTACCAGACTTGAAATCAAATCCAAGTCTACAGCTCCCGAGGCGTACGCTCTTATCACTCGGCCACCTGAGCTGTTGGATTAGATCCTGTCCTTTGAAGTTCTTACAGATATTTTTCAACTAAAAGCATCATTACAAACCCAGAAAAATACTGAGTAAAATGCTGACCAATGCATTTTAAGTACCAGTACATCGCACCAATAAAATTTTCAATTCTGTCGTCTTAGACCTAGTGAATAAGTGGCGGCTCGTGTTTAGGAGCTTCAAAGCTGCAGCACCCCCAAAACCAACCAGCAAAAAAACAGCTGATGGTGATTTTGATGGTTACGTGAACGCAATTTATAAACTTATTCAAAACCACGCAATTTTATTTCATTCATGTCGAAGAGTTTATTCCTAATCCCATTCACAACTCTCACGTTTCGAGCTCACACAACAGGGATTTGGTTTGCACAAATTTTTTTGCAATAAAAGCGCGTAATATTGTAGATTTTGGGCAGCACTTTTGGTGCTGCAGCAGTGACGTAATCGATTTGAACAGCACCAATTGATATTGCTGGTTAGAAAAACAAACAGCGCATTTCTAAATTTTGTGCTAAAAAGCAGAAGCCGATTACAAAAATTCTGATTAAGAATACCAATATCAGTTGGTGGTTTCTGTACCTTTGTTGCAAGCATATGCGTTGTGTGGCGCTGTGAACTTTTTTTGCAAGCATACAACATCAAGGGTTGATTTCTTGCGCATAGAGTTGGCAGAGTGGTTGGTGCATTGGTCTCCGGAGCGGGCTTCGTGGGTTCGATGCGCAACTAGGTCATCTTCCATGATGAGCATACTTCACTAGCATAAAAATGCCTAGGCTGCATTTATGCGGCTTGGAAAAATAAAAATACATATATAAAATACAAAAATGCTTGGAAAAATATAAAACGTCGATTTCATGCTGATTTTTTATCTTTGGTGTTTATTGATGTTAATGAGAAAATTAGGAGAGATTTTATGAGGAAATGGCGCGTGAGTGGAGTATGGGAAACGCAAATGAATTTGTGTTAGGATAGGAAGATTTCAATGGTGATGTTGGGAAATGTGCGGAAGGATTTGAAGGTATACATGGAGGGTATGGAATAGGGAAAAGAAATGCTGAAGAAAAAATGTTACTAGATTTCTGTGATCAGAAAGAGGTGTGTGTAGCACACACGTGGTACAAGAAGAAGGATAAAAGGATAGTGACTTACAGTTACGGCGTAAATGATGCAGAAATAGACTTTATTCTGATTGGAAAGGAAAAGAGAAAGTATCTACGTGATGTGAAAGTTATTCCTGGAGAATTGCAATACAGGCTAGTGGTTGTTGATGTGGAGGAGCAGAAATTGAAGAAGTCAATGAAGAAGAGTGGAAGAGTGAGATGGGGCGTGTGGAAGCTGAAGGAAGAAGAGATCAAATAGAAGTTTGAAGAAAGAGTAGTAGAATTAGTGGACACTGATTCAATGGATTTGTGGGGATCTTATAAGAAGGGAGTTTTACAGGCCTACACTATGATAAATTATGTGGAAAGACGAAAGAGAGGGAAGATCGGGAAACAAATGGTGGTGGAACAAGCAAGTAAAGGATGCAATAGATCGGAAAAAGATTAATTTTACTTTCCATTGATTTTACTTTCCATTGATCGATTCGTGCACCGCTTAAATTGTGGTGCACGAATCGATCAATGGAAAGTAAAATTAATTATAGGAAGGCTAGAAATGAAACGAAGAAAGTAATATTATTGCAAAACCAATGAAGCAAGAGGCGGAAGAGGAGATGAGTGTGCTATGCACCAAACCAAACAACGTTTACAAGTTTGTGAAGTTCATGAGAAAGAAGGGAAGGGACATAGAAGGAGAAGGTTGCATGAAGGATAAAGATGGTAGACTTGTAGTCGGTGAGAAAAATTGGGAAAATTATGGAAGGAGCACAAGGAAAAGATCATGAATGTGGAAAATGAATGGAATCAGATGGTAGAAGCAGATATGGTTGAAGAACCAATTGAAGGAGTAACTGATGAGGAGGTGATGGAAGCTAGGAATAAAATGAAGTTGAGAAAGGCAGCTGTACCCTCAGAAGTAAATAAGGATATGATAATAGCGAGTGGAAAGTTTGGTGTTGGAGTAATAAAGAAGCTTTGTCAGAGAGTGCTTGAAGGGAAAGGTATATCAGAAGAATGGAAGACAAGTGTTGTTGTTCCAATCTTTGAAGGAAAAGGGGATGTGATTGATTGTGGGACATATAGAGGAGTAAAGCTTCTGGAGCATGCAATGCAGTGTGCGAAGAAGAAATTTTTTACTGGGGGGATGTTTTTGTCTACAATTTTGCCTAATTTCTGAACTCAAATAACAAAACAATATTGCAAAAATGGTATTTATTGTTCATGGGGCGTCGTCATTGGTCAATGACCAAATTAAAACAGTGGTGGAGGGCGTACTGAGTGTTTGCATACCACCAACATGATGAACAAAAATTATCAACGAGAAAATTTCGAAAACTTCATTACAGTGGCGCACCAAGAATTCGGCAAAAGGGAGGGGGGCACAACTGGGAGTTTGGGGGTGAAACCCCCATCCGCCAACGAATTTTTACGGTTTTTTCATGAAAAAAAACTCATTTTAGCACAATTTTTTATTGAAAAAGGGGCATGCAGTGAGTGCAATCACTATGGACAATGCAAAAATATTTTCGCAGCTTATGTCTAAAAGCAGAAGCTTGGTTAAAACAGGTGAAAGGAGGCTGCAACCATTATTGGTTTGAGAAATTATAGACTGAAAGCTTGGTTATATCACCTTATTACAGGGCCAATGGGGGGGTCATGGCACCGTGCCCCCTCTGCGTGCGCCTATGCTGCATTAGCTTTGTTTTAGGCAGGCTTTTGTGTCATAAATGAAGTTAGGGGGTTTAGGGGGAGAGCAGCAAGCTACCCCAGGGGTTCGGGGCTTCGCCCCGGAAACTACAGCATTTTCTTAATTCACACTCTCAATATCAAATATGATCTAAAAAAAGTTTGGAAACCGCTGCTTTGACATATTCTTAAGGCTTTCACCATGCTTTCACTAATGCGTATAAAAAACTGCTGACGTGTTTTAGTGTTGATGAAAAATAAACTGTTCTGAATCTGTGCAGTGTAATAGGCGCGCTGCAAAGATTGCTCTTGTTTGGTTTGTGAAGGAAGCCATAATGGCTACAACATATACTGGAAAGTATCGCCGCAGTGCGTATATCCGCTTTTAGCAGCTCAGATGGCCGAGTGGTAAGAGCGTCCGCCTCGGGAGCTGTAGACTTGGGTTTGATTCCGAGTCGGGTCAAACCAATGACTTTAAAATCGGTATTCACAGCTTCCCTGCTTGACGCTGTGCATTAAAGGGACAGTGTGAAGAACAAGCTGGAAAGTTTACTTGTTGTGCCGTTGGGAAAGGCACTTAGCGGGATTCTCCCATCTTGGTGTGGTAGAAAGATGGCCGGCGACTCCTAAGCGAGCTCGTATAGCGCAATGATCGCTTTCTCGTGATAGGAGGATAAATATGCCACGAAATACAAAAAATACACGTATACTGGTAAAAAGCATTTGACTTTTTGCGATACTTATCACTAAGGGGGGGGGGAGGGGTACGTTTTGGCATCCCCCCAGGACAATTTTTTTTCTTTGCTGGGGGGGACGGCAATCTTTACTGGAGGGGACATGCCCCCCCCATCCCCCCCTACTTCGCACACAGATGCAATGAAGATAGTGGAGAGAGTGCTGGAAAACAGAATAAGAGGATTGGTAACGATAGATGACATGCACTTTGGTTTTATGCCTGGGAAGGGCACGACTCATGCATTGTTTATTCTTAGGAGAATGCAAGAGGAGTTTCGAGAAACAGAGCAAAAGCTGTACATGTGTTTTGTGGACTTAAAAAAGGCATTTGATAGGATACCGAGAAAAGTTATGGAATGGGCATTAAGAAAGAAGGATTGGCAGAAGTGTTGGTGCAAGCAGTGATGAGTTTATACGAGGGTTCAAAGACGAAAGTTAGAGTTGGATCAGGGACATCGGAAAAATTTTGGGTAGGAGTTGATGTGCATCAAGGGTCTGTGCTATCACCACTGATATTTGCTATTGTGGTAATGTTTTGGCAGAACATGCAAGAGAAGGCTTATTGAATGAAGTTTTGTACGCGGATGATCTGGTGCTGATGAGTGAAAGTTTGGAGGATTTAAGGGAGAGGTTCCAAAGATAGAGAAGTGCATTGGATGACAAGGGATTGAACGTGATAGCTGGAAAAACTAAGATGATGGTGAGCGTAACGGAAGGAGAAACTGTTTTGAGCAAAATAGATCCTTGAGGAATATGTGGGGAAAAGGTTGGGTCTAACGCTGTATGTTGCACACAGTGCACGAAGTGGATACATGGGAGATGCACGAAAATGAAAAAGGTAACCTGCAGTTCTGCAAGACATTTTGTTTGTAGAAGATGCACAGATGTTGGAGATGGCATGAAAGAACCAGTGGAGTTATTATGCGATGAAGTGGAGACTGTGAAGGGATTTTGTTACTTAGGAGACAGGCTGAATGCTAGTGGTGGATATAAAACTGCAGTGACATCAAGAGTCAGAATCGGATGGATGAAATTTAGAGAATGCGGAGAGTTGTTACGTGGGAGAAAATTTTCTCTGAGAATGAAAAGGATGGTTTACCGCAGTTGCGTAAGATCAGCAATGTTGTATGGAAGTGAGACATGGTGTTTGAGGGAGATTGAAATGACAATTTTGAGAAGAACTGAAAGAGTCATGGTGAGGTCAATGTGTAGAGTGAAATTAGTGGATAGAAAGAAAATGTAGGATCTGATGGAAATGTTGGGTTTGAAGGAAACGTTGGATAGAATGGCAAAGGCGAATGGAATAAGATGGTATGGACATGTGATTAGAAGGGATGATGATAATATACTGAAAAAGACAATGATGATGGAAGTAAATGGAAAGTGAAAGCGAGGACAGCCAAAACTGACAGGGAGGAGGCAGGTGAAAGAGGGTGTGAAGAAAGTCGGGTTAAAGATTGAGGAAGCTGGAGAGTGAACGAGATGGAAGGAAGGTGTGAGAGCGATCGCGGAGGGGATGAGGTATATCCGGACACCTTTGGGAACGAGAAGAAAACTGGATTGAAACTGGATAAAAGGTGTTTATTGATGTTTAAAAAATACAAGACAAATACCGGGGTATCACAATATTTCCAGCCTGTTTTTAATAGAATGATGAGGTTAAAGGACCTAAAAATCCACAACATTAGACCACGTGCTCAAGCAAAATCCGAGTTGGGCAATTTCGGTTAACCGGTCAGACGGTTAACTGGTCTCGCTTTGCTACCGATTCACCAAGAACGATCAGTTGATAAAGAAAGACTAGTGTTTTAAATAATTGTGCCACAAGTGCTAGTAGATCTCAAATTCATGTTAAATTTGCTTTCATGACGTTGACAACAAGTACCGAGTAGAAGATTGCTGCAGAACCGGGACCTCTCACTTGCCAATGGAAACTTTACATGCGTAAATTTTTTCAAATGATTTGCGTAATTTTTTGTTCGTTGAAACAGATAAGCTTATTTTTGGTTGAAAAAATGTTTAAAGACTATTTGTGTGCCGCTAGCCCGCTTTGAGATAGTTTATAAACTAAACTTTCAGTTTCAACAAAAACTTCGCTGGTCTAGTTGAACCAGTTTCGGACATAGAGACTCAAGACTCAAGCTTTTTGTTTATTGCTGTGAAAACGTCACTGAAGTTACATACAAAAATATATTTTGCAGCATTAGGGTGGCTGCGAAGGGACCGTAATGTCATCAAGTTAGCAGCCACCCTGTAAAATGTACACATAACACTAAGCTTTCTTCTGTTTTAATCCACAGATATTAAGTTGAGCAAAAAGCTGTCCAAGGCTTTTCCTTGTTGAAATAGGCAAGGCCTATGTCACTATGTCAGTACGTCATCTTGCGAGCAAGTCAGACATAATACCAGAAAATTACGAGCTACAATGAACTATTAGTAGTCACAAAAACATATTAGTTCTCCCCTTACGAAAATCTTAGTTGCGCCACTAAAAGTTTGTGAAGTATTTTTCTTCTCAATTCTGCTGCAACAGTTTTAAGCGAATGAGGTTCCGCGTCATTTCCATAACCTATGTACCAGGCTCCACTATGAATGCAAAAAGAGATTAAAAAGCACTATTATAAAACCAAACGTTAGCTTAATAAGCCTTAACATAAAAATTAGGCTTTGCAGCGGTAGTCTTAGTGAACCCTAAGAAGCAGTGGCAGAAGCCTAGAGCGTCAAATCACTTATTGTTTTCAATTTTTTTATTGTTTAGAAACCGGTTTTGCAGCGACGAATCTTCAGCAATAAACTTTTATGAAGAGCTTAATTACAGCAATTATTAACACTACAAACCAATTACCGGTAGCATTATTAACATTATATCAAAAACAAATTGGAAACACGTTTCACTTGGGAGAACGGAGAAACTTCACTTCAAGGCAGAATTATGGATCAGAAGTGTTTGTTTGTTTCTTTCATCACTTGTGTGGCTAGAATGCAAGGAACGGAAGCAGGTAGCTACAATTTGATACAATTAAATATCAAAAATACTGTAGATCGATAAAGTTGCCCAGCTGGTTGGAGTAAAAAAGGTAAAGGTACGGGACAGCGGGTGCAAGCACACATTGTTTAGGCCATTTTCAATTGTCGGCCCATTACAATTTTCAATCACGAATGATTGAACGCTGTTAAGGGACATAACATGACGAACAACACATACACAAAACCCTTCGCACTTCCGCTTGTGCCGAGCGCCTGGAGCGAAAGCTGCGAATACTATTTTAAAGTCTTTAGTATGACCCGACTGGGAATAAAACCCCAGTCTACCGGCTACCAAGTGGACGCTCTTAACCGATACACCAAGCGCCGGTTGCTGGTTGGAGTAGTGGTTAAAGACATCGCTATCGGTGCGGGAGGTCTGGGTTCCATTACCGAGCGGGACAAAGAGGACACAGTGTCGCCAACGACTCGCCTCCGCTGTTACGTTTGTGCGGAGCAGTGTTGCCTAAGCCTTAATCCTTCGTTTCAGCGTTAAGCCATTGGTTTACACGCTTCGGTGTCACACCGCGAAAAAAATGAGCGTAAAAAGTGTGTAATGTAGATTTAATCTGTAAAATTTTTTAAAAATGTCAGAAGTCTGGAAATAGGAGAAGAAACTTCAGTATCTGCTACATTTTTGTACCAACTGACTACAAAGGTCGTACCAGTACTTTAAAAGCATTTCTTTTCGTCAGCGTTTGGCCGAGCATCAATCCATCATGGATCAAGTGCGAACAGTTCACATTTCAAATAGTTGTTTGGTTTTAGATCAAATCATCAACTTTTGTAGTATTTTGGATTCTAATCCAACAATCTTCATTTAGTTTCTTTATTTTATTAATACTTTCTAAACGAAAACTTGCCCAAACTCTTTGATTTATCGTTAAATTAAGAACTAGAATCACGTCTATATCATACTCGCGGTATTACGCAAAGCCTGTAACGAGTGGCAGGGCCCATCTCCGCAACTTAGCGCCTGGGCAACACAGCTTCGAAAAAACGAAGCAACGGTGACGAGCCGTTGGCAACACTGTGCCCGATTTAACTGGTTCGGGAACCGAACTTCAGACTCCTACACTGATAGCAATGTGCTTATCAACTGAACTAGCGAGCCGGTAAATTAAATACTACACGGTTTTGTTAAAGGATCTTACAAGAAGAGTCAACTGTTATTTTTATACAGAGCAAAGGCTTCCACCTTTTGTTCTTGGTGTTGAAGAGGTTACGTCACATCCAATTACTCTAAATTGGACGTCCTTGGGAGGAATATATTATGACGTCATTACTATCCAGGAGGGCAGTTTGAAGAACATATCTCTACCATCGCATATCTCAGCCACTGCAGATTCTTGAAGCAATTATAAACTTCCATTCGCTAGGCACGGCCAGTATGTGCGGTGATACCTCAAACTTTTTTTTGCGCATCGTTATTGCTGTCGTCTAATGCTTGCATACCACCTATAAAGAAAGGGCATCCTATGAGACAGAATTTTCCAGTGCGTTTGTTGCGTTTGTGCGCACAAATTTCTTGTACGTAGTACTTGGCGCTGGTTACAGATCCCAAGCGAGGGGTTCGATTCACGGCTACAGCCCAACGCACTTGATATGAGCGCGAGGTGACTGCTGACTATAGTCTCTAACTCTAATTATAGTTAGAGTGCAAACTTGCTACGCAGTCTTTCTCAATTGCTGTTGGATTTTTCGTCCAATAACTTAAAAATAACAACAGTTAATTGTGACCTCGTGTAGCGAGTTTACTCATGTTTTATTTTTTTATTTTATTTATTTATTTTTTATTTCAAGCCACTTAAATGCAGCTTAATATTTTTGTGATAGTGAAGTACATGCATCATGGAGATGACCTAGTTCAGCATCGAACCCGCGAAGCCAGCTTTGGAGCCCAATGCACCAACCACTCGGCCAACTCCATGTGCTTACTCATGTTTTATGGCGGATGGCTTCATGAGATCTCTCACGATAAATGCATCAATAAATTTTAAATTGGGTCGTTTCTTGGCATTGGATGACGATAGGTAAAAACTACTCTACGATTACCTCTTGCAAGCGTACACTACAGCAAATCGCCAATACATTTTTTGCTTGACCCCAAACAAAGCTTACGCAAGAGCCTGTCGGTTACCAATAACTCTTTTGCAGCATTTTTTAAAGCAAGAGGTAAGAGCAATGATGGTTTTTCTTAAGGGCTTAAGTAAAATAAGCTTTGTATAAATTTTAGGCAATACAAAACCAAAACTTATACAAAAATTATGTTATTTTTTGCACGTACATGCTTCCCATCAATGGGTAAAGTCAATTGAAACCAACAACTGCTATTACGAAGTCGGTAATCTTATGCCAGGACGACTATATTCTTTTCTAGTCACTGCTATCCACGGCTTTACGATGAGAAGCACCAATGTTATATTACAAGATACAGGTATAAATTTTGCGATTATGATTATTATCCTTTTCTTAAGGAGCGCAGGGATTACGTAGGCAGTCACGAGCATTGTGCCATGCCCCTCTCCCCTCCTTCTTTGACTTTGCCTTTCAGTCAAAAAAGATTAAATGTGGCTGGGTGACCGAAATAAACAAGACTCTTGATACCTCTTGCAGTTTATGCCCCCCTCCTTTTAAAATTTCTCGCTACGCCACTGAACGCAGTGCCGCCAGTAATTCATCATCGCTGCAGCATTCAACGTTGGTACGTAGCTGTGTTGCAAAGTTGCTTCGCTCGTTCGTATGAGCATGATATCGTTTTAAATGTCCGGGCAAGATTCATGCAGCCAGGTGATTGTGTCATCATCCAGGCGGACCAATCCAGTTATCCCATAAGATAAAGAGAGCAGGGGACAGTGAGCTAGTATGTGCTCTGCCGTTTGATTCTCGACGCCACAATCGCATGCCGCAGATAGAACCATTGCCCAGTTGTGCAAAGATGAGCGGAATTGTCCAATACCAGCGCGAAGATGGCTTAGTCGCACCCAGAAACGTCTTGAGAGATGCATACCTGGAGGAGGGGTGTCAATGTTGCAACTGAAGTGGTGAAGTCGGGTGTTGCAATTGTTCCACTTGGAGCTCAATGAGTGTTCCGATCAGTCAGCGCCCTGATATCCAAAAAATTGGTTGAGATTGAATAGCAGTTCTCTAACGGCGGGCACAAAAGGGTGTCTTGACTTGTGACACAAAATTTATGTTAAACTTATACTAGCAAAGATGCTAATTTGCGGAGAAGGGCACCGCCAACTGGTGACACGTTTTTACGTTACACACTCGTAAAACAAAAATGAATGATTGAATTTGTGCCGGTAGATTCAATTCAGGCAATTAAAGCTCATACTATACAGTTTAAAAACCTTAAATTTAGTTTTTTACAGTAATTCGTGGATAGCAACTTAACATCGCAAAAACTCAACATCCACCATGCCGCACTATCCAAACTGTCTCAAAGGAAAACTGTTTGTAAATAACTACAAAAAAGGGTGAAAATAGACCTATCAATGGCTATGTTTTTAATTTTTATATTCTGTAGTGTTTTACTGTTTAAAGAGTGTCAGTTGAAATCCTTAAGACAGTTAACTATCATACCTGCTTAAATTATAATTTATTTAGCTACTTGATTTTCTTTTTTTAGTTCGTCTTCCACCTTCCAGTTTAACTGTGAAACATTTTAATCAACTCACTATTGCTGTGAATGGGATTTTTTCTGACTCGCATTCCATAAAACTCCCAGACATTAAGGCATATTGGGAAGCTTTTAGAGAGGGTGTGTGTGACTGCTATGACGTCATCATATCACCTCCAGACGGAAGAACGGCGCATCCTTCTGCCACCAGAGAAGTATAATGACAAACCATTTCATACAAATTATTCTAAATCGTAGAATAATAAATACACTTTTTATGCCTGTCCGGCAGTGTGATTACGCATAAAATTCGTTTTGATGATTTATGTTTTTTATCATTTTTATACGAGTAACTTGTGTGATCGGCATTGTTACATTCTTCAGGAGTATGGCGTATTAATGGATGATGATTTTCTTAGTTCAAGTTTTAAGTGTGGGAAAGGTTTTTTGAAAAGCAAATACCATTTAGAATTTTGCGGGGGTGTGATGGACACCTTATAGCTCAATATCTTGGTTTACATTTAGCAAACAGTCCTTTTCTAATTTTCAAAGTCTACAAACCTGAGTCATATCACCGACGTATCTCATGCTTTACTTATTCCGCGTAGTCTTTCAGAAAATACGTCAAGGATATCTTTTATGGAACAAATCATCGTTCCAATAATTTTAAGTTAGTTGGCAGAGTCTTCTTCAAAACTTTGTCGGTGTTCTGGCAGATTTATCTTGCAGAACTTGCTGTACCATTTTGTATTTGTAGGTTCATCGAACCACTCAGCAATTTATTTTTCTGGTTCCTGGTCAAACGTATCTCATCAGTGTGCAGTCAATGACATGTGGAAATGGGTACATTCATCCACTAACTAGCGCATGGGTAAATGCAACGGTCACCTTACCCCCAGACGACCCACCCACCCCAAGAGTTAAAGCAACTACGCACAACTCGACTTTACTGACTTTTTCCCAAAACGAAACTGTCATCGGTGTCTTCTCACGACTGGAAGTAAACAGTTTAATTGTTGTTACTGTTTTTTTTGTTTTTTTTTCATGAAACTTAACGCAATGCTTTACACATTATATGAATAATAACTGATGGTCATTTGAAAGTCAAGGGTTGCAAGCGAACTTACAATTATTTACTTTATTTTCGAATTGAGTTTAAAAAATCTACTTTTATGTCTGTTAGGATGTTGTTTTGCTATTTTGGTCATAGAGTTAAACTATGTTTGTATCTTCGCTATTTGTCTTCTAACTATGTTTGTCTTCTTACTGCTGCATGCTTTGTGTTGAATTTATGTTGACCTGCCAGCAAGAACATTTTTCAGAAAGTCTTTTTAGTTAAAAAACTCAGTATATCGTGTGAGATGGATAATAATCGTTTCCACAACCATTATTGTCGATATTTTTGTTTGTTTTCAGATAAATATCCTGTTCAACAACCACGCACATATTTCCATCACAAAAGATAAAAACGGCGGACTGACTGGAGACCGACTCATTTCTGGATAACAACCTTGTAATGTTTATGAATTTGAAGAAAAAATTGCTGTGTTTTTTTGTATTTTTTTCGAATTTTGCATAAAAAGTCATTGAAAATAGAGTCTTAATAAGCAAGAAGTCACATCTTGTCAACTTTTCGTTCTATTTTTTTTTCTGCAATGACTCTGTATTAATCTGAAAAGGTTTATAGATTGAATGTTAAAATGCTTGGTTGCTGAGTCATGAATCAATATGATAAGATAACTATTAGTAATCTGATTGAAATGTGATAAATGAACATTGATTGAGAGAAAGTTGAGACCCACGGTGATTGTGATTGAGACCCAATGGGGGTTCGAATCCCATTCGAAATTAAATTTTTTGATTGCATTTGATTCTGTCTAAATAATTGAGAAAAACTGCCTAGTGAGATCATGAGCTCTTCGAGTTAGCAGCCACATGGTCTATGTCGAATGCGATTGACCCTGGCCTCGAATAAAACCTGGCAAGTAGGATCAGTAACTTGGTCGAGATACCGCTACTCTGCTAGTCCATGTCGCTAAAAAGGGATTGCTAGTCATATTCAGATTTTGAGTCTCTGCATGTAGTTTTTTATTTATCAACGATATTCCAGGTCCCGAACCTCCTTTAAATTTAATGGTAATGAATTTCAATGAGTCTTCGATTTCTGTACGATTACGAGCTCATTACAAGCAAACTACTGCCGGGTTCCAGCTAACACTGAAAAATTCTATCGGTCACCAATTGAATTCAAGTAGGCTAATTACTTTAATTTGTTGTTGATGTAACACGGTACAGAAAAATACGTGCAGTAAAATAATGTAACGTTGAGAGATCACAACATATGTTGTAACACGGTACAGATGTAACACGGTTGATGTAACACGGTACAGAAAAATACGTGCAGTAAAATAATGTAACGTTGAGAGATCACAACACAAGCGTTAACCATAGAAGTACTGAATAGCAGTATTTCTTTTTTTTCATCTATTTTTCTAACCGAGGGGGTCTCTGGGGCAGCACCTCGAGTTAGAACCTCCAAGCATCTCGATCCTCTGCAACAAAGGATAGATGCTCTGCTGGGATGTCAAGGCGAGACCAACTAAGATCTTTTACGTAATCTCGCCATTAAGTTCTGGGACGGCTTCTGGGCTTTTGACCAACCGGTGTTGAACAGAGCAGTTTTTTGGCTGTTTATTCCTAGGGCATTTGTGTCACATGTGCATACTAACGCAGTTGCGATCTTTCTTGTCGGAAAAGCAGCGATTCGATGTTTAGAGATTCACGAATAAGCTTATATTCACTTTTTACCTTGTCCAACTTGGTCAAACCGCTAATTCTTTGCAAGAATCCAAATTCGGCTGCTTGAACTCCAAATCTCACTTTCTCCTTCATGATCTAGCACTCATGGCCATAAGTCAAAAGAGGAACATAGACTGATTTGAAAACGGATAGCTTTGCCCTGGTGCAAAGCTCCCGTTTCAGTACCACAGATCGGTGGAGCTGGCGCATTACTGCACTTGCTTTTCCGATGCGGATATCCAATTCGCTATTTTGTCTGTCATCACTCGTGAATGAGACGCCGAGATACTTGAATTTCTCCGACTGTTTTAGTTGTACTCCTTCAATTTGGAGAGAGCACTGCTTTGGTTGTCTGGACAGGCACATGGTTTCTGTTTTTGTTGTACTGATTTTCATTTCGGCCACAGGGCATGAATCTGAAAACCTGTCAAGAGCTGGCTGGAGACCATTTTGGGTAGAGTCGAGTAGCACAAAATCATCTGCAAATAACAGACGTTGTGCAGTGTATTCACCGATCTTTACTCCGCCACAAGACTCACTTTTCTTAAGTATTCTATCCACATAAATAACAAAGGAACAGAATAAGTGAAAGAGAACAGCCTTGCCGCAGTCCCACAGTTACTCTGAAAAGTTTCGTCGTTGCGCTGTTAACACGAACACAGACCTCGGAATGCATGTACAGCAACTTAATAGCAGTTAGTAACTGGCCACCAATGCCATACTGTAACAGCACCGCCCAAAGCTTGTCTCATGCTTTTTCAAGATCTACAAAACATGCATTGACCTCTTTCGCATATTCCCACGACTTCTCAAAGATTTGCTGCAAGGCAAAGATCTGGTTCATAGTGCTTCCGCCAGGACAAAAGCCACACTAAGCATCCGTCAGTTTAGGCTCGGCTATTTCACGGCATTTCTTTTCAAGGCATTTGACATAGACCTTACCCGGGACACTGATGAGAGATATGCCCCTATAATTGCTGCATTTTCTCTTGTCTCCTTCCTTGTGGATAGGCATTATCACACTGGTTTGCTATTGCTTTGGTGCTTGCCCAGTCCTACCTGCCGCCTTACAAACACGAGTCAACCAACGAACACCATGCATGTTGATTGTTCATTGCTTTCAACATTTTAGGTCTGATATCATCCTCGCCAGGTGCTTTTCCAGTTTTCAATAATTTGATAACTGCATTCACATCTGCCTCGGTTATCTGAATATCTTCCCCAATCTGTTCCGCGTGAGTTTGTGTCAATGTATAGCGTCAACTGGGTTTAAAAGATCACTAAAGTAGTCTCTCCACCGACTCAAAATTGTATCTTGATCTTTCAAAGTGACGCTATTGGAACCTTCGATGAAGAAAGCGGCTTGAGATCTTTTTTCACGCAAACGGCGAATGGTCTGCCAGAATACTTTGTTTACCATTTTGAAATCATCGTCCAACTTTTCTCTAAATTCCTTCCAGCCCCTTTCCTTAGACAGTTCAACTTTTGTGGCAGCCGCCTTACGTGCTTTAGAGTACTGCGAACGAAGTTCAACTGATGACTTATTTGCAAGCCAGGCCTTATAGGTTACTTTTTTCGCACGAATAGCTTCAACTTCTTGGTTCTACCCAGGAGTGCTTTTCTTGCTACTCTTCGTCCCTCCAACACGCTTACGTCCGCAACAATTAGTAGCAAACGTAGGCCTAATGACTGTTGTTCGAAACAAACACCACTCAGTTTCAATGTCTTCAGTAGAGGCCGGAAGTTCTATGAACTTAGATGCAATGTTGTCTACAAATGCAGTTCGTACTTTTTTGTCTGCCAATGATTCCCATTGGATTCGATAAGTTTTTCGTGGTCGAAAAGTCTTTCGTTTTCTCAAGGGTTTCAAAGCTTTCAAAGAGCAGACAACTAGGTAGTGATCAGTTGACAACTCAGCCCCTCTTTTAACACGAACATCAGACACGGTAGAAAAAAACTCCGCCGAAACGATACAAAAATCAATCAGAGAGCGTTGTCCCAGAGAGTCTCTGTACCAGGTGTACTCATGAATTCTTTTGTAAAAAAAAATGTGTTAATTATGCACAGTCCATTGGTGGAACAGAACTGCAATAAACACCTTCCGTTTTTGTTACGGCAAGTTCACCATGTTGCGCAATAACACCTTTTAAGGTTGCATTGTCGATACCCACATGTGCATTGAAATTGCCCGAAAGGACAAGGGATTCTGATGAAGTTGCTTTTCCCAATGCAAACTCAAATATTTTCTCCAGATAGGCTTCGTACTGTGATTCTATGTAAGTGCGTACACCTGCAAGATACACAGAGATTGCTCCTGCAGCCTTGGCTTTAGAAGACAAACCCATCCTCCCAGTGGTACCCAGTCAACGACACACTCAGCCATGTTGGAGCTCACAAGTAAGCTAACACCAGCTTGAGCGGACATTGCTACATCAACAACGGAGTAGAAAATTTTCCTCCCACCGTTCAACTCGACAGTTCTAGAACCCTGGCGCTTTGTTGATGAAATTCCCACAATATCAAGGCAATACTGCTGGGGTTCGCAAACAAGCTCCTGCTCTTTTCCTGTCAGTGGCGAAACGTTCTAGATCCCGGCAGTTTGGTCCAACTCGAGTACATTTTCTGTGCGCTGCCCCCATTTGCTTCCCCAAACGTTTAGCGACTGCGTTGGTGGGTTTCCGGTGACGGTCAGCTTGGGGGGAGACTGTAGCTTAC
Source organism: Trididemnum miniatum (assembly GCA_964006365.1). Lineage (NCBI taxonomy): Eukaryota > Metazoa > Chordata > Ascidiacea > Aplousobranchia > Didemnidae > Trididemnum > Trididemnum miniatum. The sequence continues at coordinate 14,062,642 of OZ023239.1, forward strand.
TTTCCGAACGAGTCCCTTTGCCTAAAACTCGAACACGGACCTTTTTATCCTGCGCGCCGTCCGATGCAGCATGAATATTGTTGTTACAACTTTCCATTTAGCTACAGCATTGAATTGTTAATGAATGAAGAGGAGCCGATGTAAGTCTATGTATATGAAATACAACTAGATAAATGGTAGGCCTTGAAGACTTACTAAATAAACTTACGTTGGATTGAAGACTTACATTGGATTGTTGCTTAGTCTGTTTCTCTCCTTCGACCTTACCGCCATGGGTAACCCTGATGGAAGTGATTAAACACTACCGACGGCATTGCTCTAAGGATTAATGAAAACTCAAACCTCCCCACCACGTTAAGGTGACAATCTATATAGGAGAGGGCAGTATTTCTTACTTATTTTTATTACGCATTGGCATGTACAGCTGCCGCTTATCGAGTGATAGACATTTAGAAAGTAGTTTAATTTCTGCTTCTAAAATTTATTCTAATATTTTAAAAATACTGGAGTTAATTCAGCTGCGGTACTCCTGGTAGATAAAAAAAATCGATCACGCCAAAGAGAACACTGAAACGCATCACATATTAGCATTCCCCACGTGGTTTGTCAAGAAGTTTTTGTAATGCTGAAGAATAAGCCTCCCGAAGGTGCGTGCGAGGATGAAACAGACAACTATTTTATGTAATCAAACGAGAGAGTGTTTTAGTAAAAAGTTTAAAGGTCGATAACGAACTCTTCATTTCATTTTCGAAAACTTGTAACTGATAATTTAAAATGTTTGCTTGTTTCAGCTGAATCATTTACTTTTACTCCTTTGACTCCAGAAACCCTTTTTAATATCTCTATTGCCACCCAATGTCTGAAAAATAAAACATTGTCCAGCATTCCTGTGGACATACTTCATGCAACAGGTAACATGATAAAGCCGTAATAACAAAGTGTCAACAACCTGCATGATCCGTGCGGTTTGATGTTCGGTAAATTTAATCTGCCTGAGTTAAGCTACTGAAAAAAATCCGGCCTGTCAGCAGTCTTTTTAGACGTAAAAAAACAATAATATGTCATTATTGTTATTATAAACATAACAATGCAATTCACAGCATTTTTGCTGCAAGCTGCTGATTCTAACTGAATTAGGTATGTAGCAATCTTCTCAACGAAACAAATCTATACTAAAGTCTTAACAAAACTAACCTATTTTACAACAGTGATTCGGATATAAATTTTTTGATCAGCGCTTGTTCATCTGTTGAATTTCACCAATTCAAACACAGGTTTCACTCAATTCGTAGGATTTCTTGTTCGAGCCAAACCAGTATTGCGGTCGATGGTATATTTCAGATCCGCTGCCTCCTCACAGCGCTTCAGCAACGTGTTTGAAATCAACAGACTTCGGAGATGACTTGTCAGTAATTTCATTAAAATTGGACTTCTCCACGACTGAGAGATTGGGACGGATTCGCAGTGGATATTTCTCCGTATCACTTTGGCACTGTCAATGATTCCTATTCACACCCACCATTTGTATTATCAAAAACAATTTTTGATTTTGATGTAAGTATCGGTAGTAATTTTTGTATAATCTGGACATTTATTACTACTAAACAAAATTTTATGAAAAATTTTTACAGCTCAGATGGCCGAGTGGTAAGAGCGTCCACCTCGGGAGCTGTAGACTTGGGTTTGATTCCAAGTCGGGTCAAACTAATGATTTTAAAATTGGTATTCGCAGCTTCCCTACTTGACGCTCAGCATTAAAGGGACAGTGTGGAGAACAAGCCAGCAAGTTTACTTCTTGTGTCGTTAGGAAAGGCACTTAGTGGGATTCCCCCATCTTGATGTCGTAGACAGATTGTCGGCAACTCCTAAGCGAGCTCGCATAGCGCATTGATCGCTTTCTCGAGATAGGAGGATAAATATGCAACTAAATACAAAAAATACAAATACGGCTTTGTTTTTCAAAACGCCATCGATCGAGAGGTCAGCGTGGGGGTTGAGACACCGCTTGCGGCGCGAGAAGTCAGAGGTGTGATTTAACGGGCAGATCAAATCTGACATAGTGTCGCCCACATCTCGAAATCCCTGCAATTTATTCGAAGCTGTGCCGCCTTGGCGGAAAGCCGAGGAAATGTCCACGCCGTCCGCCACTCATTAATTACATGATTTTTGAACTAAGTTTTTGGTTAAAACTGTGTTACTTTAATATTTTTATTTTTGCATTATACTCTGTGTTATGTCAAATTTCATGAAAAAATGCCGTCGATTTCACAGCTTTGTAGAAGAGGTTAGATAATAGTTTGGCCCAGGTTTTTTACGCGTTTCTAACTTGTTTCGTGGGGTTGTTATTTGAAATGAGTTTATGTGTCATAAATTGCAAAGACATTTTCCAAATTTTTGAACCCCTTCGTCATAATAAGTCTATGGCAATTGGCAAGCACACATAATTCGAAAATGTGCCAACAAAAATGCTCCATGTTTGGAGAAGGTGAGGCTCAAAATTAAGTAGGCTACAAAAAATTTAACAAAGTTTCTTTAAAATTTATTCAAAAAGCACTAAAATTGAAATTAGAGGATACACATCTTCTTAATTTTTGAAAAAACATGCCTCAAGACCCCTCTAAAGCTGTTTTTATTCCTCATTTCACTTCAAATTGACTCGACTGTTGCCACACGCCAGAAAAAATGGCGTCTAAAAATGTTTGGCGCCTCCTTGAGGAAACTTTTGAATACGCCCTTGCTTCACGCGACTTCTGCTACTGAAGTAAAATGTAGTAGGTTGTTTGCAGTTGCGATGACAAGGAGGTCTGGATGGCCAAGTCCCCCAGACCTTAGTATGGTAATGTAAATTGCTGTTCCCCTCACTCAAAAGTACTTTCAAGCCACATACCAGTTTTGGATACATACTAATATCAAAATCTTCCTTCCCCCTACCGAAATACTTTTCTAGATAAGGCCTTGAAAAAAGTATTTGGTGTTGGCTAATTTGTCATTGTTTGTTTGTCTACTTATTCTACAACTTTGCAGGCCTATAACGTGGCAATAAATCGCTATGTTGTGCAGCATTTTTGTGGTAGCCAGTTTTTTTCTTTAGATAACATTTATACCGTTTATATTCGATCAACGAAGCACCACATAATGAGCAGAGCTGCAACAACAGAGGTCAGATGTGGTAAGTTTTTATTGCCTGGCGAACGTTTCATATATATCACTTTAATTTGTGACTTTTCCAAAAGCAATCAGTATTCGCAGGAACAAAAGCATCCGAGTCGCATAGTCTATTCCGGTATTGCTAAAACCTGCAGGAGCACAAGGACCACCCTCGCAAGTAAGTTAGGAGAACAAGGACCGCTAGGGGCGCTAGTAAGTTATCACTAAGGGTTAAGGTTCGATTAGGGTTAAGGTTTGGGGTTAGGGCCCTTAGTAAGAACTCACTTGCACTCTTAGCGGTCCTTGTGCTCCTGCAGGTTTTAGCAGGACCCGTCTATTCTGAATAGATGTAGCCACAAAAAAGAACTCTTAAATACCTGGAGTTATTTTCGAAGTATTGATCAAAAAATTTAACTGCATTTAGGAAAACTGCTCGTTCTCTTCCAGTAAGCACCATCCGAAACATGCGTCAAAAGCAAATGAGCCCAGTAATGAATCGAAAACGTCATGAAGTATTTGTAGTCTTCTCTCGCGCATCACCGACTGGTCATGGAGCTGTCTGGGCTATGTTAGAAATGTAGTTTGCCTATTACTTACTGTTTGCATCAAGACATGCCTAAATCGTTGCAACCTTGGCAGCACAAAAAAAAATATCAAAAAAATTTTGCAAGAATTAACTAGGCAGGCTTGTAACTTCAAATATTACAGCGCAAAACTTTGTAACTACAGTAAATGGGCATTTTTAATCGCAGATGACGAAATGGAAATGGCAAGACGGTTATGCCACAAGCAAATATTGCCAGTACCGTGGAAGATCAACTTGGTCAAGAAAAATACAACTCACATCTGCATTGAAGTCACACGACACTTGACTAGAGAATCTTCACAATCTTATTTGTAAGCTGAGTGAATGTAAAATTGTAAAGCGTCAAAGATAACCTAAAGCCACTTGCCAGCTTTTGATCTCGTTAAAAAATGGCTGACTTCCTGATCTTATTTATAAGGTAACGCGTCTTAAAAACTTCTACTTTAGAATATAACCTAATTTACTCCGATACTTATTATTTGACAGAAATATCACCGTAAGACTTTCTGACGTAACAGACGACGCGTTTGAGACCAAAAGGAGCAAGTTTTGCGCCATAAATCCTTGTGCAAAAGCGATGAATCCATCCCATCTCCATATTACAGTTGATCTTTTGTGTGAAACTCGGGTTGCCTGTACACACATCACAAAACCGCTTTGCTCTAAGTGAAAATGCAGTGGCGCATTAAAGGATTTACTAGAAGGAATTTTGCACGAAATAAATGCATTGGTTGATCCTGGAGAAGTTGAAAGAGTGCAAGCCCCTTCTCTTTTCTAAATTTTGAGTTATCCATTTTTGTTACATTGGTACTTTGATACTTTTAGATGTAGAAAACCGCAAAGTACGCGTTTTTATTCTTGAACTATCCCTAAAAGTTCTTGGATGCGGCCTTGAAATGCATAGTAGCCTATAATGATTTTCAAGATTTTTTTCAACTTTTCTGCAGTAGTTTACAGTATTGTATTCGCATTATATTTCACTTTGTTGGCAATATTTACCTTGATGAAATCGTCATTAAAAGTTTGCATGGAAAATTCATCGCCAACAAAAGTTGTAACTGTAGTTTGCGTGTTTACGACTGCAAGTCAAACAGCACAAAAAACGAACAGCGCTCCAACGCAAAACGAATTCCAGAGTGTTTGGTTGACGTAGTGATAACGACCTTTGCAATCAGTGCGAAGAGAAGGGTTCGATTCCTGGACCGACCAAATCGGACAATGGGCTGCCAATATTTCGGCACCGTTGCGATGCTTCTTCGAAGCTACGTTGCTCAGCAGGCGCTCAGCCAGGAGCTGGGCCCCGCCACTCGTTACACGTTTTGGCTCAAAACCGCGAATAAAAAATTTTTATCTCAAGCTAAAATGTAAAATTGCTTGGCCGCAACGATTACTGATTATCTTATTGCTTCGAGAATGCTCTTCCTGACACTGACAACACTTCATTGCTTTCAGCACAGCCTCAAATTTCACGTGATGAAGATATATTTCGTTTGTCAAGTCGGATTCTACCTTCGAAAACGCATCTTCCAACTTTTCCTAATGCCTGCTGCTATGGAAAACTCTATCACACAAATGTAAGTAGTGCTACGCATGTCTGAATTTGATAGGCTTCAAGATTACCGAACAAGAAGTTACCGTTGACCTATATCTAAAATTTCTAAATGCGTTTTCCATCAATTTAAAAAGTAGCCATTTCTTTTAGCTTGAATGAGTTTCATTTATTTCACAGAAAAAAAAGTGCTGCCTCGGAAAGCTAGCTGATCTCGATGCTAGCAATATGCTATGTTGTTATACGAGGAGGTATGATCGGACCAAGCAAAAATATTGCGGAGTCAATAAACACGGAGGAATTATCCGATCCATTTATTCAACATGTCCATATAAGTAGTATTTCATTGATGTAGCCTACAGAATCACGACAATAACCATCAACAACGAAAAGTATACGGATGTAAAAACTGTTTAAAGAGAAACCCGTCATGAAAACGTATGACAAAATCACTAGGTTACATTTAAAGCAAAAACGCAAACATAAATGCACAACTGCAGCAAAAGCGCAAGTAAGCCTACGGTATCTGATAATATTTGCAGTTAACAGAACGTACAGTATTGTGTTTTGTGATTATGAAATCCCACAAGCTTGCTTATTTGCATGCAAGCTTTTGCTATATTTCTAAGACATGGTAGAATATAGGAAGTAATTTATCGTTAACTTAACGCTATCCTGTTTCTACAATATAGGTTACTATTTTCATCAACGAACTTCTTTATGACCAGACCGGCGTTACGTTCATAAACCAATGTAACGAATTGATAAAATTTAAAGATTGCACTTTCTGAAAAATAAAAACGTGTAGATATGCCGAGACTTAGTACACAAAATACAGCTGAGCATACAGTTGTCAGCAAAATGATTGCAAGTTAGTCAGGCTGACCACTTGTCACAAATAAGTGATTGATAATAAGTACTCATGCATTTTATCGATTAAATGGTCAAGTGGATAAAACGCCTGCCTGTGGAGCTGTCGACTCGAGTTGGGCAAAGGTTCGACTCAAACCAATTTGACTTTAAAATTAGAATTCGCCGTTGGAAAAGGCATTTAACGAGATTCCTTTTAAAAGGGCAGACAGGTAGGTGGCAACTCCTGGGGAAGCTCTAGAAGCGCAACATCCGTAGCTCCCTTGCTAAAAAAGGGGATAAATTTTCAGTGGGGCTAAGTAATCAACAGTACTTTCCGTGGTGGCACACTCTAACTAAAGCATTGCAAATAAAGCGTCTTTAGGATGCTATATTGATGATGTTTATGCTGGACGTCTCAACTTATAATTTTACGCGAACAGCATTGATAGGCTGTGAATGTTTTAAGGGGGGACAGCCCCCTTTGGGTTTTAATACTCAAAAGAGCCTACCAAATCAACAGATAACTTTTTGATCGACCTTTGACTTTAAAAGGAGTTGTTCTTGTTCTTTTTAGAAACGTTTATCAACTTCAAAATTTCATTCTTGAAAAGGAAAAAGCGCTAATCAAGGTTTTTTTTACACTCTTTGATTTTGTCTGTAAGCAAAGAAATCATGTCTTTGATTTTCGAATTTGAAGGCATTGAGTTAAAAATCTCGAGAGATTTTTTCAGATAATCCAAAGATTCTTGATAGTTTTTCATATCAAATGAACACAGGCCCGTGTTTTTCAATGAATAAGCCATAAAATTATTCTTTTTGCCGGCAGACATATTGTTTCGAAAAATTTCTAGTGATTTTTTTAAATGAACTAAAGATTTGTCGCAAAGTTGCATCTTCATTAAACTGTAGCCAATATCATTTTCAATCAATGCTAGATTAATGTCTTTCTCCTCATCAAGAGAAATATTTTGGTAAATTTTAAGAGATTTTTTAAACCAGGTCAAAGATTCGTCATAATTGTTCAGCCCAAGTAAACTGTGGCCGATATGCTTATATGTTCTCGCAATGCATACGTCTTTCTCTTCAAAAAGAGAAATAGTTTGGTACAGTTTCAGAGAACGATGATAATAAGGCAAAGATTCATGATACTCTTTAGACGCAGCTAAAGAGAATCCAATGTTATGCAGTGTTATTGCAACCTTTTCATCTGATAATTCATCAACTGATATTCTTTGATATATTTCCAAAGCCTTTTTTGAAAAACGTAAAGACTCAGAATACTCATCAATTTCCGATAAGCATAAACCAATGTTATTAAGTGAGGCAGCAATGTTGCTATCTCGATCAGCATTAACTGAAACCCTTTCATAAATTTTCAGCGCTTTTTTTAAATACCTTAATGCTTCTTCGAAATCTCGGGTATTCATTAAGACTGTTCCGAGGTTGTTCAAGGAAAGAGCAAGGCGTTTATCTTTCTCTTCATTTTGAGAAATACGTTGACAAATTTCAAGAGATCGTTTATTGTAGTCTAGTGACTCTGCCGAACGGTCCAGTTTGTTTAAGCATAGTCCTACAGCAGCGAGTGTGTCAGCCATTCCTCTCAGCTCACCGGGTTGATTTTCGTAAAAGGTCAGCAGATATTGATAAAACTCCAGCGCCTCATCGTAAACTTTGGCTGAGTACAAATAACTAGCAATGCTTTCAATTTGTTTCTTGTCAATTTCGAAAACATTTATTCTTCTGCCGAATACTGGTTTAAAAAGTTGGTATTTTTTTTGCAAACGTATCATGTTTTTTTCAAAAAAGTCCAATTCGAACTTAGTACCTTTCTCAAGTTCCTCAATGCAAACATCAAAATCAAACCCATCCAAAGTCGAGTTCGTTTCTAGGGCAGCACGCTTCGTTAATACGGTTCGAAAATCTTCCAATCCAAATGCAATGCAGATGGTGATATTTATCAAAAGCGGGTTCGAATAGAAATGCAGTTTGGTTAGCCCAAGATGTTTAGCCACCTCGCATTGCAAACAGTAAGAAATCTGGAAATAATTAATTGTGGTCATAATTCCTACAATATCCAGAAACTTTTTTACGTTTTTAGTTTCTCTCAAGTCGACGGCATTGTCATGCTGGGATTTTTTCTTCATGTAAACTCTCAATCGTATTTCGCACGCAATAGCTACGGCATACAAAAGTTTGTGTTGAGTATTTTCGGTAATAACGCCAATTTTTGCCAACTCACTTATTACATCGAACGAAGAGTTGGCAAAGATTTTGTGTATTCTCCCCAATGCAACAATAAATAAAGTGGAAGTTCGGTATACCAACTGTTTAATGTTGATAGTATCATAAGACTTCAAAGAAGCAAGACGAAATCTCGCTGAAAACTGATCCAAATCTTTTTTAGTTTGTTCTTTTACTTCTTGCATTGTCTGTTCTTTCGTGTTTCTTTCGAGGTGAAGTATGACGCCGCTTTCAAACTGATTGTATATTTTTCGACGTCCAAAAACAAAGCAAACTTGTGTCAAAATATCGCTCAAATGATAACCATTTTTTAAACTTTCCTCAGAGCAAAGATACTTCAACATCTCACCAACGGGTTTAATCAGTTCTGTTATCCAAGGCTTATTGGCTGTCTTCTCTTGCCTTCCCAAAGGAAACTTGCAAGCATGAACCATTATGCCATCAAATGAGATTCCTCTCGTTTGCTCATCGTAAAACCAGTTCCCCAAAGTCGACCTTGAATCATTAAGATTAAAAATATTCAAACTTGGTATAATTGTTTCTTTCAATCCCAGAATGATGACATGCGATATTACCGACAACCATCTGAAATACTCCAAGTTCAGAAGATAATCTTCTTGCTCTTCCAAAACAAGAATATGCTCAAAATCTGAATATGGTGTAATCTCTTTGCGAGCTAAGGAGCCCATACCCACGACAGCATATTCGCATGGTGGTCTTCCCATTACATCTTGACTAAACTCGAACACATCTGCCATTATTGATGTGTATTGATAGCTAATGATCTGATTAATTTGTTTCATTGATGATATTTTGCTTTCTTGCATTTTCTGAGTTATTTCTTGATTGGCGCGTCCTGCAATTTCATTTTTCAAAAGCGTATTTTCTAAGAAGTTATTTACTTCTGTTCGTAACTGCGTCACAGCAACTGCTACATTTTTTGCTTTAGAAGTAAAACTGGTGGTTTCGCCTTTAGCGTCAGCTAGTTGTAGTATGTGATTATGAACCTCAAGTAAGTCTTTTTCAATATGAGAAGCATTAGATGGATTTCTTGCCAAAGCAGCGTTGAGCAACCCCACACATTTTATCAAAGAGATTTTGTCCGGACTCCGCTTTCTATAAACTATAGCGAGTTTATGGATTATTTCAGCGGATTTTTGAAGATTTTTTTCTTTTCCTGTCGTATCACAAGATTCTTTTAAACGTTGGGATAGCAGATCTTCATCATCCTCTTCTTCCATATTAACAGTGAGTTTTTATCAAAACTGGCACCAAATACCGGTAGGCTACAGTGGTAGCTCAACGTGCCATTAGAAATAACCCTGCAACTTCAAAAATTGCCGTGTTGGTAGGCGTAGTCCAGTACTGATTTTACTTAACATAAACGCGCTAGGATTGCAGGGGTGCAAATCTATGTTGAGCGTTGGGGGGAGGGGGAGAGTGATTTAGCAAAATTGACCATTTTTTGGTCATCATGTCCGCAGACTCCTATTTTTTCACTAAAAATCGGTAATTGCAGCAACCATGTAGGATTGTTACTTGTTTTTGCTTTTCATTAAGTTTTTGTATCTTTTCTGCTACGCGACTGCGACTGAGTGATGTAGAAAACGACAAAACTTTCCCAATTCAAAACGATCGTTGACGATGTACTGTATGTTCTGTTTTAACGTTCCTTATTAACGGTTTTAAAACCCAGAACGTAGCAACTAACTAGGCTTGAGATGAATTCAAGACATTTGGTGGTTTGACAAAAACTTTCTAAACCAAAACTAATTGCAAAAGCGCAATGTAGGCCTAACCTAAAACTGTTTCTAAAACCACGCTGCATTCTTACTATATTAAACAACCGGGGTTTCTTAACAAAGACTCTTCATAATGCTTCATAAAGGCCATCAGTGCATATCCTGAAATAAGGTGGATTTATACTGAATCTGAGCGTTTTTCCTACGTACCTTTTTAGCGTGAGCCAACGCAAAACCTAGCCGTGATATTTGGATTTCAAACCGGTCAAGAATTTGTGGGTATTATATTTTGTCAAATAGCAAAAAGAGAGACGACGCCGGTTCTACTTTGCTTTGCCGTCAGAAGCCGCCCAAAAATGAGCTGACGCTTTTGTACGTCACAAAATGCATACTACGCAACCTAACCAGTGGTGGGCAAGTTACTTTTAAAAAGAAACTAGTTACAGTTACAAGCTACTTCGCAAAAAAAGTAACTTGGCTGCGTTCACACATGGAGGTTTTCGCAACCAGGCACAAAACTTCATTTCGTTATTGCAGACGCTTTTTTAACTCTTTTCGAACTTGTTTCAGCGATTCAAAAACCGAAATGGTTGCCTTTTCGAATTGCTAAAACAGTTTTTAAAATCTTAAAACATGCGTTCACAATATCAAAATCAAGTTTCGTGCCTAGTTGCGAAAACTACTATGTGTGATCGCGGCCTTAGTTATAGTTACAAATTAAAAAAAGTAATTAGTTACAGTTACAAGTCAGAGTTACTTTTTTGGATGCCGCAAAATCAAAAAAAAACTATCAATTCTTAACATGTAGGCCTAGAGCTCCATGGTGTGTATTCAAACCAAAATCATTCATCTTTATATTGAAACCAAACGGAAGTAGGCTACGATTATGATACGATAAACGCTACAGTAATAACAATTGATTGCCTTTCAAAAACGATAACATTTCAACGTGTATATCACTAAGCCCAAAGCGCTTCGGCTTTAAAATGTCTTTTTCAGTACTAAAAAGTCGTTCAACTGCAGCACTAGAAGCAGCGGCGTGGCGAAAAATTTTAAAAAAGGGGAGGGCCCACTAATTCGACATTTTTTTCAAGCGTAGTTTTTATAAGGCGGAACTAATTTGAAGCTGATTGCGAAACAAAAAAGGCTCTAGGGGGGTCCGGGGCATGCTCCCCCAAACAAATTTAAAAAAATTTACATGCTGTAATGGTTGTTTTAGTGCTTTTTGAATAAATTTCAGGCAAATTTTGATTAAATTTTATGACCTTGATTGTGAGTGCTTCGCCAAGTATGATCCATTTTGTTTGCACATTTTCGATTATGCGTGCTTGTACGAAGTCGTAAAGCTTATTGCTATCGAAGAGATTCGAAATTATGAAAAATTGTCTTCATCAAAATAATTTTTGAAAATGCCAGGTGAAGGGGATAGGCTTACTTACCCCTAATCCTACCCCCTGGATCCGCCCCTGGCCACAAGCTACAGAAACCGTTGAAAGAGTCTGGCACACCGATACTTCAGTCACTTGGCACCATTAAGTTTGTTCTTTTTTACTAAAAGGCAAAGTACTGTATGTTCTGTTGTTCAAAAGGGATTACCCTTTTGACCCACCTAAATACGCTCATGACTAGAAGGAAGAGCAGTATCCTAATAAATTAAAAGTTTCGTGAGTGCTTCGTGCATAAAAGCGTTTGCATCAACAGTTTGTGAGGGCGAGGCGAAAAGAAGCTCCTCTGTACTTTATCGACATTGCTAGATCTTCGTCGCTTTGATTGTGCGAACAAATAGCCAAAAAACTGTCACTTAAGCAAATTGAGCTTGCATCACGGTCGTTGTCAGTGTCACAACTTGTCGAAGTATCTAGAGCAGTGTTTCTCAAAGTGGACAATATTGCCCCCTTGGGGGCGAAAGAGAAGCACCTGGGGGCGAAAAGCTAAAAAGGGCAAAAGCGGCGAAGGGGGGGGGATAGCTCATGAACCGTGTAAGACCTTTTTTTTTGCTCTTAACCGCATTTTCCTTTGCCAGTTGGGTAATTCCCATTCATCAGTAGCTCTCTCTCTTGCGAGGTTTATTAGAACACAACCTTATTAGGGCGAGGGGGCGATGATCATATGCAGAGTACCGTGAAGGGGCAATGGCAAAAAAAAGTTGGAGAACCACTGATCTAGAGCATTGTCGGTTGACTTGTTTAGTACATTGATCATTTTTCTTTTCAATTAGGCCTCAGTTTCAGTGGGCTCGTCAAAGAACCAAGCTCATTATTACGAATGGAGTGAAATTAAATAATTTTTTTCCATTTGTTTTGCGGAATAAGAAGCCCCATAGACGTAACTATAACTTTTGAGGTTCTAAAGTGGTAACTAGTTACAAATTCCGTTCCTTTTGCAGAAAAGTAACTTAGTTACAGTTACAGTTACTAAAAAAGTAACTAGTTACTGCCCACCACTGAGCCTAACCCTAAGACAAGCTTTGTCACACTTCTCCCTGATTTTGGGCGGAGCAGTTTTTTCATGCCAATTGCTAATTGCTAATTTCACACCTAAAATTTTGTGTAGCAACTCCAAACTGATATTTGGCCCATTCGTTTGGCAACTCTGACTGTTTAAAATCATAAAATGCTTGTCAGCAGTGCTGTTTTTTTCTCTGGGCGAAAGGAGCAAAGCAGAATAATTAAGAACCGGTGTTGCCCAGAGCTCACTAACCAGTGGCGTTGAAAGTCCTTTTAAGTAGGGGGAGCTGAAATTTGTATTACCAAACCAACCCAGTGGTGTTAAAAGTAGTCCAGAAATCTAGTTAAGTAAAAGTATTGTTACTGATAGCGGAAACTACTTGAAGTAGAGTATAGAAAGTAGGGGATGTACAAAGTAACTAAGTAAAAGTAAAAAGCACCAGCAATTTGAAGCTACTTAAGTAAAAAGTAGCGTTTGCAAAACCAAGGCCATGAAGCTGAGTTTTGACAAAAGATAATTGCTCACTTCCAAACTTGACATATATTTTGCCGATGCTTAAGTATATTTAGGATAATTAGCATATTTATGTGACGAAAATAAAGAAGTGAAGTGTGTCATAACTACAAAATGCAACCTCATTGTTCGCGCCAAACACAAACAACAAAGAACCACTTAGGCTAAAATCACGAAATTGTAAAACTGCAAATCAAATCTTCATTATACTCGCATTAGTACGCCGAAGCGTGTAACGAGTGGCGGGGCTCATCTCCGCGGTTTAGCGCCTGGGCTCCGCAGCTCCGAAGAAACATCGCATCGGTGGCAAGCCGCTGGCGACACTGTGCCGATTAGGCCGGCCTGGGAGTCAAACCCCAGACCTCCCGCTCCCATAGCGTGAGCTTAGCAACTGAGCTAACCCGCCGGTTATTGCAACACTTGTATTATGTAAAATAAAACAATATACCTAATACTAATGTTGCCAATTTTATAATCAAGCGTGATTATTCATCATTTGCGTGATACATTGCTTAATAGCACCACTGATCATTTTTAAAGCCACTTAAGTAGCGTTACTTTCTGATTGAACTACGTAAGTAACAGTAGAATTTGTAGAAGTAATCGAAATTTAAATCACTTAAGTAAGTACTAGTTACCACGCAATAATACTTGAGTAATCTACTTCAGTAAAACCACTTCGTTACTCTACACCACTGACCATACCAACGTCTGCAGGGCTTCGCCCCCCAGACCCCCCTCCTTGTTATCCCAACATACGTTATGCGTATCATGCACTTTACTTCAGTAAAAGCCACTTGGAGACAGCTCGATAAACTCAAGCTTTCCACTAGCTAGCGTAACACGCAGTAGCCAGATCGACGTTTGTAAACGCGTTATCCTGCATATGGAGTTGGCCGAGTGGTTGGTGCATTGGGCTCCGAAGCTGGCTTCGCGGGTTTGATGCTCAACTAGGTCATCTCCATGATGCATGTACTTCACTACCACAAAAATCCTAAGCTGCAATTAAGAGGCTTGAAATAATAAAAAAAAAGTGTTAACCTCTTTTACATGAACTTATTATTCGTTCACAAGCTCCTCGTCTCAGGCTCCTGGGCAGGAACGTATTTAGAGAGGGGGGCATTGTGCCATGATCCCCCCTCCCCCTCTGTGACTCTGCCTTTTAGTAAAAAAGAAAAAAACAAATGGTGCTAATTGACAGAAGTATGCCAGATTCTTTTGATGGTTTCTTTAGCTTATGACCAGGGACGGATCCAGTGGGGCAGGTTGAGGAATATGCATCTGTTGGAGTTCGAGTTTGTCTCAAGCAGTAGCACGATACTGAGTCTCGATCACACCGATGTAAGAACCCGAAAAGAGAGAATGGTATATTTTAAGCAAGCACGCGAATTTATATTTCTGGCAAAACAAACAGAATACAAGCATTGCGACGTTGGATTGCTGGAAATCACACCTTCTATTTCGGAAAAACCTGCCTGTTCCAGGACGGAGGAGGAGATGATAAACAAATAACGAAAAACGTGTGAAAAGATTGGAAAAAGAAAAAATCGCACTATCGATGAAACATGTTGAGAAACAGCCAGATTTCGTATGGGAAATAGATTGCACGACGTCCAGTAACGTCCAACGAGCACGTAATCGCCACGCATCTACCCACCAGCCATTTTTTAAAATGTTTTTGATGTAGGCCTATACAATTTTTTCCATAATTTCAAACTTTCGATAGCAATAAGCCTTACGCCAGGGGTGCCCAACCTCTTGATTCCATGCGCCAATATATTTGCACCCTTAATTTAGATGCGCCACATCAAGCGTCCATTTCTTTTCAGTTCTTTAAAACAAGGGCGAGCAATATCGGTGAGGAGCAAAAAAAGGATCTTCACTTTACGTCCTCAGACAGTGGAGCACCCAGGATTTGGCAAAGGGGGACCACAACCGGGGGTCTGGGGGTAAAAGCCCCAGCCGCCAACGAATTTTTACAGTTTTCATATAAAAAAAACTCATTTTAGCACATTTTTTCATCGAAATAGGGCATGCAGTGAGTGCAGTCACTACGGACAATGCAAAAACATTTTACCAGCATATGTCTAAAAGCAGAAGCTTGGCTGAAATAAGTGAAAAGAGGCTGCAACCATTATTAGTTTGAGAATTTATAGACTGAAAGTTAGGTTTTAGCACCTTATTACATGGCCAAAGGGGGAGGGCATGGCACCGTGGCTCCCCCGCGTACGCCTATGCCCTCAGACGTCCTGTTTTTCACTGACAATGTCGGTGGAGAGCAAAAAATAAAAAAAGGTCTTCACGCCCTCAGATGTTCTGTTTTCCACTGAAAAATATCGGTGGAGGGCAAATAGAAAAAAAATTAGTGAGTAGACGAGGCTTGTCATCAGAAAGGTGCAATGCGCCACTTTTAAGTAGCCAATGCGCCACGTATGGCGCATACGCCACAGGTTGGCCACCCCTGCCTTACGCCTTTAGCACGCATAATCGAAAACGTGCGAGCAAAATGCATAATGTTTGGCGAAGCAATCAGAATTAGCATAAAAATTTAAAACAAAATTTGCGTGAAAATTAGTGAAAAAACACTAAAACAGCCATTACAGCATGTCAATTTTTCCGGGGGAGCATGCTCCCAGTCTCAGAGATGGAAACCGGTCGGGTCGACCGGCATCAATCGGGTGGAGATTCTTCGACCGGCCGGTCAAAACACCGGACAAATTTTCCTTTCTTGCAACTACAACACACCTAAACACCAACCGAAATGTACATTCCGATATGTGTTTTTTAAGTGGTTTATGAAAAACGGCATTAACAAATCACACCTTCTGAAAACAAAAGTTTGTTTTCTGTTTACATTTATTCAAATACTCTTTTTATTAGATGAAATTTTACGTGTTCAATACATCTAGTGACAAAGTTAGTGTAAACTGCAGTTTGTCATTAGGTTAATTGAACTCTGAACGTAAACCTTCAGTAAAAAAAAACGGTCGACCGGACCAGTCAGTAACCGGTCAACTGGCGTAGATTTTGAATTTTAGCGGTCGGGTCGAGAAAATCCTGACCGGTTCCATCTCTGCCGGGACTCTCCTAGAGCTTTTCTTGTATCTCCATCACCTCCAAATTTGCTTTGCCGAAAAAAAAATACGCGTGAAAAAAATGTGGAAATAGTGGCTCCCATTTAATTTTTTTCGCTGCGCCTCTGCTCCTAGGATAAGCTAGCTCTGTAATTCTAATTTGATATTTTGTTGTTTCGCTCTTATTTGCCCGAAAGTTTCTTTTAAAATTGGAGAAAATTCAAGTGCGACATCATAACAAAGCTTTAGGAGCTTCGTACACGAAGTTACCAGGAAATCCAACAGTTTTTGCGATTTTGTTCACTTTTGTCACGAAGTTGCAAAAGTTGGAAGCCTACGGTACGTTGGTTTGATGGTAGGCTATCAATGAAGATAACAAATGACGCCATAAGCCATCGTTGTATGGTATTGTAGTTATAAATTTTTAAAAGGGGGCTGAAGGGGTGCTCAAAATTTCTATGGGGGGTGGCTGAAAAAATATAGGGGGGGCTTCAGCCCCCACCTTCCTACGCCCTTGCCACTAATTTATTTCCTGGTTAATATTCCACATTTATAGGCCTGGTAACGACACTACAAAGTAACGGTACGAAAAAAAATATTGGGGATACAAACTGGCCTGATCTACCGCTAGGTATGCAGTTAATCCACTTGCTAAATTGTCTAGCCAATCCTCCCCAACAGAATTTCGGCAAAAAGCTTTCTGTAACGTATTGTAGGCCTAACTGCACTGCTAGTTTTAAATTATATCAAGAAATCTGCTGTCTACAACACGAATTTTTGACATCATTTCCGGAAAGTATTAAAAAACGTTCGTCGATGCTTGTTCCAAGCTCTAATTAGCTCTCCTGGTTGAATATGAATCAATGTAAGAAGCCTACATTTGTTCCATTGTTAAAAACTTAGCCATGTAGTGGTATAAAATCACTGAACCAAGAGAATAAGGCTTACGATAACCCAGTTTTGAGGAGTAAAAGGAACAGATTCAGTGGCGATTCTAAGGAGGGGCCAGAGGGGGTATTTTTGCCTGGCCCCCAGGTTGCCCCCCTTCAGTTTTAACAAGCTCATGTGGTGCAATGGTTTGGAGCGTCGTTTTTACGACGACCATGATCGCAAGGCTAATGATGGTTTAACTCCCAACCTAGTCTCGTAGTGGCGTCGTTGAATAAGATGCTTCACGATGATTATCTCTGCTTGGTGGAATCTGGCAAGCAGCAAATTAAAGAAGTCAGAAGAAAATTCAATCGGAAAACTTGGAAACAATGGCAACTCCTAAGCGAGTCTGGATTCGTCCTACGCATAGCGCCTACGCAGCTTTCTCGTGATAGGAGGATAAAGATGAAGAAATCAATCAATCACCATGCAGGGGCATGCGAAGTCATTTTTTCAAGGGGGGGCCAATGTTTTGATGACATGGCGGCTGGGGAGCCGCGCCCCCCAGACTACCCCCTCATGTTTTGCAAACACTATGGCGTTCTTTACGGTGCATAAAACTGCATGATCTTGGATTGAAATTAATCTCTTACAAACTTCAGAAGGTGATAATTTTGAAAAGGATAACAGCATGATCTTACAAGCCAACCTGAGCCTTTTTTGTGTTTTGGTGAAATGAAATCTCAACTTAGCTCTATAGCTGCGCGCTCACATATGTATAATCTAACCATATGAAGTTCATTTTTTACAAGTTACTCATAAATTTTTGCTTGCACTAAAACCAAATGCTGTTGGAGCTACAATTTATTCAAAATACTCCACCCTCCCAACAAAAATCAATCAGCGTGTAACTTTTGCAAATCGTTGACGCAAACTATACGCCTATTCGCTGTCACTCGTATATCCGTTATTCAGTCAGCAAAAAGCTCCAAAAACTTTTCTACGTTCAGCCGTTAAGGATATGAATTTTACACACAAATCTTTGACAACAACGGTATCCAAAATGTTTTTGTGGATATGGCAAAGCGCGAGGTTGGAAAGTCGCTTTTGGCTCATTGAGTTGCGTAGCCACGTTTTGATGCGCCGCAAAACGCTGAAAGACCGCTCTACCGAAGCAACAGAAGGTGGTAAGGTAAGCAAATATCGGAGAAGCGTGTTAATTTCTGGAAAAAGTGAAACATGCGAATGTGAGGACTTCATTACACTGATTACGTCCCCGAGTGTTTCAACATCTTCGGGATTCACAGACGACTGCTTCACAACGTTTTTCATGAATTTTAGTTCGGTCAAAAGTTCATCTGACTTTACGTCCACAAAATATATTTTAAAATCATCAGTGGTTTGTTCAGGAAAATCGGATATGCGGCTTTCCGTTTTACAAGCTTCAACTAAAGGCCTTCGATAGAGCTTGTGGCTCGCAAAGCATCTTCGTTAAACCTTCTATTCAGGGCTTCCACAATTCTGTCAATAACGGAGAAATATGCAGCTTTGGCAGAATCTGCGAACGAACTTTGTGTTGCCGTATTCGGGCATTCGTCGAACCGGCAGGGGATGGTTTTCCGCCGCACTATTTTGGGAGAGCTAAGATTGTACTTCTCCTTCAATGCATCCGCCTCGTTATACAGGGTTTCAAAATTTGTTTGGCACCTCATGCTTCCGAGTTGCTCGCGGAGAATAGAAATAGCTTGATAAGCCGCATTGATCGAATTATTTGGATTCTGAAGTCTGGTAGCCAAATGTTCACATACTTGAAATACATCACGAGCAATGCACAAGCCCAATACGGTTTCAAATTTTTGCAGTTTCTTCAATAATCCTTCTGCCATCGCACGAGCATCTACAGAATAAGAGCTGTCATTCGCAATTTTCTGAAAAACAGTCAAAAGGGCCGGGAGATTTTTTAGGATGGAATTGATTCCATTAACGCGGACTGCCCATCTTGTCGGACAAATAGTAGCGAGGTTTGAAAAGGATTGAGACATATTTTCGTTTCCTTCCATTACCACGGAATTTTGAATGTCGGCACACACATGTTTGTATTCCTGAAGTCGTTTGTGCGACTCTTTGACAAAGTTAGCTGTTTTCCGAGCTAATTCCAATGCATCACGCACCAAGCGCTCTTCTCGGGCAACTTCCTGCAACACAAGATCTAGTCTATGATTGGCACAGTGGAAATAGTGTGCAAAAGGATATTCTCGTCTTAAGAGGGCTAGAGCTCCTTGCAATGCTCCGCTCATATTGGAAGCTCCGTCAAATCCCAGGCCACGACATTTCTTAAAATCAATACCAAGTTGGAAAGTGATATTTTTAAGAGAAGTCGCAATGGTTTGGCCATCAGTAGCATTAAGTGAAACAAAACCAGCAAAAATGTCGTATGCTTGAAATTGGTCATCAACAACACGAAACACAACTGAAAGCTGTTCTTGCGTAGTGACATCTTGGGTTCCATCCGCTAAGCAACTGTAAAATTCTTTGTTCTTAACTGTAGCGACTACTTTTTCCAGCACTGCGTTCCCCAACAAGTCAAAGATTTCATTTTGAATGTGATTCGACAACCAGTTGTCCCTGCGCTTCAGCCACTGCTTGAGCTCCGGTATATCACCACTCCTAAGCTTCAATAATTGAATAAAGTTTCCTTCATCCTTAGTATGACCTTGCATTGCCAGTCCTTGCCGCGCCAAATACTTGACAGTTTCGAATATCACAAGCAATGCTTTGCGACTCTCCGCCTGCTGCTGCTCTACGGCAGAAGATATTGCAAAGGCAATGGATGGTCTTGCAATGTTCCTAAGAGCATTCGATGCACTTTTATGCTGATCAGTATTTTCATGCTTGCTAAAAGCGTTAGGACATTTTTTCCAGTTATTGAACCCTTCTAGAAAGGCTTTTTCAATTCTTTGGGCAGGAGAAAATAAATTACGTTTCATAGCTTGATTACATACATAACAGGTGACGAAATCGTGAAGATTTGATGCACTCTTAGCAGTATAGTGCAGCCATTTAAACGAATCAAACCATGCTAGAAGAAAAGATCTCTGTCTATTGCCATAAACCTTGAGTGGAAAATCAAAAAAACGTGGTTGAAAAGGTTCTTGGGGTAAGGTAAGATTGCTTGCACTCTGATGGCTTGATGATGGTGTTGAAGCGTCCAAAGCAGATTTTGCGGCTGCTGAAGAGAGAACATGGGGCGATAGAACTTCACCATCACGAATAATTGTTGATGACAGCTGAGTTGTTTCCATCTCAGAAGTACCGGATGTTGACTGTGTCAGAGATGCAGTTTCGTCTTCATTGCGGGGGCTAGCAGTTACGTCTGAATGATCTGGTGTTACGCTTGAATTCGGCTCGGCTACGATCTCTCTGACTTGCGATTGCGTATTCTCCCCTGTATCAACTGAAGCACAAGATAATGCTGGCATAGTGTCAACTGAACTTGTTGATAACGAATTACTAGTATTCTTACTGCTTGCAAACATTTCTGCAATGTTTCTGTACCGATTTTTCGTTGAAATACGACTTGCCGTGTCTTTTCTTGCTTTAGCCACTCTTTTGTACATGATCAATAAGGTCTAGGTCCTACTGCTATACCGGTAATATATTGATTGAGTGTATGGTGCAATACAATAGCTAGGTTACATCCTACAAGATGAAACAGAATAACGACAAAATCTAGAAATGAACTGTTCGCTCGAACTTCCAATGAAAAAATATACCAGAACCGTAAGCACAGGCCTAAGCTTTCTAAGAGATATAACAACTTTGACCAGTAGGCTAACCTTTTATGGCTTATACTCTCTTCAATACCTTTAACTTTGACTAGGTCTATTTGGTGGATAGGCCATTAGGCCTACAGGATAGGTAATCATTTAGATCAGAATGTTCTAGTAATCGATAGACTAAAATTCTAACTTACTTCAGCCTACTTCTCTCAATTCTCTGCATCACGATTATAATGCTTGAAGACCTCAGCAAACAACATTCCTAAAGAATTTTTTCTGTGACGTAACAATGCATATGTAACAAATTAACTGAAATAAGGTTTCGGGAGTCTACGCATAGGCCTAGGTTCAAAGTTTGGAACTATAAAATACACGCGAGTGACGCGATACCAATAGAAAAATTAGCTCGATCGATCATGCGGTGTCTAAACTTTTAGTGTCAATAATAAATATGGTAGGGGGGCCAAGACTATTGCTGGCCCCCCTTACAAAAATTCAGGGGGGGCCATGGCCCCCCCGGCCCCCCCACTTCGCAGGCCACTGTCACCATGTAGCCTAAGACAGGGTATGAAAATACACTAATCGATTGCCCAACCTCAGTAACACTAAATAATGGAAAGCCATCTGGCTGAATGATTGGTTGAGTGCTTAAAACTATCAATTCGTAAATTTCGCATTAATTTTTAATCTTCAGTTGTATTTTGTGTTTTTGCCTTCAATTTATTTTTTGTATTATGTTTTTTGATGTGGTGGGATATCAAGTGGTGTAGTAGACCTATTCCTCTCCTGTTCTACGGTTTAGGTTTGAGCTACATAAGTTTATTTTTGTTCAAGTCTTGTCATTATACGTTTGATCCCGATGCTCTTTTTGCATGTCTATACTCAGAGTGGGCCACCACAAAACTGTTTGCACTTAAAGATGGAGGAATTACGTTAAGTGCCTTTTCCGAGGGTGTTACAACAAGCAAACTTGCCGGCTTGTTGTCGATATTATTTCTTTAAGGTCGAAGTCGAACGTAGGTATAGCAGGAAAACTGTGAATATTAATTTTTAGGCTAGGCAATCAGTTTGACTCGTCTCGGAGTCGGACCTTCAGTCTACCGCCTTAGAAACAGACGCTCTGATCATTTTGCAATCTTTAGTGAAAGTCAATAATAAATGTATATATTGTGTCATACTGCAATATGCTTGCAAATCTCTCGGAACTTACTCCCTTTTCCTCTCAAACGCAGTACTACATTAAGAGTGAAAAAAATTTTTTTTTGAAATCGAAAAAAGTGTAGTTCTCAAATCCTGGCAAATGGTCTAAAACTTCTTGAAAAGTTGATTTTGGGGGCTTGCTCCCATTTTCCAGCTGGCTACCCCCCAAAATGTTATCGCTACTGATGACGCAGGGGTAATTCTTATGTCTTGGTAAGTGCTGGTCGAAGAGTAATGGCATATGGCTCAAAATCTGCGGAAATACCATGTTCCTATCTGTGCTAAGAAAGTTTTCTCTATTTTCACCACAAAAAAAGTTACAGCCGAAAAACAAAAATCATGACCATTTTTGATAAATTTTTCGGAAAATTCATTTATGAGCTATCGTGTAAGAAGCACAGTCGCTAAATTTTGATCTGTGAAAGTCATTCCTCTCGTATAACTAACACTGTTTGTGATTTAATGCATTAATGAAGGGACGGATGGTGACATCCACTATTGCTGAAATAGGATGAGTAGTAACAATTGCCTCAAATCAGCAAGGACATAATAACTACAAGAGGAAGTCACTGAAATAGGCATACAGCTAATTTAGTGATTTTATTAAATTGGTTTTAATTCGATGCGAAATTGTTTTTAAATGAAACACGAAAAAGTGTGACATATAAAGGCTGGTGTCAAGACCGACTACACAACAAAACAATAAAAGATGAAATAAATGGCTGCTCTAGGCAGCCAAACTTGCAGCTTCAAACAATTGGTGGAGATTGTTGCTGGAGGAATCAAAATTGGCTTATTCGTATTAAGCATTTGCTTCAATGTTCAGCGATGGTAAATCGAACAAGCGAATCAAACTGCTGTTCAGTGCATGGGGACACTCGTCATAATTTTGTACTTTCTTCAGCTACTAGTTTTCGATGTGCTAGCACTTTTGCCACTCCTACATTTCTTACACTTTCATGATCATCTCCTAACATCATCACATAATCAGATAACCCATGGATCCAGATCCAGTAACTTTTTCAACTTAGTTCAGATGATTAAGAATTTTTCAAACAAATGTGTTGAAAAAATTACGGCGCTTTGACTGAATAGTTATTTTGCACACCAAGTATATATGCTTTGATTACGATGTTAGGGGATGTAAGAAATATAATAAAAATGAAGAAATGTAGGAGTGGCGAAAATGCTAGCACGCCGGAAAGTGCCTCCATGCACCGAGCAGCAGTTTGATTCGCTTGTTCGATTTACCATCGCTGAACTTGGAAGCAAATGCTTACTACGAATTAGCCAATTTTGATTCTTACCACCAAAAGCCTCCGGCAATTGCAAACCTTCAGATACAGAAATAGATGTCTGGAGAAAACTCTGGTATTACACTTCCTATATGTCTTAGCACATGGCCAATCTGTGGAGCAGCTCATCAAACTGGTTGCGGAAGCATCTGCACAAATGGAAAGATTTGATCGACAAGATGAGTCATTCGACAAAAAAATCAAATCCCGCTAACTTACGAAAACATTTTGACAGCAAAAAGCAGTTTAAAATAGTGTTTTAGCAAACCGTGTGACCTCTTTTGCAAGCCGGATGGCCAAAATTGATCTCACTGCAGTTGTTTTTGTTCTAAGCTATTTACTTTACCAAATAGGTGCACCACCGCACCAAACTTCTGGAATTTGCCACAACTATCCCTATGAGGTTGACAGCATTTTTTGGCTGCTAAAAACAATCATTTCATCTTGTATTGTATTATTTTGCCGTGAAGTCAGTCTTGCCACCACCCAGCCTTTATACGTTACACCTTTTTCGTGTTTCATTTAAAAACAATTTCGCATCGAATTAAAACCAATTTAATAAAATCACTAAATTAGCTGTACGCCTATTTCAGTGACTTCCTCTTGTAGTTAATATGTCCTTGCTGATTTGAGGCAATTGTTACTACTCATCCCATTTCAGCAATAGTGGATGTCACCATCCGTCCCTTCATTAATGCATTAAATCACAAACAGTGTTAGTTATACGAGAGGAATGACTTTCACAGATCAAAATTTAGCGACTGTGCTTCTTACACGATAACTCATAAATGAATTTTCCGAAAAATTTATCAAAAATGGTCATGATTTTTGTTTTTCGGCTGTAACTTTTTTTGTGGTGAAAATAGAGAAAACTTTCTTAGCACAGATAGGAACATGGTATTTCCGCAGATTTTGAGCCATATACCATTACTCTCCGACCAGTGGCTACCAAGATAAAAGAATTACCCCTGCGTCAACAGTTTCGATTACATTTTGGGGGGTAGCCGGCTGGAAAATGGGAGCAAGCCCCCAAAATCAACTTTTCAAGAAGTTTTAGACCATTTGCCAGGATTTGAGAACTACACTTTTTTCGATTTCAAAAAAAAATTTTTTTCACTCTAATGTAGTAGGCAGTCAATAACCCACCAGATGGAGATGGCCGAATGGACAGAACGTCTGTCTCTGGCGCAGTACACTGGTTGATTAAGATTCGGGCAAAACCACTAACCTTAAAGTTAATACTCTCTGCTTTCTGCTTGACTTTCGGCATAAAAGGGACAGTATCGAGAATAAGCTGAAAAGTGTTCTCAATGTGCCGTTGGGAAAGATGACGAAATTTTTCACATAGTGGCAGACCGGCAATTCCTAAGCGAGCTCGTATCACACCATCCGCATAGCTCTCTCTCTCGCAAAGAAGAGGACATTTCTGAAAGGACCACGCGATCCACCCGCCGTGGTCGCCCAGCCTACGAAAAGATTTGCAAAAATTGAGTGTAGCTCATACGAAAGTGAGGGCAATCATTTTATTAGAATCTTATTTTGTGATGTAAAGCAAGAATGGTAATTTCAAATACCGATACATCAACTACATCATGCCATTGAATAATTTATTTTCTGCCAGCGCTTTTGAAATCTGGACAGTAGAGCCTATATGATATTCATTATCGATTCTGCTGGCAGATTCTTACAAAATAGATAGTAGCCTAGTCATTCAACCAAGTGCAATACAAAATGTAGAGCACAAGCATTTCTAGAGAGCTATTCACAACTGAGTCAAAAAATTAGATTCGTAGCAGACTAGCAATCAATGTGGAATATCACACCACTGCAAAAAGGAAAAATATAAAATTTTACAAAGAAAAATTTTCGGTAGGATCAAGCAACTCATCTATTGTGAAATGCACGTTGTTGAAAATCAAAGCACCTAACTCTCTAGTTAGAAATACAGTTAATAAATAAGCAGAACAGAAACAATAGAATTTTACAATGAACAACACTGTTAGGAAAACTTCATCGCCAAAAATACCGAAATCGTCTTCTTTGCCTAACCCCGTAGCGCGTTTCGGAATGGTCCCACTAATTATTTTTTTAGCTGACAAACTCTTAACCCTGAGAAAATAAAAACTGAGAGCGCACCTTGCCCCGGACACTATGTGTGGTAGTTCATCATACCAGTGACCACACAACGACGATAGTATCATATTCGGATGCAATTTATCATTATCTCCACTAAGTCTAATATCTTTGCTGCAATACAGAACCATTTCGAAATATGCTACTAGGTTCTTAAGAGAAGTCACAAAAATGAACTGGATCGGACCATAATCATGAAAAAACATTCAGTTCCGCTGAACAAAAATATCTAGTTATTGAGACCAGCGTAGAACATCTTACACACATAGTCGACAGCGTGTGTAATATGACATTATAAGGTCATAGCTAGCACGTCACGCTCCAATGACGTCACCATGTTTCCAACTCAATTTTCATAAACTTGTGACAATTCAAGGAGACGGCAGTGTTTGTATTTAGGTAACATTATGACGCCATAGCTTCCCATATCACGCTCCTGTGACATCACCATGTTTTCGATTCCATTCTTCATAAATTTGTAATAATTCTAGCGACACACTGGGTCGAATTTTCTTCAAGGACAGAAGGAAGTCTTTTGTGTTGACCTTGCGCATCTAAAACATAACAGGCCTATGATTAAGGTTTTTTTGGTTATTAGTACAGTATTACCTTTCTAAAAATACATTTGCCTGGTTCAAAGGTCTATTATTCGTGTCCCAAAAACAACGTCCTCTCTCAGTCACAATAAAGATTTCGACGTCACAACCTTTTTAACTATTATGATAGATTCAGATTCGTTCATTTCATCGCATTACAGTACATTAAATAACTTTCCACATAACAGTAACAAAAATCAGAATTGACAAATGGAAAATGCAGGTGTTGAATAAACTAACAAAATCAAAAACATTTATTCAGTAAACAGTGAATTTGATGGAAAAATTTGTTGACAATCTATGCGACAGGGAAGCTGCGAAGTGACCGTCTGAGGGTCTTCAAGTCAAACAGCCACCTTTATTCTTAAGTTTATTCAGTTTTCATATTTTTTGAGTTTAGCTAGCAATGGGTTTAATATGGCGTTGATCAGTAGTCATCTATGAAAAAAAGAGGAAAATTTTTAATTGTTTAGCAGGTCCAACTTTAGTTGTTTAATAAATTGACTGTAGGTGTTTAATTTGATCGAACCAGGTATTTTGTTCCATATTTTTACTCCAACATATTTTATAGAACGCTGGAGTTTGTTTGTTTTATACTGTGGAATGTAATATTTTAGTCCAGAGGCACTACTTCTTGTATTAACTGTATTAACTGTAAGAATTATTTCAGTGACTCGTACAAAGCATTTCGAAAAAGAGAGCGGTAGTTTATTATTATGAAATTTATACATAAAAATCGCAGTTTCATAGATGAAGATCATGAACTTGCAAAACTCCTAGCTTTTTGTGAACAGGACCACATTTGTCAGTGCGTTTTGAGCTACTAACTAGTTTTACTGCTTTGTTTTGGAGTCCAGTTATTTTACTTGTATACGTTTTGTAGGTATTGTGCCAAATTAATTACCCGTACAAATTCATATCACTAAAAAGTTGCTAGCGCTTATGCAAATAGTATTGCTAGTGCTTATTCAAATAGACTTATTCAAACACATTCTAATTGAAATATTCATTATGTTGCGCAATTCACAAAGCTTTTTTGCGCCAATGAAAATGAAAACGTGAACAAATTATTTGTAAGCAGACATACGTGAAACTTTTACTACAAATAATATACGCTGCGTGGATGAAAATACGCATACTTTGATATTTGACAGCGACTAATGGCAGTCTTTCCAACTCGGTAGACTGTTGAGTGTTGATTAATCTACCTAGCGTCACTGTTTTCTTATAATGAAAAATTCAACTATAAATAGGAGCATCAAGATAAGTCTTGGAACTCAACTTTGATAAAAAGAGTATACCCGCACATTAGTAATCTTTTCGGCAAAAACTTATACCACAATCAGCATAAAACTGAGAGGCACTAGGCACGTTCTAACCTAGCGCCTCTGTAGTTTTGAACACGGTAAAACTATCAAAACCAACAAAACTCCAATACTCTTTTCAAAGTACGTACCTTAGTGGCATCTATTGTGGTGAACAAATCTTTTGGGATTTCTGTGAAAACATTGGTAAAAATTTAATAAATACATGCTTGAAGAACCTTTACCATCAGCGGCGCGCCAGGGGGAGGGGGCACTTAAACAGTGGCGCACCCAGGGGGGTTGAGGGGCCAAACCCCCCCCCCTTTAAAACCGAACCCTAGTATTTAAGGCGAAGTGTCTAAACTGTGCAAGTGCAGAACGTGCTGTTATCTCAAAACAGCTGTGAGAGAATTTGCCCCACATCACACTGAAGCCAAACCAGCTGATTGGCGAAGTGGTAAGAGACATTGTTATCGGTGCGGGATCGAGGTCTTGGGTTCGATTCTCGGGTCGGTCAAATCGAACAGAGCGTCGCCCACAACTCGCCATTGTTATGATGGTTCTTCGAAGTTCTTCAAGGCAATCACATACAGCACGAGTGCGATATCGCAGTTTTAGACAATTCCAAAGATATGAACTTACTTTCCAAATATAGTAAAACACAAAAACTATTTCTCGTCTCCACTACAAGTGCCAGTGCGCATGCTGTGAGAGACGCGCGCGACGTGACCGTAAAACAATGTCCAAAAAAAAACAACACAATTTGTTTTCCGTCACTTAGATTTTTTGCGGTTATATGTTAATTATCATGCTTAAAACCACATTTCCAAAATTGTTTGAACTATGAAATAAGCTTCATTTTTTAAAACAAAATATTTGGCGCAGCGGCCGTGATAATTTCCAAACGTTTTTATTTTGTATTTTCATTTTGAGCACGTTCAACGAATATCATTTTGCCGCTGTTTCCTTATTTTTAACCCTGCTATTTTTTGTGTTTGTGTTGGCGTTATTTCATGGTTAAACACAAAAATGCTACTACCACTAAACTCGGAAATGCGAAATCATTTTGCGGTAAAAACGCATACGGTAATTATAATTACCACAACTGCGAAGTTGGGATCCGAGAACTTACTGCAGTCACAGCCACAACGCAGCTCACACGAAAAAGAATGTGGTTATCAAAGAAAAGTTTGCGTCATCCTATATCGAGAAACTTGAAACACGACATAAACCAGAAAAAAAATGTTAACGATATTGCAAATTTTTGTCAGTCATTGTGAGCAAACAGGCCTATAAAAAATCGGTCAAAGATCGACAAATCACCGAAAAAGAAACAGCTTGAGCTAAACCACGACAATTAATTTAAGAGCTGCAAATTTTTTTAGACCCCCCTTAAAATATGCTGGGTGCACCCCTGCACCAAAGCACTACCCCACTTTTTTTGATGTAAGAAGGCCTTTTTTAAGAGATAGATTACGAAGGACGAATGAAAACAGGGCTCCTCGTTGTCTACACCCGGCCTTGGTTAAATTTTTCGCTGGCTACGATCCCGTCTACCATAAACATTACTCACCTCTTATGGGTCCCATAGCTGCGTCTTTGACTAGATCTGTTAAGTCACTGAATGAATAATTCTCGCATGATTTTGCAAGAGCTTTGATGTCTAATTTGCTCATAGAATGATCCAGTTTTTTCAACAAGATTTCAAATAAATCTATTCTGGTTTCAAAAGCAGGTAAACGTACGTAGATTCGCTTTGGAAAGCGCCTGCGAATAAAAGTTAAAAAGCACATGCATGAAAACAGCATTATAATTCATACCATTCAGATGGCCGAGAGGATAAAGCGTATGCCTTCAGATCGGTAGACTCGGGGCTTCGACTACACGTTGGGTCAAACCAAAGACTTGAAATTTGACATTTACAGCTTCCCTGCTTGACATTTTGCATTGAAAAACAGTGTGGAGATGTTCCGTCGGAAAAGACACTGTACGTAATTTCCCTAACATCAAGGGGCACAGGGGTTGCTGAAAACTTCTAACCAAGTTCGCTACAGCGCAACCGTCGCTTTCTTGTGACAGGAGGACAAAAATTGCACTTAAATTATACCTTAACGCTGCATCATCTAGTTCATGTGGTCGATTGGTGGCGCCCATCACCAAAATTCTATCATCGGGATCGGATCCGACTCCGTCAAACTGGAGGAAGAACTCGTTTTGGAGTCTTCGAGCCGCATCGTTTTCTCTTTCCTGTCGCGCTCTCAGGAGAGAGTCAATCTCATCTAAATGTAATCCCACTTAGAACAACATACATAACCCGCTTATTCACTGACATAAACACAACGTGTCCCTTCCAAAGCCTACTCATTGAATACCAGCATTAGCAACCACAGTAATGTACCTTAAGCTCCTACAATTAAATTAGACTCTTTCGAAAGCACAACAGTTTAAGAATGGATATTAAGCTGTTTGGCGACGTTTTACAACAGCTACTTTACGAGTGAATAACAAGTTTAATTAGCTTGTGAGAAATTATCCAAATAAACAAATTGAGCGATGCCATTACAATAGACAGGTGCACGTTGGGGCCAACCCAGTGCTACCTGCAGTGATTCTCAGACTAACAACAATGATATGACCGAGAGCAAGGCCAATCAAAGACAACATGATGCAACGTATGCTTTGAAACCGATTATTTACTCAGGTGCGAGACATGCATAGTTCATACTTATTTCGCCTTGACTCACAAGCTAAATAATCACTCCTTCACGGCACTAACCATCAGTCCAGGTTCACTATTAAAAGAAGCTTTTGAAATGAGTAAAACAACACATCAATTGATTATATCGACAGCAGGATCATATCAAGCAATCTTACCAATAAATATTATGCTCGGTTGCACTTCCCTTGCCACTGCAAACAAAGCTTTCACTAGTTTTTCGCCTTCACCAACCTGTAAATAAATTGGTAAAACTTTGTGATTTCCCACTACAGTAACAAAAGTTATTCTCGATGAAATAAGATTTTACGTAGTTGGTTGTCAATATTTTACCAAATTATCTGTTTTGATTTTAGATTTCTACACCTAAACACGTCTTATTATCGAAGGCTATAGAAAAATGCTGTAATACTGGTGCTACGGTCGGACATTATTTACAAAATATAACCTTTAACGCATGGCAGAAGGCTTAACAATTACATCAACAAAAAATACAGGAAAATAACCTCTGAAAGTAATCATACTTAGATCAAACAACAGTATATTTCCAACAGTAACGTATTGTACTTTACGGACCGCAAGGAGCACCGGACCGTAACACGCAACGGTCGTTGAGAAGTATCACGTCACCGTATAATGCTTATTAAACAAAAAAAATTAACATTTCAATGGCAATAAAGCATAAAACACTACCTGATCCATACATACACTGAGCGCACCGCCATATAAGTCACACAATCAATTTTTGAGAAAAAGGATTTCAAGTGCGCCTTATGGTTCCGTAAAATACCGTAAGTGAATTAAAGATAAAGTCCAGGCATTAACTTATTCTATTGTGCAACTGTATTTTTTGTTCAATTTTACTCGAACTGTTTCCGCTATTGTTCAATTTATTGTAACTCTTACCCATTTGGAAGTCAAAGTAGCTGCACTAATGTTGAAAAAGACCGATTTCGCTTCCGATGCTACAGCTTTAGCCAGTAAAGTCTTTCCATTGCCAGGCGGACCAAAAAGTAGCAAGCCTTTGGCAGGAGTCCTCAAACCTTAAATGAAAATCCGTAATTACACAAGAACTTCACGTTGTTATCATGATAACACCAATGTTGCAAAATCTTGATCGATTTTCAAAAAATGACCAACCTAATTGCAGTTTTTCAGAACTCAAAAGGTGTGGGTCGATCGGCGCTGTGCATAGGTCTAGCCTACTACTAAAATATAGAACGACTTTTCGGTAATATTACAAGAAATCTAGAACGGGCAATGGACAAACTGAAGTTATCTGTTTAAATTCAAAAGTTTCAGCTTGAAACAGTTGTTGAAAATTTCAGCTTATTCTTTCATCTGTGGTCGGGTTTAATTCATTACATTACATGGTGCCGAAATAAACGATAGCGGTAAAAAAATAAAAACAATTCGTTCATTCTTCTTTTTCATATTGGTGCGATGTTGCATCGGGAAGTAGCATCACTCTAAATGGCTGGGCGGTGGGCATGTATCAGACAACCACCTTGCCAAACTCTCGTTTACAGTGAGCAGACCCCGAACCCATTTGGATGGCGGTATATGGAACAGGATGTCATAAATATGGTCTGCGGTCTGTTCCTCTGCACCACATTCACAGGACGCCGTCGAAATCATGCCCCATTTATGCATTAATGACTGAAAGAGGCTAACTTCAGTCCGGAGACGGTTCAGCCGGACCCAGGCGGTTTTGGGAAGCCCCATTCCAGGTGGAAGGGCGTCCACATCATCAAAAAATGAATGCAGACGAGAAGTGCCTTCCCGCCACCTTATGCTCCACCTGTGGTCCGCCCATCTTGCTGCACTGATGCCCAGTTTAACTTGCACCTCTGAGCAGTTCCAGAGCAGCAGGCACAAAGGGGTGTCTTGACTTAAGCTGTCGATGCCCTTCATAAGGGTGGGACGTGAGCCAATCATGGAGTAGATGACCACGCTCCAGGGCACGACAAGCCAAAAACAGTGTGACTCTCTTTCCACGAAGCTCAGTCGGTGTGATGCTTGATAGAACAAATAGGTTGTCCGTTGGTGTGGGACGCAGGCATCCAGTCACCAGCCGCAAAGCGTCGTCGATGGGCTCGCTAATGAGGCGCGTGTGAGCACTTCGACTCCAAACAGGAGCACAGCACTCTGCAGCAGAGGGGATCAAGGCCAAGGTAGCTATGCGCAACGTTCTGGCACCAGCCCCCCAGCTTGATCCTGCGAGACATCTCAAAAGACTAACGCGTGTTGTTAATTTTTTGCGCATGACTCCAGTTGTTGGCGGTATGTGAGCGATCTGTCCAGCTTAATGCCGAGATAAGTTGGCTCAGCAGAGAAGGGCAGGACGCGACCTTCGGCAGCAACCTTAAGCTCACGAGTTACCTCCTTGTACAGGTGAAAAGCAGAGGAGACCGTCTTAGTGGTACTGAGCTTCAGCTTCCATTTCTGTAACTACGATGATAGGGTTGCCATGTCCTGTGCGAGAGTTCCTTCCAACGACTGCCAGTCTTCTGCAGAGTGCATGATGGCCAGGTCGTCTGCGTAAACAAACTTCCTGGCAACTATGACAGGCAGGTCATGGGTGTAGATGTTAAAAAGGAGGGGAGCCAGGACTGATCCTTGAGGGACGCTGTTTTTCAGACGTCGTAACCTGCTTTGTTCACCATTATCGGTGGTGAGGGTGACACTGCAGTTACGGACAAGCTCCATTATAAAGGAAACAATGTGCCTGTACGGCAGTGTGCGCAAAAGCTTGCAGGTGAGGCCACGATGCCATACAGTGTCATAGGCAGCTGTAAGGCCCACAAATACAGCACCAGCATTCTTTCTTGCCGAGAAGCTGTCGTCAATTCCTTGAGTCAAGAGAGTAACCTGATCCGCAGCTGACCTACCACGTCGAAATCCAGCTTGCTTTTGAGGAAGCAAGGGATCGACGATCGGTTCAATACGAGCGTATATGAGTCTCTCCATGATCTTAAAGGGGACACATAGCAAAGAGATAGGTCTATAACTCCTTGCCTTCGCTGGTGGCTTCATCGGTTTTCGGATGGCAACCACTAACGTTCTCCTCCAGATCTTTGGAATTTTTAGTTGGCGCATACAGGAAGAAAGGAAATTGTTTAGCAAAACTTCAGGGCAGCACCGGCATGGATTATCAGCTCCGGGGATATGGAATCTGGACCTGGAGCTTTGCCTAGCTTTAGCATTTCAAAGGACCTAGCAAATTCTTCGGGGGAGAAGTCACTGGAGATACATTTGTCAGCAGATATTGGTATTCTCCACAGCTCAGACACTTCCTTGAGCACGAGACTGGCAAACTCACGGTCATTCGTCGTATATGTCTCATTCTTAACCAGCTGCGAAGCAACTGAGTTGGCAGAAATGGGACAAGAACGATAGGATTGTATGGCCCTGCCAGTCAGATTGTTCATAGCATTCCATGCCAGCCGGCTGGAGTGCGTAAAGTCGATGGCATTGACCGCCTCTGACCAGCGTTTCCTTCGCCTTTTAGCAAGTCTGGCAAGCAAGGCAGAGGCAGCTGTGTCAGAGCCTTCACCCTGCGGTGCCCGAAGAAACGCCTGGTAGAGGGTCTCGTACTCCGCATCCCAGCATGGTCTGTAGTTTTTCCTACGACCGCGTGGAATTGATTTTTTCGCTGCGTGAATGATGGTGTTGCGGAAGTCTTGATACGCCTCATCAACACAGGTAGTGTTTGGAGATGGAAAGTCCCGAGCAAGCCTGTTGGTGATGCGCGTGTACTTTTTCCATTTGGTTTTCCAAAAGTTCCATCGCTTGTAGGGCTCACTTGGAAGTAAAACAACCGTTTTGGAGATCTTAATCAGCGATGGTCGATGTTGAGACCTAGGAAGCTTTTCCAGGATGCGTCGGTCCAGTTGCCAGCAGACGTGACCATTGCTCGCGAAGGCCAAGTCTGGGTTGGTACCGGTGTTCCAGCGTCCAGAGAAGACGCTAGGAGCGTCTTTAGGATTATGCAACAAAGCAAGACTGCTCTTGGTTGCTCATTCAACCAAAGATTCTCCATCTGGACTGGTGGTGCTATAGCCCCAGTCTACATGCTGGCAGTTAAAATCACCCTGCGTAGAGACAGGGGTGTGGGAACACTGGGATGGTTGATGATGTCATTCGCGATGTTGGTGGCGTATAAACGTTGACGATTTTCACGCCATCAACATCCACACAGAGCCACTCTACAACTGATCCTTCCAGAGACTGATCAGCAAGGGTCCAACCGAGTCCCTCATAAACAAACGTAGCGAAACCATGCTTCCTGTTCACAGTCCAGCCAGCTAGTTTGAAGTTTGGTATCACTAGCTGATCCGTCGTGGTGCAGTGAGTCTCTTGTAGGAGAATAACAAGAGCCCATGCCTGGTGGCCAACTGACTGATAACGCAGATCTTGCTCTGCGTGAGACCCTCGATGCTCAGCTGCAGTGTATTCGGCAAGGGTTGCCCGCAGCTAGCCTCTGCGAGTTTGCCATTTTGCATTTGCCTCCTAGGCCGAGGGTCTATCCTTATACCACGCAGGAAGCTTCCCGTTATAGTCATCATTCGCCAGGAACTATGTAGTTTCTGTTTCCGAGATTCGCCACGAGGAGGCTGATGACATGAATCCAATTTGTTCATTAAATACAGTGTAGTAGTAATCCATCCAGATTCTTGTTGGTGGAAACAAACCGATTAATATCACTAAACTAGGTCTTTAAATACAATTTTCAACGTTTTTACCTGAAAAAAGATCGGGTCTAAGTGCTGGCAAAATAACGGTTTCTTGCAGAGCCTCTTTAGCCATTTCCTGTCCTGCCACGTCTTGAAACTTCACGTTGTTCTCTCTGCCAAATCGGAAAAGTACGGCATTTCACAAACCATAAATGCTTTTTTGCTTCTCAAAAATTGATCGTACGCTTTATTGGCGGATGCGCCTAATGCATGGATCAAGCGATCCTTGATGCTTTATTGCAATAAAAATGTCGAGTTTTTTTTTTTTGTTTAAAGGGGGGAGGGTGTAACGGAAATCAAAAATTTTCATGTTTTTGGGGTAAGATGAAGAATTTTTTGTCTCTACAAAATGCAACCATTTTGAAAAAAATTTCCCAATACTTTTCGAGATATTGACCTTTGAAAAGACAGCCGATTTTCGTAGTAAAAATATTTTTTGACGTCAGGTAAGGCTACTGTGACGTAACAATGCCATTGAGACGTTGCATTCATTGATAATTGCCAATTCACCATAAATAAATTTCTATTGAAATACGCGTACGCTTGCAAACAAGGTTTTTGCAAATCGGCAAATTTTGTCGTTTGAAGTGATTTGTGTCAGCAACGTGTTGTGTGATTGCAGCAGTGTTGATTCGAGTTTGAGTTGCGACTTAAGCGAAATACGTAGTAAAAAAAAAAGATTGCGAGCTGTGGGGAAAGTTTATGTAGTTGATCGGCAGAGGTGTATGTGAATGTTTTGAATTTCTGATAATGAGACTGAGAGAACGAATCGAATGTGCTCAGACTGTCAAAACCAAAGTGTCGATATCGGAGAGAACGAACATCATACTAACATTTTGGTCGATGGCAGTGGCACAGTCAAATAAAATTTTGTATGTACTACCGCGACTTTGCACCTGGGCTCACAGAAAAAACATCGCAGCGGTGGCGAGCCGTTGGCAATAATAGCACTGTGTTACATTTGACCAGCCCAGAAACCTATCCCTTAACCCCCCCCCTCGCACCCAGTGCGCGACTTTTCGGCGTGACCGATTTGACGTGAGACGACTCTGCGTGACCGATTCGTCGTTGGGACGTTAAGACGATTCAGCGTGGAAAGGTGTAATTTTTGAGCGGACGTAATTATCGCGTTCAGCTGCGACTGCACTTCGATTTTCATTTCTTGATCAACATGCAGCAAAAAATGTGTATTAATTTTTTGCTGCATGTTGATCAAGAAATGAAAATCGAAAAAAAGATTAAATAAACACAAGAAATTTTTGTTGACGAAAAATATACCCGCGTAAAGCCGCGTCTACACTATGCGAGAAGTTCTAGCTTACTAGCTTGGCTTACGTGCTTGAAAAGCGCGAACTGTCTACACTATCATTTTTGCAATCGTCGCGACGGCTTTCCAAGCGACGTGATACGCTTCAATGCTTTATTCTTTTGACAAAACCATGGCAACGCAGTTGAGCGAAATTTGATTTTTTTTTGTTACGGATCAGGCGCGAAATAGAAGGACAAGCCAAGTGGGCTAAAGCTAGGTACTCGGGTTGCATATGTTTATTTTTTTGATTTTAAAATTCATTTGGAGTTTAAAAATCAAAATCCAAGCTCATCAAAAACTGGTGAGCAGATCCATTTTTAATCCAAAACTAGCAGATACTGGCTGTTATTGACGCTATCACTACATTTTTAGTGCATTTTCTAGTGTCCAAAGAATATTTTGTCAGCTTCACCATCAATTACTAGAATTTTTGCAGCAAAATGCTTCAGTAGAAAAAATACAAAGAACATTTGAAAAAACGTAAGTGACATGCAAAACAACGTGAAAATCAACGAAAACAACAAAATTGAAAAGTGCAATCATAACGCCAAAAAAACACACACAACAATTTTTCATTAAAAAAGCCTGAAAAAATATTAACTGTCCTTAGTGTCCTCTTCTAAGCAGCACAAAGCAAAGTTCATGACTGTATTTTGAAACTTAATTCTTTTGCTTGAGGTAACAACTTTTTAGCTTCCATGCCACACTTTCGAAGAAAACTTCGGTAGGATGTTGTTCACATTCTAAAAAAAACAGCGTAGTGAATTAGCAAGCAAGACGTCGCTGCAGCGGCTACAGTGGTCTGTCGTTCTGTCCGTCCCTATAACAAGCAAGTGCAGCAGATATAATTCTTATCGCCAACAGCTCAGACGGCGGAGTGGGTAAGAGCGTCATGCGTCAGCCTTGGGAGCTGTAGACTCGGGCTTAATTCGGGTCAAATTCGGTTAATTTGGGTCATCGGGTTAATCCGATTCGGGTCAAACCAATGACTTTAAAATTGGTATTCACAGCTTCTCTGCTGGACGCTCAGCATTAAAGGGACAGTGTGGAGAACAAGCCCGCAAGTTTACTTGTTGTGCAGTTGGAAAAAGCGCTAAGCGGGATTCCCCATTTTGGTGTGGTATACAAATGGCCGGCAACTCCTCAGCGAGCTCCCATAGCCTATTGATCGCTTTCTCGTGATAGGATAAATATGCAACAAAAAAAATACACTGAATGTACAAATATTCTTTTTGCTCCACAATTCCAATCACAATTCTGTTCAGCTTTGCCCACTGTAAATTATTTTCGTTTTGCTAAATTAGCATTCTTTGTCTGGTTGCGGCGATGCAAAAGTAGAAGAATGTAGAGGTGGCAGTGATCAACTGATCATCAAATCTACAGTGCATAAAATCGTGCAAAATCCAAAATGCTTAGTAAAGATAAAATAGTTTCCTAATGTTCACTTTATCCAATAAGTGCTACATCAGTTCTGTAGTGCCAAAATGTTGGACTTTTTTTTGAGGTACGTAAACGCAGCTTGGGTTTTTGCATGAGTGAACTACATGCATTATCGAAGATGACCTAGCTAAGCGTCGAACTCGCGAAACCAGTTCCGGCGCCCTTAGCACCAACCACTCGGCCAACTCAATCCACGCACCGCATAATTTGGCCAAAATTTCTTGCGCAATCTGCTGGCACTGGGAATCTCCAAACATTAATGCGGAAGGAACAAAAACCTTGCACAAAAGTAGGCTGCAATACATAAAAAGCAAAGTAACACAGCATCTTACCACAAAAAGAACCTTTGGTTGATTTAATTGGTCCAATAAGAAGATCTGTCTTATCGCCTTCTAAAGCTCTCCATATCTTCCTTGCTCTTGGCACTAAAAAATAGGAAGTCATAACGCTACGAAGTAGGTTTAAATATTTTTATAACAAGTATGATCTTAAAGTTATGATACAATGCATATTCTGTCGTTTCAACATGAAACGTTAAAAGCATATCGCAAAAGTCCAGTTGGAACATTTTCCAAAACGCTTACCATTCAATGCTATAATCTAACTCTAAATCTTAATAATGCACCCACCTTCTCTATTTTTATTTATAAAAGAATCTGTCTAGTATGACGGGAAATGTTTTCAACGGAATGCTCCACTTCTTTGGCTTGTGGAACCGAATCTTTTGAATCGAGGCTGTGAGTACGTTTTAAGGAAGCCCATTGATTTGTACAAGCCCCAAAGGACTTTTTCGGAGCCAGCATCGTCTGATCGTCCACACATCTTCTTTCTTCTCTTTTGCATTTTTTGTGCTTGCCTTTTCATGCGGTTTTGCTCATATCTTCTGCAAAATATTAACAGATGATTATAAATTTGGTTATTTGCATTTTATTTTATGCAGCTTGCAACCAATCATAACTTTGATGAAAGAAGGAAAAGCTATAAGCATTAATTTTTTCATCATTACTTCTAAAAAAAGAAATATCTTGATATATGTTTAAAAGAGCCTGTTCGTGACAGCTAAAAATTTTACTATTCACAAAATGCATGAAATCAAGAAATAGCTTGACAGGCAGTTGAGTTTACAAATATTGTATACGCAGTTTACTCATTAGGCATTGCAGCTATACCTTATAGGTGTATGCTCTACCAGTGCCTAAAAAAAAAACAAAATTTGAAAAACCAGTTACCAGCCGGCTGGTATATTGTTAAGAAACATTGCTATTGACGCGAGAGGTCTGGGTTTTGACCTCTTTTCAGCGACATGGCCTAGCGGTGGCAATCCTACATGACAAGTTCAACTTTCGGCAGGAGCTGATCACACTGGACACATTTATACTGGGCAGCTGCTGACTCAAAGAGGGCACAAGCCCACTTTGCAGTTTCCCTCAATTACTGTTGAATTTAGGTTCACAATAGTTAGAAAAATAACCTCAGTAATTTATATTATATATATTAAACTATTATTTTCAAAGGTAAATGGTATGGTTTTCGGACAATTGGATCCCGGACAAAACAAATGGGCACCAGCACAAATGGGTTCCGGAAAAATGGGCACCAGGACAAATGGGTCCCGAACAAATAGGTCAGGGTTAAGTCAGGGAAATAATTGCCCAGGACCCATTTGTCCTAGAATCACCAATACAGCCAAAACTGCTTTTGCTTAAGAAAAGCGATTTGTGCAATTGAAAGTGGAACAATTTTGAAAATGCATCAAAAGTAATTTGCCATATAGTGTTTTAAAATCACAATGACAATCACAAATTCATCAAAAAGTGTAGGCCTAATTAATTACACAGTGCATTCAATACAAGTATCATAATATATACTTAAGTATACCGATATTGATAAAAACAAAAGAAGGCAATTAAATCATACTCAAAATTTCAACAATTTTTGGCAAAATAGAGATTCTACAGCAATTTTTTAACCATTTCCTCCTAACAGTTTATGATTTCTTAAATCATGCACATAGGTCTTGCACATTCTACTTAAGCATTGATTTCAAACCACTGACCAGTGACCTACAAAGATCCTTCCCAGCTAATACCGATATCTCCAAAAAATATAACAACAGTACTATGTATAAAATAAAAATACAAGTCCAAAAGCAGAACTAAATCAAAAATCAAATCTTTACTTAGACTCGTAGCATTATGTCGAAGCATGTAGCGAGTGCCGGGGCCCATCTGCGCAGCTGAGCGCCTGGGCTACACAGCACCAAAAGAATGTCGCAGTGGTTGCAAGTCGTTGGCGACACTTTGCAGATTTGACCGACCCAGGATTTGAACCCCAGACCTCCTGCACCTATTGCGTAGGCGCTGAGCAACTGAGTTAACCGTCGTTTTTTTACTGCAAAACTATTAAATCTGAAATGACATACCAGTAAGCATTAGCCACTTTTGGCAATCTGCAATTCATTACCTTGTCCTTCCACACCACAACCTTTTGCAACACATTTCCATGCAATCATTTGTGATATTTGGTTCTTATATTCCGCTGCTTGTGGATTGAACAAGCATGAAAATTTTTGTATTTCAATAAGCAATCCATAAATCTTTTTGACTGACATTACAAAAAACATTTTTTATCCATAGCTATAAAAAATTGAAAGAAAAATGTGTATAAAACAACCTGCACAGATAACAGCCACTACATTCAAAAGCAATGACTAAATTTACAGACATTTACAGCAGATTCTATAGGCTGTACCGATATACCGGTATGTAGAGATGAGCAGTAAGGGAAATACCGTATCATCCACAGCTAATAGCCTACCACCTCTTGTATTTCCTTGAAAAAGCAAAGTTTATAAATAAAGATGAAACAGTCGTGAGTCAACAAGTGCTGCTTTTTACAAAAAAGATACATCTCAGACTTGGGAGAGGCTGAGCGGGGGTATGGTATTCAGCAGCGGTACTGGTACTTCAGACAGGCTGGTCACAAGCAAGTTTTCTTTCAAAATGTCCAACTTAGTTGCAAGTATTCAGTTGTAAATCTTGCAATGCAGATTTTTATTTTCCTTAGAACCGTAGCAGGGTCAAAGAATCACTGTACTGGACTAGCCAGAGCTTGTTTGAATTAAGCTGCATCTTATACAATTATAACCTGATAAGAGGCGGATATAGCCTATATAACACGACACAAGCACAAGGACTGCTAGTGAGGTAATAGTAGGGTCTAACCCCCCAAACTCTAAACATGGCTTCATTCAAACAAGCCCTGACGAAGCGACTAGTTTAATGAATAACAGTGATACTGGTAGTCTACGGCTAAACATGTTGGTAGACTAACTGGTACACCGGATAGTGTACTGGTATACCATGCATGGTATAAGTTACTTTAAACTGTATTACACTGCTACACATAGTCAAATGCACATCATGAACTACAATACTAAAAACACTAAGTCTTTTCTAATTTTGAAAAACCTTGACCAAGACATGCCAATACTCTACTGTGCTCAGTGCTCCAGGTCTAGTCTAAGCTAAGCTTCCTGATGCCTTATCAGCTAAAAAAAATTACACAGGTCGCTTTACTAAAATTTTCTATTGTACCAAACTAGTCACAACTTTACATCTACGCAATGTTCTTCTGTTCAAAAGCAATACGGCTGATTAATTGCAGTGATGCACTAACCTAGGACCTGAGACCTGACAAACCTTCCTGAAAAGTAAGCAGCTAAGCGCGAATTACATAATTGCGGAATCGCTACCGACGCGAAAAAAAAATTTTGGAAGCAACTGCTTACATAATTGGTTGCTTACAAAATTTTCCAAGCGAGAACTTCATAAATAAACAAAGAACTTTCGCGCTTAAGCGCTTAAAATAAGCATAGTGTAGACGGGCCTTAAAGGTCAAGGCCTCGGCTTGGTCGGGTTGTGGCTTACTGAAGTAAATTAAACCGGAAGCAAAATGCTTGATTATTATGCGACAAGCCTTACACGGCATTCAATTTTAATCGCCAACACATGGTTTCTTAAAAAGATGGTTCATTTTTTTTTTCACAAGGAGATTGAGGTGAATTTTACTCTTGAGCTCTATTCATCATGGGTGCAGCTCTATCACTTTTATGCTTGGTAGGTGAGAAACCATGTGTTGGCGATTAAAATTAAATGCCGTGTAAGGCTTCTCGCATAATAATCAAACATTTTGCTTCCAATTTAGTTTACTTCAGTAAGCCACAGCCGACCAAGCCGAGGCCTTGATCCTTACGCGGGTATATTTTTCGTCAACAAAAATTTCTTGTGTTTGTTTAATCGTTTTTACGTACAATTAATACACATTTTTTGCTACATATTGATCAAGAAATGAAAATCGAAGTGCAGTCGCAGCGCTTATTAATTGCTTGTTAAACGCGCAATTGTATTTGATGTTATAACACGAAATCAAATACTAAAAGTTGTAAAACAATTTTCTCACCACTTTTTGTTCAAACTTACGTCGAACAATTTTGAACTTCTTTAAAACAATATCTCGCGAAACTTTTAAAAAGCCGCAGATATAAAGTCGCTTGTTTACTTTTAGCACTTCTGAAACGTGATGATTACGTCTTTTCGCACATTCTAGCGCGAAACGCGATAATTACGTTCGCTAACAAATCACACCTTTCCACGCCGAATCGTCTTAACGTCCCAACGACGAATCGGTCACGCCGAGTCGTCTCTCGTCAAAACGGTCACGCCGAAAAGTCCTGCCCCGCCCCGACCGAAAGCGATGTCGATAACCACCAGGAGTCAGGGGAGGCGTGGTTTCCTCAATGCATCGTAAAAAAAGAAAAACAAGAAGACTGTACCAGTATTAATGCGCGGGAGGCAACAGGGGGCAGTTTCAGCCACTAAAAATCCGATTTTTTGAAGCCGACCAGTGAAGATTCTTCTCAGAGCCCGGCTGTTACAGAAACCTTTTTTTTTTTTTCGAGGTCGCCTAGCAGAATTAATAAATAGACCTCCCCTACTCCAATATTTCTGGTCCGCTACGCCATTGCCTGTATGATTTTACAATTTTTGCAGATTTTTTTTGATCTTGCCCCTCCAATCAAAATTCCTGGCTACTTCTAGGCTAATCACTACACTATTCCGACAGATCACAATAAAATATAAAATGTCTTCGCGATGCGTTTTTAAGTATTGCAGCGAAACATCATGCGATACTTCCACAGTTCGTTTACCGAAAAGTGAGAACGCAAAGCAGAAATGTTGATGAAAAAAACTTACTCATCTTGGAAACCAGCTCCTTAAGGCAACTGCATTTGTGCAAGACATTTCCATGAAAGTGATTTTGCTAACTTTCATCAATATAACGCTGAATTTGCCAGAACGCGCTGTTTGTACTGTGTTTGGCACGCGCTGGTTCGATCAAACACAAGGTGTAAAATGTAAATGCACACCGCCACACACGAACAACGCAAAACATGCGCATGAGCGCGCACATGCAATTTTGTTGGGTTAAGTTCCAATTGTTACATCACAGTAGCCTTATGACGTCCGGCGATTTTTCCAGTAGTAAAACATTATGGGCTAAAAATCGGATATAAAATGGCCCATAAAATGAAAACGGGTGTTTATTTCGTTGAAATTTTTGCGTAAAGTGCATGTCAGCACAGCTTACTTGCATAAGCTGTCGAAAAAAAACAAGGTCAATTTCTGTTACACCCCCCTGAAATGAGCGCCTTAACTACAATAACCTGATACTTCTCAAAAACCGTTGCCCCTTATAGTGCGTTTTACGCATCAAAACACAATTTATTGAAAGTGCGCCTTATAGTCCATAAAATACGATAAATCAGAAGCGTACAAATTGCAAGAACGCATTTTCACAAAAACTCCGGCTTTCAGGTCTTGAGCTACAGAACTTGAATTACGGTAACCGAAAATTGTCAAATAATGTATTCAATAACACGATTTACGGTAACAGATTTCCAAAAATTAAAACAGCCATACCAAAATTTTCTGTGAAAATCCGTTTTAAAAATTTCACCACCAATTTCAAAACCAAAATCGATCATTTTGATACCACTATACAGTACTATGGTACAATCCTTTTTGAAGTCGACTTACAATCAATATTCACTTCAAGAGCGCAAAACACGTTCTCTTCACCATTGCACATTGCACAGTTAGTTGCGTAATAACTGCGAAATAGAAAAGAGCTTCCGTGAAAAAAAAATAGTAATCTTACCCAGCTTCAACGGCGGTATCCATTATTCTTTTAGCTAAATCGGAGGGTACAGATTTGAGTCGCTTTGACATGTGTTTGGGTGATGCTGCGCTCGATTGGCTGGACTGGGGGTGGTGTGGAGTAAACTGCAAACAGGTTAAGATCATTTACTCGCATTTAAGAAGTAAAAACTTTCAATTTAATGTTATTAAGCTACGCTGATCATACACACAAAAACTGAAAAAAAATTTTAAACTGTTTTGGATAACTCTGACATTTTCGGTTAAAGCAACAGAATGCGTATTTCGTGGAAGCACTAACATAACTGCAACAGGTAGTTCAGTTAATTGATAACTCTGACATTTTTGGTTAAAGCAACAGAATACGTATTTCGTGGAAGCACTAATATAATTGCAACAGGTAGTTCAGTTAATTCAAAACAGCTTTCAGTACGCAAAAAATTGTCAGACCTAAAAAGGGTAACACATCTTAAGTTTTGAAGACTTCCTGACGCAATTCATACTATGAGGTCAAGCGATTTAGCTCCGTCTACCGTATGACAGGCCCGCGTAAAAAAAATAATGTCCACAAGAACTTATAAAAACAAATGGAACAAAGTTTAACAGATCATTAAACCAGCGATTTCAATTGAGCATATTTTCTGTAAACGTAAGAGAAGCGCTATGAAATTACAACTTAATATGACTGACTGATCGCTTGCTTTCATCCTTTTTCCACGAGAAAGCGAGCAAAAGAGCCATACTCAAACCGTAGAATGCACCCGCATTCGCTTATCAATTTATTATAATTTCGATTGATGTTTGCTTTTTAAACTTGCTACTCTGTGAAATCCACAAAGCGTAGATAATAGATAGTAATTAACCAACACGCAGGATTTTGTTCGAGGACGCATCGACCAAGCTAGGATGGGAGGTGGACCACGGACC
The DNA here is from genome assembly GCA_964006365.1 of Trididemnum miniatum. Lineage (NCBI taxonomy): Eukaryota > Metazoa > Chordata > Ascidiacea > Aplousobranchia > Didemnidae > Trididemnum > Trididemnum miniatum. Next base: position 14,107,317 of record OZ023239.1, read on the forward strand.
TTTCAATTATGGCCACGGCAAAAACAACACTCAATGTGACTCAGCAAAGCTACCGGTTTGAGAAAAAAAATAACCAGAGCTGCAAACTCGACAGAGATCACTAGAAAAATTGCATTGCAAGTCAAAGTCCTCATTTTTCTGAGTTTAACCTCGAGTCTAGAAATTTTCACCGAGTTCATGCTAAGTTCAAGCAATTTTCAACGATTTTAGGCCAAGTTCAAGCAGTGTTTATCCAGTTTAAGCTAAGTGCAAAAACAAATTAAGTTTTTTCGAGATTCACGTCAAGTTCGAGTTCAAAAATTTATATTTGTCGAGTGTAAGTTCGCAATCGGCAAAAAAACAAGTTCAGCAAGTTCGAAACCCAGAATTTAACCAGTAGCCACTCTAAAGATTTTCTGCTCAGTGGTAAGCTAGTGCTTAACAAACACATTATTGCTACGTGAGTCGGCTAAAATTCAAAGAGAACAGAAAACAACTAAAGCCGATGTAAGCCATCTTCTATTGTCAAGAAAGCATCACTTCCTTGCTTTGCTTTTATATTGATCAATTTTTTCGAGCAAAAATCAGAGAATACGAAGGATCAAAAACAAAAAACAAATGTAATCCCTTGCAATTGTGCTATAAAAATTGATTTGCTAACAGAAAAACTTTTTGAATAAAATTGCGACCCATGATGAAGAAACTGTCACCCACTCACAGTCACTGACGCGTTAGTCATGCTATGACAATTTAATCAACAATCTAACACATACCCTTACCTTATTCACAGACAAAGGCTTTTTAGTGTTAGATGAATTAGACATAGGTCTTGAAGGTTTACTTGGTTTGAATACTTTTGATGAGTTAATACTCGTTAAACTTGGCGGCTTGATTTTGCTTTCTGAAATCAACATAAAGCACATTTACAACTTGAAGTTTAAGTAGTACTTACAATCAAGCTTACTCGAGTTACTTTGTGCTGATTTTGGCTTTGAGATATTACGATTATTTGAATCAACACCACCTAAAAGTACAATACTGCAAATGGAAACATAATAAAAAACAAGAAATATGTAAAATAAACATCAAAGCAAGTCTTTATTATCCTCGCAATATTACTCCCGACGCGTGTGTTGAGTGGCGAGGCCATCTCCTCTGCTCAGCGCCTGGGCAACACAGCTCTAAAGCAACAACACAGCGGTAGCAAGCCTGTGTCTTGATTTTACTGTGGCCCAGGAATTCAACCAAAGACCTTCCCAACTGATAGTGACGTCTTTCACCACTGTCATGAGTTTCGAACATGTGTTTCCTTATTGTATTGTATCATGTGACATTGGGGCAGTGTTTATTTAATCTGCTTTGTGTTGTGCAGCAGCGTCTAACATTTATCACTAGTTAGTTTATAGACAAGATGCAAATTTTTACTCCAGCGCTTTCTGTTTCTTCACAGATGTCAAGTAATATACTTTTGAAGCTTCAATAAAGATTTAGTAGCTGAACAAATGCTTGAATTATTACAAACACTATGCCAACTGGCCGGTATTAAAAATCAACTTAATTAAACTACAGCATACGCATTAATTTTTTCATGTTTCACCTTATCGAATAGGCAAAATACATCATAACTTCACAAGCTATACAATTATACCTAAAACTTTCACTCTTTCTCTTGCCATTTCTAAATTTTTGTTCATTTTTGCTTGAATTCTCAATATTCCTTCTTTATCTTCTGGAGAAGAACCCATGGTAGAAACTTGAACTCCTCTTTCCAACACTGATATTCCTTTAACATACCACGTCAAGGCTTCTTCTTTGTTTCCTTAAAAACATAGAAAATCGAACTGAAATACCAGTAGCACAAAAATGAAGAGTTCCTTTTTTTGTTTAATAAATCAGCATCTCTATGTTTCCCATACTTTCTTTCAATATAAATGAAGTTCTTCTTTTGGAAAATCAGCCCTAAAAATGCTTCCTGCTACTGTAACTTCATTTGTAGAGCTTATACTCTTTAACAAGAAGTACTACCAAGTAAATCCACTCAATGAAAGCAATGGGACTAATTTCTTAAAAGCAATGCAATTAGCCTATTTCAAATAATTTTGAATGTACCGTGATCAACGACAACATTTGACAAAAAAGAACAAACAAAACAAACACTTCATAAATTAATTTGCATCAGCTAATCATGCACAACACTTACAACATTTGTTCAAGTCAGGTTTCAAAAGTCTTATTTTTAATGTGAATAAATGTCTTAAACTAACATATGACCAATTAAGATAAGTAGGTAGAAGATGTGAAGGAACTTTCTCCACTTTAAAACAGATCAAACAACTTGCTATAATGCATGTAGGCCATCATTATGACCAAAATTTAGCAATTTAGCAGTTTGGAAAAAGAGTTTCAAACATTTTGATCAACTACCTGTACATTCACACAATCATTTAAAAATGGCATATTAGGCCCTATATACCGTACCGGTACCGTATATTATACAATAACAACATGCATGCAAAAATCATGATCTAAACACAAAAACAAATACCATTTTCTTTTTCATCAATTGCTAAAGCAGAGGATATGCATTCAAATGCTTCTTTATGACACGCTTTTACTTGATGCAACAAGGACAAATTATCCATTGATAGAAATTTTCATTAAATGGTAGACCTATTGCATAACATAGAAGGCATCAATTACCAGTACCGGTATCGATAAGTATTAAAATTCTGCAACATACCGGTAGGCTATAAAACTTTACCAGTAATTGATAAATTGGACCAGTGTTCCCTCTAGGATTTGGACTAGTGCGAATTTGCCCAAATGATAAATTCATTGAAATTTTTGCCCAAAGATTTCACTACTTTGAGGACCCCTTTCACAAATTTTTTGCATTAAATTTGCTTTTCCCAGATACAAGCTACAGTCTCTGAGTCTTGCATTAAAATGTTTCAGTTTTTTGTTTAAGTTTTCCAGTTTTGCATTTTATAATATTAATTTCTGGTTCAAAATCAGTACAAGTTGCCCAAAAATTTCGCATTTTTCTCAAATTTCTCACTCTAAAGGGAACACTGAATTGGACTAATCATGACAGGCTAGATATGTAAATACTACCAGACTGCAGGGTACCCAGTACCGGTAACTTAAATATATCGATACCAGTAACCAATAAAGTAACAACTGTTCAGCAGATAGCTGATCTGCATAGTGCTCAACAGTTTTTGGTCTATCCAAATCACTGAATCCCAGATCAGGAATTGTGTATACTGATATATTCAATCAGCACCATTTACCAAGATCACACAGCCTCAATATTCTACCAGCTGACCAGTAGCGAAGTGCCAGCTAAGCAAGTAGGCCTACCAATGCGATGCCAGTATCTACCGGTACTAATCTACCACTACCAGCAGTCAGGAGAGGTGAGCTACTCCGCTTAGCACTAATCTACCATATGGCACCTCGGTACCAGACAAATCTAGACTAATCTTTATTCCGTTGTTCTAGTTTATTCATGCAATCATGCATGCAATAAAACAGAGAATAGACTATGCCAATATCCACTGTCTAACAAAAACAATGTACTGGCTAGGCTAGGCTTACTGTACCAGAAAAAGCTAGACTAGCGGTACTGGAAAACTGAAACAGTGTACCATAACATACCGGTAGTGGGTTTATTTCAGTTCCTGAACTAGTATTGGTAGATCGCCTAGGGTCTAGTCTAGAACAAGCCATCTGCATCTAGAAAAAGTTGTCCGTGTAAGGCAACGAAAGACGCAGATGGCTTATTCTAGATGAGACCCGGTTGCCTCAACGAGGCCTAGACTACCTACCTGTATCCAGGTACCCTCCTGGATCCTAATCAGTCTGGTCTAACCATTGCCCACTACTCTGCACTAGGCCTAGTCTATTACCATGCTGCTATGGCCATGGTTTTCCATGCCCTTCTTCTAGCCTATTATCAGGTTATCATTTACTTGACTGGTGACCGAGTCCCATCTGTAATTGATGAACAATTGGATTCTAGTTCATGAGATTAGAGATTTTAGGAGAATCTTCTACTCAAACGTCATTTGGTCACCATAGGAAACAAACAAGTGGGAAAAAAACAAAATTTGAAAAAATGCCAAATAAGGTAAAAATTAAAAAAGATGAAAACTAAAGCGGTAGTAATATGAATTGAAATATCAATCCGCGACCTGATTGATGATCTGTATATAATTGTTACTCTGCTTCGACCAGTGGCGTAGCGTGACCTGACAGATGAGGCATGCAATTACAATGACGTCATTAGTTTTCTTATTCAATTCAACTTCAAAAATGTACTCATTAGAATTCGTTAAAGCGTATTAGGCAGGCGAAAAATTACCGCACAGAACATCAGTTTTTATTTCACAAGGTAATAAAATACACTGTATGTCAAAAAATTGATTTCAATTCTTTGGTAATCCATCTATTACGTTACTTTATCGCCTCATTTCAAGGAGGCTCCATGACTAAACAACTGCGCTGTAAGGCACACAAATCGAAGATCATAAATGATACAATAATAATAATGTTTATACAGAGCTAAATAGATAACTTTTTAGTGTCTGACGGTGTTTACACCCTAATCCTTTAATATCCAAGAGTACGTGCGTCAAATGTCCCAGTGTAGTATTAAGACAATTTTTGTTATTGATATGGCGCTTGCATTTCTCATGCCCGTGATGGCCTGAATTTTCAGGTTAATGGCTGGTTTCAGAAAGTTCAAGTTTGTTTGTTCGTCACCAACCACAACGGATAAAACAAAAACACAGGCATTAGATAAATAACATAAGGATTAGTGACAGGGTGACCTCGAAGGGACCATGAGGTCTTCGAGTCAGAATCCACCCTAATGAGTTAGAAAGGAATTCTGCGCACGTTATTCCGATCAATCTGAGAATGTTGTTGAGAATTTCTCGCAACAATGTAATTGCAAATATATATCAACTTTCATCCCATTCATCGAATGTTTACCAGCAGTTGTGAATCAAACCAAATGCCTTTCTAGTGACAATCCACATTTTTTTAAACCAAGTGAGCATATTTGTTGCACAAATAGTTTTTCTTTCTTCAGATATATAAGTCTGGTATTGCTGAGTCATTTGCACAACTTGGAAGTTTTTCACAGCAGTAGTGCCGGTATCTATTCCACTACTCCATTAACTTGGCTTTAATAAAAAATCTAACCAGGCTGGTAACTGAAAAACATATTTATAGAATATTGGAAAAATGAAACACTGGACATCTATAAGACTCTGTGAAGTTAAGCATACATGTGGCGATAGGCTACAATATAATTTAAAACTACTTGATAAATGATATTCTGAAGCTTTTACGCAGTGGTAACAAATCATACTACAACAACACCTGTAAATGAACTTACATAGGAAGTTCCAGAAAACTCGTACACCGTACAGTCACTTTATGTATGAAAAGCTATAGATAAACAATACGACGTCCTACAGTACTTCATCCAGGGTTAAATTTTGACCAGTCAATCATTCAATTCACTGCTGACAATTACCACTAACCACCAATTGACCAATGATCATAGGGAATTAGTGGTTAAAGTTTAAAAAGCAGAAGGTAATTTTCTATTAACTGGTGTAAAACCACAAAGAAGCACTATTAACATGAGCAATCTAATTTCAGCAGTTTTGACGATAAACCAAGATGTTAAACTTGTGTTTTGATTCCAAGGGTAACAGTTGCTGAAGCATAATGAAGCTGATCATTCAAAGATGAGATAAAGGTTTTAATATCTGCATTGCAACTTCAATCACATCAAATCTTGTAACCAACTTAACGAAATAAGCATGAAAACAAAGCTGCTAATCAAAATAACGTCACAGTATTTCTATACTGCTCCATAAAGCAACGAAACGAAATTATCATAACTGAAGAAATCACAATTTTAACCAGTTACAAGCACAGCGTGACCAGCAAATGAAAATACACAGGGCAAACTTATGTTTAAATTGTAAGCAACCAACTTAGGGAGTCAAAACCTAATTTGTAACATCATACAAAGCAAATAAGTTAGACAGGAATAAAAATACAGCAAGCCATATAGTGTTGTCTTTAAAAAATATTAAGCAAGGCCGGCAGTACAATTTGTTTGATGTTGAGCTTCTGCAGACCCAATATTTATAAACCCTACAATAAATTCTTGAATTAAAACTTCTTAAGCTAGTTTTGGTTTGTTTACCAATACTTATGTTGGGTCTCATCTAGAGTAAGCCGTCCATGTCTTTTATTGCCTTACACGGATGAGTTATTCTAGACACGGACAACTTACTCTAGACGAGACCCACTTATGTTCATCTGTGGGGTACCGTAGTTCTGCCAGAATCAAGCTTGAAATGTTAGAGCTGTAAAACTTTTTTGTTTCAACTTTTCAACAATAATACTGATCGACAAACTTGAAGCTGTGACTTGGGCTTGGCTCATTGTCTCAGTTTAAAGATTGGCAGTGTCTATTTTGCCGTAAGTTAACCACAGGTCACACGAAGTCGAGCCGAACTCGATTATTTACCCCCGGTCAGACGAAGTTAACCGTGGGATTACATCATATTCTATTCTACTGTCTTCACGAACTCGATTGTTAACCCCAGGTCACACAAATTCGAAGCGACCTGAACCCAAGCCACCGAAGCAAAATGAATCGAAGCCGCGACGAGAATTGAACCCAAAACTAGTGCAGCGCTTCCGTTCTAACGCGGCGCTTTATCCAGTGAGCTATCGAGAAGTTGTGGCAATTCAGCACAAAACGGCGCTTAAAAACCCACAACATCACTTACGGCAAAATAGACCTAGAAGCTATTTTGCCGTAAACAGCAAAATAGACACTGGTACCTTAAAGATCGATGAAAATTAATTTTACTACAGTACCGGTACTACCGGTACCGGTATAAACTGTAACACTGCACCTACCGGCACCAATACCAGTATTCTATCCAGTATCTGTACAATGAATCTTAATTTCATTAAGATGATGTTCTTTTATACGCATTACCGGTACCAGTATTACCGATATCTCAGACCCCCTGGTTTGGTAAGTCTACCTACTTCACTCAGGTCATGTCCAGCAGACTAACAGCCCCCACGCTTTTTCTGTCTGCCAACCTTAACCTAACCTATGACCTTAACCTAACCAAATCTAGCTTTAACCGAACCTGGGGGCTGATACTAGACCAGACATGGGCAAACTACGGCCCGCGGGCCAAATCCGGCCCGCCGGTCCTTTTATTCTGGCCGGCCGGCACTTGCACAAATTTAAATTCTCACCGTGAATTTAGCGGAAGACCTTTTTTCCTTTACAGATCATGGATGGCAGTGATTTTCAAAAAATAAGCCTCGACGGTGCAAAATTGGAATAAAAAACGAGGTGAAAACCTCTTATTTTGGAGATCTCATTCGTATGTGGACCGTGATCTCCAAAAAAAAAAAGGTCTTCACCTTGTTTTCCAATCAGCGTGCGGCCCGCGGCTTCAACAGTTTTTCCAAATCTGGCCCTTCGTGTGAAATAATTGCCCTCCCCTGTACTAGACCTAACCCCTTTGAACCAGCTAAGGGTATATAGGCCTATGCAATACCAGTACCCCTAAACTAGACCTATTACAACTAAATTCCTGCTTACTTATATTTTGCAGCTTGATCTCAATCTCACAGCCTATCATTTTTAAACTAGTCTAGCTTATTTAACAGTAGTCTACCATACACAGCAGATCTGTAGTAGACTAGTCTCTACCATACTTTACCGTGTTGAATACCGTACCGTATATGATTACTCAGCGCTCACCAGTTACTGCGTCGTCTTACCGCGTAGACCGCATAGGCATGCAATTTGACGATTGCATGCCTTCTTACGTAGTTAGTCGCGTATTTAGCGCCAATCTGCCAATGCAACTAGATGCAGAACAAAAAAGCAACTTCGAAAATTGCATGCCTATGCGGTCGTCCGCGGTGGTACGCGGCTACTTTCAAGTGTTGCCATGCCATTTATTAATATTCAAAATGGTCTCCAAAGTTAATGCTTTTCTGACACAGTGAAAGTTCTCAGATTAAAATCGAGAAAATTGTTTTGATATTTTTTCAAAAATATTATTATTAATTTTTTTTATTGAATGACAATTGGCAAGGCATGCAATGCATGCCTTGCATGCATGGAGAATACGCCCCTGGCTTCGACTGTCAAAACTAACCAAAAAGATCTGTACATAATTGTTACCGGTACTCTGCTCGGACTGTCAGATCTATAATAATGTGTCATCACTGATCACAAGACCACTTAGTTCACCTTGTCACTTGATGTACTGTACTGTACAGGGTATCGGACAGTTCGAAATATCGGTATGTCAACACCACAGTAAGTATCGAATTCAAACTAGGCCTAGCCTACTGTACGGTATACCCGTACATTCCGTAGTCCGTACAACCCGTGCTGCTTTGGTTTTACCTCGCTAAATCCAGTGGCGTAGCAAGAAACTTTAAAAGGGAAGGGGGGCATAACTTCCACATTTTTTCAAGCGTACGTTATTTTCGACAAAACTAATTTGAAGCTGATTGAGAAACAACAAAGACTCTAGGAAGTCCGAGGGCATGCTCCCCCGGAAAAAGTTATAAAATTTACATGCTGTAATGCAGAGCTGGGCATTCCGCAATTTAATGCGCAAAAGTGCAAGCTGCGCAAGTTACGCAATTACGGAACTTGCGTTGCGCTTAGCTGCATTATTTCTAGCCTTTGCGCAACTTGCGGTGCGCTTTGAAATAAATGTATGCTTCTTGCGCTCTGTTGCGTTGCGCACAATAGAAATATTGAGGAATTTGCGCTTTATTGCGTTGCAAAATAGATGGTAAAAAATAAGACTTGCGCTTATTTAGCCTCAAAGCGCAACTGCCAAAGATGCAAAATAATATTTCTTTTTAAAAGTCAAATAAAAAAAATTTTATTGCTGAGGCAATTAAGTCACGGTCTGTTGATTTGAGCAATCAATCTTAGACTTTTTGTTTCTTTCTTTTTGTTACGGTTGAGTGATTTTAGATGGAATTAGGTTATTTGCAGCTTAAAACCAGGGAGTCGAACCGAACCTGAACCGCGAACCGGTAAAAACCGCTTTTATTTGGTGAACCCGAACCGAACCTGAACCGTATAAATTTGAGATTATTGAACCTGAACCGAACCCGAACCTTTAAAATTGTATGCAAGTGAACCCGAACGGAACCCGAACCTATAATATTTTGTGTACATAAACGTGTACAGAAATCGTTTAGTAAGAACGTTTGAACCTGAGCTGATTCTTAAAAAATATTATTAAAAATCTCTAGACATGTGCTGCGATGCGTAACATTCTTTCTGCTTTTCAAAATTTAATGAGTCTGAAACAAGTCAGAATAGGTCATGCCTACTTGGTAGAACCGAACCTGAACCGCAAACCGGTAAAAACCGCTTTTTTTTTTTCGGTGAACCCGAACCGAACCTGAACCGTTTATATTTGAGATCATTGAACCTGAACCGAACCCGAACCTTTAATATTTCAAATCTGTGAACCTGAACCGAACCCGAACCGTTAAATTTTGGTGCAACTGAACCCGAACCAAACCTGAACCCAAATTTTGGAAAAGTCTTGAACCTGAACCGGAACTGAACCGTTGAAAATTAAATTTCTTGAACCTGAACCGGAACCCGAGCGATATTTTAAATGGTTCGACTCCCTGCTTAAAACTCGACACTAAACTATAGGCTAGGCTACTATTGAACAAACTTACAGAAGAGCAGAACCTTGACCACAAGCAAATGTGATTAGAAGACTTTATTGTTGAAATTCAGAGAAACGCTGGTCAAAATTCCTGATTTTAGTCATGCGCTTCTTGCTCGTTGCTGGTTCAATCTCGGTACACGATCACACATAAATACTGTAGGCTACTTTAATTTTTTTGGCTTTAAGGTGGACAAGGAAGAAAAAATAGCAAAAAAAGTAATGATTTCACGCACATTAATTGCTTGTATTAACGGTATGTTTGCGAAGTCCTCAAAATTTAGACCTGTAATTTAATGATAAAATACCAAAAATCACTGAAAAAGAGCATGCAGTGAGTGCAGTCACTATAGACCGGTGAGGTCCAAAACTAAGATCATTAAGGGCCGCATAAAGGTTTGAAAAAGCTTCGCGGGCCGCAAAGATAAAATCTAGATTTTAATCATAGGCGGAGAGATTGTTACTCTACCATTGACACTATATGCCTTACTAAATGTCTTACGTTTTATGCTGGTTTAAGTCTTGAAAATTGGCGTTAGCGCAACGTCGTATGAAGCTGTTAGACGTGCAACTGAATCACATTTGGCAAAGCTTTTCGACATACCTGTTTGCTTAAAATAGATTCTCTTTAATTCTTTCAATATTGCTCCCCTAGAAGTTCCGTGGTACTGACCGTATCTTTTCTCATGTAGCGTTTTGTAATGTCGCTGAACAATGAACATTAAACTCTTTGGAAACAGATATTACTTGAAGACACACCAAACATTATGTTTTACCATTATTAATGACGAAGAAATATCAGTCGTCCCAGTTAAAATTGAACTCTTTGTTTTCTTTTGACACATTTTGTTTTGGCACTCATTTCATCCTGAAAGTTAGTGCTACTCACTAAATTTCGTAACTTTTACGCTGCACATCTCGCTGAAAATCGTTTTGTAAAGGCCCACACAGTGGCGTTGCTAGGAATGGTAACACCCTGGGCGGAACTTTAAGGTGTCACCCGTCTAGCTAGAAGCAATAAACTATTCAACGTTTAAAGGCTGGAGGCCAGTGAAGGGCTTAAGCCGTTTGGCTTATCGAATTTTGCATTGCAAGATAGACATTGAGAATTCGAAGTAGGCCTAGGGACAAATTGAAAAAACGCTGTGTTTTGTTATTATAGATTAATCAACGCTAGTAGCTGCTGGCAAATTCCATTCCTCGCGATATTATGCCGAAGGGCACTCTAACAAGTTTTGGGGGCCCATTTCCGCAGTTTCACAGCTCAGGAACACCGCATTAAGCCTACAAAAAAAACGAGCTAGCGGTGGCGAGCCGGGCTACCGGCCACATTCTATCCGATATAATTAACCCGGGAATCATACTGTACCTTAGCTATACAGTAAGACTTCACGTTCCGAATCCCTATTACTACGGCTGTGTTACTCAAAACCCATGCCGCCGAAATGCACCTTGCAATTCATTACACACTTCGACGCAATACCGCCAGGACAGCGCTGGAGTAGTTTCAGCGAAAATATTGAAATCTTATGGCGAAAACACTAAAATAAAAATCTTATGGCAAATCTTACGGCGAAAACATTTGAAATAAACGAACAAAATAAAAAACGACTCTGGCCAAAAATGGATCTTCGTTTCACCAACACACGCAGTTTCACTTTTTATCCAATACAGATCTCTCTCTAGCTAAGACGGACCCTCATGACTTGTATATCGAATAAGTCGGACCACAACCGAGAGAAAAGAAAAAATATTCGACAATTATTTCTACCAGTACCTGATACATTAAGTGGAAAACTCGGGTACGTAGTCCAGAGGTGACGAACAAGAAATATGCGACCGGCGAATCGATATTACAAAATTGAATTTGTTTTTGCGCAGATTTCTACCGAAAAATTGGCTTTGAATGCATGAGAAAGCAAGAGCGAAGCTCTTAAAGTGACATTAATTTGTTCCTTTGATTTTGCTTCGAAACGTGTCAAGCAGTAACGTGCATTACAACTGATGGTTCGCATCGACTTTTCAAATATTCTGCGCATATTAGATGATTTCGATTCTAAGCATTTAAGAGGGGTAAGATTTTCAGCATGCTAATGACACCGTAAGCCTACTCACGTCATGGTTTTCAAAGCGATGCTTTTGAACGCACTTTTATTTCTGACGTAAAGGTAAAGAGATTTAGATCTGAAGAGATTTGGAGTGTAGTAAAGGTTTTAATCGAGATAATATTATTTTATCCCAATCCTTGTTAAACCTACTTTCAATACAAATACAACTGATCTTACAGGAACTTTTTGCTACCAGCTGATTCTGCTGTCTCCAACTATGATACCACTATACCGCTTCTACTTACTAGCATTTAAAAGCGAGATGCAGATTTTCCAGAAGCAGTAAACCACTTGACCTTTCTCGTTTGATTCGGGCGTTTTTCGTTACCCGGATATAAAACTATTCAGTATACCGGTAACGTTTCTCCATTTTTCAATTCACCAATGAATAAATGAATTATCCGCTGTCGCTCATAGGCCTATATGCAATCGCTTGCCATCCGTACATGATATCCCTATCGCTTACATAGAGCCAGTGGCCTAGCAAGAAATTTTAAAAGGGGGAGGGCGTAATTTTCCACATTTTTGTCAAGCGTATTTTTTTGCGGCAGAACAAATTTGAAGCTGATTGAGAAACAAGAAAAGCTCTAGGAGGGTCTCGGGCCTCGCTCCCCCGGAAAATTTTGAAAATTTACATGCTGTAATGGCTATTTTAGTGTTTTTTAAATAATTTTCAGGCAAATTTTGTTTACATTTTTCACCCTAATTCTGAGTGCTTTGCCAAATATGATGCATTTTGTTCGCACATTTTCGATTATGCGTGCTTAAAGCGTACCCTTCATCCTACTTTCTGGATCCGCCCCTGGCCATAAGCTACCCAAACCATCAAAAGAGTCTGGCATATTTTAGTCACTTGGCACCATTAGTTTTGTTCTTTTTACTAAACGGCAGAGTCAAAATGGGGGGAGGGGTTTAGGGCATGGCACAATGCCCCCCCCCCCCCCCCCAAATACACTCTTGGATATGGCCTACCTCATAAGAGCTTTTCTACGATTTAGTGTGAAGAAGACCCATTTCATCTTAAGACTGTGCATTCTGACGCAATATAGTTGGTGTCGCTGAGTACATAAATAAAAGTTTTCACCTAAATGGCGCGTTTTGGCCTCCCATGTCCTATCACAGATAAAAGCGTCGATAAAAGGATAAAAACTCGCACATGTTTCTTCGTGAACTTCTTGCAAACACTGCGATTAATGATAGCAATTGAATGAGGCCTATAATTGCGAAACAAACAAAAAATCGCTTTTGGCTGCGAAAGCTTTTACGCTTTTGAACGCATGAAGCTTACGTTGACGCTTGCAACAACGTTTTGAAACGTTTTTAGTAGTAATTTTACCCTGTTTTCATCATTAAACGGTGTCACCCCGAATTGGTGATACCCAGGGCGGGCCGCCCCCCACCCTAGTGACGCCACTGGGCCCACATGACAAGTATGCGAGATGTTACATAACCTGCATTAGTACGTAGTAAATGTCTTAATGTTACGTCAGATGCACTTCTACTTCAAAATGATGCGTTCAAATGTACCATGAAATATTCTCGTTATTATTCTAATTCTAAGCTGGCAAATTTCTCGCCTCTTAAAAAATCACGTCATTAATGCGAACGAGGAAACTTTTCAGCCCTGTTAGATGCAAAACAGGCAACCAAGATTAAAGTGTTCGAGGGACGCATGCGGCCCGCGGGCCAAGGTTTGGATCGCACAGCTATAGACAATGCAAAAATTATTTCGCAACTTATGTCTAATAGCAGAAGCTTGGCTAAAATAAGTGAAAGGAGGCTGCAATCATTAGGCTATTAGTTAGTGAAATTATAGACTAAAAGTTAGGTTTTAGCACTTTATTACAGGGCCAAAGGGGGGGGTTCATGGCACCGTGCGCTTATGGCGCGAAGGAAATTTTCTACATTAAGGTACGATTTTTCTAGCAGTGTCTAAGCGACATAGGCTTTTAACATGTATCGAAGAAGGCCTGAGGGGGGGCGCATGCATAGGAGCGCCCCCTGCGTTCGCTGCTGTGGACCGGGTTTCAAAGGCCCGAAATTAGTGTTGTAGTCACAAAAAAGAATTATACTCTTAGGGCAGTGGTTCCCAACCTGGGGGTAAACTATTCCGAGGGGTAATATGTGATTCTTCGGTGGGTAATGTGACACCACCAACACGCTAAAAATATATGCCTGAAGGCACGTTTTTTTTGCTCCTCACCGATATTTTCACGAAAACAGGACACCTGCAGACATAGGCGCACGTAGGGGGGGCACGGTGCCATGACCCCCCCTTTGGCTCTGTAATAAGGTGCTAAAACCTAACTTTCAATCTACAATTTCTCAAACCAATAATGGTTGCAGCCTCCTTTCACTTATTTTAGCCAAGCGTCTGCTTTTAGACATAAGCTGCGAAATTATTTTTGCATTGCCCATAGTGACTGCTCTCACTGCAAGCCCTTTTTTGATAAAAAGTGTGCTAAAATGAGAGTTTTTTTTATATGAAACCGCAAAAATTCGTTGACGGCTGGGGTCTGCGCCCCCACCAAGCCTCCGGCGGCTGGAGGTTTTACCCTCAGACCCCCGGGTGTGCCCCCCCTCCCTTTGCCAAATCTTGGGTGCGCCACTGGCTGCAGATGTGCAGATCTTTTTTTTGCTCTTCACCGATATTTTCGACGTATAGACCTTTCTTTTTGCACCTCACCGATTGATATAACTGAAGCAAACTTCTGGAATACTGTAGTTTTGTTGTGGGTAATTGAGGATCAGTCACATCAAAAGTGGGTAATGAAGAAAAAAAGGTTGGGAACCACTGTCTTAGCGTTAAGGCCAGGGGTGGGATTTAAAATTTCAAGAGCAGGCTCTCTTTTGTATTGTACTTACTAACAACAGGTTCCCTCATAAAGATCTAATGTTTGTAAAAAAAAGCAAGAACGGACTCGCAGCAGTGGCGCCGCCAAGAAAAAACATTGGGGGGGCGAAATGACGTCATAACTTATAATTTTTGCAGAGCTACACGGAAACATGAATTAGACGATAAACGCATTAGCTTTCCGTAGGTGCAGTTTAATCGGCATTCCTTAAGTAGGTTATTGCACTTCTTACTGTGATTTTTTTTATTCCTAAATTTTTCATCAAACCATCAACGTTCTAACTTTTGCAACTTTGTGACAAAAGTGAACAAAATCGCTAGATTTCCTGGTACCTTAAAGTATACAAGGCTCTTAGACCTCTTTTATGATCTCACAGTTAAATTTTCTCCAATTTTAATAAAAACTTCAGGGCAAATAACAGCGAAACATCAAAATATCAAATTAAAATTGCAGTAGCTAGCTTACTCTAAGATCAGTACAAATTTTAGAAAAGAATGATGGGGGGCATAATTTCCACATTAATTTTTTTTCAGGCGTAGGCCTATTTGTTTTTCGGAACAGCAAATTTGAAGCTGATTGAGAAATAAAAAAAGCTTTAGAGGAGTACGGGGGCATGATCCCCCAGAAAATTTGCATGCTGCGAATGGCTGTTTTAGTGCTTTTTGAATAATTTTCAGGCAAATTTTATTTAAATTTTTGACCCTAATTCTGTGTGCTTCGCAAAATTATTACCCTAAGCGAGCTCGTACAGCGCATTTATTGCTTTCTCGTGATAGGAGTGTAAATAATATGCAACTAAATACAATTACATTCGATGCAACAGCTGGAAAAAATACACGGTGTTCACAAAGTCTGGTTGCAATTTAAAGAAATCTCTCTCTTTGTTTTAAATGCCACAGCAGAGTCCGTGGACTGTTCTCTTTTTTTTTTTTTTGAAAAATATAGCAAAACATTTTTGCAATTTGACTCACAAAAAAACATCATCCAACACATTGAAAATTTACCGCAACATTTATTGAAAAAAATTATCGGCGATAATATATCGATATCGCTTAAAAAATTGAGATTTATCGATTATCGGTATCGCTTAGGGTTTTTTGAAATTATCGATTATCGGTTTACTACAGGTTTATCGTGCCCATCACTGATAGTGGTTATGGGTCTGCAATCTGCATGCTTCAACGGTTAAACATTTTGTTGCGCCTTCTTTTTTCTATGCCATCTCTTCATCCTTTGCTTACGTCTGAGTATGTTTTGCGTAGAAATAAACAACAGCAAAAATATTGCTGAAGCGCAGTACATTACTTTCTGCTTTGGATTGCCAATCAATCTATGTATAATGAATACTCGCTAAAACCTAAGAGATTTCTAATTCTGAAAAGCCCTCACTTGTCCGCTGCTACTTTAAATTTCTCAAAACGTAACACTAGCTTCGTCAAATTACAGTACGTCAAGCACTAAGTATTGAGATATCTTCAGTATTGAGATATTTGACAAAGTATTGAGATATCTTAGGTGGCTTTTATGATACAACAGCTGGTCATTGATATGAATTGTAACCATTGTCTTTTACAGTAAACAGTGATTGCTTCTGTTCTGTTACATGAATTTGCTTTTTTAGTAATGAGTTTGCAAATTGCGAAATTAGGACTGTCGAAGAATATTAGGACACCAGATGGAGCTAGACATTTCGTTACAAAAATTACAAGTTGGCCGAGTGGTTGGTGTAAAAGCGTTTATGACATCATATTAGAACGCAATGAAGAATAATGATGTTTTTCCTGGTAAGTGTTAGAAAAACATTGAGATCACGTAGAGATCAGTGAAAGAGTATTGGGTAGACGAGCACTGCCGCTGCAACTCTTTGCACGCCTCAATGCGTAATTTGGTTTTTAGTACGTCATCACCTTTACTTTACACACCTATTTTCGGTTAACTGAATACACTGAAATGTTTTAGTGTCAACATCTTAAGTGAAAAATAATTCTACTCTTCAGTTACCGTTTATGATCTTTGAATAAACCAGACAAACAAGAAACAAGACATATTCAAAGTCCAGGGGTAATCATCTCCGGCAGTCGAGCACTGCATGGGAAGAACTAATGACGAAAAATCTTAAAAAACAACTTGATTGGTTCATCCTTTTGGCAGAGAAATAACCAACTGCAGCAAGAAAAAAAAAATTCTATATTGCATTTATTTATAAACAACTTACCATTAAAAAAAATTATAAACGCAACACACGCACTCGAATTTGCAAAAACTTGATACCAAGTATCACAGAAAAACAACTTGAAGATTTTGAGATTAAAACACGTATATACAAGACAAAGTATTCATTACAGTCAAAAATAAAATAGGAAAATAAAACTGAAGCAATATCACAAAAAAAATTGAGCCACTCTCTTAAAATAATGTCATAAAAGCGCAATACAAAATTTGCGAAACCAAGCTTAATCAATTGTGAAAAAGCTTTCCAATCCCCATTTTCTTCCCAAATACCTTTTAAGCATCCAAGCATCATAATTATAAGCTAAAGCTCCCAAAAGACTTATTTTAAAGCAAGTAAGCAAAATTAAAGCTGCAAATTGTTATCAAACGCATACCAGGCCTATACACATTACTATGTTCGCTTTGTAGCCCAGGTTCTACGCAAAAAGAACACCAAATTCTAATTTAACATCAAGTTTCAAGTTCGTCCGGTAGCTATTAAAGCTAAAGAAGTTGCACTTAAAGAATATCTACAAATTGGTTAACTAAGGCGGTGAGCATTGAACAATGTTTTGACCTTTCCGGATCTCATCAGTGCAGCAGCTGGTGTGACAGGCCGATCATTACTCAAGGCTGATATAATGACCAATTAGAAAATCTTCTATGGTGGCAACCATATACTGCTAACTTCGGGTAATGACAGTCAAACCTATTGTTCTGATGAGATTAAAAAAATCGAAACAATGATCTCCGTTTGCAGCATGCTCAAAGCCTGAAAACTACAGTAAAATGAAATCTTCCAAATAAAACTGTGAAAAACAAAATTTTAAAACTGATCCTGCATCTCTTGTGCTCGAAGGGCGTCTTTAAAAATCAAGCTCTCGTCTTTCAAGGTCACGATCCATTTCCAATTCATTAGCCAAGGTTTTGAAGGTTGCAGACGGTCTACGACATTTGGGCGCGAAATGCGTTGTAGCGCACTTTTCAAAATTATTTTTTTACTATTTTCAAAAAATTTTATAAACACCATTTTACTAAAATTTTATACTTGCAACAGTGTTAGTGTTCTAATTTTTTTTAATTTCTTAATTACTGCAAGTAATAAGCGAACGAACCAATTGATGTATACTTACGAAAACATTGTAGGAAAAACTAATCCAAAGTCAAGGTCAAGTTACCGATAAGCAAAGACGTATTTCTATGTTTTAATTAATTGTATAATTCAGAGGACTTTGCGCTTATCATAATTATTTTGTGCAATAAAGAACAAACAAAGATTTTGGATTTATGCAAGATATTTTTTTTGCGCCGATGTTTTTATTTAAGTTAGCCTAAGCTACTTAATTGCTGCAGGAAACAAGTGAACCAAATAAGAGATGACTATACTTACGGAAACGTCGTAAAAAAAACACTAATGCGTAGTCAAGGTTAAGTTACTGATAAGCAAAAACGTATTTCTATGTTCAATTAATTGCATTATTCAAAGGACTTTGCGATAATTATATTGCGTAATTAAGAACAAAGGTGTTGCATTTATGCAAGATATTTTTTGTTTGCGCTGTTTTTATTTACTCAGCGAAAGCTACTTAATTGCTGCAGGAAATAAGGAACCAAACAAGAGATGTAGGCCTATACATTAATTAAAAGCGTGTAAGAAAGTCTTTGCCCACATCGGTAACTTCACCTTGACTAAGCGTTATTTTTCTTACTTAAGTTTTCGCAAATCTGTATCTATCTGTTGACACGCTTGTTTCCTGCAGCAATTAAGTAGCTTAGGTTAAGTAAATAAAAACATCGGCGCAAACAAAAATATCTCGCATAAATCTAAAACCTTCGTTTGTTTTTAATACACAAAATAAGTCTTTTGAATTATGCAATTAGATAAACATAGAAATAAGTCTTTCCTTATCGGTTACTTTACCTTGACTACACATTAGTTTTTCTTGCTTAAGTTTCCGTAAATATACGTCAATTGGTTCGTACGCTTATTGCTTAACGTAATTAAGAAATTGGAAAAAATTAACACACCAGTTTAGAAGGACGAAAAAAATAATAACCGGTTACCCTTTTTCGTGCACTAAGCGTTAGTGTACACTCGGCGCTTGTATTGCACGGAGCCGCGAACCATTATTAAATTTTTTGCAAAAATGTTGTTAATAAAATTTTTTAAAAATAGAAAGATGATTGTAAAAAGAGCGCTGCAACGCATTTCGCGCCCTAATGTCTTTGCGCCCAGATGTCTCGCGCTAAAATGTCTACGCCCAAATGTCCGGTTTCGGTTGCACAATATTAGCCTAAGTGTTGAAGGTTGTAGAGTCTACAACGACAATAAAAAAACTTTGCATTAAATAGCAGTGGTTTAACTCCGCCAAAGGTGAAGTTATTTTCAACATTCTGGCAAAAACGGCAGAAATTCAATAAGATTAATTCAGGTTACCATGCTCGATCCAACAAAAACATATTTAAAACGTTATTTATAACGCTTCAGCATCAGGGAGAAGTGAAAGAATAAAGCGCAAGGTAGGCACTGCTTGACCAATTTGTAAATAGCCACCTTAAAAGCCACAAAGCTTTAAATATACGCTTACAAGCAATGCACAAAAATATAACAACCACGAATACAGATAAGCGAGCAAGGAGCAAAATAGCCATTTGTAAACATGGATGATAGTCAGTTCCTAAAAAAATTAATTCCAAAAGCTTACTAAGCCGATTAAAAATCTATTTCACAAGGGGCGAAAGTTGTCTCCGACTATTGCGAGGCCACTCAAAGATAAGAGCCACGTAAAAACCTAGGAGGAACAAGCAGGGGACAACCTAACCCCGACCTACATACACTTCACATCATGAAAATATCCCTTTTTAGAACAATAATTTTGGCAGGTCTCTGACGAACTTCAAAATAAACATGCGCAGATAAGGCGCTCAGCAAAAGACACAAAGCGCGATTAAAAAATACTGAAGTCGGTTTTAAAAACTTGCACTAAGCAAAACAATCTTCTCTGAGAGGATACATTATGGTATTTTTAACTAGAAAAACGCTGAATAACAATATGGTGAAAACAATTAGCCCAACAAGAGATCATTAGGGCAAAAAGAAAGGAAATTTGAAAAACTTACACGTGACAAGTTTTAACTTCATCAAAAAAATTATCACTGGATTCCACTACTTTGTGCAAAAGAATAACTTTTTCACCATCGGAATACATAGACAAAAAACCTTAAGAACAAAGCCAGAGTGTTGAGAATTACTGCGACTTTATTTTTCCTTTTTTAGCTTTTTTCACAATCATTGTGACGTTTTGCCAACGGATTTAGCTAATATCATCATCATGGAGTGCACTCCAGCAGACAAATCTTTGCACCACCGTGAGCTCATTAGCCAAGTGCTAAACACAGAATCTCTTAAAATCTGTACAAAAACTTAAACACGATTAAAAATGAACTTAGAATTGAAGTAAATCAAAACCAGCCAAAGGTGAAACAAAAACAACAATTATTACAAACAATTAGTTAAAAAAAAACAATAGTTAAACGAACTGTAATATATGAATTCGATTTTTTTGCGTCGTTAAACAACTTGAGGAAGAACTTTTTAAGAGAAACCAGAAGATCGATCGTTTATAGACGAAAACCAGTAACTGAAAATACGAGGATTTAAGATTTCCTGGTAGGCTTGACGATATAATTTGCCTTTCTGGACTTTGGACTCACACTGGAAGACGATGTTAAGAGTAAGGGGTCCCTGAAACACAGAAATTTCAATGACAAAACCTTCACAAAGCGACATGGCCTAACGACACCGCGGATCGCGCGCATGTTACAGATCCAAAGCGACGGGTACAATTCACGGCTGGAGCCGATTGCGTTTGAAATGCATACAAGGGGATTGCTGATTTAAAGAACGTTAACTTACATTGCAATTTTCCTCAAATAGTGCTGGATTTTCAATTCAATAATTTGATAACAACCTCAGTTAATCATACTTGTGCAAGCGAGCAACGAGTTCGCAGTGCCCATTTCCTTTACTCAGTCAATGAATGAGTTCTCATAAGCACCGAGGTGTATTTTCGACCAATACAGACCTGAATATCGCAATGTCGCAATCGACGTTTGTTGAGCTTGAAAGGGCAGTGTGGGAATAAACCGGAAAGTTTGTATTACGGTTGGAAAAGATATTACCGGATTCCCCTATCTTAAGAGTTGCAGCTAGAAGGCTGGCAACTTATGTAAAGCGCTGTGAGACTATTTATAGTGATATCGCGATATATAAAACCTCGATATACTAATATCAATACCATTGTAAACAAATTGCTTAAATCATGTCCATAGTGGAAGTACTGTCACAGCAACACTCAAAAACAACAAAACGAGCGCTATATAATTGCCCAACACATACCTTAAACCGTTGAAGATTAGAAAGTCTCATTACAAAAGGATGATAACTGACAATTTCTGGCATAAGATCAACCTTCAAAAGCTGAAAACAAAATTATTTAAGTAATTGCCACGTGGAGAACATAATACAGCACATTTAAAAACCTAGTAAATTAGATCTTGCATACACGCTCTGCCTATAATTTCTGCAAGTACAAAGCGGCTAACTGTTAGCACAAACGTGAGGCTTTTCCGCGAGTTTAGATTTTTTAATGTATTAGAAATCGACCGGATGACTGAACGTGTAACTTGATCGTCTCTAATTTAACGATTAATAACATTGCGCGTTACTTGGCTTCACTTGAACAGCCGCTTACCTTAGAAGACCGTTATGATTAATATATGAAGGATCTTAAAGCTAACATATTTCAGTTCGGAACAAAAGCAAACGTTTTGAAACTTCTGTTTGCTGCAGAGCTTTGTTGAAATTAGGTAGCTGCAATGACGAACTAAGACCTCACAATCGTAATGGCACAAAGCTTGAATGATCCGTAAATCTTTTTGTCGCTGCCTAATTCAAAATTTTGTAGCAAAATTAAGCCAAGAAAGCACTTAT
Source organism: Trididemnum miniatum (assembly GCA_964006365.1). Classification (NCBI taxonomy): domain Eukaryota; kingdom Metazoa; phylum Chordata; class Ascidiacea; order Aplousobranchia; family Didemnidae; genus Trididemnum; species Trididemnum miniatum. The sequence goes on from OZ023239.1 coordinate 14,129,245, forward strand.
TTGCGTGATATTTCCAACATGGGTTGTTAAGACATTGCTATCAGTGTGGGCGGTCTGGGGTTCGATTCCAGGGTCGATTAAATCGGACACAGCGTCGTCAACGACTCGCCACAGCTGCGATGTTTCTTCGGAGCTGTGTTGCCCATGCGCTTTGCCGCGGAGATGGGCTCCGTCACTCCTTACAATTACACGACTCGGCGTAATGACACGGGCATAGTGAACATTTGATTTGACGCATAGTAAACTTACCGATCTATCTAGCTCGAAATGCGCCCAATATGCTCGATATTTAGTGGGATCAATGTAAGGTACATCGAGAGTTATCTCAATTTTGTTGGTGAGTACAGAACGGTAGCGGAGTTGTATCTGTGCAACGCGACCAAATTCTGCCATCAATGGTTTATTTCGTGCAGGCACCATGTCTACACAACAATTAAAACATGTCATGAGTTCAGACTTTGAGCAACCACACTTATTGAAGCAAGGCGACATTAATGATGAGAAGCCCGATGATCTTTTTTATGCGATGGGCGAATAATGTGGAAATCAAGATGAATAACAAACGACATGGATATGATACAGCAGCTTACCCGGACCCCGAGGAAATCCAGATTTTTGAGCTTACAGCCCTTTTGTTGCGAGTGCGCGATTATCCGACGTGATCAACTCAGCGCTGAGTCAACAACACCTGACTCTAACCCAAATATTAATCCCTAACTCAAAAACCCGAGCTCCAAACCAAGCCCAAAAAATGTCCCACCTCCGAGCCGGTCACACGGAAAAGTTCCGTCCCGTTTGTGCAGCTTCAACCACTGCATCCAATCCAAATTAATATAATGCGCCCCTAGCAAAGTTGTTTGTATGCCGTATATGCATAAGTGCTTATTTGCTACGAAAATTTTCGACGCCACAACGCTGATAAAGTCAAGATAAAGCGACGGAATCATTTGGCGCACGAACTAAATCAAATGCAATTTTTTGACGTGTGCAGTGTCAAAAACCAGATAAGCCAACCGCTCCTCGTGCAATAAAATGCGACTGACACAACTTGACAATGCGCTCACATACGATGCGCTGCCTAGTGCCCACCATAACTCAAATAAAACAAAATCATCGCCATCTTTTCTCATTAAAGTCTTCAGGTTTTGAAAATTATTGGGATAAAAAAGGGTGTAATATCAAGATTCGCTTCGGTTTACATGTGAAACGATAAGAGACCGGAAAACTAGCAGCAAGAATCGCCAAGAAACAAACCCAAAACAGCACGTATTTCCGTGCCCAAAATCTATGACAGGAAAATGGACTGCTGTTGTGCCACCTGCATTAAAACTCCCAATGTCAAAAGGTAAAATTGTTCAAAGACTGTATGGAACAATGGAAGACAATATAAAATATTGGCAAGACGATACGTTTCGGTAACACCGACTAAGCGTTCAGACGAGGCTTTACGGTTCAGATCGAGATATGGGCGGGCTAGGTTTAAAGCGAAAGGCTAAGGCTCTGTTAAGGTGTTTCAAAGCAGAGGCGTGAACGACTAGTAGTCGCGTACTCAACATCGGCACGAGTATCATGTCTCAGCAAAAAATATACTATTATACAAAAAATCCATCTGAAAAAAATGCAACAGGTACTGCTGCTACAGCTTTTTACAGGGTTCCAAATAACCTGAATTTCAATACTTTCAAAAATTTGTAGCTTGATTTCATAGCGCAAAATCAACTCAGCAACATTTTCCTTCAGCATTAAACTATAGTAGTTGCTGCCCTAATATGCTGGGCGCAATGGCGGAAAACGTATTTCAGAACGCTATAAAAAAACATTAAAACACATTGAAGGAAAAGCTACTTACAGTTTAGGTAGTACTGTATTACAGTACTCTATTTAACTCATAAAATTTACATTCAATTTACGCAAGATTAAACAAAAGAATTACAGCGCTTAATTTGCATTCAAGTTTCATCTGTAAAAGAATTGCTGCAACGTCATAGTTCATTGCACATTTTACAACGTAACTTGAATTTGACCTTATTAATCACATTTTTAACGCTCCTTTGCAAGATTGTGGGGTCAAAAAACTCAGAAGTCAGCAGAAAATAAGGGCAGCATGAAATTATGGACCCAAGAAACAATTATGCAGCTTACTGAATTTTAATAGAAGATTTGCTGCAAGACTGAATGCAAAAAAAATAATAAAACAGTAACCAAGTGCAAATTTCAAACACTTCCCTTTTCATATCAAACAATATTGATTGATAATAATTAATTCGCTCGATGTAATTTTACAATCAACAGCTGCTGGCAAAAAAATGTCTTAACAATACAATGCCCTTCGAAACGAAATCACAAATAATTTTGTCTTGCTAGTATTATTCACACAGTTTTTTGTCTATTTTAGCATTTGCCATAAAAAATAAACATCACCACATTATGGTGTTACAAAATCACCTTGTCCAAAAAAAGTTGTAAATAATATGCAGTGCACATTAACTGCTAAACCCAATAGTATTTAATTTTCACTCCGTAACTTCACTAACCGCACTTGCACACACACAAAACTTTCATCATGAGCCGCTCTAATCAAATTCCATGCTTAAAATAGGATTATACGCACCAAAAATTGCAGTAATTAGGGCAACCTTCATGCTGCAGCATAACAGCACAATTTTTATTGATCGTAAACAGTTGAAACATAGTACTTACCATGTAAATCCATCCATTTGGTATGAGATACAATTGTACCATTACGAGGGCGAATGGGATCAGTAAGGCAGCGGTTCTCCGTTAAAGTAGTTCGAAGTTCAGAAACCTGAAAATAGCATAGATGGAACAACTGGAGCATACTACATAGAGCTTGCTATTGATGGTGGTCTCCTTGGCTCCTATCGAGGATTGGACACTCCTATATCACGTATACTTCACCATGGCTGACTCACGCATATTGGTAACTGCATAACACTAGAAAACATATTAAAAATTTCCTCCGTAAATAAAGATTATCAGACGGAATGACGAATCGCTTTGTCCCTGGATTACTACTAAGCTCACTCATAAACCGAGGCCGCGAATCATCATTGTTGAGAACTAACGTGAATGTGCAATTATATGCACAAGACGGTAACTTTAAGTAAGCCAGTAAAACACATCAAACTTACGTCGCCCGATAGCTTTTGTTTACATGTTTATACATAGATAAACAAAAACCGCCCAAGCATTACACTGAGCTTTGCGAGCTCAAACAGTGAACAGAGAGAGGATTAAGCCACGCCAGCGAACTCACGATTAACCACAATTCATGTACTAACGTAACACAAAGGTGGAATTTAACTGGTAAAATAAATTAACGCCTTGGAAGAACTCCAGGGACTAGTTAGAGAATAAATTGAGCTTCGCCACCTATTCAAGTAGTACTATATTAACAGGTTTACTTAAACTGATAGCTGTAACCGCCGAGACTGTAAAGTACTTTTCCCGTTGCAATTGCATACCCGTGCAATGTGAGTAATACTAAAAATTACGCTAAACTATGTAATAGGAAATGGAAAGACATACAAGATGAAAGTTGTGGTAAGCAAACAATAAACAATGCTTTAAGGCGTTCTCATTTTCTATGAGCCATCTAAACCAACACAACAACGAGCTAGGAAGCAGAACCAAACAATTGAATGATCGTGCAGTCACTCAACTGCCAGTTTCATTTTGTCAATTTTGTAAAAAAAGTGTTTAAACTTATAACTTCAGTTGGAATAATCACTGAAACTTTGTGCAAGCGCAAGAAGAAACGCGCTCTTTCTGAGTAACAAACATGTTCTGGTTTTATAGTGTGGAACAATTGGTGGGTATGTCCGTGTATACCACTTATGATCTTGGTATTATCCATTGCTGAATTTAGTTTCCTAACTGTAAAACGAACCGGCCGGTTAGCTCAGTTGCCAAGACATTGATGACGATGCGGGAGATCAGGGGTTTGAATTCCGAGTCGGTCAAATCTGACACATTGTCGACAACAGGACAACGGCTCACCACGGCTGTGACGTTTCTTCGGAGCTGCGTTGTCCAGGCGCTAAGCCGTGGATATGGGCCCCCCCACTCGTTATACGCTTCGCCGCAACAACAAAGACATGATTCTGATTTGATTTGTAAATCGAATTCCGTACGAATTCCGCGATGGTCTCGAACATTTAGCACACAACGTCGTCATTTCAAAACAAGATTTCCTAAATCTGATCAATAGGCAACTGCATCACATCATCAGAGCGATTAAACCAATTGACCTCTGAGCCCACCAGTTGGAATGTTCGCCTAACAGCCGTAAAACCAGGTTCGATTCTCAGCAGCGTCAAACTAAACCTCATGTTATCCACAATTAGAAAGAACAGCGCTCAAATTCAGACAATACCATAGAAGAAAAAAATATAGCTAATTTTAAATGCAATCAAAAATTAAATTACAGAAAATTTAAGTTGCAAAAAATTCATAGATCAATCTAACAAACAAAAGCCATCCTCAGAAATCAGATGGCGATAATGTATGAGAGTGAATTGTCTTTGAGTAGTGACATAGACTGTTATGTTGCCCAATGGGAACAACCAGGAATGACCTTCCCATTTGTGTTCCTAGCCAAATGAAATCGTGTCAGAAAAATTTTTGTTTCGTTACCAATTCAATGCGGACATTCATGTCATAATAAATCAAACAGCCGTTAAAAAAGTTACATAGGGCAACACCCAGATTTAAATCTTGATATCAATCGCATTTCAGAAATTATGGAGCTTTGATCAAAATTATAAGTTTTATAACACCGATTTTCCAGCTAATACTAGACATTTTAGCCCTTAAGCTACAAATTTGCACGGTACGGTTAATATCACGGCATACGGGAGTGAGTCGTCGCATGGAACGATGTTACGGGGTAATGACGTCATTAAAAAGACCAGATTACAAATCCAACAAAGAAAATTGACCATGTGACTAAAAACATTTTTTGTTTGCCGAGTTTAATGCGGCCGAGTCAACTGACATAACTGACCTACCAGCCATTACATTGGAAAGCTTACCACAAAACCTCACAACTTTGCACATAAACTCTTTTAACGATTAGTTCCATTCTGTTTAGCAAAAAATCAACTGCGTCAATACACCGAATAGCATGTAAGCTAAAAATTCGACGCAAAGGATAAAATCGGTCGCTTAACACACACTTTTGGTGGTTGCTGAGCAGAAGGTCGTACTCCGTAACGTAAAAGACCGCCGACTTGTCGCTAAAATACAGCATAACTTCAGGTATTTTCAGACACGGAAGTTGCCATGACAGGCATTTGAAGAAACGCGTTGGAATAAACGTACCGAGTGCATGAGTATCATTAAAAAAATGTAACGAAAATTCACAGCCGCTGCTCAAATAATGTAAGGTTTTCTCGTGTGTTTTGCAGAAAGTTCCTACTGAGGTATGAAATGCAATTATTGAATTAAAGAAACCTTTTTTATATCAACTATAACGTAACAATAGCTTCTTGCCACACTTAACTTTAATAACGTTCTATTACACTTAAATTTCTCTATGTGTTTGACTGAAGTAAAAAGATTACAGCTTCTACAGTCAAAAATTTTGATGTCGGCATATATTTGGTGCAAAGCTAGTGTACAGTCGTCTTGGCTCAATAGGTCAGTTTCAGAAAAGCTTACAAGGCTTAGAAAAAAGTTATTAACCTTTTAAACTTCAAAGTGGATCTATGGAAGGTTCAGCAGCTCCCTACTTGTCTTAAAGAATTTAATAAAACTTAAAATCCAAGTAAGTCTAGCACTTGTCTAACCTGCACACCGCTTCTTCTTACGTCACTTTGCACATCAATCAACATGTGAGTCACTATCCTTGGTGTGGCTAAATGTCTTCGTAAACTTTCGACAAACACCCCGTGTCTTTCTCCTCTTCTTTCAAAAGCCTCCCTGCTTTCCATTCTATTTTACCGTAAAACACAATCAATCAATGAATTTGAAAACGGCAGACGAAATTTTCTAGTTTTCAGATGTAGACAATCAAAAAAGAAGGGGAGAACCGCTGCTGTCTCCCTCTCCAATCCTAAGGGTTATGGTTTATGCATAAAAACTCAGCAATGATAATATCATCAAGGGCAACCAGTCACTAACATATATTTTTAGGTACACGACGGATTAATATTACGATGGTAGATTAACTATATACAAAATTGGTTCCTATGAAACAAGTAGCAATCATGGCAATAACTTAGATTATTTTTTCCCGAACACGAAAGCCGATGACTTCATTCAAATGAGATCGATGCTCATTAGGAAATAAGACGTTTCAGACTTACTTCTTCTTGGTAATGTACGCTATTGGCAGCCATCTTCAAACAACACAACGTGTTTTAGTTTAAACTGAAAACATAACCAAGGCAAATTGAATGAGTAATCAATCAATACTTACGTCGCATAAGCCAGCACCACATTGGGCAAAAATGCAGTGCTGTGTTCCACATTCGACTTCACTTGAGTGTTTCTAAATAGGAAAACTTTTAATTGATTTTTTACCGCTCATGAAAAATCAATTAGTGAAAACAACATAAATCTTCAAAGGATTACTGCTTAAATTTCGTGTCAGAAAAATGCAAAAATCAGATCACTAACGAGATTGCACCTCTGATAGACAAATACGTTTTGGGATAAACCTGTCAAAACTACACGTTTAGAATTTATCAAAATCTAGATACAGATTTCATTTTTAGCATGAACTTCGTCAGAAACAGTACAAATCAATTGTTACGAGTTAAAAATTTGTAAATGACGGCTGGTTACAGCAATGCAAGAAATGATGCACCTTTTTACACAATCTAACGCCAAGCCACAGTTGCAGCCATAAAATCGATTTATTGATTAAAATATCCGTCTTTATGCAACTGGTTTTGGTATTTATTGCTGCATTGCCATAGTCTGATATCACGAATCATTCAACCTGCGTTCAAATTTCAGGTAAGCATATCCAAAAGCGATTTGAATATGGCTAGGTCAAAACTCATTGTCGTCGCTAAATAAACTTACTTTTTTCACAAATTGCTACTGATCATACTAAATTAAGATAAAGATCAAAATATGAAAATTATTGTGATAAAAATCAATATCTCAAAATCATATACAAGAACCTCTTTAATACCACTAATGCGATTTCTATCTCTAGCTGGTCGATTTAATTACTTTAAAGTGTAGCTGTTATGAAATTCAATCACTACGACTTATACAAAGCAATCTGTATTCTAGCAATTCAAATTAATCCTTTCATGACATTAAGTAACTAAGTCGCTCACGTATTTCAAACACTTGCCAAGCACACTAGTTGTATTGTCAACAATTCAAATTCGAAAACAACCGATTAGGCGGACCAAAGAGCTTAATTACTAACCTCAAGATTTTAATTAGATACCAGAAAACTTTACTGGTTACTTTGCGACAAAGAAGCTAACTGCTTAGGATTGAAAAATTTCGAATAATAAAAAATTAACCGTAAATGCAACGAAAAAATTAAAAATGGCATGTTTCAGATTTTCGTAACTCTTTGCGCGCACCAAAAAAATTTTTTGTCATTTACGGCGCTAATTAACCGCAACCAAAACGGAAAATTTTGTGCAGGCTACAACAAACATTCATAAATCAGCACACGTGTACTCGCATCCTTTAAATGATTAAACACTTCCTCTCATGCTTGTTGCACACTCAATGCAACACGACACCAATTTGCAAATGAGCTTTTGAGCATACGCTTTTAAAGTCTTATTTATATTACGAAATCAAGTTTTACAAGTAAAGTTTTCCAAATGCAGCTACTGGGGAAATAAAAAGTACAAGCACAAAGCTCCTTAGATAAATACTACAATTTTATTTTTCCATTATTTTCAATATTACTGCTGCTTTAATTTCAATGTTACTTGATACAATATGTACCGGTAAATACTTTTCTAGCCTTTTTGTAGCTGCAACAGACGGTGACCAATCATTTAGCCAGGTGGATAGAGCGTTTGCCTTCAGAGCGATACATTTGGGGTTCGATTTCGAGTCATACCAGAGGGTCTAAAATTGGTGTTTACAAAGTTGCCGTTTGGCATTCAGCAAGCAAGCCCGCGAGCTAACTAGTTGTCGTCTTAAGAAGGGCACCTAAAGAAATTACCCTTGAGAGGTAAACAGGTGGCCGGCAACTCCTACGCAAGCTCGTAATTACGCCTTCGTCGCTTTCTCACGACGGAAGGAAAAATATGCAGCCAAAATGAGGCACATAATAGAAGTTTTTCAACATGTTACAGATTTACAATTCATTAACTAAGTAGATTTTCACCTCCTTCGACAAATATCAAGTAAAATTAACAGAAGACTAGGAGTACAACGTCTTTGGATGTCTTCCAATTCGGTGTGAATGTTGATACAGTGGGAGTTGTTATAAACCTTTGGGGCATCGACAGGGACCATGTAGCATTTTCCATCATTTTCATAGCCATGACCACCAAAATAAAACACACCTGGAAAGGAACAAACGCACTGTTGAAATCAAATAAAGACGAGCAACATTACGTACTTACAGTAGCAACCGTCTTTAGCCATTTCACAAAGCCATTTCAGAGCGCGGTGAATCTCGGTAAACGTCAAGTTAACAAAAGCAAAAGTTTTAAAATTGAGTTTATTCTGAAAAAAATAAAAATATCACAGCGAAAAGCACGTTGACTTGACATGATGCACTAACTAAGTAACTTTAAACAATGCCCTATTATTGAAAATGGAAACTGTATAACAACCTAGGCGTTCCTACTAAACCCCGCAAAGGACTGAAACAACGCAAAGGACGACAAAGGACCTCAAATTGATGTACTAAACACCGCAAAGAACACAAAGGACCCTAAATTGATCTACTAAATACCATAAAGAACAACAAAGGACTTGGAATCATACCATAACAAAGAACGACAAAGAACTTTAAATTAGGGTTAGGATAGCGCCTGGGCAACACAGCTTCGAAGAAACGTTGCAACGGTGGCGACACTGTGTCTAATTTGACCGGCCCGGCATTCGAACCCCACACCTCTCTCACCGATAGCAATGTCTTAATAACATAGCTAAGCAGCCAGAACAAAATATCTTGTCTATGCGTATAATTTCAGCTAAGGCTGTCACTAGCAAGGTAACCCCACTTGCGGGTTAATCACCAAATTCTACCAGACCATCATCTTAAGCCAGTGGTTCTCGAACTGGGGACCGCGGTCCCTATGGGGTCCGCGAAGCAGTTTCAGGGGGACCACAAAGAGGTAGCAAATGCCTATTTCTGATAAATCATCCCATTGCGGTCCTACCAAACACCGCAAAAGACTGAAACACCGCAAAGGAGCGACAAAGGACTAGCTTAACACCGCAAAGAACGAAAAAGGACTTGGAATCATACCATAACAAAGAACGACAAAAGACTTTAAATTAGGGTTAGGCTTGAGATTATCAAATCTTTTGTCGTACTTTGCGATGTTTAGTAAGTCCTTTGTCGCTCCTTTGCGGTGTTTAGTAGGACCTATCCCATTGAATTGTGCTTGTAAATTTAGTGAATATTACTTGCCTTATTTTCTCGCTCTAAATACCTGTTTGCTTAGGGCACATAGCATTTCATTTTAAATGTCTATGTATTTTACATCAATTACACTACTACTTTTTTTTGCTGCTGAACCAGAATTAATGCTAAAAAACAGATAACCGTGAGTAATAGAAAAAAATCTTTTGGGGACCGTAAAGTCAAAATTTTAAAAAAGTTTGCGAACCACTGTCTTAAGCAAACATGGCCGTTTTGAAACAATAATTGTTGGGTTTATTCACTCTTCTGAAGAATGTCAGACAAAAATATTCGAAGAAATTACTATAATTTGTTATCTTAAAAACCAAGCTGCAAATTTAAGCTTATTCCTGCAAAGCACACTAAGAAGTGCGCAGTCAGGCAAATCTAAACGGCCGACACCACAGCCACACAACGACATTAAACTTTAGACAAAACTACAAACCTGAAGAATTTGGGTGAGTTCTTCCACATCAGAGGGGGCAGCTGGTAATGGATTGTGATGATTATACCGTTCATTTGCGATGAGCAAGGCAACCTTGTCCGATGCAAAGTACTTAGATTCTTGAGGACCTAAAACATCCGAATATGTTCGTGTCATTCTTACACTATCCAGTCAATATGCAATAATAAGCAGATACACCAATGCTGTCAAACGAATGAACTTAGTTTAAAATTAAACCAAAAAATGTTTATGGTTATTACAATACAGCAGGTTTTAAACCTTTGAAAGCGATGACTGAAATTGCATACCTAAATCCAATTAGCTAAGTTTTCTCCCAAAAATACACCAGTTTAATTTAATGCTTCATTAATGATGATTGTCACGATGGTATCAATTAAACCGGTATGAAAATCAAATGCAGAATACACCAGTTTAATTTAATGCTTCATTAATGATGATTGTCACGATGGTATCAATTAAACCGGTATGAAAATCAAATGCAGAACTTAACATGCTGGGGAGTCATACAAGCAGTGGCAATGGTTTGTCGATGATATTGCCCTATAAAAGTAACAAATGCATTAAGCATTTTTCAAGCTTTGTTTATCAGCAGGAACATATCAAATAAAATCATAACCAAAAGTGAATTTTTCAATAATGATCACGCTTTAGCATAGTAACGGACAGTTTGTACTCTGGAGAAAGAGTTATTGCACCAAATCAATCACTCCTTCACGTTGTGGCATGTTGATGATGTTGCGTAAGCTGGGTGTTACATTCTCCAAAACGAAACAGGGTATTTTGGCGGGAATTAACTTTCGAACTCATGTGGTGTGAGGCGTAGAGCTAAAGGTTAGCGTTTGAGTTGATTTTTTACGCCAAATTGTCCCACGCCAAGTCGGTCACGCACGCCTGTATGAAGAGATGGACGCTGCTAATTTGTAAAATTCCAGCGTTTTTCATGTAGGCTTAACAAAAGCTTCATAACTAAAGTTACGCAAGTAGCAAAACACAAATTTAGCAAAAGAAATCACATTTGGTTAATACATTATGATGGTGCATAGAAATACTTAAGAAAGACTTAAAACAATGGTAGAGAAGACAAAGGGGAACAAAAAGCAAAAAAATGCATTTCTTACCCACAGCAACATAAGCCCAACGCGATCGTTCTTGTTGGTTATGAGTGACTCTACAGCAGTAATATCCTTCGTGTGATAGGTCCGCATTTTCTATCATTAACATATGCGAGGTTTGGCCTTCAAGTGGTTGAAACATATGAAACCACTGGAACTTAGCTGGGCATGATTGCTTAACAGAACACCTCAACAATATAGGACTATCAATCTTCACTTGAACGTCTTTAGGATGTTCGGTAATGACATTGCACTATGAAAAACAAAAATTGGTAAACTGGTGCTAAAAAAGATAATTCTACGGAAACTTTTGAGCGAACCTTTGCTATATTTCGTAACGACTAGTTTTTGTTCATTGAGGCAATGTCAAAAAGTTTTCGCAAAAAAATAATGCAAGATTACTACAGAAGCCATCTCATAACCAAACAGATTTTTATTGGAGCATATGTTCAGACCAAGGCCGTACTTAGGGAAGGATATGGGGGATCAACTCTCCCGAAATACTTCTCAAAGTTTTAAATAAGAGAGCCTAATAGGCTAGCAAACATAGAAAATAGTACCATAAGCACTTTTTATGCAGTAGTAATCCGTATGCGGGGTGCGTAGCATTACAGCCAGCTTGTCATCATTGTCATGCAATAGTGTCAAAAATCAAATCTTCATTATACTCGCGGTATTATGCCGAGTCGTGTGACAAATGGCGGGGCCCATCTCCGCGGCTTGGCGCCTGGGCTACACAACTCCGAAGAAACGTCGAAACGATGGCGAGCCGTTGGCGACACTGTGCCGATTTGACCAGCCCGGGCATTGAACTCCAGACCTCCCGCACCGATAGCGCATGCGTTAAGCAACTGAGCTAACGGCCGGTATGCAATAGTGTGTTTCTTCATAAATGAAAAAGGGTACTCGTCCAGGTAAGGGGTTCCGTAGCATTCAGCTAGAGCCATATTTACGGATTATACACCGATATTTATATTAAACACGAACCCATAAAAAAGCCAATGCCTTTATGTGGTAGGTTACATGCATATAAATTAATACAGATTTTATTAATGTAGAAAAAATCTTTTAAATTTGGATAGTCTTGAAAAAGACTGTTTGTAAACCAAAATGATTTCCGTTTCGTTCTGAAGTGAGAAAGAAACAAGTGCTCTTTATCCATTCATCTGCTTAATCGAAAAATTGCAACGAAAAGGAAGATGGCTGTGATTGGTTGTTAAATGATGAACTGTGATTGGTTTTTGAGAGATGAATGGTTGAAATTGAAACGAATTCTGGGAACTCAATTATTGGAGAATTTAAAGCAAGTAAACAAACTCCTTTTGAAGACACAGAGTAGTTTTTAACAAATAAATTTCGATGGAAATGGAAACTAATCTTAAGGCCTTGTCTACACTAGAGCGACACGAAGCGTCGCCATGCGCCAACTTTTAGTTGTTTCATTATGACGCAATGAAGCTGCGTCGCGCATCGCATCGCCCCGTGGAGCATGGTGAAGCTGATGCTTCGTGGAGCTTGGTATTGCTTCGTATCGATTCGTGGAGCAAGTAGCGCAAGAATGTTGCTCCACCGTGCTCCACTTTTTCAGGTCTCGTATAGGCTAGCGTCACAGGGTAAGACAAAATGTTTTTGTGAGATGTATAAAAGCTTTGTAAAACTAATTTTGACAAAATATTAACTTGTTCATTGGTGACATAAGTGTTAGAAAATATTTAGAAAGAAATAAAGTGTTAGCACCGATAACTTTTTGACCACGGTCCCCCAACTGCAGTTTCTTGCCATCAGTTGTAAACTTAGTTACTAGAAAGTGTGAGAAAGTAGACTACCACTAAAAGTCTAGCGTGGATCAAGGCTACTGTGAGATTTTATCAGTCAGCCAGTCTAGACTGCTGTTAATGGGTAGGTTGCTGGTGTGTATCTCGGATTCTCAGCTAGCTGCACTCGCACAGTGCGCCATTTTCTAAAATGTTTTGCTGAGGTCAAATCGAATGTTTTATTATTGACAGGCTGCTAGATTTTTGAAGTATTACCGTATTATGCAAGCCATAAGTTTTTAGTAGGCCTAATTCAGAGGTACCGATAACAGTAGTTTATCAATTCAGCAATCATTTTCTGGTTAGGTACTTTCCGGTTATGAAAAGTTAAATAAATGAAAGCTGCATTTCTAGCTCAAAGAAGGTCTGGACTGAAGTTGTTTATTTTCATGATTCTGCTGGTCACTAATGAAGTAAGTTTTCAGTTATAAATTACATGGTAATTACACAGAACAGTGTGTAATTATCGAGACGCATACCGGTAATATAGACTACACTAAAAATATATGGATTTCACTGCTTCAGATGTACTGTGTAAAAATACTGCATCTTTTCACCACTTTTTTATCAATTATTAGGTAATTATCTGGTGCACAATTTAATGACTAACTAAACATTAATCATACAGCATACTAGCTGTAGTAGATATTTTAAAAACTGACTACAGTGCAATACCGATAGTGAAAGTGGAAGCCTGATATGATGCTATGCAAAACACACCATATTGTTTCAACTTCTGTGACAAAATTTACAGCAGCGGTCACCAGCTGTTTTTTCTGATAGAGCCTACATTAAGGTATTGTTTTATGCAATCAGCGAAGTATGCAATCAATATTTTTATAAGATGCATGATTTGCTAGTATTGTGTTGTCTATACAGGATGTGTCTGCTGCTATGATAAAGTTTTCTGCAGATAAGTTTATTTCCACCACATAACCGGTATGAACTTTGTATTGTAAAACTATATTGACTAGTTAATATGGGCCTACCGGTAGTATGTTACTGTGTTACTGGTGGTAATAATTGGTTTACTAAATACGTACATAATATCTTACTTTAGAAAAATACAGGTCATGTTATAATTTTTGCAGATCATAACACTAATTATTTGTCGGCTTATTTAAATCCAATTTTATTTAAATGGTTTGCTGTTAAAATATGCAATTTTGGTTTATGGATTGTGATGAATGCTATATATTCTGCTCAGTGATAGTAATGAGTGCAGTCGAAGATTGAAGACTTTTGTATCCGCTTAATCAATTTCAAAAGTAAGGCAAAAGTTGTTTTTGCACTACACAAAGTTTTGCTGAAGTATCACATATAAAAACTTTTGCAAGAAAAAGTAGTACTTTGCATGTGTGGTATATTGTGAATAGTCACTGTATAACGAGTTGCATGAAATTCTGCTGCCCACATTAGTGTCTGATATGATGGCACAAGAATTGTTAGTGATTGGTTTTGAAGGTTTGATTTTACTTTGTCAAAGAAGCCTTAACTTCAAACAGCTAATTTTTTTACAAATTATTGCCTAGTTAGTTGGTTATGCATTCAGTAGTGATTGGATAACTGCATTTTATTTTGTGATTTATTGTGCCATATGCTCAGTTTGTGTTCCCCTAGTATAATGCTAATTACTTTAGTGGGGAGAAAGAGGCAGGGCCAAAACTAGGCATTGCGGCCCCCCCCAAAAATCATCTTTCAGGGCCGCCTAAAATTTTTTTCTTGGATGGTGATACAAAAGAGCAAGCCCAGAAGGGGCGATGCCAAGCTAGGTAAGTCTGGGGGCATGTCCCCCCAGAAAATTTTGCGGAATTTGACTTTATTTTGGAGGATTTTTGTGCGTTTTGAGCTTTAAAATTCCTCAGTTTTAGCAAGGTTTAAAAGTCTGTTTTACTAGGTCCCTTCCAAACCCACTAAAATAATGCTGCAAGCAAACCCTATACTCTAACATTTCGCTACCAATGCTAAGAAAAAACGTTTTTAAGGCTTATTTTTGCGCTTTTCGCATGAGGGGCCCTTGGTATGTCACTAAGCGTTTGTTTGCTAGTTTTGCGACTGCTATTTTTCGAAAAATTTGCAGGCCCCCCCCCATGGCCAAAAGCATGAATATGGTATGGGGGGCCCACATTGCGCGAGTTAAGACAAAAAATATATTGAATCTTAGAATAGGCCTATTGGAGAAACCTTTATCATACGTTGAGTAAATAGTACTACGTACTAACTATTTACTTGAGTCCCCTTTTTGTGCGCCCCCCCCCACCCCCGGTTGGGGAGTTCAAGGGGCGCTAGTTTCGGCTCTGGAAAGGGGATTGCAGTTTTTTGTTGGGTTGAAGTAGTGAATTGTGCGCAATATTGCTTTTATGCAATAGTGAATTGTATAAAAATCTTGCAAAAGATAAAGCTTATACAAGATTTTCTTTGCTAAAATGTGAATTATGACGCACAAGCACACTGTTTTAATGTGGTAATTGAGAAAAATATTTAACAAAGTCGATATAATGCAGCTTTTCTGTAAACTAAAGTTTTGGTCACTGTTCTGAATGTAAGCTATTATAGTTCATCATTTTCACACTGTGAACAATTTTTACGTTTTCAGCTTTCCTTACTATCGTAAAGTGGCATGTTTGCTATAGGTTGCCTGCCGGTGTTAGTCATATGCACTATGCAGGATTAAGACCTGTAGTGTTACTGTGCTACTAGTATTGTTAGCTAACACTGTTTTATTTATGTGCTGGAGTCTTTTATAACCCTTATCACCTTGGCATTGTTTATGTCCAGTTTTGAAAGCGAAATGGAAATTATCTATGAACAACAAGACATTAAAGGCATTTTTTACAAGTCAGTATTTTTCAGTATTGGTTGCTCTGCTGATTATTGTGCTGTAATATTACAATTGACCTACAAGTTTATTTTATTTTAAAGTGTTACCGTGTTTATACCGATCAGATGGCCAAGTGGGATAGAGTGTCTGGTTCTTGTTCGGTGGACTCGGGGTTCGATTCCGAGTCGAGTTGAACCAATGACTAAAAAATTTGTATTTGCAGCTTCCCTGCTGGACAGTGTGGAGCAAGATGGCTAGTTTGCTTATTTAGCTGTTGGAAAGGCACATAACGGGATTCCTTCATCTTGGTGTGATAGACATATGGCCGGCAACTCCAAAGCGAGCTTGTTTAGCTGTGGGGAAAAGCACTTGTATACATGGCCGGCAACTCCAAAGCAAGCTAGTACAGCGCTCAGTAGCTTTTTCGTGATAGGAGGATAAAAATGCGACTAAATAAATAAAACAACGGTTTTGGTTTCTAATAAAACATTGAACTACAATTTGGATTTTTATTTTCAGATGCAAAGCGTTGAAATGTTTCTCATTCACCATCATGTGAGCTTGCTGGATAAGTTTTTGTGCTGCAGATTCCAGAGCTGCGTTTTCGACAAACCGACTCAACATGAAGCCAATATCTCAAATCATAAACAATACTTTATACCTATCGTGAACATAATAAGATCATTATTTTGTATGTAAAATGTTTATTCTGCAGTGTTGTCCAATGTTTACCATGCCAAGATTTTTAAGCGTTGCACAGATGTAGCCTACAATTGTTCAAGCGTTTAATTCCAAATTTTGCTAAAATGCTTTGATACAATTCGAGCCAAAATTGTGATCAAGAACATAATAAAAAAGATAATTTATTTTCAACAATTTGCTTTAATCTGCTCTACAAGTCTGAGTAGGGCTCAATCTTCTCTGGCAGAGTGCTCAATAACTATGGCTAGCTAGAGCTTGTGTTGTAATTGAATAAAAACCATAAAGCATCTTCCCTTTGAATGAGATACATTATGCCCCTGGAAGAGCCGACAACGGCGAAACAGGCAGTAGTGGCTTCACGATTTTACAGTGATTTTATTAAAGTGCAATCTGTTCTACAGATATTTATTGCAACATACGTATTTTTATGTCCATAACAAGATGCCGATGTAATTTTAAATGATGTGCTGTATTATATTGAAAAACTACTACCGTACTGTTGACCTGAATAAATTATGTGCTTCTCACCATAGCGTTTGTGTTATTTTTTTTTAGATGTGCTTTTGATGTGTACCGTCGCTAAGTTTTATTTTTACTTCAGCCTACGCAATACCTAGTTCTGTTAATGGAAAACTTTTAGACCTATCCTTTTAACAACTGCCCCTAGAAACTCTTTTTAAACGCTGAAGAATTGCATCAAGTGCTTTTTTGAGGCCGCTAGCAGGCAGACTACTGATCATGCATCTAGTGTCTATTTGCAGAAAATACCAAATTTTGCGAGGAAATAATGGCGAAAACCCTTGAACAAAAAATTTTTGCATTGAATTTAGCCGTGTTGACCCGAATATTTTGGTGAGAGGTAGCAAGACATGACAATTAGAGCACCTGGATCTAAAGATAAAATAACGAAAGATAAGAATTTGTGTAGTTTCACGGACGAATCGGCTGAGGTTTTACCAAAAAGTCGCTTCGAGTGTGTGAATCTCCGTTAATTATTCTGAGACAGAAAAATAGTTTAACGAAACTATAAAAACCATCACGCCAAGTTACGATTTTTACAGGGCTAAAATTTGCTTCGCGCATAAAAATTGATTCTTGCCGGTGTAAAAGAGTGTTTTTAGTCAGGTTAATACGATTAATTTAATACGACTTGAATTCGGTTCTTATTCTTATGACCGGTGCCTACGGGTTTACTGCGAAATAGTGCCTACAGGGTTACTGCGAAACAATGTGGCATTATGTCCTGTAATTTCAGCCGTAAAATTCACTTTAAGCACCCACTCCAAAAATAATTTTGGCGTCCCTACATAAAATGTTGGCTAAGTTCTGGCAAAAACGTATCAATTTCACAAGCCTACCGGTAACTAATTCCACAAAGACGAAACTACCATGGGTTCAGAGCAGGGCTGGGCAAACTACAGCCCGCTAGACCATTTTATGCGGCCCGCAGACAGAAATATAAACTCTTGCCGTAAATCAAAAGCTTTTACGCTCTTGACTGATTCTCCGTAGAAGACAGGACATCTGAGGGCGTGTAGACTTTTTTTGCTCTTCCAATCACTACTGCCCTCGGCTTCATTTTTTTTTAAATGTGGCTTTTCGTGTGAAAAGTTTGCCAACTCCTGATCCATGAGGTTGCAGTTTTGTGCGAGAATACGCCCTGTAGCTGCTCATGCATTCACCTGCCAGGCTACCACATAGCGTACTGTAGGTAATAGGGCCTACGCTAATAATATGTTTTTTAAAGATCTTTTGTCTCGCAAATTTAAATAAAATTGGACAAGCAAAAATTTTATTGCATCAGCTGAATGGGATATTTTGACTTTAAAAATGATCCTGTTAAGTGTTAACCAGACTGCAAATTCAACCAATGATCTATTATGTAAGTTTTTTTGCTGCTTTCGCTTTGAATAAAAGTTAGATGAAAAAGATGCATGAGCTGAATAGGTATTTTGCCGAAATTAATTCATCTTGTTAACCTGGGTGCGAATCGAACGCGAAAAATTTTGCTACTTTCTACGTCACTTCAACGCAAAACCTCGCTCAGCGGCGCAAGTAAAAACATAGTGTAGACAGAGACGCTTTGGGCAGCAGCGCGTCGCGTAGCTTCGCTCTAGTGTAGACAAGGCCTAAAGCTACACTGTAGTCTTGAACTCACTGGTTGCTATTAAGAGCATATAAACGCATGTGTGACGTAATAATTATTATGTCCACCAGCGAAATGTCGTGAAAATACATTAGCTTTCACTTACAGCAAGACTGGAGTAGGTTGAGACCAGGGATGACTTCTAAAATTTTATTTGGGGAGGTTTTAAAGAAAAGAGTTTAATACTCCGGCAGCAAAATTAAGTTGCAACGCTTAAGTGCCCAACTGAGCAAGTTCTTAACGCTAAAAGGTACCCCACAAATGCCAGCAGCTAAGTTTTCATCATAGAAAGTTTTTTTAAGCATATTTTGAGACAAGGAGAGGGTGTCAAACTGTCGCTTATGTATTAAGCAATAGCAACTAAACTCAAAATAGGTCTACCCGCTCTCCTCTAAAATCTTCTTTTGGGGTGCCTCTTCCCCAGGAATGCAACCCTCTCTGAGAGTATGACAGGGAAGTAGCTGCTTGACTTGTTTGAAGTTCCAGTGGTCACTAGCTAGCAATACGCATTAGGTTAGGGTCATTCATTACCTATAGAGAATACAAATAAGCGTTTAATGACACGCTTGGGGCTTTATGTTAAGTTATTAAAGAGCAAATAACATTGCCAGAGTTACGACTCAACAATTTAACAAAGGAAACATTTCTAGCAACAGCCCCGAGGAATACTACAGTCGAAGAGTGATTTTTCTTCCTTATTTCGATCATCTTTTGCAAAAGTTGAAGGCTAGATTCGCAAGCAAAATTGCCACTGTCACTTTCTTGCAAATGATAGCACCCAAGTACTTAGACGCTCAGGATCTACAGAACGCTAAAAATGTGTGGAGTTCTACAAAGAATTACTTCCTGAGCCGACGTCGTTCTATGCTGAGTTTGTCATATGGCAGGAAAAACGGAATCTTGTTTCAAGAGTCAGAGGGGCGGTGTACTACTCACTTTTTGTTGCGCTCCATGGGGTGCCGTTTGTAAAGTAAAAACTGTACGCACTTTACGGACAAATCAATGCTCTTTCTTACGCCAAGTCAAATGGTAATGAAAAAAAAAAAAGGTTCCTTACGCCAAGTCAAATGGTAACGAAAAAAAAACATACTTTCATACGCCAAGTCAAATGGTATCGAAAAAAGCATGCATTCAAACGCCAAGTCAAATCGTAACGAAAAAAAAAACATGTTTTCCTACGCCAAGTCAAATGGTGACGAATAAAAGCATGCATTTCTACGCCAAGTCAAATGGTAACACAAAACTATCTCATTCTGAGTAACATAGCGCCAACTGTAACATATCGCCATCTGTAACATAACGCTAACTATAACCTAACAGGCATCACGTGTCTGCCAACCAAGCTACCTTTTTTCTAATGGAATCCGAACAGACTTCCGATCAAATCTGAACAGACCAGCAAAACCGGCGCTTATTTGGATACCATTAGAAAAAAAGGTAGTTTGGTCAGGAGACACGTGATGTCTGTTAGGTTACAGACTCAGTTGGTGCAATGTTACAGTTGGCGCTCAGAACGAGATAGTTTTGTGTTACTATTTGACTTGGCGTAGGAATGCATGCTTTTTTTCGTTATCATTTGACTTGGCGAAGGAAAACATGTTTTTTTGTCAACATTTGACTTGGCGTAGGAATGCATGCTTTTTTTCGTTACCATTTGACTTGGCGTAAGAAAGAGCATTGATCTGTCCTTAAAGTGCGTACAGTTTTTACTTTACAAACGGCACCCCATAACCCTCTACGATATCGTAGAGAGAAATTGTTCGTCGAGACAAACAAGTTGGTACACACGTCAACTACAAAATTGCGTAGACAGCAAAAAAAAGTTTGTCAGCTAAAGCAATCCTCCCATGGCTGCTAGACTTCGAGGATGGCGTAGACAGCATTTCCCTCCCATTTGCTAGCACTGTGAGTTTGGCGTTTGCAATTATGGACGCTGGCGTGGGAGCAGGATTGGGTTAAATTTCAATTCATTCTTAAGTTATTGATGAATTTGAAAATCGAACTCAACTAGAGGGGAAACACTCGAACCTTCGGCAAGCTGGTAGTGCAGCCACTCGTCATGCTGCGGCACCTTCGATTGATTTTCTTGCAAGTGAGTTTCCACAATGGAGTGAAATTTCTCAGTTTTGGGACCAAATTAAAATTGAACAAACGAAGGTTCGAGTGTTTCCCCTCTGGTTGAGTCCGATGCTCCCCTTTGTCTAGGTTTATTTGGCTTATGATCCTGATGGTAGCATCTCTTCGAACAGAACTTTTAATATTTTGTTGTCGCATATTCTAAAATTGAGTTTGAAATTGAATTTACTGTACGTGGCGCTCGTTAATTTTGTTTTCCCTCACCGCGGCCTCGTGACTCGTCTGATGAGCTCCATTGAGCGAAACAGCTGTCACGAGGAGAGGTCTCGGTGAGAATTGTGTTATTTTTACTTTTACGTGAATTACATGCTGAGTATGCGTGTGATGAATGTTGAATTGTCAGGGTTGACTTCCTTTTCCTTACAAAACGATAAACGTGAAGACGTGCTAATTACACTAGTACAGGTAAAATAGCATGGCCGCTGTACCTGAGGGGTGATCTTGTGAGAGGTAGCGCTGACAGACATTACGGGAAACAAAATGCTTCCACTTTGGACAACAATCATTTAATAGCCGAATATAGAATCGTAATACACGATGCTTCATGACGATCTTAAAAAGCAGTGAGATATCTCCACAACGCCAACGGTTTAGCTACAAGCTTTAATTTGTTTAAAACCTTTGGCTTCCGAAAGTTTTCGAAATGTTTCCAAACACTACATCAACGTTTTCACAAACTAAAGCCGGTAGAATTTATAAAAAGTTTTGTTGAGCATGTGCACTGTGCAGCAAATTCACCCAATATAATTTCGTGCCGCTTTCGCTTTTACATTGCGATTGCATATCAAATTATATAAAGTATAATAAATTTCAGAAAACTGTAAACTCTTCGCTTAGGCGAAAACGCTGAGTCAGACATACTCTTTTCGTCGCTTTCTCTCGAATTAAAAATATTGCTGTGAACTGCTCAAAGCAATTCAACGTGTATACCAACTGTGTCGGAAATCGCTCGATTGCGTAGGCACTGCTTCTACGCAAATAGCGCAGAGAACACTTCTGACTGTCTATGCAATTTTGAGCAGTATGCCGCACCACATATTTCCTTTCAATTTGACGCAAGCGTATATGAAATGCAACGACGATCTATTTCCTAACATAAATATGCTTCTGGCTATACTGCTTGCTCTACCACTACCAGTATCTACACCAACAGCTGAAAGATCATTCTCAACCTTGAATGGGTTAAAAACCTACTTGCGAAATTCGACGGGCTAAAAAGACAAGCCCGGCACTTCTTTTCATTTACCGGAATGTTAAAGTCGATATAAGTTCGAACGTGCAACTTCGGCTCAGACGTGAAAATTTTGTGTTCTAAACATGGACTTTGCTTATTCCCGAAAACCAAGACTTTGGAAAATGACTTTTGCTAGATAGTGTTTATTGATAAAAATATCAAGCAAAGCGACAGCAATTTAGATTAGCTTTTCGCTAAATGTTATCTTTCGCAGACGCCAGCAGGGTCGTATGCAGGGCGATAGTAGGCCCACTAGAAAATAGTGTAATTCACTTTATGGTTCGGTTACTCGATTACTCGTGTTGACAATTGTAAAGCGTTAGTGCTAAGTTCTCGGTAATATTGCACCGCTGCAGTCTGCAAATGATTCTTTTCTTTTTCGCATTGCGTGCATTGCTTTTTCAGCAAAAAGGTTGAGCATTGCTGAGTAGCTTTTTTATGTTTTAGTAGTTCCTTAACTTGTTTAGTTTTATCGTATACATTGCTGCGGGGATTATAATGTATTCACACGTAACGTCATGATTACTGACAGGGCCTATAGAAGTGCTAAACTATGTGACCCATCTTACGTTATTCCAGAAGTGGATATTCACATCAAACCTGCCCTCCCCCCCGAAATATTTTTCTAGATAGGGCCCTGGCTCCGACGCATGCAAAATGTGTCTAATGCTATAAAGGAAATGCAAACTACAAAAATCAACCATTCTAGAGTACAGATAGTAATAAAAATCATTAATATTCATCATGAGAACAAAACACTCACATCTGCATGACCAGTATAGACAAAATCCGATGGTAAAGACAAAGGAGTCCAGTTGCTTCCAATTGTTTTTGGAACCGGATTAACAGAAGCAAATGCCCTTGGTTGCATATTGGGACTTGTTTTATGTGGAGATAAACCAACTGGTGGAGGTGATTCTAAACAAAAATAGCAAAACCGTCAATGTGCAACTCATTATAGTTACAGCTTTTTTGATTCTAGCATATTTCTTGATAGAAATTGAATTTTCAGAATTAAAAAGTCAGGTTCTTAAGAGCTTTATACCATCTAGCATACACTACTGATGATGAAAGCTGAGTCTACGTTGTCAAAAATTTTAATGCATTTACTTACTACTGCTAAGGTAATTGTGCAAAACTCTCCAGGAACATAAACATGGAAGTAGTTGAAGACAGTCAAGAAGAAATTCAATGGATAGCTGCTTTTCGCACAGGATCAATAATAAAGCAGATGACTCAGCAGGAGAACATTGTTCTAATCTGTCGCTTTCTTCAGGGCTGAAAATAATTACGTCATATGAATGTTTTTTAAAATTTCTTTACGAAAAAAAAAAACTCATCGGCCTAATTACAACACTGATAAGCTAATACAAGAATAACTGTTGGTTAAGCAACTCACAAAACAATTTAACAATGAAGAAACTTTTGCATATCGAATAATACACAAGTCAGCAGTGTGACTTAGGTCATTGGGATAATATTACTTATCGGCCTTTCGCATTGTCAAAATATAGTGCGATGTCACAATTGCAACTGTGCATAATGGCGGCAAATAGCACACTAGACCAGTGTATAGCATGCAGGCTATAAGATCTTTCTTATAAGTTTAAATGATCGATGAAACCAAACGCCTTTTCACATGTAAAATGAGTGGCTTGCTGACGCAACGAACACAGCTCACTTCACAGTTTCCCTTAATTAGTGTTGATTTTTAATTCAATAATTTGAAAATAACCTTAGTTACTCATACCCTTACAAAATAATAGGCGTTATGCCTAAGTACGAAAACCGTCAAAGATTTAACTTCAAGCCATCTGCATTTCAGAAAAAAAATCGTAAAAAACAGTAGTTCACTCATTATAAGCACAACAAAAAGTCATAAGTCAACTTTTTTTGATTCAATTTTAGCAATTTTTAAAGCATTTCTATTGCTAAATTGTTGCATGGAACAGATGAAGAGTAAAGTTGGTCTATGGCCAGGTTTACTATTTCGTGTTTATTTCTAAGATTTGTGCTTATTTTCAAGAGCAACGTCTTAAAAAATGTAAAAATGCTCATCGATATGTCTAAGTAACGTGCTTGAATCACGTGCTTGATATGTCTCAGTAGAAATGCTTCTTTATATCACCGAACAAAAAATGTCCATTTTTGTTTAACTCATTAATTTTAGCAATTTGAAATTTGTTTTAAATTTGTTATATAATTGCTACGACAACTTGACACAAAGCACTACCAATATGATTTTGGAACACAATTTATCGAATTTTTGAATACTTTAATTACCAACATAAAAGCCAATAATTATGGAAACCTTTGAACTTTTAGAGACGCTTCAATATATACTTATATAAATCAACCGATTTGAATAAGAATACTATTTTAATACGATTGACAATGAATTGAGTATAAATCAAAACATCTCGAAAAATTTAAATGTTGCCAATATTTTCGGCTATTAATTTTGTAATTTAAATATGATTTTGCAATAGAGTTTTTGAGGAGTGATAATAACCTACCGGTACGTCATCGCCACAGCAGCATGCTTATTTTTTGGTGTAGACCGATGGTAAGCCTGTCTATGGCAATAACATTGTGAGTTACCTGAAAACAATATTTTTTCTGCGAACAATTCTGTCCAACACTTGCCAGTTGCATGGACCTTCTTTGTTCAAAGTATTTCCTAATTTTTCAAAAATATCCTCTGGAAGTTCTTTCAGCAAGGCACCAGGATATTGGCCATTAACTGGCTGGATACAAGAACTCATTGAAATAGCAAATTAGAAGATAAAATATCTATAATCAGTTTTTTTCTTACAAAATATTGCAAATGCTAGATAGGCTACCGGTATGACAAGATTTTGTGTTTACCACCAGTACATAATTAACATCCAAAACAATCAATCACCAGTAGTTAAAACATCAACCCCCAATAGGCTGTTTCACCACAAAGCCTCTTCAGGTAAAACTACAAAATCTTATTCACGTAGTTTAACATTTATTCAACAAATCTGAAACCAATGAGAAATCTCAAATCAAAGTGATAAAAAATACCATAGAGCATTTTTTACACGTTTTTCAATATTATTTTTAGCATCTATAAGCTACTCAGTACCACTACAGAGCAGGCTCAATGTACTGTATATACATATATTTTTTCACTTTACTTTCCTTTTGTCATACTGCATACTGTCCTGTGTCATAAGCTGCTTTGTCCCATGCAACAGACAGTAGAATATGCTTACCAGTACTTTTTACAAATGAAGACCAAAGACACACAGCTTTTTTTGCTTAAAGGCTTAAAGCTTAAGCCATAGTTTACTGCATAGTGCATAGTCCATAATAGGGTCCTACTAAACACCGAAAAAGACCACAAAGGACCTCAAATTGATGTACCGGTACTAAATACTGCAAAGTAAGACAAAGGACCCTAAAACCCTAACCCTAACCTAACCTTAATTTAAAGTTCTTTGGTATGGTATGATTCCAAGTCTTTTGTTGTTCTTTGGGGTGTTTAGTAGATCAATTTAAGGTCTTTTGTCGTTCTTTACAGTATTCAGTACCAGTAAATATGTCAATTTGAGGTCCTTTGTCATCCTTTGTGGTGTTTCAGTCCTTAGCGGTGTTTAGTAGGACTGTCTGTAACACCAACTGTTACCGGTATACAAATAAGGTAGTGTCTATTTTGTCGTCAACAGCAAAATAGCTTTTAGGTCTGTTTTGCCGTAAGTGACGTTGTGGGTTTTTACGCGCCATTTTGTGCTAGATTGCCACGACCAGTGTTCCCTCTAGAGTGAGAAATTTGAGAAAAATTTGAAAGTTTTGGGCAAATTTTACTGATTTTGAACCAGAAATTAATATTATAAAATGCAAAACTGAAAAACTGAAGCAAAAAACTTGAATGTTTTAATGCAAGACTGTAGCTTAGCTCAGTTGCTAAGCGCACCCTATCGGTGCGGGATGTCTGGGGTTCAATTCCCGGGCCGGTCAAATTGGCACAGCGTCAAATTGGCACGACGTTTCTTCGGAGCTGTGTTGCCCAGGCGCTAAGCTGCGAAGATGGGCCCCGCAACTCGTTACACGCTGCAGCGTAATACGACGAGTATAAAGAAGATTTGATTCTGTAGCTTGTATCTTGGAAAAGCAAATTTAATGCAAAAAATTCGTAAAAGAGGTCCTCAAAGTAGTGAAATCTTTGGGCAAAAATTTTAATGAATTTATCATTTGGGCAAATTCGCACTAGTCAAAATCCTAGAGGGAACACTGGCCACAACTTCTTGATAGCTCAGTGGATAGAGCACAGAGTATAGTGGCAAGCGCAGCACTAGTTTTGGGTTCAATTCTCTTCACGACTTCGGTTTGTTTCACTTCGATGTCTTTGGTTCAGATCGCTTCAATTTGATTCGAATTCGTGTGACCTGGGGTTAACAATGGGTGTCTCTATTTATGGAATAGTATGGCACAGTAAATGTGCATAGTACTCCAAATGTGCTGAATCCCATATAGGCCATATGCCCATAACGACCCTTTCGTCCCAACCATCCTAAGGCCCGTTTGCCCCAGGGACCAAAACATGCTGAGAACAAGATCCCCTATAGTCCCAAATGCCTTGAGGCCCATTGGTCCTAAAGCCCCACTTATGCATAGGATATGCCCTGATGCTCCAGTGCCCTAAATTAACATCCTATTCCTAGGGCATATTTATTGCTTCAACCGTCCTGCCCAGTGTCCTGAATTCGTTTTGCCATAACTTAGGCCTGAGGCACATTTACCCTGAGGGCTATTCACCCCAAATTTATGAGCCCCTTTACTCTAGTGCCCCAAACATCCTATTGCCCAGTTTTTCCATACTATAGCAACCACAGTGCCTTACTTACTATTCCATGCTAGACTATGCCACACCATTCCATATTATGCCATACTTAACTACCGTATTCCATACCGGTACTAACCTATGCCATACTACCGGTATGTATTCCATACCTACTATTCCATAATTAGAGTGTTTTCTATTTATGGAATAGTACCAGTATGGCATACTACGGTGTTCCCTCTAGGATTTTGACCAGAGCGAATTTACCCAAATGATAATTTCATTGAAATTTTTGCCCAAAGATTTCACTACTTTGAGGACCTCTTTTACGAATTTTTTGCATTAAATTTGCTTTTCCAAGATACAAGCCACTGTCTTGCATTAAAATATTCAAGTTTTTTGCTTCAGTTTTGCATTCTATAATATTAATTTCTGGTTCAAAATCAGTAAAATTTACCCAAAACTTTCGCATTTTTCTCAAATTTCTCACTCTAGAGGGAACACTATTCCATAATTAGAAAAACTGGTTAACAATCGAGTTCGTGAAGACAGTAGAATAAGATGTACTGTAATATTCCTGTGACATGGGGTTATGCAGCTGCGGTAAAATAGACCTAAAAGCTATTATCAGATTATGCCGTTAACGGCAAAATAGACGATGCCTACAAATAAAGACTAGGTCTAAGCTTAAACTAAATTGCATTACGGTATTGGCACACTGTACTTGAGTACATGGTAGGCTACTGATACCGCCATACCCAGACTGCAGATACCGGTATCGAATGTTCAGTGTTATAAAAATATGCAATCACCACCCCAGCTAACAAAAAATAGTGTAGGGTTACAAGATTGAGTAAAACAGAAAATCAAAATCAAATCAATGCAAAAGCCCATGTTTGAGGCCAAGACTACCGGTAATTCTGTAATGAAAACTGTACCGGTAATAAAAACTCTACAATGAAAAAACTATACGATATCGGTATTGGTTACCACTCAGCACTGTAGGTCTATCACTCAGTAGTTTAGTTCTGTAGTCTACCTTTCTGATGGTTGACTTATCAATGCATTTTTGACTTTTGGTAGGCCTCACTCACCCAGATCTCCTGGAACACAGACCAAGCTACCGTCACAAACTAGGCTAGCTTCATAAAAAATATCCGAGTAACATCTAGTAGCAGCCCCCAGGTTCAGTTAGGGTTGGTTAGGATTAGGTACGGATTGTACCGTAGCTGAACAAAACCCTAACTAAATTGAACCGAACCCTAGCTAAATTAACGGTTAGGGTTGTAACTGAACCGTAGACTAACTAAATTTAACCTTAACCGAACCACTTTATTAATGTGCGTAACAACTGGCTTCACGTACCGGTAACTGGTTTATTCAAAAATGTCATCAGCTAACTTACCGTACCAGATCAACACATGTTACATTTTGCAGGTAATTCCTATAAAAGTCTAGCCTACTTGTTCCGAATATCAGCTTGCTAAATTTCTAAAATTGTCCCTGAGGTTTGTCAAGCCATCTACACCTCTTTGAAAGGGGGGATCAAGGTAATGAATGTTTGATTCTCACTTGACTCTTTCACGCTGGAATAACTGTTGAAAGGGCTTGCAGTCGTCGCAGAAGGAGTGTAGGCCTTGAATTGCCTCCGTTGACTTGAGTGATCAAAACATATTGGAGATGATGAACTACTTGTAGTCTAGATGTCAAAACTGATGGAGACGTTTGTCCACTTAACAGTTGTCCCTCTTCCTGTTTTGTAAAATTGCCAAAGTTATTATTCGTTTGGTTTTGCGACGGATTTGGTCCGATTTAATTGCGCGCAGTTCCACTGCAACATACTGACCAAAAGTATCCAGCTGGTCTGTAGAAGGCTCCTTTAACACCTTCGCTGCTTGAGTCAGTAGATTATCCAAGCTGTCTCGCTTAAATTTTTTGGAAGGAACTTTTTGCATAGGGCTAATTTCACCTTCATCTTCACATTGTTCGAATGAGGTATCTCCGCCCTGCACGGACAGTGTTGTTGATTCGGCCAAGGGAACCTAACAACATAAATGATTAGTGTGAAAACAATTTATTAGTACAAGGCTAGTATCGTTGAAATAACTAAACATCGTTATTACTATTTGTGTACCGACTCTAACGCTGTGCTCGAGACAGCTTTATTTTAATGTAACTTTTTCTTAGTTTCCAAGCAACGAAATTGAATGGGATGACGTAGCGCAGGGATACAATAATCAGTGGAACTTTCCCCATTGCATTGGGGCTCTAGATGGAAAACACGTAATTATTAGAGCTCCAAGCGCAAGCTATTTTTTCAATTACAAAGGTACTCATAACATCGTGCTATTAGCCATTGTGGATTCAAACTACAAATTTATGTTTGTGGATATCGGTTGCAATGGCAGGGTTTCTGATGGTGGAGTATTCTATGGAACAGCTATTGCGAAAGGTCTACGTGAAAAAAATTTGGCACTGCCAGAATCGTCACCTTTACAGGAGCGTGAGAAACCTGTACCATACGTCATTTTCGCTGACGATGCTTTCCCACTTCAAGAAAATATAATGAAACCATATCCTTTCAAAAACAACGATGTGTTCTGTCGAGTTTCTAATTATCGTTTGAGCCGTGCACGTAGAATGGTGGAAAGTGCATTTGGTATATTAGCTACAAGGTTTCGCGTTTTATTAAAACCGATTCATTTGAACCCGTATAAAGCACAGTTAGTTGTTCAAGCAACCACCGTGTTGCATAACTATTTGATTCAAAACTCCCTTCAAGTCTACGCCCCTCCTGGTACTGTGGATCATGAAGATCAAAATGGATCATGAAGATCAAAATGGAAAATAAATCAAAATCAAAATGGAACGTTGCAAGTGGATTTTGGCTGGACGAATTTAATCCTGTAGGTACCCTGTTCAACATCTCTCAACTGAGCAGCAACCGCCATTCAATGTCAGCCAGGGAAATTCGAAGAGAATTTGCCGAATATTTTTCAAGCCTACGCGGAGAAGTGTCGTGGCAATACCAAGTTACAAGTTTAATGAACTATTGCAAACCATAATTACTTCAGTAGACGTCCCTTGGCGTCTCTTCATGCCTTGACGTAAAAAAGTCAAAGCCTCCATGTACTGCCATTTGCATTTTTTGCCACCTTTGGAGCCAGATTTTCTTCTTTCTTGGAGTTTAAGCTCTGCGAAAAATTGCGTCCGCAGTGAATGAAATTTTTTTTCCGCCTGTAATCAACAGGCTGTAAGTAGTCAATTACGTCATTATTTCAGAACAGTTTTGAAGTTTGACAGTATTGCCGTGTACTTCACAAACTTTTGTTTAATGATCGCTTTTGTGTTTGTTTGCCTACTGCCTATTAGAAGATCTGCATCACAATTAAGGTTCTGCATCACAATTTAGTTTCTGCATCACAATCAAGGGTCACGCAGCCATGCCTAGTCTTTTTGACGGGCATGCTTCAACGATTACCCGTTTTGCTACGTGTGCTCTTTTCCACGCTTGGCCAATACTTATTATGAACGTATGTTTCTAACGTTATGGAGTGTGGAAATAAAAACGAATTGATTGATTGAAAAAAAACCAAACGTACGTACATGTGTAATTTGTCAAAAAGAAACTCTGTTCTAGTTTCTGCATCACAATTAATTTTTTAAGTCATAATCACTTCCTCAAATTATGATTTCACAAATTTAATTATGATGCAGAAACTGGAACAATTAACCGTGGGCCCAAATCCCAGGTAACTGCGACATGTGGACAGGGTACATAGCTCAAAGCTTTAAAAAAATGTAATCCCAGAGTATATTCGTAGCCTTCTCGCCATCAACAGGGCTGTTTTCTGGTACAGTAATTACATTCACTAATCGATGGCCGTTAATAACTGTAGCCCACTGCAGTTAGCCAAAGTTCATTTTCAACTCTCATAAGCTTACTTCAGCTTGTTCTCTACCGAGAACCTGAGCCACCTCTCTCCACGCATCACATTTCTCAACCCTATCCTTATAATCCCGTGAGAGAATATTCCAAATACATTCCCTCGATTCTACTTCGCCAATCAAAAGGTTAATTTGCTCAGTTGACAATTGCATGCTTGCTGCAATGTTGCTGCGAAATTTCCCGCAATATTGCAGCAAGTCTGCTAAAAAGTAGCCAGAAAGCCCTTACCATTGTTGCCAGATATTAATTTACTCAAGTATCTAGATTGTTTACCAAAAGTATCTATAGGAAGTAGCTAGATTTTTGATTAAACCACATCTAAACAACAAAAGTATCTAGATTAGTATCTAACTACAAAAAGTGCGTTAATGCGACAAAAAACAAGCGATATTACGGAGTCTGACATGAAGTAACTTTTATACAGTAATTAATAATAGTACACAATCAGTTTTTCGAGAAACATTCTGCCTAATGAAGACACATTTTAGTCGCAGTTACATCGAAACACCTTTAAACACATCATAGCCAGTGGCATAGCCAGCCCAAAATTTCGGGGGGGGGGGCAAAACTTCACAGGCTTTTCCAGTGGCACATCCAGGATTCGGCAAAGGGGGTGCCCCAACCGGGGGTGTGGAGGCGAAGCTCCCTGCCGCCAAAGGCTAATGGGGTCTGGGGGCTCTGCCCCCAGCCGCCACGGATTTTTCGGGTTTTTGCAAAAAAATACTCATTTTAGCGTGGTTGTTTTGTCAAAAAGTGGTCTTAATCCGCCCCTGCTTGCGTTGTTAGTAGATTTACCTTATAGCATTAGTATCTTTGTTTGTAGGCTAGTGGTCACTGAAAATATTTCGGGGGGGGGGCAATTGCCCCTTTTGCCCCCCTCCCTGGCTACGCCCCTGATCATAGCCACAAATTCAAGCAAAAAATTAATGAAAATAAACACAACTGAGAAATATCATGGATCTGCTAGTCGATCAAGTCATATGATCAGTTTTCAGCAATTGTCTCTAAAATGGTTTTAGATGGACTGAACTTTGAATTTAGCAGTTTCATGAACTTCCTGGTAAACTTTTGCACTAACAGTGTAGGCTATATAGCCTATATTAGCAGAAGCATCTGTGAATCTTGTGCACAGCACACTATCCTTTTTAATACTGTAGGCTTACTCCACTGCAACTTCACACAAAACAATCAAAAAAATTTACTGCACATGTGCTCAATCAAAGTTTTTCAACAAAGCAGAAAACACCACAATATTTCAAAAGGCTACAAGACGAATGTGGATTGTGTAGAGGCGAAGCCTAAAACACTTAATAGATTGTAACAGAAGTTCTGAACTTTCCAGAATTCGCAAATGCTCTCTTCACTTTATCATTTTTTTAGAACATAGCCCTCAAAAAATTGTTAAGATTAATTCAGCTTAAAAATAGCCTACAATAACTATCTGTAGGCTACCGGCAGGCCTACAAGAACTACCGGCAGGCTACTCGCGGAATTTCAATATTACGATTGGATTTATGCACACCAGGAAAACCAACTTGTGCATTATGTACCGCAGTTTTTAACAGCTCAGATGGCTGTCGGCCGAGTGGTATGGAGCGTCTGTTTCTTGAGCTGTAGACTCTGGTTTGATTCCGAGTCGGGTCAAACCAATGACTTTAAAATTGGTATTCATAGCTTTCCTGCTTGACGTTCAGCATTGAAGGATCAGTGTGGAGAACAAGCCGGCAAGTTTACTTGTTGTGCCGTTGAGAAAGGCACTTAGCGGGATTGCCCCATCTTGGTGTGGTAGACAAATGGGCGGCAACTCCTAAGCGAGCTCGTATAGCGCATTGATCGCTTTCTCGTGATAGGAGGATAATTATGCAACTAAATAAATAAAAAATGAATAAATAAAAATAATCCGGTCATTGTGTCAGTTGTGTTGCTCACTCAGTTCAGTGTAAAATTTAGGCCATTAAAAGCACCGGTACTGAGCTGAACACTCGGAAGAACGGCTCACAAAATTAAAGCGATAATTTCTGGCATTCTTCTGCGAAGGGATAAAACAATAAACAAACTGGATAGTTATAAAAGTATCTAGATTAGTAGCTAGGATCTAGACGATAAAATTGGCATCTAAGGGGACTAAATAAGTATCTAGATCTAGATACTACAGGGGCGTATTCTCCATGCATGCAAGGCATGCATTGCATGCCTTGCCAATTGTCATTCAATAAAAAAAATTAATAATAATATTTTTGAAAAAATATCAAAACAATTTTCTCGATTTTAATCTGAGAACTTTCACTGTGTCAGAAAAGCATTAACTTTGGAGACCATTTTGAATATTAATAAATGGCATGGCAACACTTGAAAGTAGCCGCGTACCACCGCGGACGACCGCATAGGCATGCAATTTTCGAAGTTGCTTTTTTGTTCTGCATCTAGTTGCATTGGCAGATTGGCGCTAAATACGCGACTAACTACGTAAGAAGGCATGCAATCGTCAAATTGCATGCCTATGCGGTCTACGCGGTAAGACGACGCAGTAACTGGTGAGCGCTGAGTAATCATATACGGTACGGTATTCAACACGGTAAAGTATGGTAGAGACTAGTCTACTACAGATCTGCTGTGTATGGTAGACTACTGTTAAATAAGCTAGACTAGTTTAAAAATGATAGGCTGTGAGATTGAGATCAAGCTGCAAAATATAAGTAAGCAGGAATTTAGTTGTAATAGGTCTAGTTTAGGGGTACTGGTATTGCATAGGCCTATATACCCTTAGCTGGTTCAAAGGGGTTAGGTCTAGTACAGGGGAGGGCAATTATTTCACACGAAGGGCCAGATTTGGAAAAACTGTTGAAGCCGCGGGCCGCACGCTGATTGGAAAACAAGGTGAAGACCTTTTTTTTTTTGGAGATCACGGTCCACATACGAATGAGATCTCCAAAATAAGAGGTTTTTACCTCGTTTTTTATTCCAATTTTGCACCGTCGAGGCTTATTTTTTGAAAATCACTGCCATCCATGATCTGTAAAGGAAAAAAGGTCTTCCGCTAAATTCACGGTGAGAATTTAAATTTGTGCAAGTGCCGGCCGGCCAGAATAAAAGGACCGGCGGGCCGGATTTGGCCCGCGGGCCGTAGTTTGCCCATGTCTGGTCTAGTATCAGCCCCCAGGTTCGGTTAAAGCTAGATTTGGTTAGGTTAAGGTCATAGGTTAGGTTAAGGTTGGCAGACAGAAAAAGCGTGGGGGCTGTTAGTCTGCTGGACATGACCTGAGTGAAGTAGGTAGACTTACCAAACCAGGGGGTCTGAGATATCGGTAATACTGGTACCGGTAATGCGTATAAAAGAACATCATCTTAATGAAATTAAGATTCATTGTACAGATACTGGATAGAATACTGGTATTGGTGCCGGTAGGTGCAGTGTTACAGTTTATACCGGTACCGGTAGTACCGGTACTGTAGTAAAATTAATTTTCATCGATCTTTAAGGTACCAGTGTCTATTTTGCTGTTTACGGCAAAATAGCTTCTAGGTCTATTTTGCCGTAAGTGATGTTGTGGGTTTTTAAGCGCCGTTTTGTGCTGAATTGCCACAACTTCTCGATAGCTCACTGGATAAAGCGCCGCGTTAGAACGGAAGCGCTGCACTAGTTTTGGGTTCAATTCTCGTCGCGGCTTCGATTCATTTTGCTTCGGTGGCTTGGGTTCAGGTCGCTTCGAATTTGTGTGACCTGGGGTTAACAATCGAGTTCGTGAAGACAGTAGAATAGAATATGATGTAATCCCACGGTTAACTTCGTCTGACCGGGGGTAAATAATCGAGTTCGGCTCGACTTCGTGTGACCTGTGGTTAACTTACGGCAAAATAGACACTGCCAATCTTTAAACTGAGACAATGAGCCAAGCCCAAGTCACAGCTTCAAGTTTGTCGATCAGTATTATTGTTGAAAAGTTGAAACAAAAAAGTTTTACAGCTCTAACATTTCAAGCTTGATTCTGGCAGAACTACGGTACCCCACAGATGAACATAAGTGGGTCTCGTCTAGAGTAAGTTGTCCGTGTCTAGAATAACTCATCCGTGTAAGGCAATAAAAGACATGGACGGCTTACTCTAGATGAGACCCAACATAAGTATTGGTAAACAAACCAAAACTAGCTTAAGAAGTTTTAATTCAAGAATTTATTGTAGGGTTTATAAATATTGGGTCTGCAGAAGCTCAACATCAAACAAATTGTACTGCCGGCCTTGCTTAATATTTTTTAAAGACAACACTATATGGCTTGCTGTATTTTTATTCCTGTCTAACTTATTTGCTTTGTATGATGTTACAAATTAGGTTTTGACTCCCTAAGTTGGTTGCTTACAATTTAAACATAAGTTTGCCCTGTGTATTTTCATTTGCTGGTCACGCTGTGCTTGTAACTGGTTAAAATTGTGATTTCTTCAGTTATGATAATTTCGTTTCGTTGCTTTATGGAGCAGTATAGAAATACTGTGACGTTATTTTGATTAGCAGCTTTGTTTTCATGCTTATTTCGTTAAGTTGGTTACAAGATTTGATGTGATTGAAGTTGCAATGCAGATATTAAAACCTTTATCTCATCTTTGAATGATCAGCTTCATTATGCTTCAGCAACTGTTACCCTTGGAATCAAAACACAAGTTTAACATCTTGGTTTATCGTCAAAACTGCTGAAATTAGATTGCTCATGTTAATAGTGCTTCTTTGTGGTTTTACACCAGTTAATAGAAAATTACCTTCTGCTTTTTAAACTTTAACCACTAATTCCCTATGATCATTGGTCAATTGGTGGTTAGTGGTAATTGTCAGCAGTGAATTGAATGATTGACTGGTCAAAATTTAACCCTGGATGAAGTACTGTAGGACGTCGTATTGTTTATCTATAGCTTTTCATACATAAAGTGACTGTACGGTGTACGAGTTTTCTGGAACTTCCTATGTAAGTTCATTTACAGGTGTTGTTGTAGTATGATTTGTTACCACTGCGTAAAAGCTTCAGAATATCATTTATCAAGTAGTTTTAAATTATATTGTAGCCTATCGCCACATGTATGCTTAACTTCACAGAGTCTTATAGATGTCCAGTGTTTCATTTTTCCAATATTCTATAAATATGTTTTTCAGTTACCAGCCTGGTTAGATTTTTTATTAAAGCCAAGTTAATGGAGTAGTGGAATAGATACCGGCACTACTGCTGTGAAAAACTTCCAAGTTGTGCAAATGACTCAGCAATACCAGACTTATATATCTGAAGAAAGAAAAACTATTTGTGCAACAAATATGCTCACTTGGTTTAAAAAAATGTGGATTGTCACTAGAAAGGCATTTGGTTTGATTCACAACTGCTGGTAAACATTCGATGAATGGGATGAAAGTTGATATATATTTGCAATTACATTGTTGCGAGAAATTCTCAACAACATTCTCAGATTGATCGGAATAACGTGCGCAGAATTCCTTTCTAACTCATTAGGGTGGATTCTGACTCGAAGACCTCATGGTCCCTTCGAGGTCACCCTGTCACTAATCCTTATGTTATTTATCTAATGCCTGTGTTTTTGTTTTATCCGTTGTGGTTGGTGACGAACAAACAAACTTGAACTTTCTGAAACCAGCCATTAACCTGAAAATTCAGGCCATCACGGGCATGAGAAATGCAAGCGCCATATCAATAACAAAAATTGTCTTAATACTACACTGGGACATTTGACGCACGTACTCTTGGATATTAAAGGATTAGGGTGTAAACACCGTCAGACACTAAAAAGTTATCTATTTAGCTCTGTATAAACATTATTATTATTGTATCATTTATGATCTTCGATTTGTGTGCCTTACAGCGCAGTTGTTTAGTCATGGAGCCTCCTTGAAATGAGGCGATAAAGTAACGTAATAGATGGATTACCAAAGAATTGAAATCAATTTTTTGACATACAGTGTATTTTATTACCTTGTGAAATAAAAACTGATGTTCTGTGCGGTAATTTTTCGCCTGCCTAATACGCTTTAACGAATTCTAATGAGTACATTTTTGAAGTTGAATTGAATAAGAAAACTAATGACGTCATTGTAATTGCATGCCTCATCTGTCAGGTCACGCTACGCCACTGAGATACTAAGTAGCTAAGTTGGCAACACTGGACCTTACACACAGCAAAAAATTTCTTGTGCAATATTACTGTCAATATTGCGCAAGAATCGATATAGCCAATTTACACGTATAAAATTATTGCTTCAATATTGCTGCAAGAAATCTTGCGCAAATTTCTTGCTCGTGGAATCCTGGCCTAATGATAAGAAATACGTATATTTGCAATGATCTCTTCCTATTTTGTTATCCAAAGAACGTTAAGAAAGCAGCAAATTAGTTTTACAATCAAAACAGTAAGCACACAAGCTCAATGAGCACTTTGAAAATGTCGCACCGGTAAGGTACTTAATAAGTTGTTAGACCTATTGCAATTCTTACTGATCCTGACATAAAATTCGAGAAAATAGGCCTACTGCTTCAAACGAAATAGCGCATCAGGTATGCTGGGAATAAAAGAAATCCTATAGGGCAGTTAAGTTACGAAGATTACAAGGTTGATTTTAGGACAAATAGGTCCAAGCAATTTGTTTCCGTAAAACTAACTCTAGTAATAATCTAATCTTAAACCTACCTTTATCCCTAACGTAACCACAATCCGTAACCATCACCTTTAAATATTGTGTGAAACTGTGAATCTTATGTCGAAAAGCTAAAACGTTAATGTTTCAAATTAAAATTCACTTGTTGCATTTGCGTTAGCCTATAGCCTACTTTATACACAAAAAATGCAAAATGCAGTCCATAAAAAGTTCAAGACAGTAACTTTTCTCGCTTTTGAAGTTGCGAAGTCGTGAATTATATTGTCAATGTCAAGTGACTATAAGCAATTTCACTTTCTATGGCAAGAAGTCCGAAGTCTGCCAAACGGATTTGCCCCATGTTAGACCTAAACAGTTTTTAAGTCTTTTTAAAACCGAAAATGATCGTTCTCCGGTGCAGTTCGTAACCATCAAGCTAAAAATATGCGAAGATCTACCTCAACATTTTGAAAACTCTCCGAGATGACATGGCTATTTTTCAAAATCACACGATATAACCACAAGACCACACATTCGTCACTAAGTTTTGGCATATTTACATCTTGAACAAAAGAAATAAGCTGGATATAGGCCTCTCGTCAGAAAAAATTGACAGGTAAATCAGTACCAAATTTATCGCATAAGATATTTATGCTCTGTTCAGTTTTATCAGATGCAGGAAACTTGACGGATTCTTCAGTAAATATGAAAAACGCGTACCATAGTGAAGGTTTTCGTATTTTTGTATTCGTTAATGTAATCCAGTGCTTAGCTTGTCGATGATTGCATAGAAAGTTTGCGCTCTAAACTTATCACGGGGTTCTAGCCTTCTGGAATCAGTGGCGTACGCACTGGGTAGGGGGGTTTCGGGGGTCAAAAACTCCCCCCCATTGACGACTGAAAAAAATGAAAACCTCTCTTTTTGAAACGATCCGCCTTTTTTCATACAGAGATTGCCGAAATTGTTATCAATTATCATGTTTTTGTGCGCTATCCAACTTCCTTATGTTACATAATCTTGAAAAACTTTCATTGTGATGCAATAATACCGGTAGTCAAACTTTTCTGGTGCGTTGCGCTTGACGTTGACGATTGCAGAAAAAGTGAAACCTTTCTTTTTTGAGACGAACCGACTTTTCTTCGTGCGGAGCTTGCCGAAATTGCTGTCGTGTTATTTTTCTGTTCTGTCCAACTTTCTAATTTAATTTCGAGAAACTTTTATTTTGATACGATGCAACAATACCGGTATTGCAACTTTTCTGATGTGTTTTTCTTGAACTGCAGTTTTGTCATTGATGCTGCTGTGAGGCAATTGGGAGTTCCCTTAAATACGAAGAATCTGCAGTAACTATGGCTGCACACAAAATTTTTTTACGTACGCCACTGTCTGGAATCAATCCAATCCCTAACTTGATCCCGCTTGTTGCGTTTTTCGGACGTACAAAGAGATGTACCCGATAATGCTTTTCCAATTGATTCATACTGCGCGAAATTGTTTCTAAGTTGTTGAAGAATTGGTTTTAAGCTTTTCAGTAAAGCAGCAGCAGAGGTTACATCCATTCGAGGTGATTGCAATGCAGTACTACACTTGTCGAATTTTTGCAAAATTTCGTTCCTCGTTGCACACAAAATACCATTTTCTAGTTTAGTCATAGCAGTGATGAGGTTCTTTGCTTCAGATTGCGTGGTGTTCTTTTGCGAAGAATCACAGGCAAACTCGCGTAATGTGGCAAGGGTATCATTATACCCTGCTATGGCATTGGCATGGCATAAAACAGCTATGGCATTGGCATTCCATCGGGTTGCCGAAGTAGATTTGGGGACGCTGATATGTTTTGTTTCTAAGCAATCTTTGAGGCCGTTCCAACGTAAACATGACGCGGAAAAAAATTGAATACTCCTTGAACTAATCCCAAAAAATGAAACTGCATCTACGCAAAAATTTACGGCAGATTGACCGACCAAATTCAATGAGTGTGCTGCGCAAGGACAGACTTCATTTATTTTGGCTTGCATTCCTTTGTACTGCCCGCTCATATTGCTGGCGTTGTTATACGTCTGTCCTCGACATTTCGAAATATCGATGCCATTTTGCGAAAAAAAGCGAAGTACAGTTACAGCAAAGTTGGCACCGGTGTGGCTATGAATGTCAAAGAAGGTTAAAAATCGCTCTATAGGTTTACCATCCAAAACATAATATCTGACTATGACAGCGAGTTGGTCAACGTGTGACATGTCCGGGGTTGAATCGACACTGACGGAAAAATAACCTGCATTATTAATCTCATGGATAACTTGGGCAAGAGTTTTTTTGGACAATAAACGTATAAACTCTTCACAAGTTGTTTTGGACAAATAAGATGCATTCCCATTGCCCGGGTTTCCACATTTTTCGATATGTTCATTCAAAGTTTGGTCAAATTTACTGATCAATTCAAGTGTTCCCATAAAATTTCCATTATGTTTTGAACCAAACTTTTCATCCGAACCTCGAAAGACAAGTCCTCTTTTAGCGATAAACAACACCGTGTAAACCACCCGCTCAAGAATTTTCTTCCAATGGTCACGAAGTGAAAATTTCTTTTTCCCTGTCACTGTCAACTCGACCTTCTGGTTTTTTTCTTTTTAGGTAATTTCCAACGCGCGCAAGATGCTGGCCACTTAAGGTATGTCTTTCGATCCTACTTGGGTTTCGCCAATCATCAAATCCATCAGCTAATGCAGGTCGACTGATTGAATCATCCTACAGTCGGCAGTAAAAGCAGTAAACTCTCCGACACAATAACCAAATAGTGAATAAATTAACCAATCACGATAGCCAACTTCACCATTGCTTTTCTTGTAGAAGAACAATGACTTTGTGCAATAGTGTCGCTGGGAACCAAGGTCACGCTGAGTTTCTCTGAAATCACAATTTGCATTTTGACACTCTTGCGGAGCTTTGTTCATCCAGTAATCTACCAATGTGGGAGACTTTATGTCCCATTCACCTGGATCAGTAGAGAAAGAGGGAGTTTCATGACTGTCTTGCAACAAACGACTGGTCGTAGGAGTAAGATCTATGTTACCGTTGGAGTCATTGCACTGAATGTCACTGCTAGCGCTATTACGTGCAACGGCTGGTACAACAACTGGTCGCTAGGATTTTGAGCTAAAGAGTTATCTTCTCCAGCACTACCAAAATTAATATCTACACTGGTAATATTGGCTGGTCTATTCCAGTAATTTAATGAAGACGGCTTTTTTTCTAATATTTCTTTTCGCTTTCGCTTTGCCTCGGCTGCTTTCGCTTTCTCCCAACCATCCTTACGTTTTAACATCTACAATAATAATATATTCATCTACAACTACAACTCTTCTACAATTCAGTAGCCTATATACATTAGTTAAAGCAGTGCTGTTTGTTGTTCCTGGGAACTTGAAGAAGGGAGATAGTCCTATTCAGCCTGCTTGTGCTGCGACGCGACCGTACATAAGAGAAATTTCATATATCATAATGATGCTTTTTGGGAATATTTGGACCTTCTTAAATGTGGCGTCGAGGCGTTTCAGCTATCTCCTTAGTCCTTACCCCATAACGGTGGCAGCAATCTGACGGATGGGAAGCAATCGTAATAGTACGGATGGCAATAGTGCACATGCTATTCGGACAATTCTCACGCAGTAGGGCCGCTGCTCGTGCCTAGACTTAACAATGCAGTGGAGTTGCAATATCATTGCCTAATGATGATAAACAGGCGGCGACTGGCAAGCGTTGCTGGTTAACAGTATCAGTATCAGTTTATTCTTGCACCATCACCAGCAAAAAGCAATAAGTTACATTTCAGATGTAAAACAAGCGCAAATAAAATCCAGTGTGGTACAAAAGGAGACCACGAAAGAGCAAGACGCTCACCGAGCCATGGCCACCCTATATCACCCAGTTTTGTAAAACAATGCTTAGCGTAACACATGTAGTACCAGTGGCTAAAATAGTACTACAGCATAAAACATTCACTTTTCTTTAACAACACACACAGTAAATAAACTAAAAAAATACGTTCACATTTCCTTGCAGAATCTAATCGGCTAACACGGTATGGATTCAGATTTCGAGCAAAGACCTACAGAAGATTACGCCATGCACTATTTCACAATCACTAGAAATCTTACAGTTAGATTTTTTCTTTTCCCAAAAGAAAACAAAATAAAAAAAGGAAAAAGAAACAAAAGTTTTTCCCTACTTTCCCAACCCCCCTCCCCCCTAGAATGCAATTTTCATGTGCTTTTATCTTCAACTTTAATTCCACTCAGTTGCAAGTAAAAGGTTATTTGTAATTTATCAATATATCAAAAGATTGTAGAAGAATGAATAATGTTTATTTGTAGTTTGAAATTAAATCAGCTTTAACTGCTTCTTTAAATTTAGGGAAAGAAAGATCTTTCCATTTCGGTTGCAAACCATTCCAAATTTGAGCACCACTGTATTGCAATGCTTTTTTTGCAGCGTTTGAGTTAATAGCATGTAAATAATAATTCCCGTAACTTGTGCATCTCGTATTGTACTTGTGTACAGATTTCGTAGATGTAAAATAATTATGATACAAACGTGGAAGTTTATTATGTTGGAAAAGATACATAAATTTTGCCATTTCTAGATGATACATATCCTTGACTTTTAAAAGTTTTAATTCGTGATACAAACCGTTATTTTTTACGCGATCGTTTTTGCTGACGTTGCATATAATTCTTAAAATTTTGTTTTGAAGGACTTGCAATGGCTGTAAGACTGAATGATTTGTTGAACCCCATGCTAGAATTCCGTACAGAATATGCGAGTTCACTAAGCTATGGTACAACATTAGAAGTGTTTTCTGATTAATGTAGTGCCGGAGATAACAGAATATGCCGCAAGTTTGTGATAATTTTTTGCATACATGCTTGACATGGACCTCAAACTTAAGCTTTTCGTCAATATGTATTCCTAAGTATTTTGCTACAAGAGTTCTGTTGATTTTTTTTCCTCGTATATATAATGAAAACCTATCATCACTCGTTTGCTTTGGTGAGAAAAGCATATAACAAGTTTTAGATTGGTTTAGAGTCAATTTGTTTGTTCTTAACCATTCATCAATTATCTGAACTTCTGTATTTGCTTTATTGTTAAGTTTACCCAAATTTTTGTCATTCAGTATCAAAACTGTGTCATCAGCAAACAGTCTTACACTAAACTTAGTAAATTTAGGGAGGTCATTAACGTACAAAGAAAATAAAGTAGGGCCTATAGGATTGAACCCTGAGGCACTCCACACATCACCCTTTGTTTGTTAGATGCAACTTTATTAACACATACAAATTGAAATCTTTCCGACAAATAACTTTGAAACAATTTGTTTATATTTCCTCTAATACCATATTTGTCTGGTTTTTATACCATATTTGTCTAGTTTTTTTATAACAATAATGTCGATCATTGTGACGTTTGACGCTGTTCAACTTGTATTCGATTAAATGAATTAATTATAGTGTTGGCGACAATATTGAGAAATTGCGGGGGCGAAAAATTAACCACTAAGAAAAAAATCTAAAAAGAATTAAAATAAAAAATATAAATTTAGAAATAGTTAAAGATTCTTTTTTGATTTAAAAAAAAGATCTCAAGAAACGTCTTATTTCTCGTGGGCCGAATTTTCCTTGGGCCGAAAGCTTCAGCTTTTTCAGCTTAATGGATAATCCGGCCCTGCACTCCCCGTTGTGCCCCCCCTTGCCAAGTCCCGGGTGCGCCACTGGTGAAGATCTTTTATTTTTGCTCTTTTTTTGATTTTAGCGGTAAAATAAAGTTCTGTGGACGTGAAGACCTTTTTTTGCTCTTCACCTGATTTTAATTGAAAAAATACTTCAATGCGCTCAGGGGGCGATTTCGTCCCACATTTTCCAGAAAGGGGCGATTGTGAAAAAAAGGTTGAAGACCCCTGGTCTACACAGCAATCTTAGATATTTTTTCTTGATATTGATTCTTTAATGCGAGGGGCGATAGAGAAAGAAATAAAGCCACGTTATCTTCAAATTGCTGAAACGATGCAACAACGAAGTAGTCATTGATGACTAACTAAATTGGGACTAAAACTAAAACAGCTGTGATTTACAGAGAAGGTAAAACAGCATTGATTTTACATTCTAACCTAATTTTGGTTGTGCCCTAGGCCTAGAAGACCGATTTTTTATCATACTCGACTAACCTTTAGGGTGGAGTGAAAAAAGCAATTTTTTTTTGTTTTCTCATTCAAATTCAATAGCCACAAAAAGTTGCTATGTTGCAATATTATAAACGTGGCAAAAAATAAACTAAATATTTTACAGTTTTCAGGTGCCCCCAGTCATGTAAAAAATTGATTTTTTTGACTTATTTTATTTTTTTCTATTTATTGCCAAAGCATTATGAATAAAAACACAATCTTCCCAAGCAGCATGTACAATCAACAGCGGTAAAAACTTCCCTAAAACATATTGTTTGCATAATGTACATTGTATAAATTTTGCGTGTTACCTCAAATCTTTCAGGTGCCTTTAAAAATCTCTAAAAAATGAGCATTTTAATAATTTTGGAGTAACTTGAAATTAATGATGCACAATTGTTTTGATCAATATTTACAATAAAACTGTTAAGAAGCTGCCACCACAAAACATAAATTTCAATACAAGGCCTCCACTAAACTCAACGCACGTCAGTTCTCTCAACGTAATTAGCGCATGAATTGATTAGTCTTTTGTTACAAAAATGTACATGCAAAATAACAAGCTAACTATCTTCTTTTCTAAACTTTCACGGTTGTTTTAGCGCCAGTATGTACAA
Source organism: Trididemnum miniatum (assembly GCA_964006365.1). NCBI lineage: Eukaryota > Metazoa > Chordata > Ascidiacea > Aplousobranchia > Didemnidae > Trididemnum > Trididemnum miniatum. The sequence goes on from OZ023239.1 coordinate 14,173,478, forward strand.
AGTTATTTTCGTTCAAAACGAGCGGTTACGACAGGCCCCACCCAGACTTACGATGCTTCAAAAAGCCCAGTCTGAATAGGGTTAAGATTATTCGGGGGGGGGGGGGTGCCCCCATTTTCCAACCGGCAACCTCCCAAATGTCAACGCCACTGATGGCGCAAGGGATGATTTATATATTTCGGTTAGGGTTAGAATCATTCGTGCAAAAGTGAGGATGGAAGGGACCTTCTTTGTGCGTAGCCTTCACACCGCTCGAGGTCCGCCCGTCGAAGTCGGTTCATAAAGCCCACGAAAAAGCATGGCGCAAGACTTCGAAAGTCAAAGCCGGCAAAAGCAGGAATTTACATGGGCGTTACCCTCGATCTGACCGGAGTCTCGCCTCAGACGGCTCAAGGTCAGTAAAAACAGGGACCAACTGTGCGTACGCGTAACACCCGTCTCTGTACACATCGGGGTCCGCCCACCGAAGTCGGTTCGAAGCTCGTAAAAAAAACACGGTGCTCAAGGTAAAAAAAACATGTGGATACCGGCAAAAGCAGAAATTCCCTTACGGTGTTACCCTCGATCTGACCCCGGGGTCTCGCAACATGAGTAGAATAAGTAGAATCCAAAAACAATTGAAACGTGTTCTTCTGTGATTATTTGTCGGTGGAACTTGCCATCAGTCATTTTCTCTTGCACCAAGGTTTGATCTTTTCTGCCGTCGAAGTATAATCCAGGAAGTGTAATGGTGGTATCATTTGTTAAATCTTCCCGCTGTTTGTGACGTTCTTTTCTTACTTTGCTCCGATCAATAACTTGGCTGGGATTGTTTTGACTGATAATTTGCATATCCCGCAACACAGCAGTTGCGAGGGAGGCTACAGCTCGGTCGGACACTCCATGCCGGTCACATGCTGCGGCTAATGCTGGTAATGCCATACGCATTGGCTTGTTTTGGTCCTTAATTCTTTGTCATTCATCACTGCCGGTACTTATATCCACGTCTGAATCTGAGCTGCTGCTGTTCGGCTCGAAGACCGCTGATCCCTTCACAGCTGCTTGTTGCTAATTTCACTCTTCTGCGATATATTATGCTTATTTTTTGTGTCGTTCGTAATGAGCAACGAAATAAACTCTCTCTTCCTGGCGAAGTCGGTGCTACTTCTGTTTGTTCCAGGAGATTTAAGAGAACTGGAAGGCAAAGTAAGCTGGCGTTTTAGAGACTCATTCCTCGTTAGTAGCTTTTGCAAAGCTACGGTTTTTGCTGGATCAATCTTTCCTATGATCGTTTTTCGGCTACTTCATTGATCATTTAAAAATATAATTTTTTTTGGTGGAACTTTTCTTGTTTTAGAACACTGGCAATTAAATCCTTTGCACTTGCAGATGCAAATATCGAACAATTAACATTAAGTGGCTTCTTGTTTAAAGAGAGCTAATTTGATTTGATACTTTTTTTATCTTTGTGCCTTTGATAAGATTTTAGAATATTTCTGTATCTTTGGTGATAAGTAGGGCGATTTTTTACTGGCCTAAAAATCTCAAAAAATTGACTTTATTTTATCAAAAAATTGACTTTATTGACCTAACGAAACAATGAATGAAAGAACCAGTCCATAAGAAAAAAACCACCAAAGTCACTTCAGTGAGTGCTTAGATTATAATGTACGCACATATAATGCCGCACGTTTTCTGGCAGAAAGTTTAAATGCTCTGCGCAATTGCGCAGAATCCAGAGTCGTGTTCAAGTGTTTTGCTATTCGCTGATTGCAATCTTTGTAACATCAAAGTATGTTCGAATAACTAATGCATTGTCTTTTCAATTCTAATGTTTTTGACTACCGATACGTAGCGACAAAAATATGCAACAAATGAAAACACGACGAAAAGCTTATTTTCTCATACACGAATTTTGCCAAAATTGCAATCTTGCAAAGCTGTCTGAACGAATCTTCACAATCAAATCAATGAAATTACATCAAACATTATATTAATAAATTAAGCATGTGTAAAACTGTAATACCGATAACAGTCTGGCGACAGCATACACCTCCCTGGTACCACCAACAGTTACAAACTTCCATCTCTCAATTATCTGAGTTATCTCTTTTTGAGTATAAAGTAGAATCGCGCAAAAAAAGCAAAAATTGACCTAATAATAAAAAATTGATCTAAAAAACAAAAAATTGACAGTTATTGACTTTAACTTCATCAATACTGATCCTACGACCGTGAAATTTTGTTTCCACATTGTTAGAGTTATTTTCTACTTCCAAAAAAAAATTGACTTCATTGACTGTGAATCGCCCTAGTGATAACTTTTAACATTGCTCGAACTCGATCATGAAACACAGTGAATAGAGATGCTTTTCGCCATAATAATTCAATTTCAGACGTAACTTTAGAAAAGATTTCGTAATGCCAAGGATCTTTACAATTAAGATCTTCTTTCATTTGTTGTTTAACTAAATTGTAAAATCTCGTAGTCGTTGCATTGGTGGTAAGCATATAACTCACGCGGAGAATCAAAAATGACACATGATACAGCACTTCTCGTGGCTGTCATAGTATTTCGGTATAGGTTACACTGTTGTTACAAAGCTCTGCTAAAAATATGATGAAAGATTAACGTACAAGTGATACTGTCAGTTCTTATGACTCAGGCATAACGTTCAGCTCTTAACTAAAGCTAAAATATTGTCGCTCTTTTTATTTAAAATCACGATACTTTCATCCTAAATCTATCAAATCTCGGCTGCTCTACTAAATGTTATAAAGCAATAAAAGCTATTACCTGTAGCATTTTATCGCAACATAGTAGATTCAATTACCTATTTCAGCAACTCCCACTGCGCTAACTACTATCTAAACGCCGTGAAATGTCAATTTATTCAGATAAAGCGCTCTAAAAAAAAACTGTTTATGAATTGTGCACAGTGCTGTATTTGCGCTTGATATGATCTACTTAATATGAAACTCTCCATCGAATTTTCAAAACAGTGGAGGCACCTTGAAACCATTCTCAAGCTGAACAAAATTTTGCATGTCAGCTATTCTAACCAAGCCAAAACTTTTTTCACTGTTAAGGGAAATTTTAACTCAAAAAGTTTTTTCGCTCCACCCTACTAACCGTCTACTGTAGTTTATAATTTGTTTTCTTTGATTTCTGTGCACAATACGTTGCCATCTGTAAGGAGTAGGCTACAAAGTTTTTAAAAAATTGTAAAAGGTGTACCACAGAAAAAAAGGTTGAAGAGCACTGGCCTTGAGGACTGCATTTTTATTGTTTTAACCTTCTTGTAACCGCAATTAACGATATTCTCGAACATAAAAATTCATTAACAAGAGGAAGTCGTCATGATTTCCCGTCCGGTAGGCCAGGAAGGACATTGCTTTTTAGTTGTTGCTCTTCACCCTGGCCACGTAAAGAGTTTGACTGGAATGATGACGTAGCCACACGAGTGGATTGCTTACCACAAAGGTTAAATTCTTTAAGAAATGTTTATCCGAATTAAGGGATGAGTGATCCTGGCAAGATCATTCGTCCTGGAAGATGAATGTTTCTTACCTGAGGGCGGCTGATGAAGGCTAATAGCCAGAAACAGCGCTGTCTCGCTCTACGGTAAAAATTCATTAGGCCTAATTGTTAAAAATTAGTTTCGGTTTTACTAAGACAAATGCCTCAATAAAACTCAAAATCATGTTGCCTGTCAGGACCGGATCGATAAAATTTTGGTGACGGGATGCAGTTTTACATTAGGTTGAATGTTTACTACATGCAAAGACGTTTGACGTTCCGACCCAGAATAGGGCGTAAATAAGCTCTGTGAACGTGTTTTATGTCAAAGGTGTATTCAGAATTTTTTCAGAGACAATAGGGCATTAAATTCCGACAAATTTTCAAGCGTATTTATTCCGTAAGAATTAATTTGAAGCAAATTGAGGAACAAAAACGGCTCTTATATGGGGGTTTTATACAGATATTTTACATACAGCAGTGGTCATTTTAGTGTTTTTTGAACAATTTTCAGGCAAATTTTGTTTGAACTTTTTGCCCCTGATTCTAAGTGCCTCACCAAAATATGATGCACTTGTTCGCACATTTCGATTATGCGTGCTTAAGGCGTAATAATTATTGTAATCGAATAGATCGAAATTATGAAAAAATTGTATTTACCTAGAACATTTTTGAAATTGGATGTTGGGGAGATATGCATCCCCCCTTGGATCCGCCCCTGTTGTCTAGGCCTACTGAATACCGGTATTGACAAATCACGATTACTGATACTTATGCGTTTTTTACAGCTGTTTTATCTACTGTCTTTCATACGGCCAAGGAAGGGGGGGCTTCAGCCCCCTTAGCCCCCCTGGTTGCGCCTACGTCTCTACATATGTCCCATGCATCATACATTTTAGACATGGCACAGATCACATTTTATGATTTTGCAATCCAGTCCACCCATTCCCCGGAACCTCTAGCTAAGTAATCGTACGTAACTGACTCTTTAACTTCCCCCTAAAATAAAGTCCGTCCCGACCGAAGCCCCTTTTTTTCTACGAACCTTTAACCAAATTCAACCTAAGTTTAAAATAAAACCATTTTATCACAAAAATTTGAAGGGATTTCAAAAATTGTTAGCAACCCAGGAAGAAGTGAACATAGAACTGGACCGTAGGCGGACCAGAGAAAAGATCGGTTTACTGCTCGTTAGCAGCCCATGCCATTTCTAGTACATGTCCATTTCAGTAGCGTATTTAGGGGGGAGTCATTAATTGTGCCACATTCTCCCCCCCACCATTATTCTTACTTTGCTTTTTAGTAAAAATGATGCAAAATAACTGAAATATGCCGTACGTTTTTGATGGCTTCTTTAGTTTAACCTCCCTACCCCCTTGAATTAAACCTACGCCACTGCCAATTTTAAAAGTGATTCCAAGTCAAATCTCTATGTTCTCCGCCATTAAAGTTGGAAACACGCAGTGACGTCATAACATTTTGCCGGGAAAGCGAATGCCAAAGGCCTGTACAACCAGAGGTGGGCATTTTTTAAAAATTGGTTGAAGCGCAGCGCAACAAAGCGCAAAAGTTCTGTTAGGTCATGAAACGCAACGCAACTAGCGCAACCTAATTTTTAAATTGACTGAAGCGCAACGCAACTTTCGCAATCAATTATTTTTTCGCATTAAAGCGCAACGCAACTTCCGCAATCAATAATTTTTTTGCATTAAAGCGCAACGCAACTTTCGCAATGAAAAATTTAATAAAGCGCAACGAGTAGATGTATAAGCAATGCAATTTTTTCTTGAGTTATTTTTATAGGTGCTTTTAACAGCACGCAGTTGTCTACAACGCGACAACGATTTTAATGCAAGTGACTGTAACAGGATTTTGCGTGGTCAATGAACAGGAAAATTAAATAAGAAGCGAAAAAAGACGCGTTGCTGATGATTGCTATCTTCATCCTCTTATCACGAGAAAGCGAAGGAGGCGCTGCTTAGGACGAATCCAGACTCGCTTAGGAGTTGCCTTTGTTTCCGAGTTTTTCGGTTGAATTTTGCTTCTGTTTTATTTAATTTGCCGCTTGCCAGATTTCTTATTTAAGCAGAGATAATCAACGTGAAGCATCTTATCCAAGGACCCAACAACGAGACTAGGTTGGGAGCTGAACCTTCAATCTTGCGATCATGGTCGTCGTAAAAAACGAGCTCCCAACCATTGCGCCACGTTGCATTGTCGCGTGCCGTTAAAAGCACCTCATCGCGGTAAATCATAATTTGCATATGCGGCGAAGTTCTCCACAACAACAAGTAAATACGATTTATTCAACACTCAATGATCTCTTTAAGCACTTGTAATTATTTTAAAAAGCAAAAGACTTTAGTGTGCCACATTTCTGATGAGCTGAAAATTTCTGCTACAATAAATTGACCTATAGGCCTGTTGCAACTCGTACACGTGCAGGTCTTGACAGACGGGGTGCCTGCTGAACCCCTTATGGCCCTGATGCGTGTTCTTACGGAAACAACAGTGTACAGATCGATGCTCAGCAAACTCTTTATTGAAATTAAACAGTTCCTTGGATTTTCAAACAGTTCTTTTTGATCTCGCTCAAATAGGATACGCGTCGCCAACAATCGCATAACAAGGAAGAAGGCGAAACAGAAAAGAAAAAGACTTAATTCTTACGTGCACGCCGTTTTATACTATTCGTCACGGTCGAGTGGTTAGCGTCGAGCGTCAGGTGGCGCTCGAACGCTATAGGCCTCCCCCCGCCCGAAGGAAAGCACGAATTCAACGGATCACAGGATACTACGCCACGACGCTCTTTCCCCCCCCCAGCTCCGGCCCAACACCAGTGCCCGCCCCCGAAACCACTTGAGGCTGATCAGACCCCTGTTCCTGCAGAGACGCTGCGCGGTCAGGAAGCTAAACCACCAGTGCACGACCAAAGCCGGAAAGTCAAGAGCCCCGGTAGTATGATTAAGGGCGTAGTAATCTGTGAAGAAAACCCTATTAAACAAAACACTACTAAAACATAAGGCTACAGACAGCTTACTCGTAAAGACGTTCTAAATCACGCCATTATAAACCCAGAATAATGTTGGCCGGGCAAGAAATAGGAAAAATGCAGCCAAACTCAGTAGGTCGAGCTTGTGTAACAATTGACAAAAAAAACAATATTCATCGAGGCATGTGTAGGCCTAAACGACAGGTTAAATGCGACAAAGCTTGGGAGGAGAGCTGAGCGATAATTGAAAAATGGCTAAATCAAAACCAGGATACTTACTGAACCGAACAAAGGGGTTACTCAACGTTCTTGTATCGTAAATACAATAAAACAGTACAAACATAACAAACTCATATTTACAAGGTTGGTTCTCAAAATGAGGAACGAAAACAACAAAAGCAAACATAACATAACTTGGACAAAATCTCGGTCGTTTGACTACGTCAACTCGTAATCCTTAAAGCGAGTGGGAGTGCGAACCGATCTGCCACGCAGTGTGCGTCGACCAGGACTGGAAGTTCTTATCTCGCTGGGTTCCAGCGCTTCCAGGGTATCAGCAACCGGGCCCCCCTGCGTGGACCTATTGTCCTCTTGCCGGGTCCCCATGGGGTTACCCTGAAACCAGCCTGATTCTATCCCATCCTGATCGGTCCCAGCTGGGCTCCCATTCAATGACTCTAGCCCCAGATAGGCAGCTTTCAGCCTATCTATACTAACTCGATCCGAATGAGTCACAAAATCTAGCACGAAATATTTCGGGTCGCGTTCCAAAATGCGTACAGGCCCAAAATAGGCAGGTCGTAAGGGTGGCCTATAAGCGTCCTGCCGAACATACACATGCGTAGTGTGGGAATCCAAAAGTTTAGGGTCTACATGTGATGGTTTAGTTGCGTGCCGAGGAGGGTAAAAATTGATAGCTGCTACACGTTCGCCCAACTCCGCGACATAGCGGTGCGATGGCGAAGGGCACCCCTCCCCTATGGGTTCAAAAAATTCAGAGGGTAGACGCAAAGGGCGTCCAAAGACTACCTCATTGGGAGAAAGCCAGTTCATATCCTGTTTCGGGGAGTTGCGAAGGGCCAGCAAAACCCACGGCAAATTATCAAACCACCCACTGGGGTCATCATAACATTTTAATGCAGTTTTTAATGTGCGGTTAACTCGCTCAACAGTGCCCTGTGCCTGGGGATGATAGGCAGTTGAATGGTGGAGTCGGCAACCCAAAAAATCACACAGTTGCTTCCACAGGGTGCTGGTGAACTGGGTCCCCCTGTCGCAAAAAATATCCGTAGGACAGCCAAAAAAACTAATCCAGTGATGTGTAAGTGCGGAAGCGCACTCTTCTGCTGTGATACCCTTTAGCGGAATTGCCTGAAAAAAACGTGAAAATCTATCTACCACAACCATTAAATATGCATATCCCCGACTGGGAGGTAAGGGTCCAGTCAAATCCACATACACAGAAGAGAAACTTTCCCTTGGGCTAGGTTCCACGGGCTGTAGCGGTGCTTTGTTGTGGCGATGAACTTTAGCCCTGGCACATTCTTGGCATTCGCGTGCCCAGCGTGCTATGTCTTTGCGCATGCCCTTCCAAACAACTATGCGGGAAATTATCTTAATGCTGCCCTGTTGTCCCGGGTGGGCAAGACCATGAAAGATTTTAAAAATGCGAAATCGCAAAGATTGAGGAATAACGGGACGTGGAGAACTCTGCGATACGTCACACAAAATGTGGATCCCATGATCAGCCAACGGAAGTTCTTCTAGGTCCAAAGATGTATCATTGTCTCGTCTAAGCAGTGAAATCTCTGCATCCCGACGCTGGGCTAGGGCAACATGGAGATAATCAATAGACGGCAATTCCGGTAGAATGGCATTGATCACAGGAGGTTCAACCGGACGTGAAAGCGCGTCTGCTACGTTATCCGGGCCAGCAACATGTCGCACGTCATTAGTGAATTGTGCTATAAAATCTAGATGACGACTCTGCCGAGGAGAAGCAGGAGATGTGCGCGAGTAAAACCGGTTAACCACAGGTCGATGATCCGTATACAGCGTGAAAAGTCGTGCATCCAACATATACTGAAAATGACGAATAGAGGCATAACAAGCATAAAGCTCGCGTTCATAACAAGACCACTTTTGTTGTGCGACATCTAATGACTTGGACCAAAATGCCAACGGTTGTCGTTCCCCCTCGACTGCTTGTTGCAGCACTGCGCCAATGGCTTTTTCACTTGCATCAACAAAAAGTTCGAGGTGACCTTGAGGGGATGGATAAGCCAGTGTGACTGACCTCACTAGTGCCGTTTTGGTTTCCTGAAAACACTTTTCCTCCTCTTGGGTCCAGTTCAACGGAGCGTGTGTGGGGCCCCTGGCAATGACATCATAAAGTGGCTGCAACAACTCAGCACATCGAGGTATAAACTTAGCATAAAATTGCACCATGCCCACGAAGCGTCGGAGTTGACGTTTGGTGCGAGGCTGAGCGTACTCCACGATTCCTTGAGCCTTGTCCTCCAGAGGAGACAGGCCCTCAACAGATACCCTGTGTCCCAAAAATTTCAAACTAGATACTGCAAAAACACACTTGTCTTGGTTGACCACTAGGCCATGCAGTCTCAATCTATCAAAAACCAGTTTCAAAAGCCGAATATGCTCTTCTAGGTTAGAAGACATCACAATAATATCGTCGAGATAAGCAAAAACTTGCGGAATTCCCGCGAGAACCTCGTTCATTAAACGTTGAAAGTATGTGCTGCTGGAAGACAAACCCATGGGCAGAAATCGATATCGATAATTACCAATAGGAGTAGTGATGGTGAGCTTGTCACTGTCAGAGCGGGAGACTGGGATCATATAATATGCATCCTTAATGTCTATGCTGCTAAAAACTTCACATCCAGATGCCATGGATGCAAAATCCAACACGTTTGGCAAGGCATACTTTTTAACCTTAAGCACCTTATTCAAAGCGACAAAATCTGCGCAAAGTCTGTATTTCCCCGGGTCGGTCTTAGGGACCATGACAATAGGAAAGGCCCACGGACTCTGACTCTCTTCGAGTATCCCTTGAGTAACAAGTCTGGATATCTCATGTTTCAAAGCTGAAAATTTATCGGGTGCTAACCTGCGAGCTCGAAATGCTATGGGCTCGTCCGTCTCCGTCTCCACGGTGGCAACTACTGAATGTTTAATGAGTCTGGATCGTTTAACAGCTTCAAAAACTTCCGGGTACTCCCGCTTCAAAAATTGTAAAATGTCGTCTTGGGAGTCACCAGATGAAACCTGAGGGGGCTGCTTTCCTACCACCTGTGGTTCGGGGTCGGGTGGAGGAGATTGCTCGACTTCGCTAGACAAAAAAAGTTGCCGCGAAGCCATGTCCACTCCCAAATGATGAGCAGTCAAAAAATCTGCTCCCAAAATGCCATACTTGAGCTCTGCAACAAAAAAATTAAAATGAAAGGTGCGTGCAAAGCCTAAATCTACCCGGGTTTCGTATTCCCCTTTTGTGTAGAGGACGCCACCCCCTACAGAAGGGAGCTTAGTTTGGCTTCCGGTGCTGGTAGCGTTCCCCGGTAGCAATGCCTCAGGAAAAATTGAACAAGCTGCACCCGTGTCAACCAAAAACTCAGTGCCGCTGCAGCGGTCGGTAACAAAAAATAGAGGACTTGTGTCACCCCTAATTGGTGTCCCCCGGGCCCCTAATTCATGGAGGACAGCCGATCGTTTTTTTGTCGTCGTACTGGAAGGTTAGGAGAAGCCAAAGGGCAAGGGCTCCCTTCACAAAATTTGGCTCGGGTTCCGAATTTCGCATGATACCAACAATTATGCTGCCGCTCTACGTCAGATTTCGCAGGGGTTTGCGGACTAAACGGTGTTTGTGAACTGCGCGAAGGCGAGGGCTCCCCCGAGGCTTTAAGAGAGGGCTCCAGTCGGTTGAGTGTGCGATCAAGGTGATTAAGGCGGGATTCCAGCATCTCGTTTATGGCTCTCTGGTTCAGAAAATGGTTAGGAGGAGGGGTGGAGAAATTGTTCCCGGGAGAAAAGGGAGCAGAATCACTCTTAGCCCGAGCTAGCAAACGGTCTGCATGGGCGGCGATGTCCTCTACCGAGCACTGCTCATAGTGATAAAGGGCCAATCTAGTGGCTGCGTCCACTGATTGCAAAATCCTAGATTTTAACAAGTCCTCCTGCAGTGCCGTGGTTTCACCATACCGAGAGGTAAAAATCCCCCTCAGTCGTACTAAATAATCTTTGACTGTGTCATTTCCCCGAATGCAACTCCCAAGTGATGTCTCTAATTCGTTGCTGTCGTCACTTGAAAAATGTGTGAGCAGCATTTGTTTAAGAGACGAATAAGGAGTTGTCAGGTCCGCCACGTGTAAAAAATGAGCTATTTTCTGGTTGATTTGTTCATCCTGCGCCAAAATCGACACCAGCGACAAGTACTTCGCTCGTTCTGATGCAATTTCGCTCTCTTCAAATAAGAGCTCAATCGTGGAAAAATACATGGTAGGGTTGCCTACCCAAAAACGGGGCAGGTCGATCTTTCTGCGTCTTTGAAAGGGGGTACCGGTACTAATCCTACCCACGTCTGGTGAACTATCAACGTTAAGGGGGCTACTATCAGGAGATGTAGTCATACTCGAGCTAGACTGTGGGCCTACCTGGCTTAAACAAATTGAACCAACGTGTGGAGGCGCCGACACTGGCGCAGAATCAGTTGACGCTTCTCTCCTCCCCTCTTCACGAGCTGACAAGACGGTCATGTCCTTACGCCAACAATATACGCCTGCACAAATTAAACCTACGATGCAAAGCAAAAGGAAAGCAACAAAAATATACCAATGCATGCCGGTAACAGATTTGGTGCTGAAGTTGAATAATAATTGTTTTTTTCACAAGTGTTCAGTCAGTCTTATGACGTCATAGACCAATTATCGGATGGCTGAAAATGATTGCTGCTGGTTCTGTGATGTCATAGACAAAATGTCTAGGGTTGAGATGTTAGTTTTTACTGCAGGTAGAAAATGTAGGCTGTAGAGTAGACAAAATGTCTAATAAATGTGGAGTTCTAGCGTCGACAAAATGTCCGATAAATGTAGAGTATGTTAGAAACTCACGTCAACAAGCTGTTGTTCCGCTATCTTCTTGGCAGTCACCATTAACTGTTGCAACTCGTACACGTGCAGGTCTTGACAGACGGGGTGCCTGCTGAACCCCTTATGGCCCTGATGCGTGTTCTTACGGAAACAACAGTGTACAGATCGATGCTCAGCAAACTCTTTATTGAAATTAAACAGTTCCTTGGATTTTCAAACAGTTCTTTTTGATCTCGCTCAAATAGGATACGCGTCGCCAACAATCGCATAACAAGGAAGAAGGCGAAACAGAAAAGAAAAAGACTTAATTCTTACGTGCACGCCGTTTTATACTATTCGTCACGGTCGAGTGGTTAGCGTCGAGCGTCAGGTGGCGCTCGAACGCTATAGGCCTATTGTACGCATCAAGAAACAAACTGCTATGGTATTAAAAACAGTTACAAAAAACTGCTTACTCCAGCACATTGCGCTTTAATTAATCCGACAAAGCGCAACGCAGTATTTCAACTTCCGACAGTGCGCAACGCAACAAAGCGCAAGCAACCAGATTCTTTTCAGTTCGCAGCGCAATAATGCGCACACTATTATATATTTTTTCAGTTCGCAACGCAAGAAAGCGCAAGAAGGATTTATTTTCCTTGAAGCGCAGCGCAACTTGCGCAATGGCTAAAAATAATTCGTTAAAGCGCTGCGCAACTTCCGCACGTGCGGAAGTTGCGCAACTAGCGCTTTGCGTTTCAAATTGCGGAATGCCCACCTCTGTGTACAACCTAGTAGTCTAGAGTGTCTCTATTTATAAAATAATTGTTATGGTATGATTCCAAGTCCTTTGTTGTTCTTTGCGGTGTTTAGTAGATCAATTTAAGGCTCTTCATCTCAGGGGCGTAGCCAACGGAATGTTTAGGATATTTTGGGGGGGGGACAAATTACAATAGGCCAAGAACTTCAAAAAAATTATCTGCTCAGGCCAAGGCGTTAGACTCAAGCTGCATTCCCGTCAGAGCCGGCGCCAAAGGGGGGGCAAGGGGGTCTTTCCCCTCCCCCAATTGACATGCTTGGCCCCCTGCCCCCCAAATCAACAAACTTACTCTTTTGAAGACAGCGGCTTTTGTGCTTAATTTTAAACTTTGACCCACCCCCTGACAAATGCTTGGCCTCCCTAAGTCAACTGCTCTGCCGCTGGCTCTGCTTCCTGTATTTCGATTTTTGCCTCAAGTTATTGGTATTTCTTTTGTTTACGGATGAATATGATAGAGTTAATTATTTACTGTGGACCTAGGCAGGCAATTCCTAAGTTTGCTAATCGCTACCCTATTACTAATCAAACTGCCTTCTGCTCGGCATTTATATAATTCAGAAAATCCAACGGTTTTGTCACCAAATGGTATGCTCAAACAAGAAACACATGGAACAACAAACACAACGAAAAAGTCACATTTTTCTTAAATTAATCTGTTAATTTTGAATTAAATGTTCTTTCCTTTTGCTCGCCATATTTGATTGCATTTTTGCGATACAAGCTTGCTTTTTCTCTATACTTACACTTACATATATTTAATCCCATTGCTTTGGTATGATGCAATAATGCTTAACAAACGCTTTTTGTGGAGAAGTTATGTCGAAATTCAAACCGCACAAAAATTAGTCGCAAATGAAAAAGTGGTAAAGATGAGGGAGCTTTTGAAACAAAGTATATGGTATTTTATAAGAATGTTTTAATTACACTTCAGATTAAACTTTGTCAAAAAGAAGGGGGGTTAGTGGCCCCCCTGGCTACGCCACTGCTTTGTCATACTTTGCGGTTTTGGTACATCAATTTGAGGTCCTTTGTCATCCTTTGCAGTGTTTAGTAGGACCGGTTCAGAGTTAGCGACTGGTGCACACTGGCAGAGTTTGAATTTTGTTGTATAATATAGTAATTTTGGTACAATCAGCCTGTAGATTAGAGTTATCAGTTATGCAGTGCAGTAATCAGGTAATCATCTTGTGAACTGGGGTTGTTTGTGTGCTGCTGTGGACTACGGTACTTAGTGTAGTGACCTAGGGTAGCCTAACTTTGGTAAGCATTGAAATATACCGGTAGTTGTCATGGCTTCAAACTATCAACATTTAGCTGTTAACATGTTGCAGGTTTTGTTGGTTTCTATCACATGATTTTTGGATACCTTAATGTTAATCTGTTGATGATTCTTCAATGCCTCAAAATACACTTTTTAGTTACTTTGGAAAATCTCCACTTCGTGTGTCTAATAAAAAAAATGAGTCAAAATATTCCAACGACACAAGATCTCCTGTATTCAGCAAGAAATCCAGCTCAAAAAGCGGCAGTGTGTAAGTGTGAAAGATTAAATATTTTTTCTATTGCCAGGTAAACTAAGGCTACGTTGCTCCTGGTGGGCCTATGCCTGTATATTACTGGTAAAAAACCATTTAAAATATTGCAATACAATTTTGATTGTGCAGTGGATGTACAACTGTACAATCTGTGACTAAGTGTATATAATTTACCAATGGACTATTTTTTTTTTGGAAGTGGCTAAAGTTACGTGACCGTAACATTTGCCTCTTTAGTTTATTTTATTACTTCGTCACGCTCTCGTACAATCAGGGAAGCGTGAAGGGATAATAAAATAAACCAAAGAGACAAATGTTACGGTCACGTAACCTTAGCCTCTGCCTTTTTTTTTTGCTCTTCTGTTGGGCTTACTTTTACAGAGTTACTGGTATTGCATGAGTTTGAATTGATGGCAAGTTAATGCAAAATATTATAGTCACTTGCCACAACATACTTTATTACCAAACTGTTGCGTAATGTTCCATAACCATTGTTAGCTGTTGACCTGTTATGCTACGATGCTGTAGTTGCAACTGTCCATTTTAATGGGTGATTTGGGTAACGCCTAGTATCAGCCCACAGGTTCAGTTATGGTTAGGTTTGATTAGGATTAGGTTCGGTTAGGGTTAAATTTAGTTAGAGTTTGGTTCAGTCACAACCCTAACCCCCTAACCGAACCTAATCCTAATCAAAACTAACCCTAACCAAACCTGGGGGCTTCTACAAGACGTTACCCGGCTGATTCTATGTGTTACTCCATTTTTAACCTGCCACCAAAGTAACTAGTTCTTTGATATTTATTTTTGCTTTGACAAGTTTAATAAATGGAAGTTAGTAAAAAATGCCAAATTCACTTGCATAACGAGACAAAAAGTGCTCAATATTCTTATCAACTAAGCAAAATGTAATTGAATTAATTTGGTAGCATTTATTTACAAACTCCAACAGCTCATTTCATGTTCACACAATCATCAGGGAGTCTTATTCAGACAGAAAACGAATTTCTATTTGTATCAAATTTTCATTATGCTCGCAGTACCGGTATTACGCCAAAGCGTGTAACGAGTGGCGGGGCCCATGTCTGTGGCTTAGCGCCTGGCCTACACAGCTCTGAAGAAACGTCGCAGCGGTGGCGAGCCGTTGGCGACACTTTGCTGATTTGACCGGTCCAGAAATCGAACCCCACACCTCCTTCACTGAGAGCGTGCGCTTAGCAACTGAGCTAACGACTGGGTCTATTTGTATAACTAGGGCAAATTGTCTGACAAATTTTCATTTGAATAAGACTCCCTGATGATCACGTTAGCGTGAAGGAGCTGTTGAAGTTCGTAAATAAATGCTACCAAATTAAATGAATTGTATTTGGAAGTTACAAATATTTTTTCTGTTATTAATCCTTGGTATGTGTCTGATGTTACTTGCTCTTCAGTTAAATAGTTCGGCAAAAAATTACAGAAAAGTATTAGCATTAGTTATTGCTTTAATTTTGCAATCTAATTTTTCTGTAATTACTGTGGTCAACTGATTGGTAGCGATTGCTGATCCTGAAACTCTGGACAAATCTCTTTCACTGTCATGAAACGGTTGTAGATGTAACGCGGTTAAAGTATATTCTAATAAAAAGGTGACAGCTGGAGTGATTTATAAGACTTGTGAGTAAATTTGTTGATTATATGATTTTTTAGGACTTCTGTTGAAAATGGTGATGTAGTGTGGGCAAAGGTGGAAGATCTTCCTTGGAAACCTGGCTTGGTGTGGAAAAGTTGCTCAAAACCTGAATACACATCAGAGAATTCTATCAACGTTGTGTATTTTTTTGCCAACATAAAGATTGAAAAGCTAGTTAACCAAAGCAATATTTGTATGTTTCAAGGTAATGACTTTTAATGTGATCTATGCATTCTGTCATTTACCTAATATAAATGGAGGTCACTTCTTTCACTTCTTTGAGGTGCAATTACTGAAGTTAGATGTAGCGATTTTTCATAACATGTATTCTTTCATAGACCTTCGATGTAAAAATACAGCTATCGTTCTTTATGTGGTTAATAATTGTGCATTAACCATGCTACAGTAGGATTTTTGTGAACAGCTGATGTTAAGAAAATGCCACCAGTTCCAGAATCAGTGATTGCAGAATCCAGCTCAAGCACGATAAACGATGCTTTTTTTTAATAAAAACTTCAAGCTGCTGCATGTATTCAACCAAAACATTGAAATTTATGAATTTCAGGTGAATTTGAAGCAGAAAAAGATGGCAAGTTTTACTCAAACGATCCAGATTTGATGAGAAACAGTAAGATTGCAACTGATTTATTAAAAGGTGAGATTATAATTTAAAATGTACTAGTGTTGAAACTAATTTAGAATCAGACCTTAAGTCTTAGGGAGATCTAAGTACATGCTTCTAATATAACTTCTCTTCAAAAACACAAAATGTCTGGGGTCAGCATTATTCACCGGTTTTTCTATCAGTTTAATAAGATGGTGATTACAGCAACTGGTTTTTGATATGCATCATTTGTGACCTCAAGTTGTTGTTGATGATAGAGCGTCATTCGAGTTCAGCACTTCGAACGTGGCGTCAGATAGTCCCGGTGTATGGTAATTGCGTAGTTAGTTAGGCGGCGGCAAATTGTTCAACAATTCCTAATTTTTTTTGTAGTGCCTGTTGAAGAAAGAATGTCAAATCTGGAGAAAATGATGAACTGGAGTAACAACAATAACGAGAAAAACATGAATTGTCAAGTATCAAATGTTAATGTAAGATTTGTTTGGTTTTTACTGTGCCTAGTGCTATATTTCCCTGATGTTGTGCTTTGAACAAGGTTTTTAAGACGCAGCATTGTTTTGATAAAGCAGCTCCGTAACTCTGGATGCTGCCGAACCTCGCAATCTTTGGTCCGTTGTGAGCGATGATTGATTTACATTTGCCTTCAGCAGTTTCACGCTTTTATTTTTGCTGGAGTTTATTCATGCTCTACATGTGTAAATTTTGAAATTTAGGATAAATGCTGCAAAGATCGTTGCATTAATTAAAAAAAAAGTCAAATCTTCATTATACTCGCATTATTACGCCGAAGGGCGTGTAACAAGTGGCGGGTCCATTGTCCGATTTGGCCGACCCGGGTTTTGAACCGCAGACCCCCTACACCCATAGCAATGTCATAACAGCTGAGCTATCCAGCCAGTCCTTTGTATTAATTGCAATTTTAAATTTAGAATTTAATTCCTCAGTGGAAAGAAGGTTAAAATTATGTCCAACTTTGCGATTTAAACTCATCAATTTTGCTGTGCTTTGCTTTCTTAAACCGTTATACTGCTTCAGGAAGAATCGATCCCAGCAAAGCGGCAAGTTGGTAGTAGGGCGAAAAAATACCGTAAGGTAATCTACTCGGATGATGGTGGATCAGATGATGATGATAATGAAGAAGATGAGGAGTATCAACCGGAAGTCAAGAAATCAAATGGCAGGATTGCTAGGTTTCCTAGCTCGGACGAGGTACGGTAAAAAAACTCATCACTTAATTTAAATGTTGTTAAGCGTTCTTATCGTCGGAACAGTAGTTTGAAGTATTACAATCCGGTTGTAATCCAAAAGAGTCCTGTTTTGTAGTTCGTGGATTCCAGCTGGTTGCTTTGAAATTGAAGGATTACTGTATAGTTTTGTTACCAGACCTGGCAAATGACAAATGACGTCTTTCGTGAGCCAAAAGGCCCTCTGACTTTCTGCGTTATAATTTTTGTTCTACAGTAATCGCTTTCTCCGATTAAAAGTTTAATTATTATGCAGTAAATGAACATGTGGACTCAGTAATGGGTGAAATTCTCTTGGTATCGAACTTGCCTGCTTAGCGGGCGAAATCCATGTAACGCTGAGAAATGGCTTGTTTTACTCGGCATTTTTTTTTGTGTGTTGGGTACCAGCTGCAGTCTGTCGAAAAGTACCAAATTACCAAATAACGAAAAAGAATAATTGTTAGTGCAAATCATGATGGTTTCCTGCAATGCTAGATCGATAGAAATGCATCCCATTTTTGCAAGTTTATCTGACGAACTTGTACTGTATTTGAGTCGAAGATGCTTATTTTATTTGACATTTTCTTTTAAGTACCGGTGTGAAATATTCACTGTGTTTATGCATTTTCTTGCCAATATGAAATTGTTGAGAAGTTGGAACAACAACATCAGTTAACCTCCCATGTTTTAGGATGATGATGATAAATCATCTGAAGAGGATGAAAGTCCAGCTCCCGTAGGAATGAAAAGAAAGCGAAGTAGTGGTGATGCAAAGTCGTTAAAGCCAGTAGCGCCTCATAAGCCTTTCGTATCACAAGTAAAAACAAAATTGCTTTCCTTCCAAGCAACGCCTACGTCCACACCTGAAACTCAATCATCGTATCTTCATGAAACTTTGGAATTTTTAGCACCAGATAAATTACGAGATGCAAATGGAAACCGGCCTGATAGTCCGGAATACGACCACACAACGCTAAAAGTCCCATCAGATTTTATGAAGAAACTCACCCCAGCCATGTATCAGTGGTGGGCAATCAAATCGAAACATTTTGACGTAATTTTGTTTTTTAAGGTAAGTTGAGATGAAATATGGTTTTGTATTTTAGTGAAAATTGGAATTAATGGGACAGATAGGCGTGTCTAGTGCGTGTCGTATCAGTAATAAATATTAGTCCCCGCTTGTCGATAAAACACGAAGTAACTGAAAATATTTTCCTAGCTCTGAATTACAAATTTCTAATCATTGCAATGAAGGAGACTGCGAAGTGAGCTTGCGCTACTCCAGTCAGCAGCTAGGCGAAATACGTTTCAAGTGCGATGGCTATCGCCGTGCGACGCCGATCGAACCCCCCAACTGAGGATTTGTCAGTGGGAACGGGTCATGAGGTCACCCATCTGCGTTAGCCTACTGCTTGGTCATGTTGTTGACCAACCAAGAAATACGAAACTTTTTTTTTGAATTGCGAATTTCCATAGGAAAAGGTCTGCACACCTGCAATAGTTTTCATCAAATTGTTTTGCTGTGTTCTTTGATCCTTACCAACTGTGAAGCTGCAAAAATAATATATTGCTTGATGTTCTGAACTGTCCTAAAGCATTGAAAGCTCGGACGCTTCGTCTTTGTTTTGAATCGGTTAGGTCCTTCTCATACAACCAGTAAAATGTTTTTTATATTTGGGTTCGATTCCCGGTTCGATCAAATCGGACACTGTCGCCGACGGCTCGCCACCGGTGCGACGTTTCTGTGTTGCCCAGATGCAAAGCCGCGGAGATGGGCCCCGTCACTCGTTGCACGCTTCGGCGTATTACTGCTGCGAGTAGAATAAAGATTTTTTGATGTAATTATTTGTCTACAAAAATTTTGTTTTTTAGTTTAAAAAAGTTCAGCCGTTGCTACTTCTATTGTACGTTTTAGGTATAAACTCTAGACATCTCTTGTAACTTTTTAGGTTGGAAAATTCTACGAGCTTTACCATATGGATGCTGTTGTTGGGGTGAAAGAGTTGGGTCTAATTTACATGAAAGGAAATTTTGCTCATTCTGGTTTTCCGGAAGTGGCGTTTGGTCGGTATTCGTCCGCTCTTGTGCAAAAAGGCTACTCAGTAGCACGTGTTGAGCAAACCGAGACCCCGGAGCAAAACTCGCTACGAATAAAACATAAATCCCTTCCAAAACATGAAAAAACTCTGCGAAGAGAAGTGTGTAGAATCACTACAAAAGGTAAATGTGATAAAGAAAATCACAGCAAATCAATTAAATATAAATTAAATCTTTATTATACTCGTCGTATTACGCCGAAGCGTGTAACGAGTTGCGGGGCCCATCTCCGCGGCTCAGCGCCTGGGCAATACAGTTCCGAAGAAACATCGCAACGGTGGCGAGCCGTTGGCGACACTGTGCCGATTTGACCGTCCCGGCAATCGAACCCCAGACCTCCCACACCGATAGCGTGCGTTTAGCAACTGAGCTAACGGCCGGTTAGCAAATCAATTAGACAATGTAAATTCAGCTGTCGTCGTCAGCAGTGCCGGTAATGCAAATTTACGATGTGGAAACGTCCACTTACAAAAAAAGCTTGATGCAGGCTAACTTTTTTTACTTGTTATATCATTCTGTAATAATGTTCGAATTTTGTCTGGAGTTTTCACTCGTTAGATTTAAGTGGAAAACTTGCAAAGAGTTAAACTGCATCAAGGGCAGCGCTAGCAGCATACGGTCAAGAACAAGGAATGCAACAATTAATGTAATCTAATTATCTGCAATATACATTTTCTTTCAGGAACTCAAACGTATAATGCATGGGAAGACAGCAGTGTTCGAAATCATGAAAACAACTATTTACTGGCTGTTTGTGAACGACAGTTATTCGGAGACTCCGAGCAGCAGGGTACATGTCGAGAAATAGGGATCTGTTTCGTTGACACCAGTGTTGGAGTATTTCATATCAACCAGTTTCAAGATGATCGTTATTGCTCAAGATTTCGGACCATGATATCTCATTACTTTCCTTGTCAGGTATGCAAGTTAAGTTTGTTTACCAATTTATTAAAGGCAAGTGAAAAACTGAATTAGAGTTATCAATTACTATGTAAAAGTACGGTAAGTGTTGATGTGTTAAGAATTGGGCGTTTGTAAGATTGCCGTGCGACCTTATGGCTTCATCGATGCATTAAAGATTGTGAAATATCGTTTGTTCCAGGGCAGGACTTTTCGGCGTGACCGATTCGACGTGAGACGTCTCGGCATGACCGACTCATCGTTGAGACGACTCGACGTTGGGACGACTCGCCGTTGGGACGTCTCGACGTCAAGACGATTCGGCGTGGAAAGGTGTGATTTGTGAGCGGATTTAATTATCGCGTTTCGCGTTAGAACGTGCGGAAAGACGTAATCACCACGTTTTAGAAGTGCTAAAAGCAAACTATAAACGACTTCATATTTACGGCTGCATAAAAGTTTCGCGAGATATTATTTTAAAGAAGTTCAAAATTGTTTGACGTAAGTTTAACCAAAAACTGGTGATTTCACTGTTTGGTTTCGTTTTTTAACTTGAAATGCAATTGCGCGTTTAACAAGCAATTAAAAGGCGTTGCGACTGCACTTCGATTTTTATTTTTTGATCAATATGCAGTAAAAAATGCGTATTAACTGAATGTAAAAAAGATTAAATAAACACAAGAAATTTTTATTGACGAACAATATACCTGCGTAAAGGTCAAGGCCTCGGCTTGGTCGGCTGTAGCTTTCTGAAGTAAACTAAATCGAAAGCAAAATGCTTGATCATTATGCGAGCAGCCCTACACGGCATTTAATTTTAGTTGCCATCACATGGTTTCTCACCTACCAAGCATCAGAGTGATAGAGCTGCACCCATGATCCACTGATGTTCAAGTTTTCTTTTACCACGTTTCATAAAAAATTCAAAAATTGACATTTTATGATTGCAAACAGTGCTTCAATCCAAACCAGAGAGTGTTTTTTTTTTCGACTTCATCTTCAAGAGCTTTTCAACCTTAAAGGAGTTGTACCGTTTTCATTTCAGCAGTAACTTTTTTGATAGTTGCTGTGGTAAACACGACAAAAAAGGATGGTACATTTTTTTTCACAAGGAGGTTGGGGTGAAATTCACTCTTTTTATTTAAAAGGGGGAGAAAGAGACAAAAAAGGTTAACAGCCCCAGCCTTAAAGGCAAGTGGAGTGAAAAAATATTTTTACGTAAAATTGCATAATAAGGATATAACTTACTGCGTTTCTTGCTTAAAGTTTTTGAAATCAACTTAGCTGAGGAGAAAACTGATTAAAGTTTGACTACAATGACGTCATTGTGGTGTTATTTCATATCTTTTTGCGACTAAAAATGGCTTTTTAAATATTTTATTGCTATTTTAAAACAAATCAGCAACTACTAAAATTAGGCATTAAACTTACGTCTGACGTAGCCATCAATCCAAATCAAACTGAGCTATGCACTGATTGTTTAAAAATATTTGAACCAATTATTTATAAATATCGAGCGTGCTTCATTTTTTTGGAATTTTTACTAATTTTTTATTTTTCCCATCTTCGATAAAAATTGTGGTTATAGCTAAAACAGAAAACACATTTTCATCATTTGTTAAATCGTTTGCGCATTGTATTTTTCACGAAAAGTCACAGCAGGAGGCGTATTTAAGAGAAGTGTGGGAAAGTTACTTCACTTGCATCTAAATAACATATCTCAGCGGGAGTCTGTTACTGCGAGGTAAGTTGATTGCAAGTTTTTATCTCATTCAATTATCCCTGAAAAAAAATTTTAGAGCCTCGTTTTGGCGAAATAGGCCTAGTAAAATAGTATCTAATAGTTTAATTAGTTCAAGAAAACTTGATCTAGCGATTACTGAGCCAGAATTTAGTATTTTATATAATCGGCATTGCAGCTGCTCACTTTTTTGCGTTAAAAAGCTCTTGAAGATGAAGTCGAAAAACACTTTCTGGTTTGGATTGAAGCATGGTTTGCAATCATAAAATGTCAATTTTTGAATTTTTTATGAAACGTGGTAAAAGAAAACTTGAACATCAGTGGATCATGGGTGCAGCTCTATCACTCTGATACTTGGTAGGTGAGAAACCATGTGTTGGCAACTAAAATTAAATGCCGTGTAGGGCTGCTCGCATAATGATCAAGCATTTTGCTTTCGATTTAGTTTACTTCAGAAAGCTACAGCCGACCAAGCCGAGGCCTTGACCTTTACGCGGGTATATTGTTCGTCAATAAAAATTTCTTGTGTTTATTTAATCTTTTTTACATTCAGTTAATACACATTTTTTGCTGCATATTGATCAAAAAATAAAAATCGAAGTGCAGTCGCAACGCCTTTTAATTGCTTGTTAAACTCGCAATTGCATTTCAAGTTAAAAAACGAAACCAAACAGTGAAAGTTGTAAAACAACTAAGTTGTAAAACAACTTTCTCACCAGTTTTTGGTTAAACTTACGTCAAACAATTTTGAACTTCTTTAAAATAATATCTCGCAAAACTTTTACACAGCCGTAAATATAAGGTCGTTTATAGTTTGCTTTTAGCACTTCTAAAACGTGGTGATTACGTCTTTCCGCACGTTCTAGCTAAGGCATTACTCGGCCGAGTCCGAGTATTGAACCGTTATCATATTGACCTTTCTTTTGCTTTTTATCCAAATTTGAGTCGAAATTAGGACTTCTACGGACGTGATGACCTTTTTTTTTGCTCTTCACCTAATTTAGAGTTCATATTTTGACGTCGTAGATGCTCGGACTCGGCCGAGTAATGATGTAAATACTCGTTACTCGGCGAGTCCAAGTAATTTTCCTTGAGGCACATCCCTAGTCGAGACGTCCCTGCGGCGAGTCGTCCCAACGTCGAGTCGTCTCAACGACGAGTCGGTCACGCCGAGACGTCTCACGTCGATTTGGTCACGCCGATAAGTCGCGCACTGCGTTTGGTCTATGGTTGAATTTTCCTGGGATAGCAGCTTTACTGGGATCATGCTTTTGATGTTTTTGTCATGAGTGCTTAGCTCGTTTTTTTATTTTTATTTTTTTGTGCTGATCGTAGACCTTCGAAGCGGTTTTAAGTATACTGAATAGTCTTCACGACCATGAGGGTAGATTTGATAGGATGGGTGTGACACTAAATCGTGTCATAATTCGCGTAGTTCTGAATTACTGCAGTAGCCGACTAGTCACATCTTCTAGCACTCAGTCAGCATCGTCATGAAATGTAAAGAATGAAATTGAGATGAAAATAACTTCGAACTTGCAATGCATTTACTGCTGAAAACGGGAACTTACATTAATCGCACGAGTGGCTCTCATCGACTTCAAAAGACATAATATGTATGTGATATTGAAATGAAATACATTAATCCAGCTTAATATAGGTTTTGTACGAGCGTGGAAAGCTCTCTTCAGAACTCAGTAAAATCCTTCACACTGGTCTTGCCTCTGTTATGCAAACTGGTCTGGCCAGCAGCACTCAATTTTGGGATGCTCACAAATGCTTGAAGACTCTCGTGAAAGAAAAGTAAGTGTGTAAAGATGCAAGTGTGGTGCCTCCTTTGCACCAGTGATGTGTCAAGCATTAACTATTCGTAATTATTGTTTTAATCTGTCTTTTACTTTTAGCTTGGTATATCGGTTACGAGCATTCGTTTTGTAGTTAAGACACTTGGTTTTTATCCCCGTCGGTTACACTGAATATTTTGAACATGATGATGATAAGCCCCCTTACCTACTGGCACTCAGCTCCAACGGAAAGTGTGATAGTTTGACGGCGTATGTGTAATTAAGCACATCGCTATGGGTGCGGAAGGTCTTAAGCTTTGATTCTCAGGTCGGTCAAATCAGGCATAGCGTCGCCAACGGCTGACCACCGCTGCGACGTTCCTTCGCAGCTGTGTTGCTCAGGCTCTAAGCCGCGGAGATGGTCCCTGCCACTCGTTACAGGCTTCGACGTATGTGCCACGAGTATAATAAAGATTTGATGTGTTTTGTCCGCTTAGCAACATTATCATATGGTTATTGATATTGTTATGGAGGTGAGCTGAGTACAAAAATGGCTTTTACACTGCGCAATGCGCATTGAGAGCTGCCAAGCATCTGCTCTAAGCCATTCTTTCATTTTAACGGTGTAGGTTGGTGAATGGTGGTACTTCATTTATTTTCCAGGGAGGATGCACATTGATTAAGCATCTAACGTTATTTTTTTCCCGACAATTGAATACAGACCTCAGACAAAAGATATTTTGGTGGCGATACTGATCAAATCTTCATTGTACTCACGGTATTACGCCGAAGCGTGCAACGAGTGACGCAGCCCATCTCCGCAATCGAGCGCCTGGGCAGCTCCAAAGAAACGTCGCAACGGTTGCGAGCCGTTGACGACACTGAGCCGATTTGACCGTCCCGGGAATTGAACCCCAGACGTCCCGCACCGATAGCGTGCGCTTAACAACTGAGCTAATCGGCCGGAGCAACGTTGATTCTTTTTGTCGAAATACTGTCGGTATTCCTGCATTCTGCATTTCAATGAGCAATCGGGTTTATTTTCTATTTTAGATATGCTTGGAAAAACTCGCATTTTAGCTTTTGTTGACAATTTTTCTTGGTTGGCATAATGGTTAAAGACATCGCTTTCGGAGATGTAGGTCTAAGGTTTGATTCTCGGCCCTTTTAAAGAGGACACAGTGTTATGAACGGCTTATCATCGCTCCGATGTTTGTGCCGAACTTTTTTGACCGGGCGTTAAGCCGTGGGAACGAGCCCGCCGCCTTTTTTGACCGGGCGTTAAGCCGTGGGAACGAGCCCGCCTCTCGGAACGAGCCCGCCTCTCGGAACGAGCCCGCCTTTCGTTACACGCTTCCCGTAATGCAGCAAGTGTAATGAAAATTTGATTTTTTCATTACTGTATTTCTTCTTGCTCTCAGGTACTTCGTAAAAGACGATCAAGAACATTGGCCTGAGATTTTGAATGAAATGAGGTCGGAAACTGATTCACTTGGTTTGTCGGCTAAACCTGAATATGAACTGGCCATTAGCTCCCTTGGTGCTTGCGTATTTTATCTGAAAAAATGTTTGGTTGATTTTGAGGTGAGTATATTTTTAGTGTGCTATGGTTGAAGGTAGTGCATGGAAACACTGAGACTATATATACGATGTGCTTTCGATGCGCATGTAGTTCTCATTCTTACGTCGCTATGAATTTTTAATCTTGGACACTGTATGAATCGACTGTGAGTATTTGGATTACCGACTACCAATGAACGATCTCATTGCTTCGATATTCGTTTTCTCCCAAACCACATTGGAATGGATGATGCCATTCTTGCACTTTTGCATCTCAGATGTATTCTCGCACTCCTAGCAACAGGTACTCACATTCCCTGGGGGGTTCGGACACTTACAATTGGAAAGCTATGCTTTATTATTTGAAAATAATCTGTTTCGGTTGCGTTAATTCTGTTCGCAAATTCACATATACCTAAACGTTTAGGTTTTATCGATGGGCCAGTTTCAGCTGTATCAGTGTCAGGATAAAGTTTCGGAGTGGAACACAAATGACCAGAAGCCCACGTTCCCAAGTATCAATCAACACATGGTACTGGACAGTGCAACGCTCGCGAATTTAGAAATTACTCAAAACAGTAAAGGTTCCAAGTAAGTGTATTCGATACCAATACATTGTACAACATGTCTGTGTAGCAAAGTGTCACAAGCCACGGGATAAACCATTGCATCAACTCTACGTCAGTGCAATGGTGTTTCTGGCAAGTATCTCGTTCGTTGTGACGCGGTACTAAGCACCACGAAGTCGTGACACGCGAAAACATGGAGGAATAACTGAGGTTACTTTCAAATTCAACAGATTGAGGGAGATTACGAAGCGAGCTTGCGCTCTTCGAGTTAGCATCCACCCGGTATATATGTCAAAGATTGGGTTTTGCCATGAACCAAACCCGTCAAGTAGGATCTGTATTCTGTATCCTGTGCCGGCACCGCTAATGGAAAGATTAGTGTAAAGCTATTGCTTTGGAAGACTGTGTAGAATGCCTTTAAAAGTTGGACAGGATAAAGTCTTTTTACGTTAAACACTGATTTTCTATAAGTGCATCGGCTTATTTCTGATGTATCATTTTATACATTCATTGTTAACCGATTTTCATGCCCGATTACTGATCAAACCAGCAAAAAAGGCATCTCGTGTAGCGGTAGGCTTATTTGCACCACTGGTTCTTACACTGGATTCGACCGATCCCAGAGGTTCGGTGAGGCTGCAGTGGAGTTCGGCCTAAATCAGAATGAGTTTAGCAAATACACAGTTTACACAAAAAGGCATGAAGTTGTAGTAGACTAGTATTTCTGTATGGAATTCGTGTTTCGTTAGTTTTGTTTCATTAAATAAAAAGATTTCATGTGCCGTAAATCATAAATTACTGTTGGCTAAAGTTTACACTGAGTTTTTGAATTACAAGTTATAACCAGGAACGAATCCGAGGGGGGATGTGGAAGGTGCATCCCTTCCCCCCACCAGTCTTTTTCCACGTTATTTTTGATGTAAAAAATTTTTTCATAATTTCAAACTTCGTTGATAACAATGATCCTTACGCCTTAAGCACGCATAAATCGAAAAAATGTGCAAACAACATGCGTCATGTTTAGTGAAGGACTCAGAGCTAGAGGTAAAAAAATTTAACAAAATCTGCCTTAAAAATTGTCCAAAAAGCACTAAAATAGCCATTGCAGTATCAAAGTTTTCAAAAATTTCCCGGGTTAGCATGCCCCGGACGCATTTTTATGTAATGTACCCAACACCAACAGAACCTTGCTTTTTTCTGACAAAGGGTGGGTTTATATTGGCCATTATTTGCGGGATTGCTGCGACTTTTCTATACCTCGGTGACTTATAGCGCAGCGTACGTACATAGGGAAGCGCTGCACTAGTTTTAAGTTCGATTCTCGTCGCGGCTTCGCTTGTGCCATTCGGTTAACAATTGGGCTCGTGAAGATAGGCAAATATAATAGGAATGTAAGGTTCTGCTGGTGTTGGGTACATTACGTATATATGTCCCCCGGACCCCCTAGAACCATATTGTTCTTCAATTTGCTTCAAATTAACTCCGCCGGAAAAAAACTTCGCTAAAGAGATGAAAAAACTTGGTGCCACTCCGTAAAAAACTTCTCAGTACGCCTCTGACATGAAACATTTTCAAAGGGCTTGTTTAAGCCCTTTCCGGGTCTAACGTCTTTGTAGTTATTTAACATTCAACCTGATTAAAAACTGCATCCCTCGCACCAAAATTTTCCGAATCTGCTCCTGGTTATAACTAAGGCTTCAGTGCATGCATGCATGACACTTGTTGGGTTCGATGCCTCCGACAAGTTGAAGAGCCGCTGGCTTAAACGCAGGATGCGTCGTGCTATGAATCTCGTAAGTGCAAAGCACATCAGCAACAAGATAAGGAGTTCTAATTTTGTTTTTATTGATGCAGAGAAGGTAGCTTGTTGGAGAAGTTGGATTCATGCAAGACTCCTTTTGGACGAAGATTATTACGTCAGTGGGTGTGTTCTCCCCCATGTCATCCTGACGTCATCAATGGAAGATTGGATGCTATTGGTAAGAGGTGCATTATAGTTTGCGGTGAAAATTTTGTTTACAAATGTTTACAACGTTGTGTACAATACCAATGCTACGTGTTTGCAACCGATCATATGGCCGAGTGGATGGATCGTCTGTCTTTGGAACTGTTGACTGGGGTTTGATTCCGACTCTGGTCAAACCAGTGGCTATAAAGTTGGTATTCACAGCTTCCCTGCTTGACGTTCGGCATTAAAGGGTCTGTGTGGAGAAAAAGGCGGCAAGTTTACTGTTGTCCTTTTGGGAAAGGCACTTAAAGAGAGTTCCATCTTACGGTGGTAGACAGATGACTGGCAACTCCTGGGTGAGCTTGTTACGCAATATCGTTGCATCCTCGCAAAAACGGGGGATGAATTTCTAGTGGAGTGATGTTGTATGTCCGCAGTGGTGTCTCATCTAACGAAAAACTTTCAAATAGAGCGTGTAATAGCTCTTACGAAAGGCAGACGTGTTTGCGATATTATTTACTATAAATCTTCATTTCTTTTGCAGACGATCTTAGATCTAACTCGGACATCATGGATGTCCTCAGCTTGACTTTGTCAAAAATGCCAGACTTGGAAAGGATGCTCGCTCAAATTCACAGTTTGTCGAAAGGTTCAAAGAGCCCAGACCATCCAGATACCAGGTGATGATTCTTACATACAATCTACAAGTTGCGCTTTTGAATGGTAATCGGGGCCGCTTTAAGATTTCGGGAGGGTCGGACCAATTTTCCGAGGGGCCCCCATACTGAGGCAGCAGACTTTTTGTCGAGGACTTGATTTGTGTGTGGGGGGGGCGGGATTATAGCTCGACCATAATCTGGTCCTGTCTATATAAATGGATGTCACTGTTTCGCGTATTTTTTTTTGTTTCGCGTATGGATGAGCTTTTTGACCTAAATAATGAAATGACTTGCTTTTAATGTATAAACAGTACTAACTGATAGTTGAACCAATGCTATAGCTGTATGTTTTTCGCTAACTTTTGATATGGTCTTCACTTTTTTTCTGAAAATTCTCTTCATGTTTCAGAGCGATTTTGTACGAAGAGAAAGTTTACAGCAAAAGGAAGATTAACGATTTCATGAGCGTTCTTGCACATTACGAGTCCGTGCATAAATGTTTGAAAGAGCTACAGGTGAAAATAGGACCTCTGTGATGTTGAGCCTCCAGCGAAATGGCTAGAAATTGAGTTTTAGAAGTCTTTAATCGACCCGACGGGTGATGGAACCCCGGAATGTTGATAACAAAGCGCCTAATTCAATAAAGGCAACACATAATGAGACAGATGTCTTGAGTATGTCTCTACACCTGGTTTGCTCGGTTTGATTCTTAGCTTCGCAGATCATAGTATGAAGCTAGTTATTTAACCTTCAATTTATATTTTTCAGAATCGTGTTTGTGATTTGAATTCATCATTACTTAGAAGAATGTTGTGTTTGAAGACCAATCCTGACTTTCGGGAAGGGGTATTTCCCGACATGCATGCTGTATTGGTGCAGTGGAAAAAAGCATTTGATCACAAAAAAGCTCGAGAAACTGGTAATTAAACCTTTTTCGTAAGCATTTTAATCTATCTGCAATTACGATTTTATTGCTTTTAAATTAAAGCCGTGATGCTGGTGTAGCTTAGTTACTGAAAAGTTGGGCTTGGTGATCGCTGATTCAAGTTTTCTGACTCTCGGTTCGATTCTTCATCTGGTCATCACTTGAGGATGATTTGCATTCAAAAGTGATAACCCTAGCGACTCACTAAAACTAATAACTCAATAACATGTGCTCTGTAGTCAAACTATAGAACACGCAGTTAGGTATTTTGCACGGCTTACCGGTAAAAATAAAACTGGATCAAACTTTGTTTTCTTACTGGGCGTTTCAGCAACAACAACAATGCAGTTGTTAATGTCAGCTCAGCAGCCAGTCAGCTGCTACATAGCAAAAATAAACAGAAATCGCTCAAATTTTTTTTTGTCTTAAGCATGCGTTTTTGTTTCTTCTCAAAATTGTAAAATGTTGCGAATATCCAAGTATCATTTAGTACTTAGACCGCTTGATGATTGTCATTAGAACGTAGTAGACACGTGGCCCGAGAAGCCTGAGCTACTTCACTGCTGCGTCTCAGTCGCTTTCTTGAGATGAAAGGACAAAAAACTGACGAAATAATACTACCTCATTTATGGACTTGCAGGAAAAATCATTCCTAATCCCGGCACAAATCCTGAATATGATGAGGCAATTCACGATATTGATTCCGTAAAAGAACGCTCAGAATCGTATTTAAAAGAACAGAAGAAGCTGTTCAGTTGCTCCCAAATTGCGTACAAGGGCTCAGGCAACAAACGATTTCAAATCGAGATTCCTAACGATAGGGTATCGAAGTAAGTCTGAAAGGTTGGCGAGTGCAATGTTTCTCGATTTATTTGTGTGTTTTTTGTTGTGGTTAATTTTAAGTATTTTTGTGCAACCTATAATAGCAGCTACTGAAAAGCATGGTGCCACAGAGCGGAACAGCGCTGTTTCGAGCTAGTTCTCATCAGCCGCAGGTGCACTCTTCCTTCAGAATGCTTGTACCTATAATAGCAGCTACTGAAAAGCATGGTGCCACAGAGCGGAACAGCGCTGTTTCGAGCTAGTTCTCATCAGCCGCGGGTGCACTCTTCAGAATGCTTGTCCTTATTCAGCTAATCACTCTTCCGGATATATGAACCTTAGGAAATTTGAACTTTATGGTAGGCTTACCTAACATAGCTATGATGCTGCATAGCACTCCTCCTCCAGTCATATTTCCCAGCGTTGCCAAGGATGACGCTGTTTTACTAGAAAGAAACATGTTATTCTTCAATTTATGATGTGCACTTTTGTCGAAGTTTGAGGCTTTACAGTTGAATTGCTCTAGTCTTAATCGTTGTTAGAGTGAAGTAGATCATTTAATTACCGAACAATCCGGACGTGTAAGAACTTGGATAAAAAATTATGATAAGATTTCAAAAAATCTGAAAAACTTTCGACAGTCTGTTTTCCCTTGTCGAGCTTATCGGATAGAGCAGTACTTTTTAACCTGGAGCTCGCGAACCTCTAGGGATTCACAAGAAATTTTCTGGGGTTACTTCGATGCAAGGACGTAGCCGGCAAAAAATTTAGGACGGGCGAGGCCGAATTTAGACAATGAGAAGCCCCGTTTGTATTGGCTCTTAGTGATCGATTTCCAAAAAAAGTGTGGTATTCCAAGTAGAGGGGCTCAAAGCCCCGGTCCCCCCTGTCGATGCCACCGCTAGAATGGTAGTCAAGTTTTCTAGCGTTGCTATTGTTTAAGATCCCATACTAGGGGAAAATGTGCGTTGATTGAAAATGAAGCGTACATTTTGCCTGAATCTGCGTTATTACGATGCAACATTGCGAAATTAACGGCTTTTCTCAACTGTTAGTCAGTATTTTTATCACTAAATAACGAGGTCTTAATCCAAACTAAGACCAATTATTTGGAGTCAGCTTATTGGGGTTCGGGTTGATTGTCTCACGACTCAGGGGGTACTTGACGAGGAACAGGTTAAGAGCCCTGGGATAGAAGAAAACAAACTGTTGAGAGATTTTTTGATATTTTCATGTGATTTTTTTTATAAAATTGCGCTTTGATTGTGAGACATACCGCCCTCTGCCAACAACTTGATTGATTAACTGCATTTTTTTTCACGAAAAATGTCTGAAATACAAGCCTAAGCCGGCATGATTTTGTACGAATTTCGAAGTTTAGGATGCTTGGAGCTTCATAATGTATTTGTTTCAAATAACTTGCATTCATGGATCACCTATTTTTTATCAGTGTTATTCCTTCATACTACCAGCCGGTTGCTCAATGGTGAAGCACATGGCTATCGATGAGGGGTTGGGTTCAATTCCTTGGCCGGTTGGCCGCGAGTATGATGAACATTTTGATTTTCGATCTGTTAATGCTGTTCAGGCGTATTACTGATGAATATGAAATCAGCGGTCAAAGGAAAGGTTTCAAAAGCTTCAGAACTTCGTTTACTCTGCAATTAAACAAAGACATAGAAGAAGCTGAATCGAGACGAGATGCAGCACAGGTATATTAGTATCATGTATTTTGAAAACCTGGCTATTTCTTGGACTAGAAAGATCGCAACTGCGCTGGTACGGACATGTGACACGAATTTCCCAGGAAAGAATAGCCAAAAAACCGCTGTGTTCAACATCAGTTGGTGAAACGCCTAGAGATCGTCCCAGAACTCTATGACTAGACTGCGTTGAAGATCTTAGTTGGTCTCGCCTTGACATCCTCCAGAGTATCTACCCCTCGTTGCAGAGGATCGAGGTGCTTGGAGGCTCCAACTCGAGCAGCCTCCCCCGCGACCCCCCAAGGATAAGCGGGTCTAGAAAAGTTAATTGGTGGCTTTGTTATTTTCAATCTTTTATCTTAATACTTGATCACTAAACGCTAAATTTAGCTAGAACCTCTTGGCTTATTAATTAGACTTAGTTTTCTAAACAATAAACATGCTGTAATACTTTTATTCCCGCATTCTACAATTAAATTACTTAATGTGGAGGAGTTTTTTGAAACTATTGAAAGTATGTTTTTCATAGTGCAATTTTTGAGTATTTTACAAGTGATAATTTTTTTTAAATTTTGATCAATTTTTGTAACGGATGTCTATTTTGTTAGATTTACGGTATCAAATTAAAGGGGAACTGTAAGTGAGAAATTATTTTTTTACTGAAAGTGTTAAAAAATGCAAGAATTCAAAACTGATGGTAAAATTTTCAAATGTATTTAACCAAAAATAGGCGCTCACAGTTTAAGGTGATGACGTACTGAAGTTTTATTTAGGCGTTGAGGCGTGCAAGAGTTCAAGCTGCAATGTTAGTCCACCAAATTTGCTTTGATTGATCAAAAGTCAAACGCCTTTCTCGGTAGTGATAATGCAGTAAAGCTTGAGCAAAGACGTTTGACCTTGGATAAGCCCAAGCAAGTTTGGTTGACGAGCATTCCAGCTGTAACTCTTGCACGCCCCAATGCGTAAATAAAAAGGTTAAAACTTTGGTACGTCATTATCTTAAGCTTTAAACGCGTATTTTGACCTAGCTAAATGCATTAGAAAATTTTTGCTCTCAGATTTAAATTCGTTACATTTTTCACACCTTTAATGAAAAAAATGATTTTGTAACCCAGTTCCCCTTGGAATTTTTTTGCGGTTTTCACCTTACCTTGCGAAAGCCGTCTCGTAATCATTTGTAGTAGTGGTTTTTTTTTGCGGCCTGTGAATGCAAATCGGTAGATGTGTATTGTGTAAGGTTATAGTTGTAAATGCACGAAATCGCCACAGCGAGTAGCTGCATAACGTATGTTGTAACATTTGCTCAGGCTGATTCAATGGCGATTATATTCCGAGAATTTTCGAAGGACTATCCGATGTGGAACGCAGCAGTGCGATATCTTGCTCAAATCGATGCTCTCATTAGCTTCACGAATTTTAGTAAAGGTAATTTCGAAAAACGACTTTATTGCACGAATTGCCGCCTTGTGTTTTCCACTCAAAAGTGTGCGAATCCATTACGTACATTTCTCAACTTAAGTAGTAAATATGCTGACTTGTTCTCCACACTGTTTCCTTAGTACTGAACGTGAAGCTGGGTAGCTGTGAATATATGTGCCAATGTTGTAGTTCATGGTTTAACTCGACTTGGAATCAAACTCCGAGTCTATAGCTTCAGAAACATCCGGCTTTATCCATCCGGCTATCTGATCGGTTTAGACTACGATACTTCACGATATTTGGAAATACTTTACGCGGTTTCATTTCATTGAGTCTATCCTAATAACGACTGTCATTCTAGGCTCGTGCCGCCTGTAACTCACTGTCTCAATTATCATTGTAAGTTCGTGGCTGCTTCGTACAAAAGTGACTAAATGAAAAAAAGAGTACAATGATTTTGAAATTTTTAAACCTTGCCAGTTACCATAGATGTATAACTTCTGAATTTTCACTTTCCACAAACCAAAATAAATACATTGCTAAATTTTAAAATATTAACTGGGGATTCGGAATACAGTCATTTGTTAATTATACAGTAACTGCTAGGTACATCTGCTACCATACAATAAATAGATCGAAAAGGCCGCGGAAACTATGTAAAAGTTTGACAAAATTGTGTGGTTAATTTTAGAAATGCAGGCAGGACTTTGTTGAATAATGCGATTGCAATGTTTTCTGAAGATTGAACTATAAATACGCAAAAGCGTTTTTTTTTATAGCTGGTTATTTGCTGTAGGTACTGACGGAGTCATGTGTCGCCCAAATGTTTTGCTTCCGAATAAATCATCACCCATGCTTGATATTCGGGAAGGCAGACATCCCTGTGTCACTAAAACCTTGTACAGTGAATCGTTTATTCCCAACGATACACTCCTGGGATGCATGGACGATAAGTTGGATACTTCTGATGAGGCCACTAGATGTCAGTGTCTCCTGCTGACTGGTCCAAATATGGGCGGAAAGTCCACTTTAATGAGACAGGTTTGTGATTTTTTGTTGTTTTTCTTTGCATAGGCATAATTATCAGATTTTTCAGTGCAGTACTTTTTATACATATTTAAGTGCTCAGATGAGCTTGTGGATGGAGCGTCTGCTCCTGGAGTTGTGAACTTTGGTTTGATTCCGAGTCGAGTCAAACCGTTAACTTTTAAATTGCTATTCACAGCTTCCTTGCTTGACGCTCGGCAGTAAAGGGTCATTCTGAAGAACAACTTGGCAAGTTTCTCGTTCCGTTGGGAAAGGCACTTAACGGGATTATCAAATCTTGGAGCAATAGACGGATGACTGGCTACTCTTAAGCGATCTCGTTATAGCGCTTTGATCCCATTCTCGTAATAGGAGGAAACATAACTGAATAGTGAATATGCTAGTAATTTAACATAAAATAAATAATGAAGCCGGAATCAGTAGCGGTGGTGCTCCATTAATTTTGTCCTTTTTTGGTTTAGTTGTTAGAGAGGAAATTAATGAATTCCTGTTGTGAATTGTTGGACTGGCGGCTAGCTCAATTGTTAGCCCTATCATCGCTAACGACATCGCTATCGGTGCGCGAGGTCTGCGGTTCGATTTTCAGGCTGGTCAAATCGGCATAGTGTCGTCACAGCTCGTTATCGCTGCGACGTTACTTGGAGCTGTGTTGCCCAAGCGCCAAACCGCAGAGATGAGCCCCGTCACTCGTTAGACACTTCGGCGTAATACCGCAAGTATGATGAAGATTTCATTTTAAATAATACTAAAGACCGTAACTCCACGGGGAATAACCGATTTTAAACAGACTTTGAGAAACAATGTGTGTGTTAAGTTTGTCGGACGTTTTTCGTACATTTAGGTTGGTTTATTGGTGGTGTTGGCGCAAATGGGCTGCTATGTTCCAGCAGAGTCGTGCACCTTTACTGCATGTGATCGCATATTCACGAGGTTGGGAGCATTTGATCGAATTATGTCAGGTTTGTTTAAATCCGTACGGTACTGCTTGATATAGGGTTTGTTTTAGTTTGTAGCTACGCTGCTTGCGATTTATCATATGATCATCGGAATCTTACGTACCACTCGTCAAGTAATATTATAGGTCGTAGTACGTTTATAAAGAAATCTCTATCTACTGCATGAGACGATCCGTGGTACAAGAACGTGGTACTTGGCGCAACGAACGTCGTTCTTTTGAGCTTTTCGCTACAAGTTTATAAAAACACTCAGCGTAAAACTTTTGGTTTTTTCGCTTGATTTCTGGTTTTCGCATACCGTATTTTCTTGAATAAAAGCCGCCCTTGAGTAGAAACCGCATGAATTGATTTAAAAAACCAGTAGAAACCGCAACGGACAAAACGGTTTTTTACTGATACAAGAAAACAAATCTAACGACACGCAACAAAAACAACTCGAAGATTGTACAGTATGTTTTATTTCCACTATCAATGGTCATTTTCGTCCTTATCAATAATACTGATATCATTCAAACAAGTAATTGCCATTTTTGTTGCTATCTAATAATTAACACTTCTTTCGGTTGGTTTTGTTGAGTTCTTTACACAGACGCGACAGGAATTGTAGCAGTTAGATTAACGCCAGGGTAGCACGTGATGAACTACTTGTGAGTGTTTCACAAAAGACAAAAGAATTGCAGCTGATCGAGTTTTTCCCTTTTACTGTCATTTATCTTAACTCGAATTTGAACGCTCACTGTGCACCAATTCGAAGACGAAAACGTTCATATAAAAAAAATTGAAGCCGCTCTGGAATAGAAACCGCACAAAATGTTCAAAAATATAAAATAGCAGCCGCGATTTGTATTCAAGAAAATATGGTAAGGTAAAAGCAGAGCTGCGAACTCGCTAAATACGCTCTTTTTTGCCGAAATCAAACTTTAACAAAAATCCGTGAAATCGCTCTTTAAAAAAAGTTGATTGAGTTTTGTATTTATCCTAAACTTGACAAAATTTGCCTGAACTTAGCCTAAACTCGATAAAAACTACTTGAACTCGGCGTAAACTCTGTAGAAATTAATGAACTCGAACTTGAAATCGCCAAATGAAAAATGAAACACTTGGCTCGCGAATTTTTTAGTCATAACTCGAACTTGAACTCGATTGAAAATTGCTTACAAGTTTGCAGCTGGGCATGATTGGAATATAATTACCCTGACCTCATGTCCAATTTGTAAGGGCTTTAAGCCCACATTGATGTGGGTTTGTTGCTGTGGGCTTTCTGCATCACAATTAAAATTTTGATGTCATAATTTAAAAAAGTGATTTTGATGTCAAGTCCACAGCAACAAGCCCACATCAATGTGAGCTTAAAGCTCATACAAATTGTACATGTGGACAGGGTAATTGTGTTAATATTTAATGGTCCTTTTCAGGTGAAAGTACGTTTTTTGTTGAACTTGGAGAAACATGCACGATATTGAAGCACGCTACTTGCCATTCCCTTGTACTTTTGGATGAATTGGGTAAAAGATCAGCTCGTAGCTGTTTCTGTTTCGTAGTTCTGATGTGTTTTATCAACAGGGCGCGGAACGTCAACGTACGACGGTACAGCTATTGCTTCTGCTGTTCTGAAAGAAGTTGCTGAAAATATTCAATGCCGGACTGTGTTCTCAACCCACTACCGCACTCTAGTGGATGATGCACTTCACTACAAGAACGTTCAACTGGGACATATGGTAGGATGCATTAGAAAAACTTATACGGCTTGGATATAGTGGTCACATATCGCTTTGTCGTCAGCCTACTCGACGACTGGACCAGTGTGCTAGTTTGCAGCTCAGATGGCCGAGTGATAAGAGCGTCCGCCTCTGGAGCTGTTAACTTGAATTTGATTCCGATTCGGGTCAAACCAAAAACTTAAAATTGGAATTCACAGCTTCCCTGTTTGACGCTCATCGCTAAAGGGACAGTGTGGAGAACAAGCCGGCCAGTATACTTGTTGTGCCTTTTGGAAAGACACTTAGCGGGATTCCCTTATCTTGGTGTGGTAGACAGATGGCCGCAACTTCTAAGCGAGCTCGTTATAGCGCTTTGATCGCTTTTTCGTGATAGGAGGATATATAATTCCACTCGCTACAAAAAAATTGATTTGTATATTTCTGGAAGAAACCGAAAACTTATCAAAAATGGTAAGTTTTTTGCGCTATTCTTGTAACAAACTTAGCGCAAAATCTTGCTGCATGTTGTAGTGTTTTGTGGCATTACATTGTCCTGTAATACCACTAATGTACTTTTTTGACTATTGATCTTAGAAGAATTATTGGCGTTAAACGTTCTTTGTTGAAAACTCATTCGTTAAGCCTGTCGATGTTTAGCTTAATGACACTCACATTTTTTTAAAGACATTGAATATCAAATCCTCATTGAACATCAAATCCTCATTGAATATCAGATATCAACTGAGTTTACCGACCGATTATGCGTTATGCTATCTATTATTCCAGGCTTGTATGGTGGAAGATGGCGACAGCCCAGTGGAAGAAGTCTTAATATTTCTGTACAAACTTGCATCAGGAGCTTGTCCTAAAAGTTATGGTTTCAACGCTGCTTTGCTTGCTGGTGTCAGTGAGGATGTGGTGAAGCTTGCTCATGCTAAAGCTGCTGAATTGGAAAGCGTAAAAAACGACACTGCTATGTTTAAGTGAGTAGTTAACTGGTTTCTAGAGCCTTTTTCTTGCAAAATGTGGTAGAACTTCTGAAATGATCAGTGCGATTAGAGCCAATCCTATTAGGTTTTGCTTGTGGCCCATGCTGATTGGAAAAGTGCAAGCTCACTTCGCAGTTAATTTTCGAACATATTTACTGTTTAGGGAACATAATATTTTGCAACTTTGCGCATCGGGTCCAGCGCTGATCGGATTAAGTAGCGGTGAAGATTAATGGTACACTTCCGACGATGTGGGATTTCAAATTGGATTTACCTTTGTTTTCGTTTTCCATGATGTAGGCCTAAATGGGCTTCCAAGAAGGCTCTGGCATATGCAATTCAAACCAGTGGTGGATGGGGCACTTCATATTAAATGTTACAGGAAAACTACCATGACGTTGGCTTTGCTTTTATCGTACCAAAACTCATTTCAGCCAAAATAAGGCAATGTCACAGAAGAGATAATTTCAAAAGTACTTTGTTTTTTCAGAAACATTTTCCATGATGATTTTCAACAAGTTCATTCGCAACTAATGACAAAAATAGCTCAGTGATTGTCTGTAATTATTGCTTTTGTTCTTGCGTGTTTATACGCCGCTTTTCTGTTTGATTTCTTGCCAATAAATCGCAGTGCTTGCTTGTTACTTAAGAAATCAAAGTCAAATTTTGTTATACTTGTAAGTTAGCCAAAAGCATAGAAGAGCCGTAAGCACGGCCCCGCAGCATTGCTTTGAAATGGATATGCTCTGAATGACATCATTAAGTTTGCATAGTTCTTTGAAACAAATATCTTAGCTTGGCTCTTCTTCAGTTGTAACCATTACGCAAAAGACGGAGGTAGCATTTTTTCCTCATCAGCCACTGATGACACTCAACCATGTAACGTTCAGCGAAGTCTAAGTGAATGCATGGAGCCTCAGTTTTTCGTATTAAGCCAACATTAGCATGAGCGCCCACAGACGGGACACTTGCCTCACCCCCTCCTGGGCGTGCCCAACCTCTTTCCTTAAGTCAGAGTTGCTTTGCAACTGTGGTGAAGAAGGATGGCCTATCCCCTTCACCCAACACGCTGAAGTCCTGATGATGTCCCATTCAGCAGACCTGGAAAAAATTGCTCGTGCTAAAGCTGCTGAATTGGAAAGCGTAAAAAACCTGGAATAACAGATAGCATAATAGGTCGTTCCTCTTAACACGCTTACATTGTCGTTGCTTCCCCTTCCTCCTCCACGCCTTCAAATACTCTACTTTCGCTCCTCTCCAACACGACGTTTTTATAGTTGCTTTCCTTCCCTCCACCACGCCGTCTAAATCTCTGCTTTCGCTCCTCTCTAACACGCCGCCATTACAGACGCTTTCCTTCCCTCCACCACGCCGTCAAAATCTCTACTTTCGCTCCTCTCCAACAAAACGTCGCTTTAGTTGCTTTTCTTCCCTTGACCACGTCGATAAAATCTCTACTTTCGCTCCTCTCCAACATGACATTATTATAGTTGCTTTCCTTTTTTCCACCACACTGTCAAACTCACTACTTTTTCTCCTCTCCAACACGACGTCACTATCGTTGATTTCCTTCTCTCCACCACCCCGTTAAAATCTTTGCTTTCATTCCTCTTTAACGCGCAGTCATCATAGTTGCTGTCCTTCCATCCACCACGCCGTCAAAACCTCAACTTTCGATTCTATCCAACACGACGTCATTAAAGTTGCTTTCCTTCCATCCACCACGTCGTCAAATTTCCTACTTTCACTTCTCTCCAGCACGCTGTCATCATAGTTGCTTTCCTTCCCTCCACCACGTCGTCAAATACTTTACTTTTGGC
This sequence comes from Trididemnum miniatum, assembly GCA_964006365.1. Taxonomy (NCBI): domain Eukaryota; kingdom Metazoa; phylum Chordata; class Ascidiacea; order Aplousobranchia; family Didemnidae; genus Trididemnum; species Trididemnum miniatum. The sequence goes on from OZ023239.1 coordinate 14,213,567, forward strand.
TCTATCCAACCCGACGTCATTTTAGTTGCTTTCCTTCCATCCACCACTCCGTCAAAAGCTCTACTTCCGCTCCTCTCCAATACACCGTCATTGCGGTTGCTTTTCTTCCCTCCACCACGCCGTCAAAATTTCTGCCTTACTCCTCTCCAACGCGTTGTCACCATCGTTGATTTCCTTCCCTCCATCACGCCATCAACATCTTTGCTTTCGCTCCTCTCCAACACGAAATCATTGCAGTTGCTTTCCTTCCCTCCACCACGCCGTCAAAATCACTGTTTTCGCTCCTCTACAGCAAAACGTCATTTTAGTTGCTATTCTTCCCTTTACCTCGATGATAAAATCTCTACTTTCGCTCCTCTCCAACACGACGTGATTATAGTTGCTTTCCTTTCTTCCACCACACTGTTAAACTCACTACTTTTTCTCCTCTCCAACACGACGTCACTATCGTTGATTTCCTTCCCTCCACCACGCTGTCAAAATCTCTGTCTTTCCTTCCTTCCACCACACCGTCAAAATACATGCATTCGCTTCTCTCCAACATTCATAGGCGGGCACAAATCGCTAATCCGCTAACTTGCGAAGCTAATTTTTTCACTAGCGGATTAGCTGTTCAGCTAACGTTCAAAAATGTTTGCGGACTGATTATCGAAGCTAATTTTTTCAGCCAATCCGCTAATCCGCTCGAATAAAAATGGTTGCTACAACGGTTTTAGGAAAGAAAAGCCTTTAGGCTGCCATGTTTCCCGTTTTTTGTGCCAGAGAAATATCTACCGGCACTCTTCTAGCTAAGCGCTTAAATCAAGCAATAATAACTCCGTCAATGACATAATGCTAAGCTTGCGCAATCAAGGTTTCGACATTTTTGAGCTGAGAGGTTATAGACCAGCAGCTGAGAGGGATTAGCATACCTTTTCTATATTACGACCTTGAGTACTACGTCAAAAATCATCGGCGAAAAGTGATTTCTGCTAGGTCAGATTGGATGCGTTTGGCCGTAATCGGGGCCCAAAAAAAACAAAAAAGCACTAGCATACCTTTTTTAGGCACCACATGAAACCTAGTGGAAACGAAAGATGACATTGACCAGATCACGAAATGGTACGTGACAGAAATTTTTCGGCTGCTCCACTCCCGACAGAAGCTTCCAAAGTTCGACTGATGCCGTCACAAAGGTATGCTAGCGTACCTTTTCTAGGTACCACATGAAACTTAGTGCAAACGAAAGCTTACATTGCACTGATTACGAAATGGTATGTGACAGAAATTGTTTCGGCTGCTTTACCTCCGGCGGTTGCCCCTAAAGTTGTAGTTATGACGTCACAGCGAAAATGACGTCATAACTCCAAATTTGGGGTCTTCTGTCAGGGGTAAAGCAGCCGAAAAAATTTCTGCCACATACCATTTCGTAATAAGTGCAATGTAAGGTTTCGTTTGCATTTAGTTTCATGCGATTTTTAGGCAAAAATGTTTCGCTATGACGTCATAATTCAAACTTTGAGGGCTCTGCCGGGGGTAAAGCAGCCGAAAAAATTTCTATCTCATACCGGTACCATTTCGTAATAAGTGCAATATAAGCTTTCGTTTGCACTAAGTTTCATGCGATTCTTGGTCAAAATTTTTTTGCTATCACGTCATAATTGAAACTTCGGGGGCTTCTGCTGGGGGTAAAGCAGCCGAAACAATTTCTGTCTCATATCATTACGTAATCAGTGCAATGTCAGCTTTCGTTTGCACTAAGTATCATGAGGCACCTAGTAAAGATACGCTAGCTATATTGTGACGTCATCACCCAAACTTTGAGGGCTTCTGTCGGGGGTAAAGCACCCGAAAAAGCTTTTATCACGTACCATTTCGTGATCTGGTCCATGTAAGCGTTCGTTTCCACTAGGTTTCATGTGGTACCTAGAAAACGTATGCAAGCGGTTTTTTGATTTTCTTTAGGGCCCCTATTATTACGGCCAAACGCATATATGCTAACCCAACAGAAATCACTTTTCGCCGATAGTTTTTGACGCAGTACTCAAGGTCGCAGTATAGAAAAGGTATGCTAACCCCTCTCAGCTGCCGGTCTATCAAACTCCTTGCATTTCGCAAAGGCGCGATAAAATCAGACATGGCCAGATTGGTCAGACTGACGCATTTTAGTATAGGCTTACTGTGCTTATTTCCCTGCTCTACTCATTTCGGCAATGTGCTTATTTCAGTACAGTGCTAATTTCTCTGCCGAGTTAATTTCAATGCTGTAAGTTCTTTCAGCGTGTGCCCAAAACCTTGACAATATGCCTTGCCATTAAATAAAATTTTGGAAATTGCGTTGATACGATATTGTTTAGACTTGGCTGATCTACTGAAAAACGCGATATTAAAATGATTGCTACAAGTTAACAAGTTGATTTTTCGTTGTTTCTATCTCAAATTATAATCTTATGATTAATTAGCGGATTAGCGGACTCGCGTTAACTTCCGCTGACGAAAAATTCGTGCCATCGGATTAGCGTTAGCGAAGCTAATCTTTTTGGTTATCGGATTAGCTGTTAGCGGAGCTAATTTTTGCGTTAGCTGTGCTCGTTTATGCCAACATTACATCACTATGTTTGCTTTCCTTCACTTCGCCCCGCATTAAAAATTTTTATCTTCGTTTATTTCCAACACGACGCCACCATCGTTGCCTTCCTTCCTTCTACTTTCTCTCCCCCCCCACACAACGACACTATCGTTGTTTTCCTTCCCTCCACCACGCCGTCAAATATCTATGTTCGCTCCTCTCGAACACGACTTTATTATAGTTGCTTTTCTTCTTGCTACCACGATGTCAAAATCTTTGCTTTCGCTCCTTTCCAAAACACTGTCATTATAGTTTCTTTCCTTCTTTCCACCACGCCAAGAAAATCTTTACTTTCGCTTTTTTCCAACTTGACGTCATTATAGTAGCTTTCCCCCTCTTCACCACGCCAAGAAATTCTTTATTTTCGCTCCTCTCCCACACGGCATCATGATACTTGCTTTCCTTCCTTCCACCACGCTGTCAAAATCTTTACTTTCGTTCCTCTCCAACACGCTGTTTTTGTAGTTGCTTTCCTTCCTTCCACCATGCCGTCAAATTTTCTACTTTCGCTCCTCTCCAACACGACGTCTTTATAGTTGCTTTCCTTCCTTCCAACACGCCGTCAAATTTTCTACTTTTCGTCTATGCGATACAACGTCATTTTAATTGCTTTCCTTCCCTCCACCAAACCGTAAAAATCTCTACTTTCGTTCCTTTCCAACACGACGTCACCATCGTTGCCTTCCTACCTTCTACCACGCCGTTAAAATCTCTACTTTTGCTTCTCCCCTAACGACCTTACTATGGTTGCTTTCCTTCCCTCCACCACGCTGTCAAAACCTCTGCTTTCGCTCCTCTCCAAGACGACGTTATTGTAGTTGTTTTCTTTCCGTCCACCAGACTGTTAAAATCACTATAGTGCTTTCTCTCCTTTGCAACACGACGTCATGTTAGCTGATTTCCTTCCCTCCACCACGCAGTCAAAATCTTAGTATTCGCTCCTTTCCAACACACTGTTACTATCGTTGCTTTCCTTCTCCCCCACCACGCCGTTAAAATCACTAGCATCACTCTAGTTGCTTTCGTTTACTCCACCACGCCGTAAAATCTCCATTTTCGCTCCTCTCCATCACGACGTCGTTATGTTTGTTTTCCTTCCCTCCACCGCAACGTCAAAATCTTTGCTTTCGCTCTTTTTCAAAACGCTGTCATGATAGTTTTTTTTCCTTTCTTTCACCACGCCAAGAAATTCTTTACTTTCGCTTTTTTCCAACTTGACGTCATTATAGTTGCTTTCTCCCTTTTCCCCACGCCAAGAAATTCTTTACTTTCGCTCCTCTTTCACACGACGTCATGATACTTGCTTTCCTTCCTTCCACCACAAGTCAAAATCCTCTTTTTCGCTCCTTTCTAACACGCTGTTTTCACAGTTGCTTTTCTTCCCTTCACCACGCCGTCAAATTTTCTACTTTCGCTTCTCTCCAACCCGACGTTTTTGTAGATGCTTTCCTTCCCTCCACTACGCCGTCTAAGTCTCTACTTTTGCTCGTTTGCAACCCGACGTTTTTGCACATGCTTTCTTTCCCTCCACTACGCCGCCAAAGTCATAACTTTTGGTCCTGTGCAACCCGATGTTTTTGCAGTTGCTTTCTTTCCTCCACCACGCCGTCAAAATCTCGGCTTTCGCTCCTCTGCAACACGGCGGCTTTATAGTTGCCTGCCTTCCTTCCTTCCAACACGCCGTCAAAATTCTCTACTTTCGCTTCTATGCAACACAACGTCCTTTCAGTTTCGTTTCTTCTTTACGCCACACCGTAAAAATCTTTACCCGTACTTTCGTTTCTTTTCAACACGATGTCATCATGGTTTCCTTCCTACCTTCTACCACGCCGTTAAATTCTTTGCTTTTGCTCCTCCCTAACACGACCTCAATATCGTTGCTTTCCTTCCCTCCACCACGTTGTCAAAATCTTTAGCTTCGCTCCTCTGCCACAGGACGGCACTGTAGTTGCCTTCTTAATTTCCACAACGCCGTCAAAATCTTTTCTTTTGCTCCTCTTCAACACGCTATCATTATAGATGCTTTCCTTCCCCCACCACGCCGTCAAAATCACTACTTTCGCTCCTCCGCAACACGATGTCTTCATAGTTGGTTTTCATTCCCTCCACCACGTCGTCATAGTCTCTGCTTCCACTCTTTTCAAACACGACGTTTTTGTAGTTGCCACTTTTCCCTCCACCACGCCAACAAAACCTCTGCTTTCGCTCCTCTCCAGCACGCTGTCACTATCGTTGATTTCCTTTGCTCCACCACGCCATGAAAATTTATACTTTCGCTCTTCTCCAACACGACGTTACTATCGTTGATTTCCTTCCTTCCACGACCCCGTCAAAATTTCTGTTTTCGTATTTCTGTAACACGCATTCATTATAGTTGCCTTTCTTCCTTCCTCCACGTCATCTCTATTTTCGCTTGTCTCCAACACACGTCATTATAGTTGCTTTCCTTTTCTCCACGACGCCGTCAAAATTTTTGTTTTCTTTTCTCTCAAACACGCTGTCACCGTAGTTGCTTTCTTTCTCTCCGCCACGCCAAGAAAATCGCTTTTTTCGCTCCTTTCCAACACCCGTCATTTTAGATGCTTTCCATCCTTACACGACGCCGTCAAAATCTCTGTTTTCGCCTCTCTTCCACACACTGTCACTATCGTTGATTTTCTTCGTTTCACCACGCCGTGTATTTTTCTGATTTCGTTCCTCTGCAACACCACGTTATTATAGTTGCTTTTCTTACCTCCCCCACGCCGTCAACTTTCTGTTTTGCCCCTCTCCAACACGACGTCACTATCGTTGATTTCCTTCCTCCCACGTCCCACCACCCCGTCAAAATCTCTGCTTTCGTTCCTCTCTAACAAGCCGTCATTATAGTTGCTTTCTTTTCCTCCTCCACGCCGCCAGATCTCAGCTTTCGCTCCTCTCCTACATGTCGTCATCATAATTAGTTTCTTTCCCATCACCACGCCGTCAAAGTTTTTGCTTTCGCTCCTCTCTAACACGCCGTGGTTATAGTTGCTTTCCTTCCCTCCACCACGCCGTGAAATTCTCTGCTTTCGTTCCTTTTCAACACAACGTCACTTCTGTTGATTTCAGGGCCGCAACCAAGGGGCATCGCCCCCCTGGTAAAAAATTTGCCACTCCTAGCATTTTTCAGTATAATTGGTAACATGAAGAATCCACAGCGACAGCGTGGTAGTACGCCCGGGTGCGTCTGCCCGACATACTGCGCCACCGAGAAAAGAAACGTCAAGCTTTTAAGGCCCACTGCACCCAAATTCATCGATAGTTGTAAATATGTATTTAACATATTTAAACGTTTTCGCGAAAATTCGATCACGATATCTGGTCTCGGTAACGAGAAAACTGGTAAAATATCGCTGTGCGAAAGCTTTTAGAAGTCGCATTTTTTCTTGGTTGTTGGTACCCAATGACGTCACGAATTTAACGATATTTTACCAGTTTTCTCGTTACCGAGACCAGATATCGTGATCGAATTTTCGCGAAAATGTTTAAATATGTTAAATACATATTTACAACTATCGATGAATTTGGGTGCAGTGGGCCTTTAAGCATAAGTCTACTCTAGCCAATATGAAGCTTGGAATGATTGTTTAATCACAATAAAAAACAGCACAATGTCCAATTGTCCATTCAGGACAATTGGCAGAATGATACAGTAGAGTCAAAGATAAAACCAGAAGCTCAGAAATATAATTGTTACTTGCATTTCGCAGTGCAGCTTTTTTCTTCTTAGCTGGGCCGTGGATACTCAGCGTAATGTGAGACAGCAATGACCTGCAGAGTGGTTCAGTCTGAACTATTCAGACTTAAGATTTGAAGAAAATTTGACTCGCGTAGGTGTATTTTGTACACCACTTTTACTAATTCGGCTCCCCCCTTTTATTCTGAAATTCTGCAGGCAGCAAGCGCCATTTATCCTCTAATTAACTCCACAGGCATGCTTTGACGCGTTGGCGAAGTTTTAGAAAGCACGTGGCGGACGGTATGCTAAGACAAATGAGTGGGGGTGCTGTTTTGGTGTACAGAATACACCGCGCAAGTACTTGAGTAACTATAATTTTTTGTGCTTTCTTTAAAAGATTTTTTCTTTTTATAGTTTTTTTGCTTGCTTATGCTGTTTTTGTGTGCAGAAATACTTTATACATAATGGCTAGACGGATTAGGTCTTTAGATGATGATGCAATTGGGGAACAAAAACCACAAGAACGTTCTTTAGGATGATTCATCCGTTGCAAGATGTGCACAGATGTTCATGCAAAAACTGATGGGAAATGTGACACCTGTGCACATCTTGCAACTGATGAATCATTCTAAAGAACGTTCTTGCGGTTTTTGTGCATAACTTCATTTGTTTCGGAAAATAAATGCTGTACGTTATAACAGTGGCGTACAAAGTACACCACGCGAGGAGTTACGTTAAAAAAAAAGGGCGCGAGTAGTTAAGGGTTGAATGAGCAAATTGTAACACAGTTTGGGAGAAATGGGTGAAAAATATATTTTAAAGAATAGAAAAGAGGTTCTAAATGCAGTTTAGGTTCAGATCAAAACGAAATGTTACGTGAAAATTGTGCGTATATTACCCTTTTGGTAGTCTTGTAGATATTTATATACGAAAAATCCAAGAGCTTTACTTTTCAAACCTATATGGATCGATTTGTCACGAGAGTCAACTCAGGTCCCACCAGTAATCAGAATACTGCCGCAACCCCTGCGCAAACATCATCCAGTGCCAGTAACCCAACTTCTTTCTGACACGCTACTTGCGATGCGAATGCTACTCCCGATGACCTCAATTTTCGAAACCCTTCACGACCAAAATTAAGTTCCTTTCCGAAAGACAGGAATAATCGTTGCTTTCGTGCTTGTTGGTATGATCGTTATTCGTGGCTAGAATATTCGGTGAGTAGGGACGCAGTTTTTTGTTATCCATGCAGGCGATATCTCCCCCACATAAAAGAAACGAGTTTCACGAAAGAAGGTTTTAGGAATTGGAAACATGCAATTGGTGCGAAGGAAAAGGGCTTATTCAAGCATCTTGTGTCATTTTTTGCACATTTCAGCCATGGAAAAGTGGGAGGAGCCAAAAAACGCGCTGAAACTGGCAGCAGTGTTTCAACCCTCGTTAGCTACAACGTAAGAGGTATTATGTTACTTCGGTGATCAAAATCATTCAATTTTTGGCTTCAAACAACTTAGCGCTACGAAGCAGCTGGGACAAAATTCACCAGGAGGAATCAGGCTTATTTTCACATCTACTACAATACACCATCGAAAAAGATGCTAAATTGAAAGAAGCTTATGATACCGCACCAAACAACGCCAAATACACATCCTTGACAATACAAAATGAAATCATAGACATTATGAACAACATGGTTGCAACAAGTGTCGTACATGATGTGAAGGAAGCGGATGTTAAATGGTAATTATTCTACAGTATATCTTTGTCATTTAATCGAATTAGTTTAACATAATATTTGTGTTTTATTTACCGGTAACAGATTTTCGATAATGGAGGATGGTACAAGAGATAAATGCAATCACGAGTTTATTTCAATTGGCCTTCGCTATGTGAAACAAGAAAAGGCTTTTAAAAACCTTGTCCATTTATCTAAACTCGAGGACGGCAAGCTTGATGCTGCATCGATAGTCACATTTACGCTGGAGACTTTCGAAAGGCTCGGCATTACGACCAGCCACATACTATCACAGTGTTACGATGGAGCAAGCGTGATGTCTGGATGCAGAGGAGAAGTTCAAGCGATAATCCAGCAAAAACTTAGACGAGAAGTGCCATATCTACATTGCTTTAACCATCGTTTGCATCTAGTTGTGGTTGACTGCATTTCATCTATTTCAGGGCTCACTCAGTACTTTGATTACTGCAAGACATTGTATAACTTCTTTCGACGACCAAAAGTTCAGTCTCTTTACTCTGGCACGCATTTTCATTGTTTGATGGAGCAGAGGTGGACAGGGCATCTAAAAACCACTCTCTCTGTTAATAACTATGGTGAAATTTATAGCTTGCTCCATTCGGTTGCTTATGACAATGTCCTTCCGGATGGAGACATCATTGTAGAAGCTAGTGACCTTCTATGCGTCATCAAAACAAAATCATGCTGCTGCAATGCTCTATTAGCCAAATCTATATTGGGTGTAATTGCCCCCGCAGATAATGCTTTGCAAGCTCGACAATGCAGCTTGCCAGCTGCTCCCAAGCTGGTCGAAGTAGTACGTTTGCAACTGCAGAATCTGCGTAGCAATGAAGCACTTGAGCGTTGTCTTAAAGATGCAGAAGAAATGGTATTAGGTGCCCCTACTACAGACAGTTTATTGTCATCCACAAGTTCAACTGTCGATTCATCCGAGCCATGCAGCAAACGAGCCTGCCGCCCAAGTGTTTTCTTGAACGATAGCATAGTTGCGGCTCCTACAGGAAGTCGCAGTGCTCATGTTTCTGTGTTTCGACGTACGTACTTCGAAGCGATTGACAATGTAACACTTGAACTTGATCGACGATTTTTGTCACGGCCGTTATATGAAGCGGTTTCGGCCCTTGATCCTACCTCTGACTATTTTTTATGCAGAGAGAAACTAATCTATCTTCGAAAGCTACACATTTCCACACCTTCGGCTGAAGAGTTGACGGTTGCGCAGTCAATTGTATTGCAAGAGTTATCTACCATGCAAGAAAAATGCCCATCCACAGTGCTTGAAATTCTTTACAGTTTTAGACAAGCCTTTCCTGAAACCTACGATATGGCTGCATCAATAGCTACTTTGGGATGTTCTACAGCTCTGTGCGAATCATCATTTTCTGCACTCTCCCGTATCAACACACCGACGCGTAGGAGCATGGCATCTAATCGAAAAAGGAGTCACTCTCTTTTAGCTTTTGAACATAAGCGAACAAAAGAGTTGAATATGAACATATTGCTAAGAGAATGTGCTTCAAAGCAAAGACGTTTCCAACTTTTCTAAACCGTATTTGGCTTGAGCAAATTTTTACAGCAACAATCCTCTTATTCAACTCTTTTGTTTCCTATTTGTCAATTCGGTAGGCCTACTTAATTTTCTTTATGTGTTCGTTTTGCAAGCTCCCATTAGGTCAAATCTTATTGTTTCGTTCTTGAATTAGATGCTTCAACATGATTTTTTTCTGCCTAACAGAATAAAACCTAACAAGTAAGCATCACATTAAAGAAGTCAGAAGCATCGTCAGATGCAACACAGAAAATCTCGGCAACAAAGGCAACTCCTAAGCGAGTCTGAGATTGTTCAGAGCGTAACACTCCAGTTACTTTCTCGTGGACAGGAGGATAAAAACCAAAAAACATCATCATCAATCACTATTGTTCTTTGGAGAAAATTCTCTCGAGTTGCCAAACTAGGCCAAATTTTGTAACTTGAAGAAAGTCAGCGAGCGTAGTGTTGATATTTCCTTGGTTGCTCCAACGCAAATCTACAAACAGAGGCTAATCGCAGAATCTTCAACCTTGGACGATCGACGGTCTTATTTCGTAACTTTTTGCAGACCACTATTACATTGTAATTAAATGGATAATATATTTGTTAGCAAATCTTCGTAAAACAGCCTAACCTCAATGCGTTTGTCTCAACCGCTATGAAAATTAGGCAAAAACAGCATGGCTATTTTTCTCCACTAGTGGTGCAGAAAACCTACCGGTGTTTATGAGACAGCTTAAATAACAATTATAAAAATGCTTCAAAAACAGGTAAAAATGTTGCCCCCCAAAAATATTTTTCGCCCCTCCAAACCAGTCTCTCTAATTACGGCACTGGTCTAAAATTTGCTAAACACGCTACATCTTACATCACTGGCTCTCACAAACTACTCGGCTATATCTTGACTAGATATTTCCATCAGTAGCCTATATCTCGATGCACCTTAAAAAAATGGTCTTAGACCCAGACCTTCGCTATGTCACTGACATCAATACAAACGAAAGGGCTTTTTTTTCAATCCACATAATTGAAGCTTGAGTTTTTATATTAGTGGAGTATATGTGCATCATGGAAGATGACCTAGCAGGGCAGCGAATCCGCAAAGCCAGCTCCGGAGCCCAATGCACCAACCACTCGGCCAACTCCATGTGCCATACGAAGAGGCTTGTTGTCCAAGCTTTGCTTTGGAAGTTTTTTACCACTCTAGTGACTGTGTGACATGTTATACAGTACGTGTGATTGTATATCGATAAATGCTATGTATTTTGGCAACAAAAAGTGGGGGGACAAAAGATATTATACCCCCCACTTCAAAAAGTGGGGGGACATGTCCCCCCCGCCCCCCTAAACTCGGTCCATGGCTTGTTACTTGGCTTACAACGTTTCGCGAGATGAGAAAGTGGTTACGTGTGTTTTTTCTGACAAAATTGAATTTGAAGCAAATAGGGAAACAAAATGATTCTAGGGGGTCCGGGGGCATGCTCCCTCGGAAAATTTTTGAACATTTACATGCTGTAGTGGGCATTTTAGCGCTTTTTGAACAATTTGTAACGCAAATTTTCTTCTATTGCCCCTAAGCAGGTTAGTCCTTGACCAAATATATAGCATTTTGTTCGCACATTTTCGATTTATGCGTGGCTAAAGGTCTGTTTGCACTAAATGCGATTTTAATCCGATTTGTTGTGCGAAATTTTACCCACTTTTTGACGTAAGAAATTGGTGGAAATATCGGCACACAACTCGAACCCCAACAGTTTTGCTTTTTATCGGTTATTTTGTAAAGCACCTTACGATTGTTTTCTAAAATGCCGTGCAAAGTGACGTAGTTTTACGTCATAACTTCTGACTGTTTCGTGGTCTACGTCACCTTACGTACGATGAGTCGCATCGCAATCTGTATAAACTCACCTTAAGGCGTAAGAATTATTGCTGAATCGAAAAGGTTCGAAATTATGGAAAAACTTTAGGCTATTCATCAAAAACATTGTTGAAATTGGCTGATGGGGGGATGCATCCCCCACACCCCCCCTGGATCCACCATATACGTAGGTAGGTGTGTTTAACATTTGTTGTAACGTTTCTTGTCTAAATTGTTCCATAATAGGCCTATTGCACGTAACCATCATTAAGCTATGTAATGCCATAATTAAGGAAACAACCAAGGTATTTTATTTATAGCCTACTTTTACCTTGCTGCCTCAAGTCGTGAAATAAAACTTTAATTTCTTGCAGCATTTTTATGTGGCAACTACTGTAAGCAATTCTTAACACTTTTCATCAATTTATTTCTACTTAATTGCTTTGTCCAGGACCGGCTCCAAGGGAGGGCCAAGGGGAGCCTGGACCCCCAATCGACTTGCTTAGCCCCCCCAATTAACAAGCTTACTCGTTTGAAGACAGCGGCTTTTGTGCTTATTTTCAAACTTTGGTCCCCTTTGATAAACGCTTGGATCCCTTAAGTCGACTGCTCTTCCGCTGGCTCTGGCTATGTCGAATTGTTTTTTAGGCTGATCAAAATGTAATTAATTGAGTGCTGAGTTTTCGTTTTGAAGTCAAATTATAGTAGGTAGTAGGATTTTTTTTATTTTTAACCATAAAACAACGCCATCATCAACACAAAAAACAGCTTGGTTAAAAATAAGGAAACAGCGACAAAACGTTATACGTTGAACATGCTCAAGATAAAAACATAGAACTAAAGCGTTTAAAAAAAAATTAGCACGGTCGCTGCACCTAAAAATCAAAAAAAATATAATTGCGACCTGCCAAAGTTTGTTTGTTTTTATATATTTTTTCATAAATTTTTGGCCCTCCCTTTATTATTTTTCTGGCTACGCTCCTGAGCTTCAGGTCAGGTACGGACTTTACACCCGATAAAAGTTTCCAAGTATTTACTCGTTCAACCGATTCCTTTTAAAATTCAAAACAATTATTAATTATTGTACGCAAGTTTGTGTCTTCGTTACGCTTTGTTTCATTTATGACGGAATAAGGCATCTCCATTCACGCTTTCACGTTTCACTTCATGCTTGTTGCTCGTGCTCATATCCATGTCAACTAGCCATACGCTCAACTAGAAATATGGTTGTCAGGTTAGGTAGGCAGGGCATCGAGCAAGTAAAAGTAGATGTGATGTAGACTAGTATTTTTTTTTGATGAATGAGGCTAGAGTCTAAATGTCTGCAGTTTCTCTTTAAACAGTGAAATAAAATCATTTTCCTTGTATCAGTCGGTACCCAAGACCTGTGCTTCCACAGACCAAAAGTCATGGTTCCGGTACCATACAAAATTTTCTGACCTACATTTAAACTAGACTAGAGTTAAGGTTTAGCAGCTGTTCTGCTGTAAGAAGTTGTTCACCACTCATTAGAGATGGTTGCCAGTAACTTCGCCACATGGTAACTTCGCCACAGTAACTTCGCCACAGAAACTTCGTCACATGGTAACTTCGCCACACTTTGAGAAGGTGAAGGGAGATGTGGGGATAGTAGGAAAATGTGTTGGGGTGTGGGGGGAGGAAGGAGGGATGTGGGAAGAGGTATGAAAAGAGGTGTATGAAAGTGTGATGGGATGTGGGGGAGATAAGGGGAGATGTAGGGAAAGGTGAGGGTAGAGAGATGTGGGGAATTAAAAGTGTGTTGGGGCCCCACACCTCAACACATTTCCCTACATCTTCCCCATTACCCTCCCCACATCCTTTCCCCACACGCCAACACACTTCCCCACTCGCCCCATACACTTCCCCACACCCTCCCCACACTTCTCCACTCCCCACACATCTTTCCTTACCTCCCCCCACACCCCCCCAAATCTTTTCCCACAGCTCCCCTGACCTCCCCCTACACCCCAACACACTTCCTTATTCACCCCATGCACTCTCCCACACCTTTCTCCCCACATCTTACCCCACAGTTTCGCTTATGTGGCGAAGTTACCAAGTAACTCGAAAAGCCCGATAAAATTTTGTACGGCAACCGGGAATTTAAAGTCTTGTTTCGGTGTAGGCAATGTAAATTTTCGATGTATGAAAGTGTGGCGAAGTTACCATGTGGCGAAGTTACTGTGGCGAAGTTACCATGTGGCGAAGTTACTGGCAACCTTAGAGATACTAGACAGCTAGAGACAGTGGCAGTGTTCCCTCTAGGATTTGGACTAGTGCGAATTCGCCCAAATGATAAATTTGTTGAAATTTTTGTCCAAAGATTTCACTACTTTGAGGACCCCTTTTACAAATTTTTTGCAGTAAATTTGCTTTTCCAAGGTACAAGCTACAGTCTTGCATTAAAATATTCAAGTTTTATGTTTAAGTTTTTCAGTTTTGCATCCTATAATATTAATTTCTGGTTCAAAATCAGTAAAATTTGCCCAAAACTTTCGCATTTTCCTCAAAATTCTCACTCTAGAGCAGTAGTTCTTAACTTTTTCACTTGTTGGCATCCCTTTTTGCATCACCAACCAATTCTCGTATCCCCATTCAAAATTGAAAAAAATTGACGAACAAGTGAAGACAAAAAAAAATCATCATGTCCGCAGAAGTCCATTTTTTTGCCCAAAACCAAGTGAAGACCAAAAAGAAAAGATTATCATATCCGTTTTTCTGCACCTCGCACCCCCTAAGAACGTTTCTCGCACCCCTTGGGGGTGCGGGCACCCCAGGTTAAGAACCACTGCTCTAGAGGGAACACTGGACAGTGGTCCCACGCAGCATAAAATCACAAAAATGTCATAAAATTTCACCATATCATAAAATGTCGAAAGATTTCCATAAAATTTGAGTAGTATCATAAAATATTTTTAAATCTGTAGCATATTGTTTTGCTTCTTTAAATGCTACACATGTTTTTATTTTATACATCATTTCCTGTAGTTGTAGACTGCATACCGGTATCGGTATAGCATACCGATAGTTAGCAAAATGAATTATTTGAAGTACCGGTAACACTCCAAAACTCAACAGGCTTTTTGAGGAATGCTTACTGGTACTGTTTAGCAGATTGTGATGTTAAAGTTTCATGGTTGGCGTTGTGCTAAAACTAGTAAGCTCATTTTGTATTTTCAGCTCAGATGGCTGAGTGGTATAGAGCGTCTGTCTCTTGAGCTGTAGACTCGGGTTTGATTCCGAGTCGGGTCAAACCAATGACTTTAAAATTGGTATTCACAGCTTCCCTGCTTGACGCTCAGCATTGAAGGGACAGTGTGGAGAACAAGTCGGAAAGTTTACTTGTTGTGCCGTTGGGAAAGGCACTTAGCGGGATTCCCCCATCTTGGTGTGGTAGACAGATGGCTGGCGACTCCTAAGCGAGCTCGTATAGTGCATTGATCGCTTTCTCGTGATAGGAGGATAAATATGCAACTAACTAACTAACTAATTTTAGGGTTAAAACATTTTTTACTTCCACCACTGCAAACCGACTTACAATTTTTTACCAGTATTGTACTATGGATTGGACAGCACCTCGCAGTGCTCTTCCACAGATCAACACTCATATTAGTGGGTAGATGAATCAGTAATTTTCTATAGCAGCCTTTGTACAAAATCATGCACTTACCAGCTTACTGTAGACATGAAATAAGACGAAATTTAAAGATTGAGCCAGTAGGCCTACAGTTATTGATGCTAACAGTTTAGCAGTTGAGGAAAATTTTGCTTGTGTAATTTTGATGTATGAAATTGTCACACATTTTGTATTCAATAAATAGTAGGTACCAGTATTAAAAGTGCGTAAAATTAACAGTTTTGGCCTAGCCAAAGTCGCAGAGATTAAGCTCTCATTTAACCTATTCTTCTTTTGTCAAAGATTATATACTGTACATAGTTGAATGATGATATGTTCATATTTTTTTTACGGAGGTAATTTGCTTGTACAGGTACAGTAACTCAGATTGTTATATTTTGACTAATTGGTTTTGAATAGCATGGACAAAACATCTTTTCAACGATTCTGGATAGAAGGCCGTCCTTGGCTAGAACCTTCATAGAACGATGTTTATTGTGCATAAAGAAGCCCTGAGTAGCAAAAACCTTGATAAGCATGAACTTGTGTCTGCACAAGCAAAAATTAGAATTGGGTTGAATAGGAACCTAAGTGTCAGAAAGAATTAGCTGCTCTGCAACTAAAAAAAGTACAATTATGTAAATAATCTCAACTGAAAAATGAAACTTCTGGTCCTGTTTATGATGTTACATTGATTTCGATTCTTCTTCACTGATTGTACGATGTTACTAAGCATAATGTTTTTTTTGTGAATGATTGTTAATGAGGTTATATATGAAGAAGATAACATTTTAACATACATTGAAGATAGCATTTTGACAAAATTTCGAAAAAGGTCACTTCGACTCTCTCTGATTGTTAACAACTAAGCGTAAGTTTTATTAATAATTTTTCAACTGCTGCTGCATCTTTTGCAAAGACTGAATGCTGGCTAAAAAGAATGTGAATAGCAGAAATTCGGTTTGGAACTGTCAATATTTAATTGAATTCGGTAACTCTGGATTGTATTTGTTTGAGTTGTAGGCAATATTAGCCCTTAGTTTACTGAACATTAGCCCTAATACTGTATGTCTAATGTTTGCTTTTTTATTTGTGTTTCAGCTTCGATGTTTGATTTTTGAGATACGCGATTTTATTAAATGCCTGGAAAGTTATCTGTAGGGTTAGTTAGGATTTATCAAAACAATGTTGCTGGTAAATCCTGTCTAACCTTGCATTTGGATTTTTCAAAACCTTTCTCATGATGCTGCTCTTTTTAGAAAGTGAATACTGTCTAAGTTATTGATTATCTCTCCTGAAGCATAAAATCACCATGAAATGGTGCAAAAAAACATAGAAAAATCATAAAAAACAGCAGTTTTCAATCATAAAATCATAATAAAAATACCCAGTTTTAGTGTGGGACTCCTGTAGAGACTATGCCGGTACCACATTGTTAAGGCTTTGGTTTACCAATCATTGTAAATTTTTTATCATTACTGGTACCGGTATATGATATATACTGTAGGTTGTGGAAAGTGAAGGTGCAATCACACTAACTGAGATGTTGAGACCTTTGAGACATTGTGCAGGTTTATCTTATTGTGACGTGACTTTGTGCAGATGTGATGTCATACCGGTAATAAGGTACGGTACTGGTACGATATAGCCTACCTGCGCAATATCTCAAAGGTCTCAACGTCTCAGTTAGTGTGATTGCACCTTTATGGGCCAGCTGTATGCTGGTACTGGGTATCAGTAAGCTTAGTTTCCCATACATCAGTACCGGTAGTAGTAGACTAGAGTGGGTAAGGTCTAGTATCAGCCCCCAGGTTCGGTTTGGGTTATGTTTGGTTAGGATTAGGTTTGGATAGGATTCAGGGTTAGGGTCGTAACTGAACGGAACCCCAACTAAATTTAACCCTAACCGAACCTAATCCTAACCAAACCTCGGGTCTGATACTGGACGTTACAGCGTTACCTGACCTGCTGACTAAAGATTGTACCAATCTGCAATATTCATGGTAAAATGCAATAATACTATTCCAGTAGTTTGCCAAAAGTTTTGTTGCCTGAATTTTTCATTCCAAACTATTTATTTATTGATGAAATACAACACTATGGTCAGATGTTGTTGTGTTCATACCCGGACACTCTTAGAAGTGAAACAAAAAACCATTGACAAGAAAAACAAAGCAATACCAGTACTGAAACTTAAAATACAAACAAGCAAATACTGTACTGTGTAAATCAAATTTGTTCAAATGTTTCTTGAAAGTACTAAAAGTATAGACTAGTAGAATAAACAGATTAATAACAGACTCAGGTAGGCCTACAGGGTAACAAATTCCAACCTGAAATGATTTATATTAGCTGTATTTGAAACTTTTGATTTGGTTTATCCTGGACAAGCCTCGACTTTGAATAGGAAGTTCAAGCCTTTTTTTCCGCATCCAAAATTTAATGATTTGAGTCTATGTTTTGAGGTGCAATCGTCAGATGGGTACTGGTAATGACCATAACTTCGCCAATAGATAAAAGCATAATTGTACAAAGCTGAGAGTGACAAAAAATCTTTCATGAAATGTCCAGGCAACAAAAGAACTTCACTAACAATCTACCAGTACAAAGTAGACCAATGCTTCCAGCATATATCTTACCGGTACCAATTATGCTGTAAGAATGTTACCAGGTTACTGTACGAGTTAGGCTGTTGCTAAAATGCTTACCTCTGGGTACTGAGTCAATTGTTTGTGAGCTGTTCAATTTAACATTTATACTTCCATGTAAATCCTCAAAAAATTTAAAATTGTTCCCAAAATCTTAATGTTATAGTACTGTTGTACCATCAGTATTAGTACTGAGCAGTAAGTAATTACCACTATTTCAATTTTTTGTTGGTATTACTTAACAGTTAAGCAGTTCAACAGTCCAGTCAACCAATCCATTTGAATGAATAGTGAACGAGGTATTACCTCATGCCTTTTGTCAACACAAATTTGCTGAAGAATATTGCCCAGAAATTCGTTAAAAAATTTTTCTTGCTTTATTGTTCAAAAGCAAATTGTTCTAGTGAATGATAATTTTCACAATGAACCTTTTTTCGGTTCCCTATCTTCAGCTGAGTTCTGTTGATTTTTGATGGCAATTTACGAAGGTTTGTAGGAGCTCTTGGTTTTTTAGCCATGGTGGTTGGAAATTCTTCAATATCAGAATATGTCATTGATAAGCCAGATATCCCTAACTGCAATGACGTATATATTGGAGAATTACCACTTGATGCAGTTTAAAACTAAAGACCCACAATTTTCAGCTGTTGACTGTAATTTAAATTAGCTCTATTTCAACTATTTCTGTTTGTGAAGTTTGCTGTGATGATATTTTGAGTGAGTTCCTTAACTTTATTCTCCATTTTTGTTTAGACTATTTTTGACAGTGGTTAAGTCCTTTTGCTAAGGACTTGCTTTTCTGTCAAACTACTAAGCTATGTACTCAGCAAATCATGTAAGAAGAAATGTTGTTAATCAACCTCGGTATGATTCACGTATGCAGTCGAATCCACAATCGTATCCTTTTTATTGAGTTCCAATAATCATAGCGCTTAAATTTTGCTTTGGTTATTTACAGATAAGCCTAATCACCGGCGCAGCCAGGGGGTGAATTAGGGGGACCAGGCCCCCCCCTCCTTTTCAAAGCACAAATTTAAAAAAATATCAAACAATGGATTCACCATATGAAATACTTTTTAACCTGAGCATTGATTAAATCTCCAGAAAAGTGGAGGTAGGGGAAATAATTTGTCGAATGATCAGTTTTATCATAATGATTATGCTTTCCACAAATAAACATGGGTTGTAATGAGAATAATCAAGGTCGTTAAAAGGCGTTTTTTTTCAGACCCCCTTAGAACGTTTGAGGCCTTTTTTTAAAAATTTATGACTATATCCTACTGCACTTGAACAATGCTTCATCGTGAGATGTGCTATTCGTTTCTCTTTCTGATTTTGTAATGCGGTTTCTGTTCTATATTTCAACTTCGAAGGCAAAAAAACATTAAGCTGTATTTTTGTTACCAAGCCTCCACGAATTATGTTTGTTGGCCTAGTTTTTCATAGATAAGTCAAACATCTACTCAGTGGGTTTATTGTATATAGATATAGCCTTTAATAGCAGTCTAATGCGAACCCAAAGATCTTTTCCTATTACTCGGCAAAAAATGGTTTTAATTCAATATTCAGGGAGTTTTCACTTTTTGATGGCTATTTAACATTGATACCTCTAGGATTCCAGCTTAAAGCAGCAATTACTACACACGCAACATAAGGACAATGCTAATTCTTCAGCAATGCACTTGCTTCTTTTAGGAATAGGTTGCTATTTAATCACTTTGCGACGTAAAATATGTTGATGAAAAACAAAAAAACATGCTAGCACGTTTGTACTGTTAAGTGTCGTCCTGGCTACTGTGTTTGTGCTGCAGAAAAGCTTGAGTTTATCCAGCAGTCTTTAAATCAGTGGCGTGTACTGCAAGGGGGCGCTGGGTCGAGCACAATGTAAACTTTAATTTTTTTACAAAAATACGTTTTATCTGGTATAAAAGTACCCTGCCCTTCAAGTACCAGCGATCAATGCGCGGGAAGGTAAGGCAAAAAAGCAGATACTAGTTTCTTGTTGATTGTTCTGGTTAATTTTGATAACTTGAACTGTCGTACGTTGGTGCTAGAAGTTTAGTCCATTTTTTTTTTTTTTTATCAGCTCCTAACTCACTTTGTGCGGTAAGTTCTTTGAAATATGTTTATCTATTATAACTTGTAAATAAACTTTTCCAAAGTCGAACCACTTCAATATTAACAAGCCTATGACAAGCACACATAATTCGAAAATGTGGCCAGCAGAAATGCTCCATATTTGTTAAAGAACTTGGAATTAGAAGCAAAAATTTAAGCAAAAAATTGCTTTAAACGTATTTCAAAAAGCGCTAAGCCTGCTGTTAACGGCATGTAAATTTCGAAAAATTGTTCAAGGGGTATGCCTCCTTACTCTCGTAGAGTCGTTTTTCTTCCTCATGTGGCTTTAAATAAACTTTACTGTTGCCACACGCCAGAAGAAGCCGCGTTTAAAAAAGTCTCAAACTTGTCACCCTCGCAAGAAATTTTTTTGGATACCGCACTGTGTCAAGCAAACTTTACTTCCACTAAAGTAAAACAATCATATACTCGTATGCGTAATTTCTAAGTTTT
This sequence comes from Trididemnum miniatum, assembly GCA_964006365.1. Taxonomy (NCBI): domain Eukaryota; kingdom Metazoa; phylum Chordata; class Ascidiacea; order Aplousobranchia; family Didemnidae; genus Trididemnum; species Trididemnum miniatum. The sequence continues at coordinate 14,233,876 of OZ023239.1, forward strand.
GATAAGGTCTACGTTTGTATGGTAATACATAAATGCCATCCCCCTTACTCAAAGGTACTTCCAAGAGCCACTGAGAATAATGCTGTTGTGTCAATAACCTGCCATAATATATTGCTATTGTGCTGAACAGACTGCCCTCAATACTTCATGTTAAACGAACGCAACAAATAATTCAAGATTGGATATTCAATAAAAAAGTTGTCCCCCCCTTTTTTTTCGGCTGCGCCGGTGAGCCTAATCATCTGCATGATAATAGTAGATTGATGATATTGTAGTTATGCTATCAGTACCAAAGAACTGCTCAGCTCCCTAAATGCTACTTTACAGTTGATTTGTGAGGGTCATAACATTAAGTTTTCTTTGTTTTACTGTACGTAGTCTAGTGCAGTATGCTTACTAAACACCTCATAATTATTATGTGCTAGTATGGAGGTTTTCAACCTATGGGCCATGGCCTACTTGTGGACCACAGAGCTTGACTAGAAAGCAACATCAGCTTCCCTAATCATGCTGTTTCGTTCATTTTTTGTTTTTTAATAGAAGTAAATGAGCCGTTGCCATATCTTGTCATTTTAGTGGGCCATGAACAAAAAAAGGCTGAAAAGCCCTGTTCTAGTACTTATATACAAAAGTTTGCTAAATTTTTATTCCTCTCTTTGAATTTTTATCAGAATCGGAACTATAAAAACTTGTGGTATGCTTGTGTTGTTTTATGTTCCTTAACATATTTTTTGATGCAGTATACCCAGAAACCCAGGTGTAGCTCCTATGCCAAGTAAGATGTTACTTAAGCAAATTAATAACTGTTTTGCCATATGTCAATGTTGATAAAATGTGCACCATTTTCTGCAGCTAATTCTCTAATTTGTTGCTTTTTGACAAAAAAAAAATACATTATTTGCAGCTAGTTCTCTAATTTGTTGCATTTTGACAAAAAAAGACTTTGTTTGATTAGCATCTCTTTTTTGTCCTGTTTTTTCTTTTTTCATTTTTAGTTTGGTAAATTGCATCAGGTTAACATAAGAGCTCTACATTAAACAAATTCACACTTACCTGGATTTTGAAGTGCCTGGTTGAATTTACTTCTTTACTTTACTGGTAGTTAAAAATTATGAACAAATAAATGCTGCAGCAGCATCTTATCCAATAATACAACAGTAGTAGAGAGTAAGGTTTTTGTCACTGCCACATTGAGTACCCTAGTATATTTCCATAAAATGTTTACTCTTTTAGTCTTTGCAGGAGGTGGAAATGCCCCTCCATCCAACTACACCTACAACACGGTAAGTGCTTTGTGGATAATTTCCACTGCTTAAAATCACAGATCTTTTGGTGCAATGCTTACTTTACCAGCTATATGGAATCTAAACTTTTTCCACATGTTTTCTCATTGACGATTATAGATTGAAGTGATTAGTTGCACAATGCACTGTAAAAGACTAACTTAGGCTTGCTCGACTTGCCTGTGCTTATCGTATACTTTCTGGAATTTCTAGTAAATAAAAATGTATTTTTGTGATAGCTTTCCCTGTGTTTGTATATGAATGTGCGATGGCAATTTACTGAAATCCCCTTTAGATAAGCCATATAACATCCAATGAAGACTACGTAAATTGAACTTATAGACCACTGTTATAGTAGGTAGCCGCTGGGATGCTGTGGCCGTGACCTCTAAACTGTGTTTCCAAATGCTATACTGTACCAAATAAACATTTGATTTAAAAGTGTTCAAATAACATATTATAGCAGCGTAGTGAACGTCTACTCAGCTAGAATCTTCTAATCAATCAAGGATTAACTAACGAATTAGCTACTCGTTTGCTTATTAGGTTGGTTTCAACTTTACAAAAAATTGACACAACCCAGCTTTGCATCAATAAAATAGCTTAGTGATTGATGCAATTTTCCATTTAAGTCTTTTTGTAAGTTGGCAAACCACTTTATTTTAAGCATCTCTGGCTGAAATGGGAAGCATACTGATCTAATTTGCATCTATGTCCTTGTTTTGTAGGTTCCGGGCCTTAGGCTCTATGCATCATTATCTTTGTTTTTAAAGTCACGTAAAAAAATTTGTCTGTGATCTTGAAGAAAATAATTGCAATGGAGAAAGCTTGTGGGCTTTTTTGGCTCAAAATCTGCTCGTGTAGGCTGTGTTAACTGTGGCCAAATTCACAGGAAAGACATAATGGCTTGGTGCACGTGATTTACCCTTCATTAACGATCTAAATCAACTTATTTTATCACAGTAATTCGATCCTAAGCTGATCTTTGCCATTCTTGCGGCAAGTCTAGTTTGCTTTATGATTTTAGCCAGGTCAGTCTCCACAGCATGCCCAGTATGTGGCACCGGCCCCAATGTATATAAATTCATTTGAGATGGCCTCTTCTCATACCCAGGTTGCATCGACGACAAAGCAACATACGAATGGTCAGCCCTTTGTGTGGTCAGGTCAACGATTGCAGTATCCTCCTAATGCACAGCATCCGCCAGGACAGGTAAATCTGCTGATTTTGTGCTTTGTTTATGTATATATTTGAATTGTTGTTTTGCAAGTTTTTTTGTCATTTTGGGAATGTGATACTGCTGTACAATAATGGCTAAAGTTAACACTAAACGTATTAATAAGAAAGCAATTTTGAAGTTTTTGAAAGAATCCCTTATGTCTTATAAACAACAGTCATATGTTGAACTCAAATTGAGCATTACTATAACAGTATTGTACTTGAAGTTTTCAAAAGCAACGTGCGACTCTTTGCCGTGCCTTGGTATGTATTATTGGTTGACAGTCGTGATTTGGGCTTGTGACGTTTGTTTTGATTGTGTACTTGTTCATGTACGACATTATAATTTCAATGTAATGAAAATAGCCACGCATTTTGATGTCAAGCAGTTGAACAAACTGAACTAGACGTGAAACCGAAATCCGGAAGGAAAAACGAAGGTTAAAACTTACCGAGTATTTAATCGTCAAAAATTGAAAAACGTGATGCTTTGTGGCTCTTTAGCCAATTTAGGTACAAACGTGAGTTTATTTGAACGCTCTGTATTATGTACATGATAAAGATACAACGTGTTTTTAGCACCAAAACATGTACCCCAGTGGAGCTCCCGGCAAATACCCCCCACAGCACGTACAAAACTCCGGCCAATATCAACCTTATCAACAAAGTACATCTAATATGATACCAAGCACAAGCCCTCAATATGTTTATGTAAGTTCTGCTATAGTAAAAAAATTAGAGCAATGCGAACGACTCATTTACGATTGGGGTTTTGCTTCTGCAAATTTTATGATGATTTTTAACTGCAGAATAATTTAATGTATTGTAACGCAAGAACCCTGTCTTTTAGCTATACCATTACGTTGTAAACAAATTGGGCAATTCCCCATTCGAAAGCGGGCAAAACAGTGCGTGGTAATGAGTCATTGACATATCAAAGTGCTTAATAAACTTAACCTTGTCTTTAACTATTGAGTTGTTTGTCTGTAAGTATTACGTACTGTTACTAGATGATAGCGTATCCTTTTCGTTCAGCCACGTCAAATTAACATAATAGTCTTATGCTGTAAGCAGTCCTTTTCAGTTTTTCTGTAGTAGTAACTCTTGATTCGTGCGTTTCAGGTTAGGGCTACTGGTAGATACCCGAATTCTCATCCTGTGGTGACACAGACGGCTCAGTCCATGCCTGGCTCATCGCCTGGCTATTATCCCGGTGCTGGTAAGTAACTATGGATGTATTAAAGTCATACCTGACATATTATGCTCTAGCTCTGTATGACAATTCGTAATTGTATTTAATTAGTCAATTGGGTAATGAAGTATTACGACCGAAAATACTTATTGTTTCAATTAAGTACTTAGTATTTTGCTGGTTATACGCGTATCTGCTATTACGATAAGCAAATTACCAGCAAAATACTCTGTAATGGACTAAGACTACTCAATAGCAACATAGTTATGAGGGAGTGATAGGTGTGTCAAATACGCTGAGGAAAAGAATTTCAGTCAAAATTCTGCTATGAAAGATTTAGCATTGGTAGTGTTAGTTAGTTAGTTAGTCGCATATTTATCCTCCTATCATGAGAAAGCGATCAATGCGCTATACGAGCTCGCTTAGGAGTCGCCAGCCATCGGTCTACCACACCAAGATGGGGGAATCCCGCTAAGTGCCTTTCCCAACGGCACAACATGCAAACTTTCCGGCTTGTTCTCCACACTGTCCCTTTAATGCTGAGCGTCAAGCAGGGAAGCTGTGAATACCAATTTTAAAGTCATTGATTTAACCCGACTCGGAATCAAACCCGAGTCTACAGCTCAAGAGACAGACGCTCTATACCACTCGGCCATCTGAGTGTAAACTTCAAGTGATTTATGCTGTGTTTTACATCGAATTTGTTTCTTTTCGAAAGCAAATTTACAGTTTGTTCGTTCTTGGGACAAAACTATCACAGATTGTGGATTACGTCATTGCTGTCTAGTTTAGTATACTCTCATGATCCGCAAAAGTTTTTAAAAATCCAGAAGTTGAGTAAGTCGCATTGGCCAACGTATTTAACATGTTTTAGTTGCATCGTTTATTTTTGTCCTTTGACGATTTTATAAATAAATCTGTTCGAAGATACGATGCCACAGTTTTGACTTTGCCTGAAAGAAAATATGATGATTGACTGGCTCGTGGAAGTCAAAGCCACTTTTGTTTTGCCAAAACCATTTCTTCACTAACCGTTTTCTATTTTAAGTTTCAAGATAGGTTATTCAAATAACGTAACATCCTAACGCAGTCACTGGCAATCATATGCTGTTACATTTTGAGTATAGTCATTGTAGATACATGATTATTAGCATAGAAGTTAGTGAACAATATGCTAACTTGTAAATTAGTGTAATAAAAGTCGTAATTTCATTTTAAATGGTAAAGACTGAATTCTCCAATAGATTTAGGCCTATTACATTTTGTTTCAAAGTCATTTTATTTTCGTTACAGCTTCGTACTATTCTAGCCAAATTCCTTCAGTAGCTTACGGCGCGCCTTACGAACAGATGGTGAGAGTTTTATTGTAGTGATTTAAGTGCGATTGCATTGGATTAGCGATTTAATATCCTATGCATAGGATATGAATTAGCCTTATTGACTATGAATATGATAATGGTCCTTGCTTAAACATCTTCACTGTTTTGACAAGTCCATTTTCTTGACGTGAAACTTGGCCGCTTCTTATCGTGTTAATAGCACACGCCTGAAATTAGTTTTACCGTGCGTACAGTTCATTGATGTCATATTTTTCTCACTCGTTTTTTAAACAGCAGGAAGATGGTTGAAGTGTCAATTTCTTGTTAAAGTGGACGTTCTGTTTATTTTAGCCCAGTTAGTCAAGTTAATGTTTTATTAGTAGTTTCTCCGCCTGCCCATAAGTTCCACAAAATACTGCAAATAACCAGCCTTATGTTCATTGTCACACCCTTTTAATGAATTGCGTAATACCGCCCAGTGATCAAATTTTGTACATGGCTACTGCAAGGCCAGCACAGTAAATTGAAGCATCTTAGGTTAAATGCTATTTCAAGTAAGTACCGTACATTGTAAACAACACTGCAGTAGCTGTTAAAACCAACGCAGGAATTACTTGCGCCTGTGTCAAAGTTTGTATTTCGTTTTTGCTGTTAGACCGTAGTTTTATGCGCAATTCTTTTCAGCCGCCGCAATACTCTAGTAACGCAACTTGCGTTAATGTACATTGTACATAATGTAAAGATTTGCGTCAATGCGGCTATTTCAGCTGTGCGGAATCGTCAAAAAATGATGGTATTAAAAAGCATATTTTTAGCTTGACATTGCTGTACATGGAAATAAACAGCGATAGGAATATAAACTTAAGGAAAGTTTGACATGAAACTTCTGTTTTATTTGATCTACTTAGTAGTAAGTGCAGACATTGTTTGCGCTCAAAAACTATCTCTTGCCGCACGTGATCTCTCGCTACCACTGCGAAGAATGCCTGCTTGCCGTGGTTAGAAATCACTGAGATTAAATATTAATGTTAAATGGCTGCAAGGTGTTACGCACGTGCTCGTGAGGAAAGTTTTGTTTGCAGCGCTAGAACACGTACTGTGATGTTGTTGAAAATGTTAGCTCCGAAATTTGTTTTGAATTTTTCTTACTGCATTACTGTCTTTTGATTTGTGTATTTATTGATTGCTTTCATTTTCATGCTCTTCTCGCAAGATCGAAGACGAGAGCTATTTACGATTGCGATATCGGATTTGCTCAAAATGCGTCTGCGTTTTCGATAATTTCGCATTTGATTGTGAGTTTTGAAATCCACTCGAGCATTTAGCAAACTGACCATGATGGGCCTAATGTGTATTTTATCCAAAGTTGCTACAGCGAATTTTTTTTTTCCAACTGGCCTTAGCAACTTGGCGTAGCGAGAAATTTTAAATGGGGAGGTGGAGCCATCAAAACGAAAAGATTAAATGATATATTTCTATCACTTATCAACATTTGATCTTTTTTCACTATATGGCAAAGCCAAAAGCGGGGGGGGCATGGCTTAGCGGTGTTGAATCTTAAAGAAAGATGCTTGACGTCGATGACCCGCGTGAGGTCATGCTGTCCAGTGTCCGCCCTTAGCCTTGGTCCAACCTCACGGATGGTTGATCTATAAAAAGTGCTATGGGTACAAGTGTACACAAGTAAACCTGCTCGAGGTTGTCATTTCTTGAAATAAACGAAGTGTATCTGGCTTACGGCTACTTTCACCTTTTTACGCAAATTATTTTTCGTTTTTATCGTGAATTAACATAACTGGTTCCTCCCACTAGACGTTTGCGTGGTTTGTCTTGTTAAACATAACGAATTGCGTCATATGTAGCCATTTGTGCAAATGCGGTATCGTGTGTTTGATAATGTGCTGAAAAAAGAAAAGACAATTGATCTAACAAAGTTTTATGAATTTCAGCCATTTCAACCTGGAGCCCAACCAGCCATGGCAGCAGCCCCTGTGATGCCACATCCAACTACATCTGTAAGTTATTTGCGTCTAAGGATGTACAACATAGAATACTGAATTCAAAAGATTCGAATTGAAATACTGCTTGAAATCGCTTTTAAAATCAACCAATTTCACAATCCTTTGTTGCTTTGCTTGGTTGTGTGTTTTCTTTTACGTGGGTTTAACCGCCACTGAATTAGGTCTCGGCTGACCAAGACAGGACTTTTTGGCGTGACCGAATCGGCGTGGGACAACTTGGGCATTAAGGCGGGGTTTTTAGGCTTGGGGATAGGTTTCGGATTTGGCTCAGTGTTAGGGTGAGAAAGAAAGCTAGGGATTAGAGCCATGGTTTGAGGTCTCCGCGCTGAGTCGGTCACGGCGTATACCGCGCACTCTGACTGACTTTTTATCTTGTTGAAAGTGTGATTGTGTTGCACTGCACTAAACTTATAGTTAAAATAAACGCATAGACTGGCCGTTAGCTCAGTTGCCAGGGGCGCATGCTAGCATAGCAGGAGGTCTGGGGTTCGAACGGCTCGCCACCGCTGCGACGTTTCTTCGGAGCTGTGTAGCCCAGGCGCTGAGCTGTGGAGATGGGCCCCGCCACTCGTTACACGCTTCGGCATAATACCGCGAGTATAATAAAGATGTGAGGTTTTTAAAAATTTTTGATGAATGCATAATGATAGCAAGAAAAGTCTCGACTTCTAGATTGGGTCTGCACTCTGCAATTATAGTAGAATGCTTGGAGTTCCTCTTGTTATTGCTAGTGCATTTACTTAACTTTGTATTTATCTGGCAGCAATCAAGTGTAGCAACCCAAAAAACGAAAGCGATCAAAATTATCAACCCAGAAACGAAAGAAGAGGTTGTAGTTCAGCATCCCAGATTATCAACACGAACAGAATCGGAATCATCTTCTCATTCCAGATCATCTCCACCTCCGCAGGTTTGTGTACGTATTTATTATGCAAGGTGAGCAAAAGTAGGTGGACAGCAAGTGAAACAGATTTATTCCAAAAGTAGGAAACAGCATCAAACAGTTTAGGCATTTGCGTTGTTGAACAACATATAATTTTCCTTGATAGAATTGTCTTGTTACGTCTAGTAGCACGTATATGTGATCTGTAAATAAATAATTACTGTTCACCTGCTTTGGGCTCACCCTGTGCAATAGAGTGTTCTAGGTGCTGCAAGGACGCGATTGCGTCCCTGAAAAGAAAAACTGGTCCCTGGAATCAGGAAAAATTATGATAAAAAAAGTTTTTTTTTTTAATTTTGGGTGCCTGCATGTTTAACAGGGCCGGCCAGAAGTGGCTATGCGCTGCTTTCATTGTCACGTGATCGAAATTCCTGTCATAGTTGAAAATTATCTTTATTTTCAAATTTAGCAATAAAAAACTTTGATGAAAAGCACCTAGATTTTTTCAAGCAGATAGAAGAGAGTAAAATAACTGTAGTGTATGTATACCCACTGTTTTCAGCTGCATGGCCAAGCGGTATCACCCGCTGGTTACACATCCGATGTGACGGGTTCGATTTATGGCTGGAGCCGATTGCATTTGACGTATATCGGGTTGCAGCTGACGCGGTAAGCGCAAGCTCTTTTCGCTCTTCTTCATTTTGTTAAATTTTCTTTTCTATAATTTCAAATATTGGCCCACCCTGCAAAAGCAATCCCACAGAAGCTATTTTTGAAAAATGACGTTTTGTTAAGTTTTGATTTTTTTTTAGGTGCCGACTCAACCTCAACAAAACGAACAAATAGCGGCTCAATTTGCAGCCAAAGTAGCGATTAGGGCCGCTACAGACAAACCACGACAAACAGTAAGTTCTCGTGTGTTTGTGGAATCTCCCTTTTTTAGCATGGTTTTTCCCTATAATTAATGTGTATCCATAGCCATAGAAAAGAAAAAATGAGCTAAATGTTTGATTTTGATCGTTTAGTGGTAATTTTATTCTGTTTTAAAAGGTGTTTAATGCGACAAGTTTGTGTTAGTTGGTTAAGAAGTTTTTTGAGAGCCATTTCTTACTCTAGTAAAGCCAATGCTTGCTGTTACTGCTCAAAGTTGACCTGTTTCTCTTCGTTAAAAAGAATAAGCCGAGACGCATTCGTGCTGTTTACTGCTTGGCGGCGTTGGTTTTAGTTTTTTATAGATCAGTGACCGCTTAGCAGTTGAATGGTTAATTGTACTTTGCAAGGCAATGATGTATTGAAAGAAACTGGCTGTAGCAAGCCTACTAAAATAGTATGTTGCAAAGCTTTTAAATTTCTTTATTGCCAGCACGTTTTTTACTTGAACAATTAGGTCGTATGTTGGTCAAACATTACTACTACGTTTTGCAATTGAAGTTGAGCTTAATGCAAAGCGAAAGTTCACCCCTTAAAACTTTACTACAGCTCAGATGGCCAAGTGGTGAGAGCGTATCTGCCTCTGGAGTGGTAGACTCTGGTTTGATTCCGAGTCGGGTTAAATCAATGACTTTAAAGTTGGTATTTACGACTTCCCTGCTTGACGCTCAGCATTAAAGGGACAGTTTGGAGAACAAACCGAAAAGTTTGCATGCTGTGTCGTTGGGAAAGGCACTTAAGGGGGATTCCTCCATCATGGTGTGGTAGACTCTTAAGCTAGCTCGTTATAGCGTTTTGATCGCTTTTTCGTAATAGGAGGATGAATATGCCCCTAAGCAAAATAAAAAAAAGCAGATTAAATATTTGTTATACTCGTGATACTTCGCCGAAGCGTACAATGTGTGGCAGAGCCAATCGCCGCGGCTAAGTGCCGCGGTAACACATCTTCAACCTGATGATCGAATCCCAGACCTTCTGCACCGTTTGCGATGTTACCATCAGAGGTGCGATCATACTAACTGAGACGTTGAGACCTTTAAGACATTGTGCAGGTTTATCTTATTATGACATCACATCCGCTGACATCACATTGACATCACATGGATGTGATGTCATAATAAGATAAACTTGCACAATGTCTCAAGGTTAAACCTGCGCAATGTCTCAAGGTTTCAACGTCTCAGTGTGATCGCACTTTACGCCAGCCGGCCGGTCGACTTTAATTTAATGTAAATTAATACAACAAAATTGTGACTCACGTCATTACGCGTTTTTCACATTAACCTTTATTTTTTAGTCCTCATCAAGTGAAGTGAATCAAGTGACCAGCAGTGATGCAGAGACATCAGTTCCACCACCTACTAGTCAGGTTAGTGACAGTACAATGGTACTGATTCTGATTACGTGTTTTGTGAACTTCATTTACTAGTTTTTTGCAGCTCTTTGGAGTTGAAAAATTGAGACAGTGCATTTTTAAAACTAGCCATAAGTGTTGGATGTTTTTCCTTCATGTTCAAGTAATTTAACACCACAGTCACTAGGTGGAGCGAAGAAAAAGTTCGCTAAACCTGTGTTGGTGTCTTTTAACTATTGTGTTTTTGAGAAAAGTGTATGGGTAGCATGTTAGCTGATCAGTTAGTAAAAATTATTTTCGACTGTTTTTACCGTGGAGTTGGTTTTCGCACTTGTCAACTTCCAAGGCTTTTCGGCGATATTACCAACTTTTTTTGACCACTGTTTGTACAGTATTTACCATTTCTTTTTCATTTCCCACAATAGCCTTGATGCTGAGCGCTAAGTTGGTTCACTAATAACTACAGATCTCTTTTTAGTATTACTTATCTAGTATCGAGCCCATTTCTCCCTACCACAGAGCAAATGCGTGAACCACTGGACCAACATGTGCATTAACCACTGAATTAAAACTTGGAGTTGCGGGTGTTTTGCAACATGCATTTGTTGAATTAGTACTTGAATGCATTACTATGCCAAAAAATGTTAATTTCAGACTACTCTTGAACAAAACAATCAAATTCCTCCGCCAGCGAAAGAGCTTGCTACTAATGGTCCTGCCAACGGATCTGATACCAAGAGACTGGTTGCTAGTTCGACTAATCGGTCCGCTCCAATTGCTGTTGTACAGCCTCTTGCTCATCCGTCGAAAAAGTTGGATTCACATGATGCCGAGGTGCTTGAGAGCAAACCTCCTGTTCCTCGAATATTATCCAGAGGAGAAGCTCTTCCTCCTCTCAAGAACTCAAAAGATGTTGCTCCGGAGGAATCGATAAGCGACGAAGTTTTTAAGCCTGAAAAGTCATCTGAAGCCATTACCAGCGAGTCTAGTGACTCCAAAGACAATATATCTACTACTGGTGCTAATGAACCAAAATCCGATCCTCCCTCATCAGAAAACAAAAAGGGAAATATAAAAGAGGAGAAATCAGTTCCTGTTGAAGTATCAAGTAAAAAATCGTCCACTGAACAGTCCACAAGTGTGTCTGATGTGCCATCAAAAGCTGAAGAACCAATAGTTGAAACCAATGACGAAAAATCCACGGACGCAAAAGTAAAAGCAGAAACTCCTCATCCTGATCCGGCTCCAGCATCCCAAACAATTGAAAATATGTCAAAAGAAGCAAAAGCATCGGAGGAAGGAAGTGTTGTAGAAACAAAAGCACTGAGCGGAGGAGATTCGGTGGTAAAAGAGAATATTGATAGGAGCAAAGCACCGGCGCCGGAAGTGAAGTCACAAACTGATGAAAGCAAACCGGATGTTGTGCAGGTGAGTAAAATGACGTCATTTTTTACGAAATTGAGCAATAACGTATGACATCATTATTTTGTTACTATCATTAACATATTTCGTACATTTAGTGAATCGCAAAACATCAGAAAACGTATTTTAAGTGGAATTTTCAAAACTCACAATCTTAATATAAAAATCTTCTACGAATTGCTTGTTTTTGTCTATGAAACCAGCACGTGTTAGCAGATTTGAATATTGTAAGTTCAGATAAAACTGGTTAAACTACGGATATTTAGCCAGCCGTTAGGAACGTCAATTTTACCACATCTTGCTTGTCCTGTCATTTGCATTGCAACAACTTAGTTAGCTTGCATTTCAGGTTGCACCTCCCGTTAAATCGCAATCATCGCGAGAAGACTCTAGTCAAAAAGAAAAGGAAAAATCAAATGAAATTTCCAAACGTAAGTAGTTCATTGTAAGGCGGTTGATGCTAGACGTTTAACAAGCTTCATGCGGTGCTTCGTAAAAGTGTCGACGAAGTCTGGTTTAAGATTTGGTTCTGATAGGGCTCTAGTAGTAGTAGTGACTAGCATAATTAATTAATTAATTATGCTCATAAACGCTTTGTCCTTTAGCTTACGTTGACTGTTTTTAGTAAAGTCTTCCTTACTTTTCTATCGTTTCAGCTCAGTCCCTTCTTACCTTACTTTTTGATTTTCGTTTTTCTTATTTCCAGATAATGCTTCAAATTTTGAAGTTCACGCTTTTTCTGGTAACATTTTTCTGCTAAGAAAATTAGCAGTATGTCTTACTTTAAAAGCAAAGTTTGTTAGATTAACAAGTAGAAACCTTGTTCGAGTTTTCTCTTTACTGTTTGCTCAAAGCCAATTGGAATGGAAGTACTAATGCGGATTTTTTGTTTTCAGTTTCATCTGCGGAGAAGCGATTGAAGAAAGTTCAATATGAACGTGACTTCCTCATTAAATGCAGAGATCATGAATCTACCAGAGAAAAACCAAGCCTACCTAATCTTCCTGATATTGTGATGGATCAGGTAAGAGTGAATTTTTTGCTTCTGGTTCACCAGCATGTGTTTCAATTTACATAATGTTTATCCATTTATAAAAATTGTAAAGTACACGTGCAAAAACAGACCTGCAAACAAGCTCTAAAACTTGATTGTAACTCCCAACATTTGAATATTTATGACAAAAAAACGTTTGCATATTGCAGCAGAGGTTTTCAAATTATCAAACTAAAATATCTACTGTAATTGAGGGAGACTGCGAAGTGAGCTCACGCTCTTCGAGTCAGCTGCCACCGGATGTCAACCGCGATTCGCTCCAGCCCTTAATAGAATCCGTTACGTAGAATTGTCACCTTCACATTGTCATGTTGCTAGGCTGCGTCACTCAAACATGTTCTTTTTAGTGCTTGTCCCACGTTCCTACCAGTTTGCCATCCATTGCAGCTGGCGGTGGAGCGGGATCAGATTTTACCCCTCCCTGGATGAGAAACCCCCGAATGGAAAGGGTGAGAAATTGTTTACGTGTTAGTTACATTGGTCTATGTTTTGATGCATAGCGGAGTTAGTTGATTTTAACTGTTTATTTTGAGCTGCATTGTATTAGTTTTGTGATGTGATTAACTCGCACTTATGGTTTTTTGCTGTAAGCAAAACTATTGAAAACGTATACTGGGGTTTGGTTCCCACCAAGACTTTTCTGTCGAAAGTAGGTGACTTGATTTAGCCTGATCAATTAAAGGAACGTTTGTTGGGAAATCAAATTAACATTTTTAATATTTTAATTTCAACAACACGTTTTACTTCGTCCAATAAGTGTGCATCAGGTTAAACCATTTTGCACTGATAGTGTTTCGCACATTCACTGTACGTGGCCACTGTTTCACTTCTACAGCGTTCCTCCGTCCACATGTCCAATTAAAGCGGGCCCAAAGCCCACTGTCTCTCTGCATCGTAATCAAATTTTTGACGTCATAATTAAAAAAAGCGATTATGACATGAAAAATTTAATGGTAATGCCGAGATCCCGAGGGCTTTAGGCCCACGCTTAAAGCGGACACGTGGACAGGGTAAGTGTGGACGTGAAAAAACATACTGACATCTATATCGTCTGCGCTGTGCAGTATCTGCACCCTGATGCGTAGTTTTTAGGGATTACGTGGCTAATTTTCTGGAACGTTATCGGTTGTTGTGGTTAGCTTTTGCTGTTTCGAAGCTGCCGTTTGTATTTTTCTATGTTGAACTACTATTTTCCTTTTTTAGCAAATATCTCGCGGCAGCTCTCAGGGTGGTCAAGGCAGACAAGGGGGTTATGGGTATAATCAGCAGCCCCAAAAAATTATCAAGAAGGTTTCAATACAGCGAGAACCTGAGCCAGAGCTAAACAAGGCTGAAAACGCGTGGAAACCTAGTAAAATGGAAAACAAACCGGGTGCGAACTCAGAAGAAGAACAAACAGAGGTAAGATTCCTTTTCTTTTCGTTGTTTATGGACAACCTCGGCATCGATAAGGTAAAAAAATACATGCTTTTTTGAAGCAAATCTTGGTCAGTGTATTTTTATTTAGCTATAATTTCAACTGTTCATAATGATTTTGCAACTCAGATTCAGTTGTCGTCACTAACAGTAGCTGCTCGTTAATGGCTAAGTGCATAATTTTTGAAACCCTTTAGCTCCGATTTTGTTTTGAGTGTATTCTGTTCCGCCCATGCTCTATTTCTTGTCTTTTACAGTACCGTAACTTTAATTTCATTAATTTTAAATGAGATCCAACCGCCGGTTAGTCGATAAGCACATTGCTGTCGGTGCGCAGGTCTGGGTTCGATTCTCCGACCGGTCAAATCGGATCCATTGAGGTCAACGGCTCGCCACCGGTGCGACGTTTCTTTGGAGTTGCGTTGCTTAGGCGTTAGGCCGTAGAGATGGGCGCCGCCACTCGTTACACGCTTCAGCGTAATACCACTAGCATAATGAAGGTTTTTTTTTGTTAATTATATCCAAAGTTTTGACTTTACGCAGCATGATATATTAGTTTTATAAAAGATCTAGTAATAGTCAGTTATGCTCAACAGTTAAGCATTGATTGTTACTGTTTACATAACCCTTTATTTTTAGGCTGTTTTGAAAGCAGTGAGAGCAATATTGAACAAACTTACGCCTCAAAAGTTTACCCCCTTGATGCAGAAGTTCAGGTTACTTACAATTGACACTGAAAATCGACTCCGAGAAGTGATCAACTTAATTTTTGAAAAGGTATTGATATTATTTGGCAGAACATTGTTTTACAAAATGCGTGATTGCTTAAAAGTAGGTAATTTTTCGCACCGCAAGAGACGACTAGTGGGCTCCCGTTAATACGACCGTTATGATGAAGTTATGGGGTGTTGAAAGAGATGTCTTTTTTCCCTAGAGCCCCAACGCGTTTTCAAAAGGTCGTGAATGGACCACCAACAAAATAAGATAAATATTAGGTGAGAGGGCGTTATTTATTTTTTCATGATTTACGATGTTAATGGGTGAGTTGTAACAGAAGTTCGTGACGTCCCTCGCTCGTAGTAGAGGAATTGTTGAATCCAAGCTGATTTATGTACCCTGATTTGTTTTTTTTATGTGTGTTGCTTAATGTGCAATTGTGCATGATGATTATCTTAAAATAGTTTATAGATCAAGTTTCATGCTTTTTCTTTTTAAGGCCATCGATGAACCAAATTTTTGCGAAGCTTATGCCAACATGTGCCGGGTCATGTCTCAATATCGAGTGACCGGACTAGCGGGCGAGGGCGCAGCGTCCCAGCCAGTGCTGGTATTTCGTAAAGTTCTACTTACTCGCTGCCAGAAAGAATTTGAAAAAGACCGAGCCAGCGAAAATGAATTAAGTGATCTTCGGAAGAAGTTGGCAGAAGCGCCAGAGGTCAGTCTACTGCGTAGTGCGTAATATAAGTTTAAAAACTGCTCTTATCTGTCCTTGGTCATAGTGCGATATCTGCAGCGATATTTCACCGGTGGATTTTAGGCCCAACTTTTTTCTATTGTGCGGTAGTGCAACGATACAGCCCATTTCCCCTCACATGCACATGTATTTAAAGCTTTAGCGCAGGTTTTTGGAGCCTTGTTTTGTCTTCTTTCTTGAAATAGGTCATTGTGTAAGCATATGTTATTTAAGATCTTTCTATTCAAAAAAATAAGCGAAATGTGCTTCACCTAAGTAAAGCTAAAACTGCTCCACCAATGCTTAAAATGGGCCACAGTCAAGCACGTTTATCATTCGAATAAACAAAGCAAGAAAAACAACGATAACTTTTTAAATTTTATGCGCTTTTGGAAAATTTGCTGCCTTTGAAAATTCGGGTGTTCATTAAATTGCAATTTAGGAAGAAAAAAAGGCTTTGAAAGAAGAATTAGAATATGCCGAGGCTAAAGAAAGACGAAGAATCATGGGCAACATCCGTTTTATTGGAGAACTCTTCAAGCTCGGGATGTTGACCGAACAAATCATGCATAATTGCATCATGTCGCTCTTCCGTGCACGGGATGAGGAGTCTCTCGAATCGCTGTGTAAATTACTGACCACAATCGGAAAGGATCTTGATCACGTAAAAGGAAAGGTACGACTGTGTTACGGTGTTGACAAACCACATAGCCAGATGGCCAAATAAAAGTAACTAAAGTTATTTCCAATTGATGAACTGAAAACTCAGCAGTATTAAAGAGACGCTGCGAAGAGAGTTTAAGCTCTTCGAGTCTGCAGCCATCGAAAATATGTGTCAAGTGCGATCGACTCGAGCCGTCATAGTTTTGCTTTGTTAATGGCTCATCGTAGTTTCAATTGGTAAATGTCGTTATAAACCATTCTTTTATCTCTTGTATGAGAAGTAGCAGGAATTAGATAATAATATATTCTCAACTAAATCAACCCATCGGCAAAAGTAGTGGTTGTCAACCTTTTGCATTCAGTTATATTCCTTATCACGAGATATTTACGGTTTCCCCTGCTAAAGACTCAACAGCAGTGGCCCCCTGCTCATCTGTAAAATCTATTATCGATATTTCATTCTCAGTAGCTGCAGCCGTCCGCTGATCTTAAGTGGTTAATTGCCATTGGTAGATCATGCGCTTGTGCCACCCGGTTGAGAGCCCGTGGGCAAAAGGAATATTGTAGTCTTTTCGTTAAAAATGAGCAGGTTGTTATTACAATGGTAGTAGGTCTTTAGGGTTAACAAATAAACTGAAATTTTGAAAAAAACAATGGCGGCTAACACCACTTCCGTCCTATTGCGAGTAATACATCGTATCTAACGTGAATTTTCCAGACACAGCTGATAAGAGAACCAATCTAAACCACAGAGCCAAAGAATCCTTACTTCACGTACAATCATAATCAAATTACTGCGTTAAGCTACGAAAAAATACGCGAAGTGTAAATCGTCACTCTAATTAAACTGTCGGATTATGACTCTATGCCTTAAGGGGAAAAATGAGAATGTTGATGAGGGCCAGACTAAATGGCTTGACGGGCCGGGTAATGGCCCACGGGCTGCCTGTTGCACACCCCTGTTTTAGAAAATAACCATAACTATTCTGCAAATTTTAAGGGGTTATATAAGCTTCTAGGATGTGTAATTCAAAAGATATGCGTGATTTTGTGTTTTGGCACCCCTGCGATTCCCCCCTAAATTTTGAAATGGATTTACATGGCCGTTTCTGACCCGATTGAGCTAGAAATTGTTTTGCACCGTTTTTTCATGGATTGGAACAATAAAAGGGGTCCTTTCTTGCATTTGGTAGAAATTTTGCTGCATGGATGGCTGGAAACATATTTCAATTACTGATGTTTCGACATGTTACTCGTCCCGTTGTCAAAAGTAGCAACTTGAAACATCAAATAATTAAAAAATGTTTCCAGTTATCGTGAGTATGTTCTCTACTGTAACTGGTGAAATGGTTCAAGTATTATGCTCCGATGCATTTAGTTACCTTGTATTTATTTCGTTACTTATTTCGTATTGTTTATTTTCACAGCAACTAATCGATCAATATTTCTCCCAAATCGAAAAAATTATTAATGAAAAGAAAATTTCACCTCGTGTCAAATTCATGCTTAAAGATGTGGAAGATTTGAGGAAGGTAAGAAGTAATCTTAATGCAGGTAATCAGCTGTATGGAGTGAAAAATACATAGCATGTTATGGAGGAAGTATAAACTGTGTACTTGGTTTACTCGGTAACGAACCGAAAAAAAGTCCTGTTCCTGCTTTAAATTGAAATTTTTCAATTGTATTTTTCTTATCGCGAGACAGCGATGGAGGCGCAAGAGCTCTTTGAGAAGTTTCCGACCACTTGTCTACCAATCTAAGGTGTGGTAATTCTGCAAAGTACCTTTCCAAAGCCACCTTGCCGACTTCTCCATTCTGTCTTTTCAATGCTGAGCTTCAACGAGGAAGATGTGAATATTAATTTTTGTTCATTATAGAACAACTGGGTACCAAGGGCTATCAAGGCCCAGGGTCCAAAGACGATTGATCAGATTCACCAGGATGCTAAAGAAGAGAAAGAACAAATGGCCTTGAAAGCTGCTGCTGGTCCTCCACTTAAATCACAGGTAATTTTGTAATTTGCATGTCGCATAACACTGTTGGGCTGTGCCGATTAAATCGTAATCGTAAGCACTAATTATGTTGTTAATAAGTGCTAGTACCGGCCGCTTGGCTTGGTTGTTGAAATATTACTATCGGTGAGAGAGGTCTGGGGTTCGAATCCTGGGTCGGTTAAATTGGACGCAGCTAACGGCTAGTCATCGCTGCGACGATTCTTCGGAGCTGTGTTGCCTATGCGTTAAGCCGCGAAGATAGGCCCCGCCACTCATTGCACTCTGCGTGTATAATGAAGTACCGCGAATATAAAGATTTAATTTTGATTTTATGTATACTATTGATAGCAAGTTTGTTTGTTTTGTTATGGCTATTGACTGGTTTGAATTTTTATACTTTGTATGTTTCACTTCGAATTTTATGTTGTTTTTTTTTTTGCCAAAATTAAGTTTTGATTAGCATTCAACAAAATAGTACGTCGCAGTTTTAAATGCTGCTAATCATGTTTTTAGTCTCGAGGCAGCCGCATGGGAAGTCGCAACAGCAGTTCACATAATCTCGCCGAAGATGGATGGCAGAATGTGTCGCAAAAACCAATGAGAATCGATCCGCAAAAAATGAAGTTTTCAAAGGTGGGAAAATGAGTTGCCGAAAATTCAACTTTTTAGCCTAAGGAGGAAAACAGAGGCGCTGCAATTTTTAAAACTTTACGTTTGGACAACTCAGATTTGACTGTTATCATCAGCAGTGCCATCAGTTCTGTATTACCTTCCTTGCGTTGCTGATGAAGACTGCTGAATATATGTTGTCAAAACGTCCAATTTAATAATTATATTGTGGCCTCAGTTTTCCTAGATGAGCTAGCTATTTTTCTCTTTTGTTGATTGTATTCCAATTATTAATTTTTCAAATACGTTTTCTTGCTATCCACAGTATGTTACGATGGTAGTTTTGCATATAATACTGCTTTAATGTGTTAAAGAGGCGCTAAATTACTGAATCAACATGGTCAGTACAATGTGTAATGTTCAGCAATGTGATTGAATAAATTTGAGCAGGTGCGATGCTAATTTCAGCCGATATTGGCAAAAGAAGCAATAAATTTTACATTACTTTATCGAGGTAAATTTTTTGAAAGGATCCTGTAGCTTGAGTGATGCTTAGTGCTTGTGTCGTTAGAAATAAGTTTGGCTTCCAGTAAACTTATGAAAATGGGTCACGGATGTCGAATTTACGTGACGATTTTGGTAATTACTCTCATTCTCTTTTTTCAATGCGTCGTAAGATTGTGGAAAAATACCCTAAAAAACGAAAAACCTCGCACTTATTTTAGCCCATTACGTTGGTAATTTGCATTCACGTTGCGTGGAATCTGCACCAACTCTCTGTATTACGTGTTAGAAAAATATTACTGTCCATTTGCACAATAAATTTGTAATGATGACGTCATAATAAAACACACAGAAGCACTTCGCAACAAACTGCCTTATAATTATTTGGATACGCTAAAAATAAGTATTGTAGCGGCGTTTATCATCACCAGCAATATTGCAAGATATACGAGAATGTACTGCGCTCTAGCTCGCTAATTGTTCTACAGGTGTACAATTATCAAGCACGAGCTTATTATTACCTTATTAATAAATACCAGCTTAATTATGTTATAATTGCAAAATTAACCCAATTATAACTCCCCGGTTGGCGCAGCGTTCAAAGACATCGCTCTTCCGTTCCCCGGCCGGTCAAATCCGACACATTGTCACCAACGGCCCGCAGCCACTGTGTTGTTTCTTCGAAGTTGTTGTGTTCCCCAGGTGTTAAGTTGTGGAGATGGTCCCCGCTACTGGTTACGCACTTCCGCGTGATATCGCGAGTGTAATGAAGATTGGATGTTAATTAATGTCCTATCGATTTTTCAGATTGATGAATCTAATGTAACTTTGGGTCCAAATCGGGGCAAATGGAAATCCGGAAGCGGATCTGGAGCTACCAAGACGGGATCCGGGGGCTTCTCGCACCGAGACGCTGATGGTATGTCTGCCCCTCGTTCCATTACCCCCACTACGATGAACCGCTTCTCAGCACTGTCTGGAGTTGGAAATCAGGAAGGATTCTATCCTCATCGCCATAGTGGAAGGTGAAAGATTAAATAAACTAAAACTTACGTGATAATAGTTTTTGTGCTAATTTTTCGGACTGGGTAAGTGTGATATGCTGTGAATACTTAATACACCCCTGAACATTATTAAATGAGTCAGCGATATAGACTAGCGGTACCGCTCGCAGGATCAAACGTGATGATTCGATTCGCGGCTGTTGTTGGTCGCATTTGACGTGTAGGTTATAACGGATGGCTACTGACTCCAAGAACTGCGCAAACTGACTTTTTAGACTCCCATAATCCATTTTATTTTTAGTTCATCATAATTTGATAATTACTTTAGTTATCAGATGGTTTTGAAAGTGTTGTGAGTACAAAGAATTGGGCAGTTGAGTTTTTCAATTATTGATTCTTGAATAATTATAATGAAGTGATTTTTATTTTGTTTTCTATTCAGGTTGTCAAGTCAAGAGCGAACAAAAAGCGGATCCCGTGGATCAGGCGGATCCGGAGAGACGAGGAATCCCGCTAGAGATGAGAGACAATCTGCTCTTGATACAGTCAGGAGGTTGACATCAGCAGAGAGGAAGCCACCAAGTGGTGGTACGTTGGGAAATTGTGGTGGTACAAGTTATAAATGAAACCGGCCGGTTGGACGAGTGGTTAAAGGCGTCTTTGTTGGGATGGGAGGTCTCGGGTTCAATTTCCGAGCCGGTCAAACCGAACGCTGTCGGCTCGCCACCGCTGCGACGTCGCTGTATTGCCCAAACGCTGTGCCTTGGAGATAGGGCCCGCCACTTGTTACACGTTTCGCCGTAATACCGCAAGTATTATACGGTGTAGATATCAATTATGAACTTATCGCATCGTTATTTTTGCTCTATTTCAAATTAACTTCGAGTGCACTATTTTCAATTGATATTGCTCTGCATTTATTACTGCGGGTGTCTTAAGTGATTTGATTCAGAAGCAAATTCAAGTTTCAGTTGTTGGGGTACCAAAATTTATTGTCAGAACTACTGCATTGTAATACGCTATGTAGTGGCTTGGTCTATTAATGTTTAACTTGTGAAATCGATTGGTCAAGCCGCCCTACCTCGAAATGTCGAATTACTTCATGTTACGGCATTCTCAATAAAATGCTTGAGAATTTCGGAAAGATTGCGTTGGAATTTGATTAGAGTTAGAATTTTTCTTCTCATATCAAATCATATTGTCTCCTAAAACAGGTAGTAAGTAGCATTGTGGTAGCATTTTTTTAGGAGAACGTGTTGGCAGCTAACAAATATTCCGTTTTGGCGCATCAGGTAGATTTTTACTGTGTCTTATCATAGCAGGTTGCTTTAGAGTGGTTATTTTTACTTTTAATGCAGGTGCACCCCCTCCTGTGAAACCACCTTCTCCCGTCTTCGAAATTAACAATATGCTTGTAAGCAAATTAGACGCAACCATAAAGGAATACCTTCACTTGCAAGATATCAAGGTAAGATATTTGCCTTGAGTAAAGTTCTAGTTGAATTTTATAGAGATTTAAGCCTGGTTTTGCGATGTTCTTGAGCAGCTTTAACTTTTTCTCCCAGTCATACCTTCGCATGAACAAGTATGTTGGTCTCTCAGGCAGTAAAGAAATAAAGATTGGCGTCAGAAAGTCCTAGCTAAAAATCTTGGCGCTTAATATAAGCATTCTGTAGATCATGCTTTTTTACAGTCATTGCTCTTCTGCCATGATTATAATGCGATTGTACGGTATAGTGCTAATTTTACCCAGTTTTAATTATCATGCATTTATTTCCATGCGAAGTTGATTTGTTTCGTTTGATTCCAATCAGTCGACTACTTGGGCATGGAAGTCGTCCATGCGACTGAGGCGACCAATAATCTTCCATACATGATAAAGCAGTATCAGATAATCTCTTTAATAAAACGATTATAGCCATTATATCTGTGATGATTGTTACACTTTTCGGTACAAGCGTTATACCATATCAGTGTAAAGCCATAGAGGCACATTGGCACAAGCATTCTAGTTTGCGTCTGTACTTTTACACTAATGACGATACGAGTTTTATCGAAACGTTTGTAAAATGATTGCAAATATACAGGCTATCATTTTTTTATTAAAGTTGAGTTCCCAAAACCTGTGTTAATGTTCTGAGTAATCTCTTCATTTGACTACAAACCAGTTGATCATGTTTCTGTCACTCAGCCAGTCAACATCATTGTGAATTGGATTTGTCATCAGTGTCCGTGATTTTTTAGTTTTTATATTTTAAAACAATTTTTTTGTGTTATTATAGGAAGCGACTGAATGTTTTGAGGAATTGGGAATTCCCGTTTCAATGGGTCATGTGATCGTAAAATCTTGTCTAGAAGGTTCGATAGAAAAATCGTCGAAAGATCGGGCTAGCGTGTCGAGGTTACTCTGCTCCCTGATTAAAAACAAAAAATTAACTACCGAGCAATATATCAAGGGGTGAGAAGTTGTTCGATGTTTATCTTGTATTCGTCAGTGCTGATCATTTGAAAACCGTGGGTAGGAATGAGTGAGTGCCTCCTGATGTTATTTTTTTTAAGTGCTTGCCTGCAATATCATTTATCGTTTTGCGTTTTGTTCTTAATTGTGGAACTTTTTGTCTCATTATTTTTTGTACTGACAATGCGATTATGCGAGACACTATCACCAAAAATAGCTTTTTAGCTACTTATAGCAATAGAGTTGTAATTAATTACACATTTTACCGATTTGTAATTGCATTTTGGGATTTTCAGTTCAAAGTGATTGTAATTAATCTGTTTTGCTGTAATTGATGTAAATCTGTTGGGGTATTAATCACATAAATAAGAACTTGCTCATTTCATTGGTTTTCAACTAGCTTTACTCTTGTAGCTGAACGTCAAACTAGATATATTGAAAACATTATACCATTACTTATTGAGTTTCAACCTGTTTTCCGAATGTAAAGCGTCGTTGCCACTGTGAAGCCGTTCACAGTGTAGAAAGTGAAGTTTTTGGATACGACTTGAATGTAAATGATTCCATCGTAGCTTCAGTACTTATCGTGCCACTATATTGCCTGTGATATTGTTTGATGTGGTAGTAGTGCTTCCTCTCACTGAAAAGTTGCATTACTCTGTGTCGCTCTTTATCCGCCGATCAGATTTCCGAGTGAATAGATCGTCTGCCTCTGATCTGTGAGATCGGCGGAGTTTGATTCCTAGTGTGGTCAAACCAATGGCTTTAACATTGGTATTCACAGCTTCCATGCGTGACGTTCGACATTAAAGGGACAATGTGGAGAACAAGCCGGCAAGTTTACTTGTGATGTTGGGAAAAGCACTTGTCCTCTTCCCCTATTTAATAATGGTTGAAAGATGGCTGGATATGATTTTAACGTGCAGTGAGGCTCTATGCAGTGATACTGCGCAGTATGAAATCTCAATTCAATCAATTTCTCTCTCTTTAATTTATATATGGAAAGTTTTTGATTGCAAGTTTTTCACATTTTCGAATGCTCGTTTCGCAGAGTCGTTGACAACATGGAATTGGCTATCGACTTGGAACTAGACTTGCCTAAAGTCTGGACTTGCTTAGCTGAGCTGGTAGCTCACATCTTCCACCACACAACTGACAGTGTTGCTCTCAGCAGCATAACAGACATGGCTCAACCCCTGCTTGCCGAACAGAAAGCCGGTATTTTTGTCATTGAAACGCTAAAACAATTGCTGGAATACGCGGTAAGCTTTTTTCAGACGAGGTTTTCTAAAATCAAAAATCAATTCTTCACTATACTCCCGGTGTTTCGTCGAAGCGTATAACGAGTGACGAGCCTGTCTCTGCGGCTTTACGCGAGCAACACAGCTGCAAAGAAACGTCGCGGCGGTTTGAGCCGTTGGCGACACTGCGTCCAATTTGGCTGGGTCGGGAATCGAACTCCAAACCCTGCGTATGATAGTGATGTTACCACATTGTCAATTGGTCCGTTATGCAATTAGTGGTTCTGCTGATTTTCAAACTATGCTTTTATTTTTTTAGTCAGCTCTGACTCCATTTTGTAATTTTTTTCGGGTTTGAAAGTGGATCAAACGCACAGATTGCACAGTAGAGTAATCAAACAATCGATATTGTGTATCAGCAAATGGCGAAATTCAAAATTAGGCTAAACTAACCTCTATAGAGCAAATTGTTGCTTGTTAAGTTTTGAATATTTTTACTAGTAGCTGTACCTGTCCTGTAGTGTACAGACATGCTTCAAAAACTTAAACCTAATTATGTATTTGCTGCTCAGATGTTCTAGTGGGTGTGGTGTCTGCTTTTAAAGTGGTTGATCGAGAGTTCAATTCCGTGTAGGGTCAAGCCAATGTTACTTACAACTTCCCTGTTTTACGTTCAGCGTTACAGCGATGATTACAAAACTTTCTTTCTTAGGACCCTGCTGCTGTGGTGAAGAACTGGCGAAATTCAAATTTACAAATGGAATATTTTATGCCTACGCTCGATTCGGCAACTATATCAAGTACTTTGGAAAAGCATGTAAGTCGGAGGAATATTCCTCGTTGGACAATACACGTTGAAGCTGTCATAGCTTGCAGTAGTACGAGTATGTTGGACGTAGGTTTTGCAAAATGAGTTGTAAACTTATCGGGTTTTGGCCTTAATCTTTGTAAGAGCAGCCTGTTTATTTTTTAGCTTTTGCAACATCTTTTTTACGAAGTGCGCGAATTGTATTTTGATGCAAAACTTGTTGTTTACCATTGATAACAACATTCTTGTTGCAGCATTACTTCTTTCCAACTAATTTTTCCGTATTTGTCCGTAGTCACATAACTGCGATAATGAGATTGCCTATATCGTATTTACCGTGAAACATTCGTTCTGTTTCGGTCTAGCAACCTCCTCAGTACATGCTAATATTTTGTCCTTAGTTGAAAAAGTATTACTAACGTCATATTTGCATTGTCGACTGACAAGCAGAGCTGCGAACCTGACGGAACATGGTATTTTTCGCCGAACCAGTGCTCAAAAAAGTTGATTGAGTTTTAAGCTTACCTTAAGCTTTGCAAAAATAAGTTAAACTTAGCCTAAACCCGATAAAAACTACTTAAACTTAGCCTAAACCCGATAAAAGCTACTTAAACTCAGCCTAAACCCGATAAAAGCTACTTAAACTTAGCATGAACCCGATAAAAATTACTGAAGTCGAACTTGCACCCTCAAAATCACAAAATGAAAAACTTGAACTCGTTTGAAAATACTTGCTACAACACCGTTTTCTGAAGGGTTTGCTTTCATTTTACGACGACGCTGCATTGCCGGTTGCAAGCCAGAATGTGACCTCATCGCCTTTTAAAATGGATTTCTACAACTTGGTCACTGATATTGGGAAGCAATTGGATCAGCACTCCAGTGACGACCCTATATTTGATTGGGTGGAGGCGACCACGACCCCCCAAGAAAGGTCCCAGCCATTTTTCGTCCGTGCCCTTACCACCGCTGTGTGTAACAAGGCCATAATTCAAAGTACGTTGATGGTTTTATATTTTATCAATAAGCAGCAAAAATCGAAAATTTGTTTGTGATATTCGTAAGCTGTGCATTGTGCAATGTGTGCATTATGCAACTGAGTATGTTGTGCTTGTCCAGAATTAGGAAACGTAAAGGCTGAAAAAAATGGTATGTATTATGACATACTACTGGTACTTCCGGAGCATTTTCTAATTTACCTCAAAATATAACGAAGCTTTTTGAGAGCTTGCAGTTATTTCGAATTTCCATCGAATGCCTTGTCCACATCTAATCAACTTTCGTGGTTGCTGGCAAAAATGGTTCTTGAATAAAAGCGTCATTGTCGTGTAAGCTTAGCTTAGGGTTCCGTTTTGAGTTTTACCCTTATTCTGGGTCTTGGACAAGTTTTTCAGAAATGGAATGAAGCGACATTATTACCAAGAAAAGTATTTAATAATGTAGTTAATTTACTAATTAGTTGTCTAAGCCAAACTCAGAGCGTTTGTGGAAGCATTAGTCTACTCTTTTTGATCAATTTTGTGTTGAACTGACGTTGATGCAAAATGCAATGGAAAATAATTCCGTTGTGTCAATTGTCACTGCCATGTCCTTAGTTTCGTTAAAAGTTGCTGTTTTTTCGTAACGTGTGCAGTAGGACTGTTTTGCTCTTTTTGTTTGAATAAAGGAAGTGGATTGCTGGTGATGTTGCTCTTTGAAAAGTCTTTAAATTTTCAATTTTGTTTCAGATAATGAGAAGTTTGAAGTCAATAAGGAACTTGTCTCTTCACGTTCCATTTTACTGAAAAAATTTTTGGATGATGAAGACAAGGAGCTGCAGGCTGTGTACGCACTTCAGCAGTTGTTCATTGATCTTGAACAACCCCCAAGTAAGTATTGTGTGCCAGTCATAACTTTGCGTTACAGAATCATTCCTTTTAATTGGCAAACAGTACAGCTGGAAGTTGGACGGACGTTGCGACTCACTTCTGGTGTCATTGTCAACGCTATAAGTCTACGCTGAGCTGGCACTTATGCCATTGTGCAAAAGCCTCTTGCACCATGGCGTAAGATCCAACTCAGTATAGCTTTTATAGCGTTAACAATGACATCAGAAGGGAGTCGAAACGATGGCCCGAGTATTTTTAGCTGTTTTTTGTCTGTGGTACTTACAATTAAATTTATTTTGCTGTTTTTGTAATAATAAAAAAGCTAATTTTTGACAACTTTTCAGATGTGTTAAAGCTGCTTTTTGACTTCCTATACGATGATGACGTAATATCAGAACAGACATTTTTCAAATGGGAGGAATCTGATGATCTCGATGAACGCGAAGGCAAGGGCGTGGCATTGCTGTCAGTCAGGTCATTTTTAACGTGGTTACGAGATGCCGATGTGGAAAGTGATGAGTGAAATGTGGAAGGGGGTGTGGAAAGAGCATTTTTTGTCATAGGCTATTTTAGGGGATTGGTCTTTTGCTGCGCGCGCATTTATTTATTGTCTTTTTTGATTGTGCGGCTCCGTGGTTTTCCTTCCTTATTTGCGTTTTCATAAAACGAATACCGTCGGTTCGTGTTCTGTTCGCATTTTCAAAGAGTAATAATGATCGGCATGCTGCTTGCGGATATATTTACGTGTGTTCTGTGTTTTTCATTAGGTAGACTAGAAACCTAAGGAGGTGAGGTTTGGTCTGTGTGAGTTTTTTGTTTCATGGCAGGAAAATAGCACAAAGCAAAAGTTTTCCGAGATGCAGCGTAAAGAAGGTTCCCACATTGCGGTCCCATGTATCTAGAAACTTAATGCGTGAAGGCTTTTTACGTGTATCGGTGGGACGCGCTTAGAAGCCCCCTCCTTCCCCCTGCTCTCATTTTCTTGGCTGCCTAGAATAAAGTAGTGTTTAAAATCGAAACAAACTGGTTGTTATTCCTGTAAAAACTTTATGGTGAATTGTTTAGGCTGTTTGTGCAACTACAGACGATTATGTATGGTAGGCTGTACTGGTCGGCACTCTTGCCTGCGTCGTGCTCACTTTCTCACTATTACAACAATAACGACCGCATTTATTTCAATCGCATATTTAATATTTATTCCCATCACGGGAAAGAAATCAAATCGCTATAACGAGCTCGCTGAGGGGTTGCCAGCCATCTGTCAACCACATGAAGATGGGGAAATTTCGCTGAGTGCCATAGCCAACGGCACAAGTAAACTTGCCAGCTGGTTCTCCACACTGTCCCTTTATTGCCGAGCGTCGAGCAGGGAAGCTGTGAAAGTCATTGGTTTGACTTAAGACTCGACTCGGAATCAAACCCGAGTCTACAGTACCAGAGGCGGACACTCTTACAAGTCGGTCATTCAACAAAGCAATGCAACCGAATAGGGTCTGTAATTTCTATGCCAAGACTTCAAAAAATCCAAGTCTATTATACTTGCCGTGGCGAAGCACACCTCCGCGGCTTAGCACCTGGGCATTTTAACTTTGAAAGTCTTGCAACGACTGAACCATTCTAACACGGAGGTTTCCGACCGGTGGTAGGCGTACCACTGGTGGTACGCGAAAGCTTTTTAAGTGGTACGCAAGATATTTCCAAAAATGCAAAGCTTTTCAAGTGGTACTCGAGATATTTCCAAAAAAATCCCCACAAAAACTTTTTTGCTTTTTAACTACAATAAGTTACATGAAAATGGGTTAGTCTCTCATGTGCGGAGACTACGGTATGACATAGCACACTTTTATATGGGCATTGCCAATAGCTCGCTTGCTTGCGGGCCTTTTCTCTTTCTGCAGCAGCAAGCTGCAGCACCATCGAATATTGTAGCTGGCGTAATTTAAATAGTGAGGTGAATCTATGGATCAACCTAACCGGTGAAACAACTTTTAACAGAAACGATTCCGTGCATATTCCGTCTCTATCGAAATTGTGAAACTCCAGGTTCAAAATGACTCCTTGCTTGAATTTCACAGTTCTAGCTAACTTCCCTGGGTGTAGTAAAGGAGGAACGCATACAAACTGCGTTTCGCACTAGTTTTGCAAAACGTTCTATATTTCAAACAAAAGCAGCAATAGGCGGAGACCAGGTGTAAAATTTTTCGTAAACTTGAGCATTTATGCATCTGTTGATTTATCATCCAGGCTAAAGCCAAAACCTCTCCAAAAGTTTGCAGTTAAAAGTGCCAATTTAGGGGAGGTTTTCACTTTAAAATTGTGCCTTGCCAGATGCCACCCTACTTTTTTTAAACTCTACACCCTTGGATATCTCAGAAGCAACGACCTCGCAGAACTTCATACGAAGCTGCACTTTAGATCAGAATACACATCATTGCTACTTTGTGCGGAAGTGAGGTCTCGAGGGAATACCCTTATAGATGCATGTTTTTGTATTGCAAAAGAAGCTGCTTCAGTTCTTCCAAACCAAAGATTACAAAATTCAGAAGATTTTAAAGACATAAACTTCATTCTTCACCTTTCCTATTTGTCAGATATTTTGAGAGTAATAAATCACTGCAATTGGCCTGGGACTTCAGAGGCCTGGCAGCAGCATCGTTGATTTTGCAATCAAATTGACTACCGGTACGTCAGGGGGGAGCTAAGTGCGGCTTACAAGCCACAAGCGGCCTTTAACCCTCGAGACGTGGCTCTTCAGCTCCTTGTGAGGAGCACCGAAGACCTTTTTTTCAATTGCACTAACATCCCATTTCCAGCTCTTGTGTGGTCTATGACTTTTTTTTGCTCTTTCATCCCCCATTCGCATCTCCTGACTTTTTGTTGCTCCTTCCGGTGGCAACTCTTCGGTTGTTCTACTTTTCCGCAAGTGGCTCTTTCAATGAAAATTTTGCCCACTTTTAGACTACCTTCATCCAAAAGCTCGATTCATAATAAAATATGACTCGCACCTAGTGAGGTGTCTTCGAAGTTCAAAGCTGTGTTGCCCAGATGCTAAACGCAGAGCTGCTTGCTATGTGCTATAGCGTAATACCGCGAGTATAATGAACACTAGATTTAATTATGTATTCGTTTCTGTATGTAAAGTAAATCTTCGGAACAGCTCATATGTTTTAATGGTCAATAAGTATTCATTAGAGGTAGGTGGTGCGCAGCTACAGAAATGGTCTGGAAGTGATACGCAGAAAGCAAAAGGTTGGGAACCCCTGTTCTAACAAGATCTAGCTCATACGAACCTTGTATAAAACGTAAACGTTGCCTGTGTACAATAGCAATCGGCCAACTGCCCGGTGTTAAACGCTATGGTGTCTATCCTGCCTAAAGAACCGAATTCGGTCCCACAGATAATCTTTGAGTAGGCATATCGCCGCATGTGCTCGCTTGCTGTTGTAACTAGGAGATTTTCAACCAACAAAATAAAAGTTTATTGAAAAGCAAAAACGACATAGCAGTGAAAACACTCCATCAATTTTCCAATAAAAAAGATTAAGAACAGAACATAATATTGGCTTGTTAGATGTTACGAAAATCTAAAAATACAGAGTAAAACTGTGAAAACTAAATGACAATTGCACAGTTAATAGGCCTAGCAAGTTAAAAACAATAAATAATAAAAACGCACGATAACACGATAAGTAGCAGAAATGGAAGAGCTGTAATTACACAATTCAAACTTAATAGACTATCCAAGACATTGTCAACTTTACAGTTTCTAGGAACTTATGGAGCATAAAAATTTAAACGTTGCGTTTGAGAATTCTAATACTAAAGAAAACGATGGCAGGGCACGACTGTATCGAAACCATGCAAAGTTGAAAGTGCAAATACTGGTTTACTTGTGAAATGTTAGTAGCCCAGGCAGAGCAGAACAAATCAAATCTTCATTATGCTCGAGATATTACACCGAAACGTGTGACCAGTGACCTGGTCCATCTCCGTGGCTCAGCGCCTGGGCAACACAGCACCGAAGAAACACCCACCGCAGCGGTGCCGAGCCGTTGGCGACACTGTGTCCGATTTGACCAGCCCGGGTCTCAAACCCCATACCTCTCGCACTGATAGCTTTGTGCTCAACAACTGAGCTAACCGGCCGGTCATGACTTTCAAAGAAAATCCTTGGTGTTTAAAACATGCCAGTAAGGACCCAAAACAAAAAGATACTTTTTCCTCCATAATTTTTTCTGATTCTAGGGACCAGATTTTCATATCAAAACGCCTTAAAAACCCTGGGATTGGGTGATTTAGGCATTACCAAGCTCAGTTAAATTCAGCAAAGCAATATGAAGCTTATCTATTCTGGAATTAACTTTAAATCTGAAGTTCATAAAAAAAAACTTTACTTCAGTGATAAGTTTACAATTATACGGGCAAAAACTTCGTGAAAATGCTCAAACTTTACAAAACCTGGATACGAAATCAGAAGGAGATGTTGATTCCTGATCCTCAGGATCGGTGGATGTTGGAGGATCACTTTTTGTTTCAACTCCGTTAGTGTCTGTTTCAGTTTCTGCATTTGACTTGCACAGTGCTTCTATAAGTGTAGAAGAGGTAATTGTGTCGTTTTCATTACTTCCAGGTTTTTCCATTTCTGGTTCTGCTGAAGAGTCTTGTGGCACTAAATTGAGAATTTCCTTTGGTTCAACTGGTTTTAAGACTTGATTGTTCTTGTAGGTGCTTAAGGTACGTCTTCTAGGAGGAGAAATGCTGCGATCCATTTTTCGGGAAGAACCAAGGGAGGATTTTCTTCTTTGTTTTATTATGTCGTCATATTTAATTTGGTTTTTTGATAAAGCGTCAGAAGATGTTGAAAACCTGTAAATGAAAAAACAAGTTTTAGCGACAAGTCATAACTGTACGGCCGTGAGTTACATATTTTTACGACCGGTTCGATTCACGGCTTTAACACATTTGGATGGCTGCTTACTCGAAGAGGGTAAGCTTACATTAAAAGTCTCCCTCAAATCACGCTTGTATTTTTGTTTAATAATAATTCGAGCGTACGCAGGCTGTAGATAACTTAAGGCTTCTTGTAGACTAGTTTAAAAGAACTCTCAACACTTTACCGGATTAGCCAAAAAATTTAACAGTACGGTGCATCAAAGAATGTCAAAAAATAAAATCATCTTTCACAATATTGCGGAATTTTAACGATTTAAACAAGAATTTTTGTGATATTCGCTTTAAAAACTCAAGAATGCAACTTTTCATCGGCCAAAAATTTTGTTGTTACTCAACATAAGAAAAATGATGATGTTATTCTTATTTCGCTAAGAGGAAATGTTATCGAGCGAATGATTTTAGTCTTACGTAGGCGGAGTAGGAGTAAATTACAACATAACATGATGTAATTTTACATCAAATTACCTCAAATCACTCAGATGCTTTCGCGTTCCAGCTGACTGGCTTCTACGACAAGTGGGCCGGGAGACAGAGATATTAGATGAAGCAGATAGTTCATTGTATTTTTGTGCCAATTTCATGACACTCATTTTGCTTCCATCACTGCCAGACGCATTTTTTCTCTCTCGTCGCCTTCCTTGTCTCAAATTTTCCGGTTCCACATTTGCTTTTTTCTTTTGAATGACGTCGGAGTTTCCCTTTTGCGGCACATTTGATAGCGCTTGACAATTATCAGAAGTTTTAGAAAGGGCTGAAGAAAGTGTTATATTTTTTTTTAATATATCAGTGGCATTGTTACTAGATGCGGTTACTTCAAAGCGTTTAATGAGCGTTTCCGAAGTCGATAAAGAACGTTCTCTTTTAGGGATAAACGAAGACGGTGGACTGAACGAATTAACTTCATTTTGAAAACTTTGCAACCCAAATTCAAGGTCATTCCACACACTGTCTACTTCTTCGGACATTTTATCTGTTTTTTCATTTTTTTCTAACTCGATTTTTCCAATATCTCGAAGGAAAAACTTTTTACCTGCTTCTTCATCGTTTGGAGCTTGATTATTTGCTTCTGGCGAAGCTTGAAGGACGAGATTTTTGCTTCGTCGGGTACTTGAACCAGTGCTCTCAGAATAAGATCGCCAGAGGACCATCTGAGACTGCAGGACCGTTTTATGGGGGGGTATAGTGCTGGGGCTACTACAGCTTAATTGTTCGTCATTCCCGCATTCACTGCTGCCACTGCTGCTGCTTGTAAAATGCAGCGGAAGACTCGCGGTTGTCATAGAAGAAAAACGATTGTGATCGGTGCTTTCCAAGTCCATGCTCCGATAATTTTGTTTCTTACTTCCGGGTTGATAACGATTTGTACCGAGGTTGTTACTATTATCAGGAGATAATTGACCAGAAGCTTTTTCAGCATCGCGTGGTTTTCGCAAAACTACTGCGGGTTGTTCATAATTGTCTTCTTCGTCATTTTTCTTAGCCAAGAGTGGTGAAGTTCTTCGATTTTGAACATGAGCGGAAAAATCCTTTCTTCTCTTATAAGCTTCGACATCAAAAGACCTCCTTTTGTGAGATGTAGGAGGACTGGTCCGTGACTGGGTTGAAAGCATTTGTTCATGATGTTGCTCGATCATTTCCCGGACTTTTCCGGTTTGGATCGATTTCGCATCGGATCCGAGAGTAATTTGAGAATGTCGCCGATCTCGAAGCTCTTTCAAACGATCGAAATACCGACGTCGATCATTGTTTGAAAACTGCGAAGACAATGAACGTTTTAATTTTGGCACAGCTGCATTCGAAACAGAGTCAGATTTCTTACTAATTTCCTCCTTTGTGACTGAATCTTTATCAACTACAATCTTATTTTCGAGTTTTAATTGAGATTTTTGAGTATGATCAGTGCTAGTTTTTTGAGTTAATATTGATTTCAGTTGTTTTTCTTCGCTTGGCGGTTGGACCACCGAAATCTCTTTTTCAGGGTTTAAATGTTTCAAATTACGAGTCATTGGATGTGGTTGGGAATTTTCCTTCAAAGAGTCTTGGAAAATCGTTGTTTTTGAAAGAACCTGAACGTCATTGGCTTCATCTTCTGAGGAGTTGACTTCAGAAGATGTTGATGATGAAGATGTTGGGAGTCTCGTTCTCTGAGGCATTGGAATTAGATTTATAGGTTTTGTAACTGCTAGAAGTCGTTGTGCCTCCTTTTGTTCTTTTTCTTGTTTAAGTTGTTCAAAGAATGGCTCCACAATCTGCAGATCCCAGCTCATACTTTCACGCTTGTTGTCCATATTAAAACTCAGAAAGTCCTCTATGCTTTCAAAATTTTCCAGAGACACATCAGCCTTTTTATTAGCTTCATCAGCCTCTTCAGCATCTGATGGTGCGCGAACACTTAACCGCTTTTCAAAGTCGGTGATTGGCTGGCTTGTTCTTCTCTTATGACGTCTAAAAATTCAAATACCTTGCCTAAGCAATTGCAATTTAAAAAGTGAACAGAATTTTTGTTTCAAAGTCGCATTAGTTCAAAATATTGCTTACAGCATGGTATTTGTCAAATCTTTGTGTCTAAATTAAAATTACGCAGTAAATTTACTTCGTCATGGTAAAGGTGATAAAAATTTCAAACGTTGACTTGTTACTATATTACTACATAACCGTCTACTCAATATAGGCCTTAA
The DNA here is from genome assembly GCA_964006365.1 of Trididemnum miniatum. Lineage (NCBI taxonomy): Eukaryota > Metazoa > Chordata > Ascidiacea > Aplousobranchia > Didemnidae > Trididemnum > Trididemnum miniatum. The sequence continues at coordinate 14,268,202 of OZ023239.1, forward strand.
TCAATCATTATCCTAAAATATGGTGTTTAACCGTTTATGACGTTGCCTACTTAATTAGTTGTGTTGCCAAATAAGCTTCTCACCTGTAAATAACCGATTCTTTGTATTTCTCTGATTTTTTTGGTTCATTTTTCTTGTCTTTCTTTACTTTTTTATCGGATTCAGATGCGTTAGGCACACTCTCAACTCCAGTATCCAGTTTTGAATGAATAATTCGAGGAAATGAGAACCTTGGCTTGGTCATGTTCAACGTTGGAGTATTTGGGACTGAATCTGAACTCAACTCATCACTTAATTCCACATCCAGTTTCTTCCAAGCTGTAAGAGCAACATGTATCAAATCACAGCTTTCTACTGCCTAGTAGACACTGCTAATGATGACACCTGTATCTATGTTGTCGAAACGTCCAGTTACGAGAATTACTTTGGCAATATCTAAGAGGAACACACGCATATTATGCACCATTGCACCATATTATAACGGAATCATCAATACTGCAGCCGGAGTCACAAAAGCTGCTTCTAAACGAAAAATATCGATTAGACCACCAAGTGGATAGAGCGAAATGAGTGTTGTGGAGAGATAAACTTGGTTCGATTTCAATTCAAGCCAAGATAAAAACTTAAAAAATGGTGCTCACAGCTTTCTCGCTAGTCTATAAACTGAGGAGAGCAAGCTGGCAATTTTACATGCTCTGCCGTTAGAAAACCCATTTTACGGGATTCTCTTAATTCAGCCACCTTAGTTTGTTAGCAGCACCTTAGTGGCTTTCTCACACTGGGTAGATGAAAAATGCAATAAAGTACATAAAAGCAAAAAGCCAACATCGAAAAGAAACTTGGAGCTGTATGAACTCAACCACCTAGAAATGGGTGATTTTAAACCCTTGACATGAAAAATGACAAGTACGGTAATTTAACGCGGACTTCTTTTTCTTCATTGAGTATCGCCCAGTTTCATGTATTCCCAGTCACTACAACTCACGTCTTAAGGGAAGACCCTTTCTTGACGCCGAATCTGATCTTCGTCTAGGTTTTCCGTTTGCAAAAGTCGATGAAGATAAACCAGAAGCGATTCTTCTAAGTGACATGCGGTGGGTCTCCTCACCAAATGGTTGATCGTCTGAAATTAGAACGTTTAGTGTTTATAAGCTTAGCTAGTCGATTTAAAATGCAGCGGTGCAACAAGGAATTTGAAAGGAGACATATTTCGGTGGGGTAAAGCTTTTTCCAAGGAGAGGTTGGGGTTTGTTTGAAAATGCAGTGAAAAAAATATGCGATTTGTTTCAGTTAAAAAACTTTCGCTTCGCCAAACATGACCCCGAGAATAATATGACGCGCTAAACTTGCTTGGTGGAAACGCAGACATATAGAAATCTCTAGCAATGAAACCAGTAAATAAAAAAAAATTTCAATTCCTGTGTAAGTCCAACGTTAAGTGAATGTTTTTTCGTGATGTAAATTTTTTTTTTTGACGAAACCATATATTTGTAATTTTTTAAGTCTGTATGGACAAACCACTCAGTCCAAGCAATCTATATAGTACTGCCTAAAATTTCAACGTAATTGGATGCGACTGGTATTAAGTTTCGTAAAAAATGCGTTTAATTTTTGTCTCGATCGCAACATGAATAAAATACGAGACTATCACGTTAAAGAAAATTTATCAAGGAAACGACATGCAATTGAAGATAAGCTAGTAACAAGATCAGAAATAAAATTTCGCATTAGTTTCAAATTATGAGGAGTGGTTAAAACCACGTCAATGCCTATGAAATTCAGTTCAGAGATAACATAAGCGCAATGTAGGTCAGTAAGAGTCATCATTGGCAACGGACTTAGAACATTATACAGTATAAAAGGTAATTAAATAACAATGGTAATCAGTGTCTCAAAAAGTGCTTGATACCTGAGTTCAGTTAGAGCAAATATACAGTCCCCAACCCCTCCTTTCGTAAAAGGTAATTCACATATGCAGAAGCGGCACGCGACAATTCTATTCTCCTTTTTGGTTTAAGTTTCCTATTTGCCGACCACATAAAACCCTGCTGCAGTTATACTTACAACATAGTATTATTATACCTTTACAGTACTTTGTAATCGTCGCCGCGTAACGATCAACCCGTATTTCGAACAACTGCGATTCTGACCAGAAGAATAGCCCTTGTTACGCTAATTTTGTGCAAATGATGACATACGATACTACTTAGACAAATTTTCACAATTTTTCCGAGTTTTCGAGGACATAAAAGCGGTCAGTACCTGTTCCAACAACGTCCATGTTCAAAATAGATTCTTGAGCTTGCAGAGGGACCGCTGCGTGGTGATTCTTCAACATAAGTTTTTTGATATTGTGTGTCCACATCTTTTTCTCATCTATATTTTTAGCGATGAGAGTGAATTCCTTGATGTTTTTGGAGCTGTGATGACTTGAGTGAAATGAGGGGGCGTCGAAAGGTGAAATCCGAAAACTAAGGGGGTTTTCTTTCATACTTTCCAAAATTGTCAAATCCGAACACTGTAAAAAGAAGTTCTTCATACGTTCTATTGCGTAACATCGATGTCAGTGCAAATCTCTGAATAGCTTTATCACTCTGTACATTTGAATTAGTTGCTAAATTGTTGTTGATACAAAAAAAATTAATCGTTAAGCTAGAACAGGGATGGAAACCGGTAAAGCATAGCGGGCCGCATTGGTTGCATGATACTTTCAGCGGGCCACAATTACTCTCAACCAGTTTGTTGTACACTTAACAAAGTTCTGAAGCGGGCCACATTCAAAACTTAAGCGGGTCGCATGTGACCCGCAGGCCGCAGGTTCCCTACCCTTGAGCTAAGAAGGTTTTCGAAGTTTCTATCTATTATCATATTGTGCAAAATCTGTTACGATGGCAATGCTAAAGTTACAAAGTGTTCAACTCTACTCGCGCGAGTAGCAAGAAAAATCCCCGTTTGCTACCAAAAGCCATGATGACGTAATAGTTCCGATTGTTCGAAAAAGAGAAAACCTAGCTCAGGAAAGTCATGATGACGTAAATTACTGTAGAAGCTTTAAGCCGATTCTAAAATTGTGATTTTCTTGGATACTTTTCGTAATTTTGAGGGCTTGTAGACAGGGCCGGCGTCAAGAGAGGGCCAGGGGGGCCTACCCCCCAAGCGACATGCTCAGCTCCCCCAATTAACAAGCTTACTCTTTTGAAGACAGCGGTTTTTGTGCTTAATTTCAAACTCTTGCCCCCCTTGATAAACGCTTGGCCCCCCTAAGTCGACTGCTCTGGCGCCCGCTCTGCTTGTGGAACACGAGCCATCACAGAATCACTGCAATAAAAATGCCAAGGAAGCGAAACGATGTTGGTCTCGTGTTAGATGACGTGCTTAAAAAAAAAATTAAAAATATGAAAGAAAGTTAGTTATGAGAAGCGCAGAGCCGGCGCCAGAGCAGTCGACTTAGGGGAGCCAAAGTTTGAAATTAAACACAAAAGCCACTGTTTTCAAAGGAGTAATCTCGTTGATTGGGTGGGCCAGGCCCCCTTTGGCGCAGGTCCTGGGGGAAGTAATAAAATTGGAAAATTTATGAAAAGCGGCATGAGCAATACAATAGCAATAGCTCAATACATTTGAGTGAAAATATAGCGATGAAAACAACGAAATGATGAACAACGAAACGAAAACAGATGAAGTCTACCCACCCAAGCTAACGTTACTAGCAGCTTAAAACTCACGCGAGTAACTCGCCCTGTGTGACCACTTTTGCGAGCCATTACTCGCGCTGGTCGCTCGCGCGAGTAACTCGCCTCGTGTGACCACGGCTTAAGCGTGGTTAGCGCAAAAAAACTACTATCCATGGTAGAAGCTTACTGGGTAACTCGTCTCGCTTTGCATTCTTAAGGAAGCGGCCCTCCCTTAATTTGTTGTGGACCAGCACCCATGGGATTCTAGTGACCCTAATAGGTAATGCTGGCTTCCCTTCTGTCAAGGGCGGAGGTGTTTCTGAGAGTAATTGATCATGACACCCCGGGATGGGCCATTTCCTTCTCCTAGCGACGCCCCAACTAACATCATCGATTTAGCAATGCGATCGTATCTCCAACCCGATTTTAATCTAGACCTAACATCTTCTTTTCCAAGCCACGTATTTGCATCTTAAGTTTTTATATTAGTGAAGTGTATGCATCATGAAAGATGACCTAGCTCAATACAACAACCACCCGTTCAACTCCATGTGCATCTGGACTTAGCAATGTATTTCCAACCCAAATCTGGTCTGGACTTAATATTACTAAGTTTTAACGACATAATATCAGTAGTTTATCTTTGTTGATCTCGCTACAGTAGATTTATTGCCTTCGATTTCAAACAAGGAAATAGAACATTTCCAGTTTAAAAACAGGGTGTGTTTGTTACGCAAAGTTGCTTTAAAGAAACTTGTTCAATCATCCAACAGCTGACCGGCCAGCACGTCTGTCGTGGCGACTAGACTAGTTTGTACATAAACAGAATAGCTCTTTAGCACGCTGTGGTGCAGAGCAGACATCTCGCAGGTGAAATGACAGAATTGCGTGTCAATTTCAACATTTTTTCTGCTTGCAACGAACCATTTCAGTGCAAGCTAAACCTTTAATCCGATATTAGAACAATTTTTCTTGACCTTAGCATAGTTTTGCGACTGTTGAAGTTGCTGCATTTTTTAAGAGCAAGCGCTCTGAAACTAGAATTCTTCACGAAAGTTTTACACTGAGATAGCCGTATTAAAAAAACGTGTCCAAATTTCAAACATTGTTAAGTATGTTTTTGATTTTTATCTTTACCCGTTCCCCTCACCATAATCAAACAAACTTTTCTTGCCAAATCAAATACATTTTTCAATCGAGTGTACAATTGCCCTGTCCCTATATCCAATTTTAGTGGACTTTAGGCCCACAGTTCTTGGTCCTAGTTTCTGCGTCATAATCATTTTTTTGATGTCACAGGTAAAAAAAGTAATTATGACGTCAAATAATTGATTAGAATGCAGAAACTAGAACCAAGAACTGTGGGCCTAAAGCCCGCCAAAATTGGGCTTGTGGACAGGGTAAGTACCTATCAAGCACTTACCCTTATACTAGCTTTGCATACTAAGAATCCGTCTTCTCTTCTTTTCGTAATCAGGATTAGTTTATCAAACAAAAACACAAGCCGCTCGTTTTTTGCACCTTGCAATTTCAGCTCGCCTTCGACCACAATATCTCCGTAAGTTGAAAGATCATCGCCCTAAAACAAAATTTACAAGATATCTTATGTTTTCTCACAACATTTCTCTTACAACATTTATTAGATGCAATCTGCCAATTCACATCGGACTATTATCACTAATGGCAACTGCATTGCACATTGTTCGAAATTTAAAAAAAGGAATCAAATCTTCAACATGCGGTATTCCGCCGAAGCGTGTAACGATTTCCGCGGCTAAGCGCCTGGGGAACACAGAAACGTCAAAGCGGTGGCGAGCCGTTGGCGACACTGTGTCCGATTTGACTTGCCCAGGAATCAAACCCAAGCCTTCCCGCGCCGATAGCGATGTTTATAACCACTACGCCAACTGGCCAAAATTAATTTCAATGCATAATCCGCAAGAACAAGGCTTATGACAAACATTCCGAAAGACATGCAGAGTGACAAAAAACTATTGAGGGAACTTGCTTTTAATTTTTTGTTTATTACATTATACATAAAATCACCCCGAAAGTTGTAGCAAAGTTAAACTACTTGTAAAACCTAGTGAAAAACTACGGAAATTCACTTCAACGGTTTTCTTGATTCAATAGCATCCTCGCCATGATACATTTCTACTTTTTGCTACTGTTATGCGAACAGGCATTTAAATGGTCAGGATTACACTTATTTATTCTTCGTGCTAAAAACTAAACTATAGTCTTAGAAATCTTTGAACAGGGCACGAATAAGCAATAGTTTATACAGAGCGATAGGCGCTACTCATCGAACTGTCATCAAAGCTCTACACAAACAAAGGCGCATTGTACACAAAACCCTACTATGTGTTCATATTGAAGTTTATATTATCAGCAGATTAGCTTACTCACCTGCCAATTTGTTAGTTGACTTTGTATTTCCTGAAAATCAACAACAAGCTGTAGAAGGTTGCCAAATATAAAATATCAAAAGCGCTAATATAGATAAAATGGTAAAAACAATACAGTTTCATATTGCCTACAAAACTGCTGTAGTGGCAAAAGTAACGACTATCTTGGTAAATAAATGTTTCATCATATTATGGTAATATGGAAAACACACCAAACAAATGAATCAAGGAGCGGATTCAAGAATTTTCTGGAAGGAAGTTAGAAATCGAAAAAATATTTATCTTGCTGTTCCCTACGCTCAGAAGCAATACTACATAATTAAGTTTAACTGAAATTTTGAAGAGGAGTCTGAGCCCCTCAGACTCCCCTGGGTACGCGAGCGAAATCGAGCGACCGACCTGTACTCGAACCGCATCTTCGTGTTTCCGTTTCATTTCGTTTATGTGATGTGCAATGTTGGTCATCGTCTGCAGAGCTTTTTCAATTATTGCAAAGTCTTTTAAATTCTTGTCACAGTTTTTAACCAATTCCTGAAACAAAATAGCCAAAATCAAACTACTATACTTGCGGGATTATGCAGAAGCGAGGAGCGAGTGACGGGGCCTATCTCCGCGGTTTATCGCTTGGGTAACGCAGCTCCGAAGAAACGTCGCAGCGGTGGCGAGTCGTCAGTGACACTGTGTTCGATTTGACTGACCCGGGAATCGAACCCCAGACCTCCCGCACCGATAACACTGTCTTAAAAACTGGGCTAACCACCATTGTTTTAAAACGTTTTTTTGTTGCCGCACACAGATGCAGTTTGTAGCTTTTATGGAAGTAAAGTACCTGCATCATACCAGATGACACGCTAAGCACATAATTTTCCAACTTTGTCGCAAACATCACGGTACACGGTATCAACGGCTGATTTCCCCATTTTATCCCACCCCCACCTACGATACTACACGTACATGAGTACTTAAGGCATCGTGGCATGACCCCCTTTTGAGTTTGCCTTTTAGTAAAAAAGAAACAAATGTTCTTTATGGCTCCGCTACGCCACTGACTAAACGAAAGTAGTTTCGCATGATAACTGAATCCCAGTTAATATTTCAGCGAGACTCCACCAAGCATTGAACTCCGTCCTTTAATTCAAAGCCGAGTTTCAATAAGCTAACAACAAATCAGCTGATTTTGAAAAAAAAAAAACAGCACGACAGTCAACATTGAGTCATTTTGTTTTGTTGGTATTATTGCATCAACAACTACAGCACGTGGAGTAAACAACATTATTATTTCGCAACTTGGCGTTTAAGATTGAACTCAGCTGGTTGCTTGAACTTTTTCTGTTTTTCATACCGCACCTGAAGTTTAGGGTGAAACCGCAAAAAAAAATTATCGAAAAACGGGCGCAAATCTAGAAGTACATGTTTTCGAATAACAGAAGTTTTGCTCAAAAATTTTACCGCCAATTTTGCCCCCATACGTAGTCAAAACTACACAAAAGAAACACCTGCTAGCATTTTTAACAATTTCTAACCAAAAGTTTACATTCCTTAAGTGCTAAACTATTTTATAACTGACCTCGGCTGATTCGAGTCATCAGATACGAAACAAAGAATTATATAACAGCTACGTACGAGGTATATCAACTATTACCTGCAAAATGAGATGATATTTTAAAATTCTTTGGACTGGTTTCAGTAAATACGACCCGAGAGGCAGGTTGTGGAGTAATTGTTCCTGCTGATTCTGAAACACAGAATAGATTCATTATCATTTGGCAGAGCGACTGGAAACTACAGGGAAGTGCACTGATTTCAGATGGCTTATTCGCAGGCTATTGCACGCTTTGGCTTAGCCAAGGGAGAAACAGGATTTTTCGACGAAGAACAACTCCGCGTGACCAACTCGACGTCATGACGAAGTTTTAAGGTTCGGACTGGGGTTAGGTAGTGGCGTAACGAGAAATTTAAAAAGGGGGTGGGAATAACCCACAAAATTCACCAAAAAAGTTTGGCATATTTTAGTCCCTTCATTTGTTCTTTTTTAGTGAAAATGAGGGGAACATAACGCAATGCCCACCCCTTAATGCGCTCCTGGGGCTAGGGTTCGAGTTGGGTGCTAGTGTTCGGTTTTGGTCAGGCTTGGTGTCTTAACACCGAGCCGGTCAGATCGAATAGCCACCCACTAGCCAGGGGAAAGTTGATAACAGCTGTGAGCTCCATTTAACAACACAGCACTCAAAGTCAAAACCACACTGTATTTAAGCGATAGCGCAAACAGCAACGGTTTGATTATTGCCCACTCTATTTTTTCAGTAACTGCAAGGATCATCTGGGACTTTTTAATTGCAATTTACTAAACCTACTCTAGCAACGCCGGATTGCTTCTTACTTTGAAGAAGAGAGCCAGGGAAGGATTTTTCAAGCATCTTGTCAACACTGAAACCGAAATCGGATAATTGGTGCAATATTCTGTGTAAACACTGAAGGACGAGTCCTGAAATTAAATAATTAATCACATAAATAATCATCAAGCGCTTTCTAAAATCAAACATCCCTCGTCTACTATTTCGAAAGCGGAGATTTTGGGTCCTTGCTTGATAGTTTTACTTGAATGGGGTCACGGCATGGATAAACTGTCGAACCCCCGTAAATTGTGACCAAGCACTTTTGTTATGTTTGTTTTTCTTTTCAACAAAATGTTAAAAACTAAATTATTATAGCAAACTTGGAAACTTTTACAAGTTTCTACACTTCAGCTCCTTTCCTGAAAGCACAAAATTGTAGTGAAATATAATGAATAAAGTAACCATACTTGCGCAACAAAGTGCTGGGCGATTTTCACTGGGTCGCTATCACAATTTTCCAGAAAACTCAGCAGCTTTCTAAAAAACAAAGTAAGGTTGCAAATTAGGCCAAATACAACATTGTCGACCACATTACCACAGGCATTGAGGATACATACCTGTTAAATACATAAATATCTTTTATGTTTCCGAACAGACTTTCCGTATCGGATGGAGAGAGATGAAGTCCAGCTGGAGCTCTCTTAAGAGCAATGACGTACCCCTAAACAAATGCACAGTCGTCAAACAACTGAAACTTAAATCAAGACCAGCAGAAATTACTTACAAAGTGAGAATAACAAAACAAACAATGCTTGCAGGACCAGATTAATACCGAAATTCCAGACAGAAACCCTATTTATTTCACTAACGTTGATGAAATTGTTCAAATCCAGCTCTTATATTTCCTTAGAAACTGTTCAATATGAAATTAAATCAAAATCAAATCTTCATTATACGCGCGGTATTGCGCCGCAGCGTGTAACGAGTGGCGGCCCCCATCTGTGCGGCTTAGCGCCTGGACAACACTGCTCCGACGGAACACCGCAGCGGTGGCGAGCCGTTGGCGACCCTATGTTCCATTTGACCGGCCCGGGAATCGAACCCCAGGCTCCCGCGCCGACATCGATGTGCTTAACAACTGAGCTAACAGGTCGGTGCAGTTCAATCTTGGAAAATATATATATATATTTTTAGTTGCATATTTATCCTCCTATCACGAGAAAGCGATCAATGTGCTATACGAGCTCGCTTAAGAGTTGCCAGCCATCCGTCTACCACACCAAGATGGGGGAATCCCGCTAAGTGCCTTTGCCAACGGCACAACAAGTAAACGTTTCGGCTTGTTCTTCACACTGTCCCTCAGATGCTGAGCGTCAAGCAGGGAAGCTGTGAATACCAATTTTAAAGTCATTGGTTTGACCCGACTTGGAATTAAACCCAAGTCTACAGCTCCCGAGGCGGACGCTCTTACCACTCGGCCATCTGAGCTGTATTTATATCAAAATATATTTATATTTGGTCCAGATTGAGACTGACAACCATCTGAACTATGAGCGAGAACAAACTAAGACAGGATTGTAGTGAGCAATTTACTATTTTAATCATGTATACGCTGAAATGCGGTTTGAAATATGCTAGCGTGGTTATGAAAGGCAACGTCCCATACATCTGCGGTGAGAAAATGATCGTTTAATCTGAGGTGCGATGACCCAAGCTTGGCAGCAGCTCAAATTGCAATCTGAGAGTAAATGGCTTCTTACTAATTACGTTTGTCATGACCTATTGTACATTTGTTTTGAAATGAATATCATAATCCGATAAAAATATCAAAAATCATTGAGAAATTAATATAAACAGCATTTCGACAAACAAAATTTGTGTTTAGAACTCCCACAATTAAGAAATGTAATGTGGATTTGGAAATATTTTTCAAATGCAGTTACCGGCACACATGATCTATAATTCTAGTTATGATTCTCTGAAAAAAATTCTATAATTTCTTGAGTTTGTTTACAACACAAAAGCTTAGCTAACCACTATAAAAACTTGACCTTGCACGACTCTAACCGGTAATCGAAATCTTAGTTAATAACCGGGTATATTGACAGTCCGTTTCCATTTTGAGATGACTTTGATAGTTCCACACAACACCTGCTCTGTCACTATTGCTCAGCAAATTTCGGCGTAAAAAATATGCAAGAAATTTCAACTATGTCCAGTTTAAGCAAAATAGAATGATTACACTCTGATAGTTGAGTGACACAGTTTTGTATCAGATAATTATCTCGTTAACCTGATCTTAAAACAGTAAAATGCAACCACTTACCGCAAGAATGTCTTCAAGTGCCCGTACGTACATTCTCTCTGTTTCCAGCAGCTCAAGGATAATCCGGTCTACATAAGTCAGTAAAGGATTGGCAACCATGGCCATCGTTGCAATGGGGGAAAGATAATCAACCTCGCTTAGTTTTTTATTTATGTCCTTAGGGGAGACTAAGTTTCCCCCTTCTTTGTGGGCCCGATGAAGGATTTCTGGAGGAGCGGTTAGACGTTTCGCTTCCAGTTTGTTCGAACTATTATTATAATGTTTCTCAATAGGGTCCTTAACTGGAGGAACACTGTCATCGTCCACAAAGCCCTCTTCCTCTTCTCGAACGGATTCAACAACTTTTTTCAACAAAGGACGCGTGACGGATCCATCTGTATCCAAGGAATCGCAATGGCTTTCGTTTTGAGATCCAGAAATATGCGAAGTAGATTGCTGATGAGGATCGTTCGCGCTGGAACTGCTGAAATAATCACTTCCACAGGAAGTCCGGGAGGACGTAACAGAACTAAGACTTGTAGGTCTTCCTACACAGCTCCGAATAGAAGTTACAGTGTCGTTTTTGCACGAGTCGTCATGGGTGCGTGGAGTATTTCTAATATTCGGTATCATAAGATTATTTTCCGGTTCATTAGCAGAAATTTCAACCTTTGCAATGTGCGTTGAGGTTGAGCTGCATTCGGTTGCAGCTGCAGAGCTGTCAAATTTTTCAGTGGCAATTAATTGCATGTCGTACACTTTTGTTTCACTGCTGGAATTTACCGATCGGCTGTGGGTGACGAGAGGGGGTTTCGGCAATTTCTTTTTTAGTTCTGATTCGCTTCGGATTCGACGTCGCATAATGACGTCCTTGCTTGTTTTTCAAAATTTTTCATCTGTGATAGCAAATTTAAAAAATCAAATTAACTGATTGCTTCAACATTAACCAAATCTGAGTTACGACCAAACCTGTAACATAGAAAATAATTTGATCTTCTTAAAATTATGGTAAGTGTAAACCACAGCTACACCAATTGATTGCAAGCAATAAAAAACTTAAACCTAAACGAATGCAGTTGAAATATTAAGCATTTTGCAGTACTTCGAAAACAGTCAAGCGAATATACATTGCAATACAGGCAAACTGAAGTATATAGTCCGTGTTTCTAAACATGTACTAGAACTACACACGGGCTTCTCGAGGACACGGCTGCCTGGGCTGTTGAACAGATAATTTTTTTAGTTTTATTTGCCCGCTCACAGTTTATAGCATTGGGTACGAAATCGGAAAGACTGTATTTTTTAAAAGCTTTGTCTGCATTCTTTGCTTGGGCAATGCACAATAGGCCTGATACAAATGGATGCAAGCCATGTTAAACAGGCTACACGACTTCTAACACCATAGAAATTCGAAACACCAACCACGACAGATTCAAAATAACTTTCACTATCGCAAACCGAGAGCTAGAGCCTCCTTGGCTTCATAATAAACACTGCTACCACAGCACCAGGTTATCCACTGTGTTTTGCGAAGCAGCTGGAGAAGCATAACCGTGCGAGTTGACAGAGGCACGTCATTCACATCGCTAACTTTCAAAACAACTTCACAATTTAACTCCTTTCACCGTGAGAATCACATTCTTTGTACATCGGCTCACTCTAATTGCTATAAATTTAAAATATCCTCAAGAAAGAAACTTTTTCGAGTTTATACTCTGTGCGTGCAAATTCTGTCTGAAACACGCTCGATTGGAAACGCTGCTGATTTTATTGTGCTGTTACAACAATATCATGCCCTAAACTTCACACCCTGTTAATCAATATTGACTCGTTGTTTAAGATGTTTACTTTGTCGGGCGATTAAAACATACTGTAACTGAGACGGAGTAAATCAAAACCTTATTTTTTCGCGGTAAGGAAAGACTCTTGGCTTCTTTTCTTACTCAAGTTCAAAACCGTCTTACTAATATCGGTTTAACATTTTCAAAACCATAGTTTTCGTGCCAAGCTATTATCTTTCCCTACATCTACAAATTGATGATAAGCGGTAATATCTTGTTTCACGTAAAACTCACGTACTTTTACGAATTTACGTAGAAATTCTGTTGTCATGTAATATCGTAGTTTACGACAAAGATCTTGAAATTTCAGACGAAAACTCAGCAATCTTAGAATTTTTCATTGAATTAAAGCACCATTTTATAGCATAGCTTACGACTAAAACCTGAAACATATCTGAGAACTGCCAAGAGCAAGATGAACATTCTGTTTAATCATCCGTATGATAAAATCAACTTCGCGCAATTAACTTCACATAAACCAATTAGATTCTTTACATTTTGCCTTATTATTGTTTTCCAGGTACAAACTAACAAACAGAACCTCCCTATGAACTTTGATACCATCCCGTCCCTATATCAAATATCGCTTAGGCCACCAGGCACCGATAGCAAACATTTTCAACTGTTGAATAATAAACTAATGAAAATGGGTAACAATCCCTTTTCAAGAGCGGTATTAATCCCAACATTGATCTTAGACATAGTCTAGATAGGTTTCTCGAACAGGGTAGCGTAAAACAACATCAGGTTTGGACTCTAATTTTCAACTCGTAACGACTGCCTCCTGAAGATAGTGAAAAAGCTGGCCTCGTTCTTGTCCTATGAAAGGTCTAGTTCGACAAAGCAAAACCTTTTAGGACATCTAAAGAGTCCCTGCATCTCTACAGGTTTTCGAGTCAATCAGTTTAGGTTCATCCTAATAGCAAAATATTTGAAACAATGTGGAATATTTCTTTAACTGCAGGCTATGCACCACAACATCGTCTTTAGTTAACGCGCATTTACGCAATAGCTTAAAAGTTACAAGTGCACTTGCTTTTCAAAATGCTCTATAGTAAACTGCCTTAAGCAAAAATGAGTCCATCAAAATATTTACCAAGAGCTAGCTGTAGTTGCTATATTGCATGACAGGTCATGCAACAAAATACAAATTCGTGAGACAAACAAAAGGAAAACAGCTGGATTCAATTACGCTAAACTTTTAGTAGGCATACAGGGTACTCCAGAAGTCTTGGGAACATTTTGACAATAAATCTTTTGGAAACTATTAAGGATATAAAAACTTACAAAAACTCAATCAATAGCCTTACAAAAAACTTAATGTAATTGGTTTCGAAATGGCACAAATCTTATCTTACTACCATTCATAGTTAAGGAGATATGGGGACTTCAAATGTGCTCAAAACTTTTGGAACATTCTGTACTTTCTTCACGCCCAAAGAGTTCAGCAAGCAGCTCATGCAAAAGGAGCAAAGGTTGGCTGAGACTCTATTATATTTGTTGCAATTTTGGAAGCCAAACGAAACGTGTATTGAATTTCTAAAAAACACTTCATAGCGCTCAACCTCAAGGCTTCGCGCAAAAACTGCTGCCATAAACCAATGTGAAAATAAGCAAACAAATGCTCTACAAACAATACAAGAGACTACAGAAAAGCTAACACGTACGCATTATTGTTTATTACGATTGCAGTGGTGCTGGATGAATTCAAGTTATTGTAGGGCAATGGTCAACTTTTATAAAAAGCTAAATCAGAGGCAAAATGCAGTATGCGTAAATATGTGATCCCTTCACCCGACGATAAATTATCAATAATTCAATTAATGCTAATATAAACATAAACATAACTATGATCAGTATATACCGACCAGTAAGCTCAGTGCTTAAACACACACTATCGGTGCGGGAGCCGAGGGTTCGATTCCCGGACAGGTAAATTCGGCACAAGGTCGCCAACGGCTCGTCAACGCTGCGACGTTTCTTCGGAGCTGTGTTGTCCAGGCGCTGAGCTGCGGAAACGAACCCCGCCACTCGTTACACGCTGCGGCATAATATCGCGAGTATAATGAAGATTTCATTTTTTGTTATGATCAGTAAACCCTAAGAGCAAAATTACGACGATTATGAAAGAATGTATTCAATATCATCATAACTTCAATTTTTTTGAAACAAAATAAACATTTTGATGAGTCATTTTCAACATAAAAACCCAATCTGTCAAATCGCATTATAAATGGTCAGCGGTAAGTAAATAGGTAATGATGACATAACCAGGGTAATTTTTCGAAGTTTTTCTACGCTTAATCGCACAGCAACGTTTTCAGTCATGCATGACGACTCTTATCGAAAAGTTAAAAATTCATCAAACATGTTAAAAAGCTCGTGCCAAACATATCATAAACTGATTAACTTTCGTGCAAGTATGCAACAACTGTTTACCCTAATAACAATTTCAACAAGCTAAATACTTTGGTCAACTGGCTTCGAAAACTTAACTTAAAACAGATTTTACACATAACAACGATGCCAAGCTGGTGCTTCGGTAATTAACTTTGGTCTTAACACGCAAACCCTAGCTTCAAAAACTTATTCTGTAAGTCGTCAATGTTAACAGAAAAAAGATACTTGCTCTGGTATAGTCATCTCTTTTTCATATCACCTCACACGAAAATAAAACTGTTTCATTTTTAAGCAGTTCTACTTTAAACTAGTATTGCTTTGTACCCCTTTTCATTTTGATGAAATGTTTCTCATTGCCCATTCAGCCGTTACAAAAACAACCCAACGAGATTTTTCCTCTAACTATTTATGCGAAAAAAAACAACAAAAAAACTGGAGTCATTGACGCTCAAGTATACTAGCAGAAGTAAACTGATACAGGGCTTGCCAGCTTTGCGTTAACCTTAAACACTACACGACAAACTCAGTAAAGTTCACGAAAGAAATTTATAGCAATTTTATGTAACACTACTAAGTTGACAGACAGATTATTTTGTTAAATCAGTTTATTGGCATTTTGTTAACGTCGAAATCCACGCGAAATTTTGTGAAAAAATACAATAATCACTTTGCATATACGCATTAGCCTTATAGGTCAGATTGGGTTAAAAGTCAGCCATTAGCAAGCTAAGAAACATTTTAAATAAAAATAAAAGGCGTCAAAGATAATTAGAAAGCTGCAATACCAGCAACTAGTTTTATTCGAGTTTTTTTTTTCGAAATCTCATTAAAAATAAAACTGTATGCTATCTACTTGAATGAGGAAAATTGGGATAATAATTAGTTTGTACAGTACTTAAAAAATACAGCTTTACTTCGGAATTGGTGACGTCACAACGAGATGACGTGAATAGAGGTAAATCTGATTGTAAAAGCATGGTTGTTGACGTCAAAGTCACTTCCTACAAGCAAAGTTGCTCAAAATTGGATTAATTAAATTACAACCTTGTAATGAAAAGACATTTAAAACGATGAAAGCCAACCACAATAAAAACAAAAGTCAATAATAAGCAATTAATCCGCAAATAATTCAGAACAATCAAATCATTTTTCCGCTTGAACACTTAATAATGTGAGTAAGCAAAGTGATATTGCTTTGCTGTCGATGTTCGTAATTTTTTCATACTTTTGTTGATGCAAAATTTTCACTCTTGAAAAAATCGCAATAAATTAATATTTTTTAACGTAGTAAGCCGATTAGGGCTAACTGGTTCAGTGTTCAAAAAGCAGTATTGTGTTTTTTTACAATTGTGCGAAATCAATTCGAAAACGAAGTTTTATTCAGAGCTGTCGTGGTAAAACTAACATAAATATAAGCAACAACAACAAGTAGTACGAGGTAACGATATAAACCAGCATTTGAAGTTTTTACTTAGGGAAAGGTTAAAGCAATGTTTACTGCGATCATAAACTTTTATTGAAAAAACGTTCTTTGAAACCCAAATATCATCCAAAAATACTAAAACTGATCAAACAATGTATCTATTGGCCTAGTTACGAAAATCTATTATTTTTAACCGTTTTCCACAAACCTAGATTGGAGGGTGTCCGAGTCCCCGGAGGGTGCTAGTAGCCAGTGCTGGGGGTAGGGGCGGAGCTGGCGAAAATTTTTGGGGGGCAAATTACAGCAGGCCAAAGAGTACGAAGATTAAGGCATATTATAATAAATGCATTGCGCATACTTCAGACAAAACTTTGTCAAAAAAAGGGGCTGGTGCTCCTCATGCCTCCGCTTGGAGATGCGAAAATCCATCTAGAAAGAGAAAGTATCTATGCATGTGCACAATACAACAAAGGTTCAGGGATGCAATAGTAGAAAACAGGTCGAGCTAGTATGGCTTATCCAACAGAGTACAGGGTGAAAAACGAATAATAAGCATTGATTAGGCCTAGACTAATCTTATTTGATCAGCGCCTTAACCGTTTAACGCAAAAATTTTCAAAAAATGGTAAAAGTAAAAACTTCATTCAGTACGTTACAAACTAGTCGTCAACCAATAAATATCCTACACAAAATCAATACTCCCATGATAATTACATCAACTTACACTTATTCAGCGCAATATTTGAATAAAAAAAATGGTTCTAAACTTCTAATTTTTACCAGATCCTTTCTTGTTAGCCAACATAAAAAAACAACTATTTACCTTTTCGACGTTCTTATGAAAAGTACGCTACAGGCACCGATGACCTAATAAATATATTTTTGTCAGGGCTCCAGAACAGAAAATTGTTTTATCTACTTCAATCTTTGGTTATTTACAATAAAATAGAAACGAGACGTGCCCATGAGTATTTGCAGAAGGCTACAATAAAAAGTAATATCAGCTTTCAACAACTTCCAGTTCCGAAATCAAATTAATCGTGAACTTTGTACAGTGGCTTTTCGTTAACTAGCCAAAGCCTCAATGATCTTTCCGCTCACTCTGACACTTGTGAAAGCTACAAATTTGTATTTGTTTACAAAGTTCATTGTTGATTTGATTGTGCAATTCAAAGCGAAAAAAACAACGAATAGGCTAATATGAATCAATCTTTGAGTTTACCAATTCTTTGAATGCCACTGGCGAATTGAGACAGACAAATGTTCAATGTCAAAAACAATAAACTTAAATCTATCAGCGCCAATTCGATCTCCGTAATAACCATGTCTTCAGACGTGCTTTCGACTTGACTGTTGAAAGATACAAAAGCTAACATTCCGAAATGAAAAGTAAACTTAAACCACAAAAATTGACTTTTGCATTCACCTATGCACTCGCTTTCACGCTCACCTATGCACCTAAAGCGACCACACGCAAAAAACAGCATCTGTATTATCATATTAAATGTACAAATTTGCAACGTATTCTTTCTTTGTTGGAACTATACTCTAAGTCTAAACTAAAGCTCTTTATGCATGAAAACTGCATGGTCAATTACAATCGTAAAAGTAAGATGGCAAAAAACAAAATTCCTCTCATTGTCACCGTCTTAGAAAAACTAATTGCATATTACCAGCAGCTTTAGAAAAAATCCTGCCCATTCAAAACCATTGTTGATACAAACGTGAACCACAAACTAAAAAGTCCGCTAATATGATCTCAGTTAATCCATTCTACACGACAATAATCCGCCTGAAATCGTCTTTAAGTCTTTCTTGTGTTGTCTTTCTACAAACAATTTAATCAGTCGTGAAATAACTTGACAAAGAAGACAAATTAAGGAAATAACTTTGACAATTGCTCATTTTTCATAGGAGTTAAACATGTTTAATTCAATAAAATTAACTCTCTTTATCCTGCCCAACCTATTTAAATTTCAAGCAGACGCTAAGGTATTTGAAAAAGCGACAGCGGTTAACTTTAAATTTCCGGACTGTCTCCGCGTCCACTTTTCGTAATTTCAAGCCTTACTTCAAGATTCATTGTTGACACTTTTTCAAACAATGGCGGCAAATACACATCGCACGAACTTATCGCCACTTTTAACAGGGCCAGATAAATTTCGTCATTTTTTGCCTCAACTACAACAGTTCTCAAAAAGCGATATAGCAACAATACATAAAAACCCTTGGAGTAAATGCGTAGCTAGGTAAAATAAAAACTTCCACCGCTTTTCAGAATTACTGATTTGCTAAACTCATAGTAACTCAACGAAACAAACAGAACATTTTGGGCAACAACGGCCAGCTGTTAGCGGTAGATTTATCCTACGTGAGAATAGAACCCACACTCTTCATTCCAGTGAATCAATTTGTCCACTAATACAAAACATAAACTGTATCAAAGTCAAAGTCATTACATATCCAAGTAATGTCCAAATTAGCGCAATATCTTGGCTAAATACCCAATCACAGCCTCCAAAGCAACCAACATGACAACGTACCCGTTCCTAGGCAAATGCAGTAGCTCTTCGTTGTGGAAAAGTATGAAAAAATTACGACATCAAGAAATTGATTAAGATGCAGAAACTAAAACCAAGAACCGTGGGCCTAGAGCCCGCCAAAATTGGACATGTGGACAGGGTAAATGTGTCTCGCCAACTACATTTTAATGTAGACAAAGTTTGAAATTTTGGTTGTTATTTCAGCATCTATTCGCTCGGCTACTAACCAAACAATAGAGCCTAATCCAGCGGTTGAGTTCGTAATTCCCAATGAGTTAAAAAGTCGAGTAATTACCGATGACCACATACAAAAAAGTCAAAAAGGGCTTGCTTGCCCGCTTAACATCATATATTTGCCTCTTCAAACAGTTCAAAAGCACTCGGAGTATTAACAGAAATAGCCTCTTGTAGCATAACTGGAAGAGATAGAAGTGTGTTGTGTCTAAAAAAGCGCCAAAGCGTTTTTATTACCAATGTCTGAAATATAAGCCATTGTTTCCAAAGAACCATTGACTATGGTATAATTATGCCACGTTGAACAACTCAGAAAGTCGAAAACATGAAATTAATCATCAAGATAGACCCTAAACGCGTTGTACCTAAAATAGACCATAAATGCCGCAGGCTTCAACACGTGAAAATACGCGCGTATCGGTTTATGTTGCGCATAATTGGGATGTTGGTTACAAGACCAATAAAGTACGTGGTAAAGCTTCTATTCGCAAGGCCAAGCGTTTTTTTACCAAAACGAATAAGACAATGTCTAATTCTGTTATGTAAATATACAGGCAAAATCTGATATCATGGCACCACATTCTTTCAACTTGTAGTCATTGTTTCATGACATTTTTCAGTCGGAAAAACATCGCAAAGCGTTCTGTGCTCGACCTCTTATACTACGAAGAAACCTATTACATGTTCCAGAACTTGCGAATAAATGAAGTAGGTTGGGCTAAAATGTCGGAAAAGCAACCCACTTTTGCCGTTTTCTAATCTATGAAAACCGAGCTATCATCGGCCTACTAGCAAACAACGCCATCATTTCAAGCTTTTTCGACCGAATTCAATTCAACTGTCATCATCTGCATTCAGTCCCATGACGACAGTAAAACATTTCTTTCAACGATGATATACAAAAATTATAAAATTTTAATTTTCTGTTTTTCACGCTATTATCGCCCGCATTATCGCGTCTGTTCTGAAAACGACAAAATATCTCAAAACAGCGCAATTACAGCCATACTTACGCGGTATTTCATAATAAATGGAATATAGTATAGATGTTTCAAAAATTTCGTAGCCACAAATGTGTCGGTACAAGTTAGTATGGTCGATGTGTAAGACAAACGCAACAAAAATCCTACATGAAATTATATTAGTCGCATATAATAATAAGTTACGTCAAAAACATTTATGCTTATTCAAGCATTGCCGAGTATTTATCCAAGGTTGCTTTGGTTCATGTGCCAATAAGATAGAAACAAATCAAGCTTCAGTTTAACAAAAAAATGCATAAGATGATTTTGACAAAAGCTTTATAAATTGCTTTCAAGTTTCAAGAATCAAACTGTATTGAAATACCGACACCTATTAAAATATAACGAAGAAAGCTCACAATCATGTAGAACTCGGAGAGAATCGAACCCACACCTCCTTTGCAAATGGTCAAAAACGACTTTTCGTTTTTATCCAGGGGTGTTCAAACTTTTCTCAAGGAGGGCCAGATTTGGCAATGTGAAAGTGACCGAGGGCCAACAATCTTTGGTGGTATTGTTTCGCACAATAAAAGATGCATAATTGCGTGGAATAGCCTAATTTAATGTTGTCATTTTTGCACAACTTCGCAGCGTACAAGTTAAAGCACTTTGTTCTACAACACAATATCTGCACTTCTACCAAAAATTGAAACATCCAGAAAGTAAAATGCAGCTGTGTCAATGTGAAAGATGAAACTGAGATCTTGATTTCAACACACTGGTCAAGTCTGGTTCGAGAGTAGTGATATTTTAACGTAAAATATCACGTGGGTGGGCATCACTCAGTTTTGATTATTATAGGTGGGCACATGAATTACTTGTTTTCGATTATTACGCGATTATTACGTAATAATAGTTCTAAGTTTATCTCGCTAGTTTTTTCTAATTTCTCTCAGAAAGCTTTGCCATTATTCTGAATCAAAAAAAAACTTGCAAGTTGGATTAGCATCATTACCTTTATGTGTGTCTGTAACTCTGTGGGCCAAAAATAACACATTGTACGATCACAGGGGCGGGCCGCATGAAAACTCATCGCGGGCCGTAATTGGCCCGCGGGCCGGACTTTGGACACCCCTGTTTTACTCCAAAGCAACCCAACGAAATAAAAGATGCAACATTAATTAAAAAACTAAAAGCGACGAAACTAACAGGCTCACACGAGCATTCACTATCTTCTTATGAGAGTGGGTTTAATACCCAGTGCAGTCCAGTGGCGTACGCAGGATTTTTCAATGGGGGGGGTTCAGTGACTTCACATCGTGATGACGTAAAGATACTACATTACAATTACAGTAGTTTTGAGGTATTAAAGTGCATCGTATTGCAATGTTTCCGGCCTAAATTGCAGTTTACCATGATTAAGCTATATAATGCCATAACTAAGGAAACAACAAAGATATTTCATTCACACTTTTGCTTAATGCTTTGCATTTCATTTAAGGAGAGAAAAGGTTTCACAGAAACTCAAGCTGTCAGGCCGTAGTTAAAGATTTTCTGAAAAAATTTTAGTTGAAATCATTTTTGGGCCATAGGAAGGTTAATTGGCTAAAATAGGCTGGCTAGCTGTCGCAACGTCACAAACAGGGTGCACCCAGGGGGTAAAACAAGCAATTCCTTCTCTCCAAAAAAACTTTTTTCAAGAACCAACATTAATATAAACAACACATATTGGCTAAACCTTGTTATAAACAGTCAATAAACGGCACACTCATTATGAAGGGGGCAGTTTCTCGCTTGAAATTTGAAAAGTGAAGATATTGGAGCATAAGAAAAAACTGCCCTCCCTACCAAAACGTTTTTAAACTAAATTAAATTATACGCGAGAGGAATCCCTAATCATCCCATTAAAGTCAAAAACAGCGTCGATATTATCTAAGCATTATTCTGCCAAATCACAGCGTCGATATCAGATGTTTTCAAACACATAGTCGGGGTGTCTATGGGAAACGAAGAACTCTAGCTCCTGAGATAGTCAGCTTACGGTACGAAAATACAATGTTGTCTCTCCCCTCGTTCCGCCCCTAGTCCTCTTCAAATCTTTCGTTGGTCTATCGTCGTCTTTGGCAGTATTTTTATCTTACTTTAGGCAATTAGAGCACTGTCAATTTAGTTTTATATATTTTAATAAAATTTCTCAAAAAACCGGGCGATTATAGAGTAGTGTTAAAAGATTTCGCTATCGATGCGAAAGGTTTGGGACTCAATTCCCAGGCCGGTCAAATCGGACACAGTGTAGCCAACGGCTCGCAACCGCTGCGACGTTTCGTTGGAGCTGCGTTGCCCAGGCGCTAAGCCGCGTGGTCGGGCCCTACCACTCGCTACCACGTTTCGGTACAACAACGATTTTAATGAAACGAGTATAATCAAGATTTGATTTGATTAAAAAAAAAATTGTGTGCAGCCATAGTTACTGCAGATACACCGCATTTAAGGAAACTCCTACTTCTTAATTGTTTCACAGCAACATCAATGACAAAAATGCACTTCAAGCAAAACACAACAGAAAAGTTGGACTACCGGCTACCGGTATTGTAGCATTGCATCGTAATCAGTGCTCGAGTAGTAAAAACACTTACGGGGGGATGGTACAACTTTTCACGCAAACGTAAGGAGGTATGATCATTGTACTTGTAAGGGAATGGTTTACGCTAAAATGTTTTGTGGGGTATGGTGTTGTTTGGGATGAAAACATGATAGCAATTTCGGCAAGCTACGCATGAAAAAAAAATCAGTTCGTTTAAAAAAGAAAGGTTTCATTTTTTCTGCAATTGTCAAGGGGAAAGGGGAGTGCTGACTCCCGACCCCTGCGAACGTCACTGGGGCCCATCTCTCAGCGCTTGGGTAACACAGAAACGTCGCAGCGGTGGCAAGCCGTTGGCGACACTGTGCTGATTTGACCATCCCGGGAATCGAACCCCAGACCTTCCGCACCGATAACCTGTGCGCTTAACAACTGAGCTAACGGCCAGTACTGGCCCAAAAATCGAACCCAAAACCTTCTGCGCCGATAGCGATGTGTTTAACCATTACGCCAACTGGCCGGTTTGGCTCAAAATTATGACATCGCATGCGTAATATCTGCATGCGTTCCAACCGTTCTCTTCCATGAATGCCTTCTGCGCTGAAACGTTGTCTTATCCAGCCATAGCTGTTGAGAACAATGTCTTTATGACATCACAACACGACTCTAGCTTCAGTGCCCATTGACCTTGTCCAGGCTTGCATTTTGAGCCAGCCATTGGTTCAAGCGCCACACACCAGAAAAGTTTGACTACCGGTATTATTGCATCACAATGAAAGTTTCTCGAGATTATATAGGCAATTTGATACAGCACAGAAAAACACAATCTTTGTATGAAAAAAGGCTAATCGGTCCAAAAAAAGCGGTTTTTAATTTTTTCCAATCGTCAATGGGGAGGGGGGTTGACCCCCGAAACTCCCCACGTGCGTACGCCACTGGTGTAGTCACACTGTATCCATACTTCTATAACTATCCAATTTGGTGGCTGAAATAAAAGTTTTTAAGAATGAAGCAGCAAAAAATAATACCGCAATGGAAAAAATTACGTAGTCTACACTCACGAAGCGAGGCTGCGAAATTTTATGGTTGTTGAAAAGTCAAACCTTCGCAGCACATTTGTTCAGCTGGTAGCTACATTACACCATGATAAAACAAGCAATTAAATATATAACAATCTAGATGTAACTCTTAAAAATTCATACTACCGGTACCATTGATATTTTTGAATCCATCTTGGCTTTTGCTTCGGTCTGTTTGACGACGACTGTTTTTTAGCCTAGTCTGCTTTCGCTTTTCTGTAATCTAATTTAAAAGTGTTTTAGGTCTTTTGTTACAAGGCTTTTCAACTGATAATAAATCTTTTAACACTTGAAGCTACGGACACCAAAGCGAAGTTAAATACCATTCTGCTTCAACCTCAAACGCTGCAAACGAAATCAGCCCATCGCAGCAAAAATTAAGTTTGTACATCGCAATTGCACCAAAACCCATGAGAGAGAAGCGCAAAAAAAGAGTGAGACATGGGTCAATGATTTCGTTACGCTTGGCTATTTTTTGGTTTCCTATTTCAATTGGTCAGATATCAAATATTCAAGTGAAATCCTGGTGAAATCATAAATGATGTAATCTTCAGCGACAAACCAATTATTTACTTCAAGAACGTTTTCGTTCCAAAATCAAAACTACGCCACTTCAAAAAGTTTTTGAATTACATCTCAAAAAATGGGTATGACAATCAAGATCAGGTCGCCAGTTACAGTAATCGGCATGGAAATCACCCCGCTTTCCCAAATTTTGCTTAGCCTCCTTACAGGCTTCCAAAGTTTTTTTATCCATTGCTTGCTTTAAACAGAAAGGTGAAGTTAGCCAGTTGAGATTTTTTATGATGTACTATTCTTGATTACGGAGCGCAAGCCAGGCACAGTGCAAAGCTCTATTTTAGGAGAGCAAACTAACCTTTACGCAGGCTCAGTGGCTAAGCACATGGATATTGGTACGGGAGGTCTGGATTTTGATTTCCGGGCCAGTCAAACTGGACTTAGTGTCGCCAACGACTCGCCACAGCCACGACGTTTTTTCGGAGTTGTGTTGCTAAGGCGCTAAACCGCGAGGATGGGCCCCGACTCACGTCACGCTTCAGCGTAATACGGAGGCTGTAACGAAGATTTGATTTTTGCCCCTCCCTCAGCCTTGGTGTACACCACCCTAATTTACTGCGAGATGACAAATACGTTCAAGTGTTTCCAAATATTTGAGACAAGTTGTGTAATTCTAAATTTAATCAAATAAAGAAAACTTGCAAGCAGAAGTAGGCTACCTGTTTTTTTAGTAAAGTGATATAGTTGATCACGTCATGGCCGAATTGAGTGTCAAAGCAAGTTAATCAGTTATTCTCTCCTTTTCTGCCTAACTTTGCATTGATGCAAATGCCTTGCGGGCTAATGATGTAAGGCATCCGAAAATTGATAACAAACACAAAAATAAACCGTGCGCAAACTAGCTCAATGATTTTAAAAATGTGTATGTTTTGGTCTATTTTTCAAAACAAACTATGATCTAACACAAATCTTCTCCACACCACAATATTTTGCGAGTTTACTATTTGATTGGAAGAAAAGCGCTCCATTGCCTTTAAAGATGCATCATCTTACTTTAGTTTTGAGTCTGCCTAAATTAACACGATAATTTTTATAGCCACAATTTTCAGTTTTTACTTCTCTTTGACGCCACATAGTACAATCATACTGCTGCTATCTCACCGCAAGATGACGGCAGCAATTTTTAATATTCTGCAAAAAGTCCTGCATAGAGTAAGCCGAGTTGTTGATGCATTAAGACTCCGGAGCTAGTTTCGCGCTTTCGGTGTTTAACTAAATCATCTTTCAAGATGCATAAAATTCACGAGTGTAAACACCTATGCTGCAAATATGTGGCTTAAAAAATTATAATAAAGAATTATTGAGACTCCTGAATAGCTTACGCTTGAATGCGAGTTTAATATAATTATATACACTAGGGGGGAAGGGGCAATTTTTCTACAACAATGCCGTGTTGAATGTGTTTGACTACAAACCCGTAAACATTCGAGCAAGGTAAGTTGAGAGCTTTGGATAAGATGTTGGCAACTACCACTTCTCAGCTCTAACAATCGACAGAGTATTTTTTTTTTATTACAGACTTTTGTTAGGGTATAGGTAGTTAGTTAGTCGCATATTTATCCTCCTGTCACGAGAAAGCGATCAATGCGCTATACGAGCTCGCTTAGGAGTTGCCAGTCATCTGTCTACCACACCAAGATGGGGGAATCCCGCTAAGTGCCTTTCCCAACCGCACAACAAGTATACTTGCCGGCTTGTTCTCCACACTGTCCCTTCAATGCTGAGCGTCAAGCAGGGAAGCTGTGAATACCAATTTTAAAGTCATTGGTTTGACCCAGCTCGGAATCAAACCCGAGTCTACAGCTCAAGAGACAGACGCTCTATACCACTCGGCCATCTGAGGTGTTGTCGAAACATATAGTCGAAACATTAATTTATCCCTTGCAGATTTCTTTTTGTTAATTACTTGCGGTCAAGGGTGGAAACCTGGCTACTTGGCGTTAGGGTGTCAGTTTCAGTTTCGGTGTGTTAAAACCCAGATGTCAGGTTTCAGTTTTGGTTTGGTTTCACGGCTGTTGAAAAATCGGTTCCAGTTTTGGTTTCAGTTTTGCTTACGCGCGGCTTCGGTTTCTGGGTTTCAGTTTCGGTTTAAGTTTCATCCAATGAAGCTATTTTACGGTGAATACGGATTATTTAAATACTTTTTTTTTTGGCGTTTTTGTTTCATTACGATGATAAGTAGCAGCTCAGATGGCCGAGTGAGGAGAGCAATTGCTTCAGAAGTTGTGGGCTGTTGAAAAATCGGTTCCAGTTTTGGTTTCAGTTTTGCTTACGCGCGGCTTCGGTTTCTGGGTTTCAGTTTCGGTTTAAGTTTCATCCAATGAAGCTATTTTACGGTGAATACGGATTATTTAAATACTTTTTTTTTTGGCGTTTTTGTTTCATTACGATGATAAGTAGCAGCTCAGATGGCCGAGTGAGGAGAGCAATTGCTTCAGAAGTTGTGGACTTGGGTATGATTCCGAGTCTGATGAAACCAAAGACTCAAAAATTAGTATTCACAGCTTCTCTATTCGACGCTCAGCGTTAAAGGAACTGTGCTGGTAAGGATGGTGATGACAATTTTTAAAACCCAAAACCTTAGAAAAATTTGAACAGGTTTTAGTTTCAATTTCGGTTTTGACGTTTCAAGAAAAAACGGTTTTGGTTCAAGTTTAGGTTTTCAAAATTTTGGCTAAGTAGGTGTCAGTTTCTGTTTGGGTTTCCAAAATTTCCATTAAAACCGGGTTTTCAGGTTTCGGTTTGAATTTCCACCCTTGCTTGCGGTTCTAGGAAGCTTGGCAACAGTAACATATTCGAAAGTCAGGATTATTACACCAATTTCACTTTTACTGCATTGTTGTCACAAGAAGAAAATTATTAAATGAAATAAACTACTACTACTACATTCAATTACTGGCGAACTTGAGTAATATATGGAGTATGCTAAGTAATGGAGGCATTAGGTTCCAGAAAGAGGTTCGGGAGTTCGATGTTCAATTATATCTCTTCTTTGATGATGCATGTATTTCACTATAACGTGATAACAGCCAAGCTGCAAATGTAAGCGGTTCAGTCAAAAGATGTCTAATGATGCTGCAGCTGCCCTCTTGAGGCAACAAACTAGTGGTAATTGCAGTAAACCTCGCATACAACGGACAAGTCGGGACCAGCGATATTTGTAGTATGCAATGCAAAATTCAAAATGCAATGCAAAATTCAAAAATACAGTATGCAAAATTCGTTATATACAAAATGTACTACAATCAATAGGAAGGCACCCGGAGTAATTTCGTCCGTTATATGCAGGGTTACCACCGGACCACACCAAAAAATAAGCACGCTGCAGTTAGATTACCAAAAAGTCAATAGCTCTTTACTGTGAATATACTAAAAACTGGTGAAGACTAAAAAAAAAAAAGGTCTTCACGTCAACGAAGTCCTGTTTTTCCACTAAAAATTGGTGAAGATCAAAAAAAAGATCTTCACGTCCGCAGTATCCTATTTTTTGCACTATAAAATCAAAAACAAGCACGGGACTCAAAAAAACTAAGCACGTTACACGTTTTTTAAGACATTGCCCTTGAAAATAAGCACAAATCTTAGAAATAAGCACGAAATGGTAACCCTGGTTATATCCTTAATATGCGAGGTTCACTAAAGTTTCAAATCTAGGGCCCAAGACATCAACCTACCGACAACTTGCCTTTACATCTCAACAGTAGTAACATTTTCACTTTTTTCTCGTTCGTTCATAACTGGCAAAGTTACGGAGACGCGCTACTGCACACCGTAAAAATTTATGAAACGCGGTCTTTAGCACAAGATCAAATCTTCACTATACTCGCGCTATTACGTCGAAGTGTGTAACGAGCGGAGGGTCAATCTCCGCGACTGGGCAACACAGCTACTAAGAAACGTCGCAGCCGTGGCCACTTCACCGACCCGGGATTCGAGCTTCACACCTCCCGCACCGATAGCACCGCCTTAACAACTGAGCTAACGGGCCGGCGCAAAATCAGTACTAAATAATTACACAGAAACTTATTTTATTCGAAGCAGAAAAATCACATCAAACCAAATTTAAACATCTGAATAAATAAGGACACAATTATTACAGTTTTATTGTTTATGAGGTTACAAGCTTCGAGCCACGGAGACACGAATGAATATCTTTCAGTCGACATACAACATCACAAGCACGCTAAAAGAATAACTAACTACCTGTAGGTAGAACATGAAAAATTGCTCTAGGAGCATGTATTATAACATAAATCAAGCCATACCGAAATCAAGCTTTTAACTCCATTACATTTCTGAATCAGTTATTGTCCAGCTAATTTCAACGACAGGCAAAGCTAAGCAATAAGCATGCATGAGCCAATCAATTATATAAAAAATGTAGTAGCAAAATTTAGGGGTACGCCACGTGGCTAACGGAAGCCACTTGCTGCATTCAAACATATGCCCGACTTTTTCACATAATCAGAAAGCAGTTTACCCTGCCCGAAACCATAACCGCACCAATAAGCGGAAAAAAGCAGCAACAACATGCTGGCTGACTTGAGCCGAAATCAAATTACATAATTAAATACGAGCCTGCTTGAAAAAAATTGTCGTCTTCACAAAATATTTCAGCGCAATCACTGCACATCCACCGACCGTGTCAGTAGAGGTTAAAGATACCGATTTCGGAGCGGCAGGTCAAGGGTTCGATTGCCGGCCGGACAAATCTGCCAGGGTCGCCAACGACTTGCCACCGCCGCGACGTTCTTCGCTGCTTTGTTGTACGGGTGCTAAGTCGTGGAGATGGACTCGGCCACTGGCTACAAGCATGGGCGTAATGCCGCGAGAATGATAAAGATTTTGATTTGATTAACGGCACATTCTCCCAAATTAACCATATTTCGCAAGATTTAGGAATAATGTGAGACAAAACGTCTATTGAAAATTTAAAATCTAAAAAGGGAACGATACTAGGCCCAAT
The DNA here is from genome assembly GCA_964006365.1 of Trididemnum miniatum. Classification (NCBI taxonomy): domain Eukaryota; kingdom Metazoa; phylum Chordata; class Ascidiacea; order Aplousobranchia; family Didemnidae; genus Trididemnum; species Trididemnum miniatum. The sequence continues at coordinate 14,297,530 of OZ023239.1, forward strand.
TTTTCAAACACATTCCAACGTAATGCAAAAAAACATACTTTTTTCTAGAATCAATATTTAAATTTTCACTTTTACGTAAACTTTTTATACGGACATAGAATACTAGTATTTGATCACAATTTCAACACAACAAAAAATGAACTAGCAACTTAGTATTTTACACAATATAATGTAAAACTTAGCAACATGTTCCATCTGAACCAGTTTGTGTGGACTTTGTGCAAGAGTTTGAATATAGAGGCTTTGAAATCGAAGTGTTGATCATCCAAACCACTTGTTAAGAGCACGCATGTTGGCTGTTAGCACAAGATTTGGCACCAACATATAACCAAAGGGTCTACTTTACAGTATCAGTTATTATCTATGGTTGGTCCAACAGCGATTTAAATGAGCAGGTATGAAATTAGCAACCAAATTTTTCAAAACTTATGGCAATGCTAAAAAACGTTTCAATCTCCACGTAATTATACTTAAGTCTAGCTAGGCGATTCAGCAAGAATGTCGCATGATTACGGACTGGCCGCAAACAGAACGTGCACTGACGTCGTTACAAACAATCAAATCAATAGGTTATCTGCAAATTAATAAGCAAAACATAACTGGCATCAGGAAATTAAAATACATTTTTGCCGCATCACTGTTTATTGCAATTTTAAACGATCATTTGACGCAGCAACCAGCCATGTTAGGCTTATTATTACAGCTGGAACAGTTTGATATCAAATGCGTCATAGTTGAAATCTGATCATAAATTAGGGTGCAAAGTCCGCATTAAAGAGTGCTAGTCAAAATTGACCAGTTGCAAGCTATGTTCATTTTCAGAAATGAATATGATATGACAAGAAGCGCCGCTCAAAAAATCACATGCTCAATTTTTCCAATGACTGCATTGGCTTTTTGTATACGGTATAATCGCAAGGGCAAGGTCACAACAATTCGTCTCTAAATACATTGACAAAACTACAATACGGTAAAAGACGATACTTTAATCCGTGACCACAAGACACAGTTCATCATGCACCTGCTGTCTTAAATTAAGGGTTCCAAATTATACCCGTACCACACAAAGAATCAAATAGTCGTAAAAAACAAACGCAATATTATAAATTATATAAAACAAATTGAGGTTAAAAAATATCGAAGGTCAAAAAAAAAGAATAATTCTGACTTGGCACAGAAGTTTCACCGAATTATTTCACTTAGTTGCATGTTTATATTCCTATCATAGTTAAGCGATCAAAGCGCGGTAATGAGTTCGCTTGGGAATTGTCGGCCACCTGTCAACCACTTCAAAATGGGAAAATCCAGTTATGAGCTTTTTCCAACCGCACAACAAGTAGACCTGTCGGTTTGTTCTTCACGCTGCACCTAATGCCAAGAGTCAAGCAGGGAAGCTGTGAATACCATTTTAAAGTTATTATTTTGACCAAAAGCAAATTCTGCAGCTGCAGCTCCAAAATTATTCTGCAGCTCCAAAAGCAAAAGCTCTATCCCCTTGGCCATCTGAGCTGTTTACTGCTTTTATGTCGTAACGATAAAATGTAATGAAACGCGCGAATGGCAGAAGGTTAAGAATGTATTAGTATTGACTAGGGATGTGCTGATTAATCGGAATCGGTGAGTATCGGCAATTTTTTGAGAATCGGCATTGGTAAAAAATGGCCGATATCCGTTTGATTCTTCAGAAAAAATCTTTCGTGGATTTTGATTGTTTTTCTGAAAATTATTTCATATTCCTTTTCCTTAGCCGTCAAATTTCATTTCCTCTAATCACCAGCAATTCTCATTACCCACTTCATTTGCTTTTTTACTGCGAGTCTGCACAATATTTGGTTTTCTGTCTGAACTTCTGCGGGCCAGTTCGTACCAGGGATGCGCCGATTAATCGGTATCGGCGAGTATCGGCAATTTTTTGAGAATCGGCATCGGAATAGGTGTTTTTTTGATCATCGGCATCGGAATCGGCAAAAAATTTGGAATCGGTACATCCCTAGTATTGACCACTGTTGTTTAGAAGCTATTTTCAACAAGCGACACTTGGAATAATGTCAAAACAAATTGCCACTCTGCGCAAACAAACTTGCGCACCAAGAGCACAGAGAAGTTAATAATTACACAAATGCATAACACTAATACGAGCTAGTAATTATGTTCCTAAATGCTGCGAACACACCTTTTTAGCTACGAATTGTAAACGAAACATCGCTAAATTGCCCGATGCGACGGTAAACCTTAATGACAATATTACATGCTTCATAATTAATCAGCAGATTTCGGATAGCTACAAACTATTCCCAACACCACAATGCCTTGATCTGTTGTTATTTTGTTATCAATCCACCATTTTTCTTATTCTAGCTCTAGGCCCTTGCCGAAGTACCAGAGCCTATTTGACACCATGCTCGTTAAACGTTCAGATTTCTGGCACACGGAATATCAACTGTGGCCGAATTTTATCAATAGTTAAAACAAAAGTATGCATTTGCCAAGCCTCGGTGCCGCCATTCAAGCAAGTATCGCGTTCACCATTCACCTTATACACAACACAAAGAAACAAAAACTATGTCCGAAAGCTACTGGGCTAGCTTACAAAGCAAAAAATCAAGAAAACTTCTTGAACAGAAATATCGCACCATTGGTACTGAATTAACATTAGCCAAACGTTGCATAAGCTCCGCGATAAAAGAATGGCTAAACACCAATTGCCTCAATAAAATGTAAGAGATCAATCACAATAGATCTAACCACTCTTTGTTCTTTTGAAGTTACTAACACACAAACTAATTTACATTAATCGAAATACAGATCAACCGTAGTTACGATAAACGAAAATGCGTCAGCTTCGACACAAACCAATCAGAAGTGAGTGAGACCTTCAAGAAAACATCAGGTTTATTTTACATAACAGTTGCGAAACTACGAAGTAATTCTTGAGCCCTTACTATTGAGCAGATCCATTAGCGAAGATATAAGAGTTGCTGGCATCGTAGTAAGAATGCAAAAAGTGGCTAGCTATGTCGCTGACTATAGAGCGATCAGGTAAAGCTTGCGCCATTCCGTACATAGCTCCAGCACCAGTTACCTTTGCAGTAGGTACTTTCATGATTTCGCAAACGCTTTCTTCTACATCTCGTACCAATGCTTCTGCCACTCCTGGTTGAGTATGGGGTAAAGTACAACAAATATGAATGCTAGCTGGAAATTGGAGACTATTTAGATTCCAACCACGTTGAACAAGGGCTGACGAAAGATGAAATATATCAAAATCAAGACTTCCAAAACCAATCACTGACATTTCAGGCTTTCCAAAAACAAAAATATGAGGGATCCTTCTCAATGCTTCTTCAATAAACCGAGCAGTGGAAATGATTTTTTTTGTACGCTCAATATAGCCTTGACGTCCTATGTGAACCATTGTGGCCCAGCATGCGGCAACAATAGCACCACTTCTGCTCCCTGCAAACATTGGAGTAGCGTAAATTCCACCTTGCCAGTCAGGTGAAACAAAATACTGATATTGGATCCATTTTTTCGAGGAATAAAGCACAACAGACGATCCTTTCGGAGCATAACCATACTTGTGAGTATCAGCAGAAATACTAGTTACTCCAGGAACCCGAAAATCGCAAAGAGGTATAGGAAAACCAGCTTCTTCCATAAATGGAAGAAGAAAACCTCCCAGACAAGCATCTACATGAACAGGAATTCCATATGAAGAGCCAAGACAAGCAATTTCTTCAATTGGATCCAACACACCATGAGGAAACTGCGGAGTAGATCCTATGAGCATGCATGTATTTTTCGTAATAGCTTTCTTCATAGCATTCACATTAGCCTTTCTAGTTACGGGATCCACTGGAATACGAATAAGTCTCATACGAAAATAATGAGCAGCTTTTTCAAAGGCAGCATGAGCACTAATTGGACAAATCATTTCAGGTTTCTTGATACCTCTGTCATACGCCCAATCTCTGTATGTTTTGCAAGCCAGCAAAATACTCTCTGTGCCTCCTGATGTGACACTGCCACACGAAGACTGACGATCACCATGAAATAAATTACAACTCATTCGCACAATTTCTGCTTCCATTTTTCTTAACGCAGGAAAGACATCAGCATGCAATGGATTTGACCAGGCAAATTTGTGGTAAATATCCGCTGTTATACTAGTTAACAATGGGTCTCCACCATAGACAGTACCAGAAACCTTACCATCATTCCAGTTTACTGTATCTAGAGAACGATATTCATTGACTTTAGAGGTCAGTGCGAATTTGGAAGCACCATCATAAGGCAGCTCTTCCAAATAAGTCATTCCAGGCTTAAGCTTGAAAAGTTCCTGAGCTGACATCTTATGCAATACGGCTCCGAGTTTTTTATCAATTTGAGCTCGGACGAAGGGAATACGTTTTACATAAGAGAAGAATTTTTTCTTTATGCGCAGTGACAAGCTGACATCATTGTCAAACAGAGTTGAATATATCCATTGGCATAGCAATACACTTATCAAAGTAACAAGCATGATGTACCAGGGTTCACTGCTAACAAATTGATTGTTCACAGCATTTTTCACCAAATTGACAACTTCTAAAGACTTTTGCAATAAGGCTGTTGCATTAAGATTAGACATGATGCCAGAACACCAAGCTATTTGCTACAGCAAATTCAAACAATTCTCTGAAACTTAGAAAGGTAAAATTTTAAATAGTGTATTTTTTTGCAATAATTTTAACCAAGCCCTTCAAAGCTGCTACACCTGAAATCAAATAATTGTAAAAAGACGTGTCACAACAAAGAAGTTAAAACACAGCCGAAATGTTAAAAGCAAAGCAGAATCAAAACCTTAAATAAAAACAAGTTTGCACGATAGCTTACCACAACCAGGAGTAACAAAACAACAATAGTGCAGCTGCAGAGTGACCCACACCCCAGACCATTGTTAAAACACTGCTTCACTGGATCACTTAGTCGTTAGCATAAATGTTTGTGTCATGTTCTTATGACGTCATGAGAAAAAAATGAGACGTATTGCAAAATAGTAGGAACTAGACAACATTTAGGCTGTTAAGGGTGGAGAGCATTTTTCCCTCTAGAGATTTCAGCAAGTGCAAATTCGTCCAAATTTAAATTTTGATGGAAAACTTGTCTGAGGTGTTTTAAAACTTTAAGAGTAAACTTAATTCAAGTTTTTGCCCTGATTTTGAGTTTGCATTGTACGACACTTTTATTTTGTAAATAAAACTTTGAACACTTTTAATTTAATTTAAGATAGAACACAATGGTGTTAGGCCATAAGCCAAAGCACAGTAACATGTGAGAAAAAAATAATACATCGAAATAGAATATAAATAACTTGCAAATTAGCAGCACCGATTAGCAAATATAACGAGAATAAAGGCAACCGTGCAATAACAAATCATTCAAAAAGTAAGCGATGCAATAGAACAGAGGTTCAAGTTCTTTAAACGCTTCCTAAATATAACAATACTGGGCCATAAATTCCAGTGGACAAGCTATATAAAAATCCCTAACAAATTATTCAATCAAATGGATGTAGTTAGGCATCGTCCTTTACCACCATCGCACTGTCTTTTTAGTAGCTGTAGCTAACTACCTACAACAGCAATAATTGCCAAGGTGCAAGGCAACCATTACAGGTACAGGGTATACACCTGTATGCCGGTACTACTAATTATGCCCTGCAGGCACTGTGTGGCCACGCAGGCCCTGTGTTAAAGCACTGGGTAGGCAGATAAAGAGTGAAGGGTTGTTCGTGTGATTGAAAAAGATAATTTTTAGTGTGTGTCTGAGAAACACATAGGCACCGGTAAGGTTGTTTGAACTTTGAAGTATTACTGGTAATTGGCAGACCTAAGCTGCTAAGTAAGCAGGTTGTCAGGCATTGAGGCATACGTTGTACCATAGACTGAAAGATACCGGTATGCACCACAGTTATATACTGTATACACTGGTAGTTCAGATGCAACAATGTCACGAATAATAAACTGTACGCTGGTTGGGCCACTTTTTGTAAAAAGTAGCAAAGCCAGAAATGCCAATTTCCTGTGCTTTTTGGACTTTTTTTGGGTGTTTCCAACTTCCTTGTAGTTACAAACTTACCACTTACGGGTACACTAAAAGTCTTTTGTGGCTATGTGTGACGTTTGATGGTCTACTAGGATCCCCATGATAGTGCTGGTTCTGTTAAAAGTGAAGGTAATGGTACAGGAACAGGTATATTAGGGTGGAGCGAAAAATGCGAATTTTGGAATTTAACTTGAGCCGGGGTCACAAAAGTTTGTACCTTTCATCTTGCTTCAATAACGTGTCAAGCATTAACGTACATTACAACTGATGGTTCGCATCGACTATTACACATTCAGCGCATGTAAGATAATTTCGACCACCAGCATTTTAGGGAATTTTAAGCAAACTAAGGATACCGTAGGCCTACCCACGTCATGGTTTTCTCAAAGCGGCGGCTTTGATGACAAATTGAGTTTTAATATTAAAAATCTTCTGTTGGTTGTTTTTGGTGCTTTTCAATGCACTTTTATTTCTGGCAAAAAATGAAAGAGATTTAGAAGAGAATTGAAGCGTAGTAAAGTTTTGATTGAAATAATATTATTTCATCCCAAGCCTTTTTAATCCTACTTTTAATACAAATACAATTGATTTTACAGGAACTTTTTGCTACCTGTTGACTCTGCCGTCTCCGACTATGATAACATCACCGCTTCTACTAACTAGCATTTAAAAGCGAGATGCAGATTTTTCTGGAGCAGTAGACCACTTGACCTTTTTTCTTTGATTCGGGCGTTTTTTGTTCCTCTTTCCCATTTAGTCCCACGTTTCTCGATTCACCAATAAATAAATTATCCCCAATCACTAATGTAACTACTTACCATCCACACACGACAGGGTAGCCAGATGGTTCACGAGAAAAAAGTTTTTGTTAACATCAAAATAGTTCAAATTTTCAATCTAAGTCCAAATTAATCTTAAAATAGGGCAAATTTTCCATTGCTGTTTAAAATGGATTCGTATCTGAAGCAGAGACAAAATGGTGATACCGTACTTAGTCACAAACTTAATAACACGCAATCTACACGTAATAGTGCAACTGTGCCATCTGCCTTGAGTCTTTTACTGCATTTGTTTCAATTGTTCTCTTACCCAGATTCATTGTTGCGTCTTTCAGATGCCTCTCGATGACTAGAACCTCTTGGCAAAACGTGATGAGTTCAAGTTTTTTTTATAACCCCGTGCCATATTCATAGTTTTTTTTGTAGATTCATTATTGTGATAAAAGAAATTAACTTTTTGAGACTCACAATCGTGCGTTGAACCTTGTTGCACAGATTTATTTCGTTTACACATTCGCAACATGTTTTGTGTTTTAAAGATAAAACGCCTAGAGTTGAAAGTTATCTAAAAAAAATTTATGTTGAAAAAAGACAGTGTTTAAACATTTTTGTAATTACAAATCTGTTGGCCTAACTATTACACTACTAAAATTCCAGAAATTTTATTTTCAGATTTTTGTCACTACGATAACCATAATTTATAAATTTGCATGATCAATTACAAATTGAAAAATTATGCAGCAGCTCTAGTAACAATCCATATTTACATTGTACTAGGGTCCTACTAAAACCTGCAGGAGCACAAGAATCACAAGGACCGCTAGGGGCGCAAGTAAGTTATTACTAAAAGCTGCAGGAGCACTAGGATCACAAGGACCACTAGTGGCGCAATTGAGCTATCACTAAAAACTGCAGGAACAAAAGCCTAACCCTAACTGAACCGAACCCTAATGGAAACTAATCCAAACCGAACCTAACCCCAACTAAACCTGACCCCATTGAATCTAACTCTCATCGAACCTATCCCTATGTGCTCCATGCGTTCCTAATTGCGCCACTAGTGGTCCTTGCGATCCTTGTGCTCCTGATGATCCTCATGCTCCTTGTGCTCCATGTGATCCTTCTGCTCCTAGGTCCTTGTGCACCTGCAGGTTTTAGCAATACCGTTGTATATACTATACTAAATACGGTACTTACTAATTTGTTGTCTGTAAATACGTACTGTAAATGCAAAATTGCAATACGCAAATTCACTTTTCTCAACAAACTTTTAAAAAGTCCAAAGTTTCAATTAAATTAGTCCAAAGGTCCAAATAACTTTTCTTTGGTCCAAACAAGTTAAAAAAACCCAAATTTTGCAAATTTGGACCTAAAAGAGTCCAATCTGGCAACCATGGTACACGATACCCCTATCGCTTAATAGGGCCTATCTCATAACTTCTCTATGAGTTAGTGCAGGGGTTCCCAACCTTTTGCTTTTTGCGTACCACTTCTGGACCTTTTTTGTAGCTGCATACCACTTCCTTTTGATGAATACTTTTTGACCATTGCAACACATAAGAGCTGTGCTGAAAGGTTTATTTTCACGCAAAAACGCATATATATGTATTGCGGTAAATCCAATGTTCATTATGCTCGCAGTACTACGCCGAAGCACTAAGCAAGTACCGGTAACACTGCAGCGGAGCTTTGGACAACACACTTTTGAATTCCAAAAAAGTCTCACTATGTGCGAGTCATTATCGTGAATCGAGCTTTTGGATAAAGGTAGTCTATGGGTGGACAAAATTTTCAATGAAAGAGCCACTTGCAGAAAAGTAGAACAAGCAAAGAGTTGCCACCGGTGAGTCAAAGAGAAAAAAAGTCTTCTACCCCACAAGAGATGCAAATGGAGGATGAAAGAGCAAAAAATGGCTTCGACTGCACAAGAACTGAAAATGGAGTGCAGTTGCAAAACAAAAAAAGACCTTCGGTGTTTCTCACAAAGAGTGAAAGAGCCACGTCTTGAGGGTCAAAAAGCCGCTTGTGGCTTGAAAGCCACACTTTGCCCAGGGTCATCCTTTTTTTAGGATCTTTAGGATTTTTAGGATTTTGCGGACGCAGCCCCAAAATCCTCAGCGTCCTAAAAAAAGACCACCAGTAGGGGTAGTCCTTTTTTTAGGATCCTGTAAACGGTTTGCTTTTTCCAACATTTTTTGGCATTGTCAGCTCCATTATGACGCGTTGTAGCCAATAAACACCGGAAACAATCGATTTTCTAACCGCAACCTAACCAAAATCAATTTTGAATGCGTAAAATCCTTAGCGTCCTAAAAAAAGACCACCAGTAGGGGTAGTCCTTTTTTTAGGATCCTGTAAACGGTTTGCGTTTTCCAACATTTTTTGGCATTGTCAGCTCCATTATGATGAGTTATAGCCAATAAACACCGGAAACGATCGATTTTCCAACCGCAACCTAACCAAAATCAATTTTAAATGCGTAAAATCCTCAGCGTCCTAAAAAAAGACCACCAGTAGGGGTAGTCCTTTTTTTAGAATCTTGTAACCGGTTTGCTTTTTCGAACGTGTTTCAGCATCGTCAGCTTCATTATGATGAGTTATAGCCAATAAACACCAGAAACGATCGATTTTCTAACCGCAACCTAACCAAAATTTTTTTAGGACGCTAAGGATTTTACGCATTTAAAGTTGATTTTGGTCAGGTTGCGGTTAGAAAATCGATCGTTTCCGGTGTTTATTGGCTATAACTCATCATAATGGAGCTGACGATGCTGAAACACGTTCGAAAAAGCAAACTGTTTACAGGATCCTAAAAAAAGGACTACCCCTACTGGTGGTCTTTTTTTAGGACGCTGAGGATTTTATGCATTCAAAGTTGATTTTGGTTAGGTTGCGGTTGGAAAATCGATCGTTTCCGGTGTTTATTGGCTATAACTCATCATACTGAAACTGACGATGCCAAAAAATGTTGGAAAACGCAAACCGTTTACAGGATCCTAAAAAAAGGACTACCCCTACTGGTGGTCTTTTTTTAGGACGCTAAGGATTTTACGCATTCAAAATTGATTTTGGTTAGGTTGCGGTTAGAAAATCGATCGTTTCCGGTGTTTATTGGCTATAACTCATCATAATGAAGCTGACGATGCTGAAACACGTTCGAAAAAGCAAACTGTTAACAAGATTCTAAAAAAAGGACTACCCCTACTGGTGGTCTTTTTTTAGGACGTTAAGGATTTTGCGGCTGCGTCCGCAAAATCCTAAGAATCCTAAAGATCCTAAAAATAGGACTACCGCTTTGCCCATCCTTGATGTAGCCAATTTAATTGTAAAATCAACGATGTTGCTCCCAGGCCCCTAAAAATAACAATTATAAATATTGTGATTCATTGCTCTTCGCCATGGTCCAGTGGTTAAGAGCGTTCGCTTTGGAAGCTGGTAGACTGGGTTCTATTCTCAGTCGGGTCAAACCAAAGACTTTAAAACTGGTGTCTGCTGTTACACTTGCTAAACGCTCAGCAATTAAGTGTACCGTGAAGGATGAAATGAACAGAGAATAAAAATGCGTCAGTGAATTCTTGACAAAATTTAGTCCTGGCACTAAAGGACCTTAGTAATTATGAAGCGCCATAAAACCATGCAACATTTCATTTCTCAAAATCTCTACAGAAATGAGACCTCATTTCTGTTTAAAACATCAGTGACGCGTATTCTGATCTATATGGTGCAGCTTTGTGTGAAACTTTGCGAGGTCATTGCTTCTGAAATATCCAAGGTGTAAAGTTTAAAAAAGTAGGGTGGCCACTGGCAACACAAAATTTTAAAGCGAAAATCTAGGAAAGTATTTGGCTTTAGCCTGAATAATAAATCAATAGTTATATAAATGCACAAGTTTACAAAAAAATTTAACAACACGCATCGAATTTTTTTCAAATTTACGAAAAATTATTGCAACTTTTGTTTGAAATTTTGAACGTTTTGCAAAATTACTGTGAAACACAGTTTGTATGCTTTTCTACTTTACTACACCCAGGGATGTTAGCTAGAACTGTGAAACTCAAGCAAGGAGTAATTTTGAACTCTAAATTTCACTATTTTGATAAAGACGAAATAGGCATAGAATCGTCTCTTTTAAATTTTTTTGCCGGTTGGGTTGATCCATAGATTCACCCACCATATCAATTGCGCCAGCTACAACATTTGATGGTGTTGCAGCTTGCTGCTGCAGAAAAAAATGGCCAGCAAGTAAACGAGCTATTGGCAACACCCATAAGAGTATGCTACGTCATACCATAGTCTCCGTACATGATTTTACACATGTCTCTGGCTAACCTATAGTCTAGTGGTTTATTTCACTTGTAAAGCAAAAAAGTTTTTGTGAGGATTACGTGAAAACAAATTCTTTTTGCATTTTTGAAAAATATCTCGCGTACCACTTGAAAAGCTTCCACGTACCACCAGTGGCACACGTACCACAGATTGGGAACCCCTGAGTTAGAGTGAAGAAGACCTCACTTTATTTTAAGAATGTGCGTTTTGACGCAATAAAGATAGTAGTCAGGAGGTTGGAGTCGGGGGTCGAGTCCGGGGGGTTGGGGGAGGGGGTTGGAGTGGATTGGGGAGGTTGAAGTCGGGGGTTGGAGTTGGGGGGTTGGAGTTGGTGGTTGGGGTAGGGGGTTGAAGTTGGGGGGGGGGTGGAGTCGAAGGTTGGGGTCAGGGGGTTGGAGTCGGGGGGGGGGTGGAGTTGGGAGTTGTGGGGGTTGGAGTTGGGGAGGTGGAGTCGGGGGGGTTGGAGTTGGGGGGTTGGGGTCGGGAGGGTTGGTGGTCAGGGGGGGTTGTAGTTGGTGGTTGGGGTCGGGGGGTTGGAGTCGGGGGGGTTGTAGTTGGTTTGAAATTTCCTTAAAAGTCTTGTAGTTGATTTACAAGTACCTTGTAGTTTCTTGTGCTGTTTTCAGCTACCTTGTAATTGGTTTAAAAGCACCTTGTAGTTCCTTGTGCTGTTTTCAACTACCTTGTAGTTGGCTTACAAGTTCCTTGCAGTGTATTCAGCTACTTTGTACTTGGTTAAAAAGTACCTTGTAGTAGTTCCCTCTAGTGTTTTCAACTACTTTGTAGTTGGTTTAACAGTACCTAGTAGTTTCTTGTAGTGTTTTCAACTACCTTGTAGTGTTTTCAAGCATTTTGTAGGTTTAAAAGTACCTTGTAGTTCCTTGTGCTGTTTTCAACTACCTTGTAGTTGGTTTAAAAGTACCTTGTAGTGTTTTCAGCTACTTTGTACTTGGTTTAAAAGTACCTTGTAGTTCCTTGTGCTGTTTTCAACTACCTTGTAGTTGGTTTATAAGTACCTTGTAGTTTCTTGTGGTGTTTTCACCTACCTTGTAATAGCTATAAAAGTAACTTGTAGTTCCTTGCAGTGTTTTCAACTACCTTGCAGTTGGTTTAACAGTACCTTGTAGTGTTTTCAACTACTTTGTAGTTGGTTTAAAAGTACCTTGAAGTTCCTTGTGCTGTTTTCAACTACCTTGTAGTAGCTGTAGAAGTACCTTGTAGTTCCTTGTAGTGTTTTCAAGCATTTTGAAGCTTTAAAGGTACCTTGTAGTTCCTTGCGGTGTTTAGTAGGACCCTGTCAATACTGGTATCTGAATTTGGTTCAAGTAACAAGCTAATGAAAAAAGAAAATAAACAAAAACTCTTAGCGTACCAGTAACAAAATAAAGAAAAACACACACACACATAATTGAGAAAATATGGTGTTGTTCACAAAACTTTTTGGTGATTGAAATGAAGAAGAAACACTGTAGAATGAAAAAAAGCTGGCGAACAAAAATTCAAAAACACTGTGAAAGCAGACCATATTCGAAATGAATATGCACATTGTACAGGCAATATCTGAATTTGATACAATTAAGAAGCTAGTCTAATGCATGAAAACATTAGGGTACCAGCAAATAAAAAACACATAAAGATACTTGGTGCTGTTAAAATTTTGAGGATTGAAATGAAGAAGAAACACTGCAGAGGCAACAGGTACCCAAGAAACCTAGTTGGGCCGATTAGCAAAAATGCACAGAATTTCATAATCACATTTCAAAACTAAGATACGGGCAATGCACAAAAACGAAAAGTCATCTATATAACACCAGCAGCAACTGCATTGAACTCATCATTGTAAAAATTAAGACTTAGATTGTTAAAAATTGGCAATTGGCTGATTGGGCCTCCTAAAACAACAAACTAACTCTAGGAAATTCAGCTTATCACTGATAATAGTCAACACTGCGAATGTACAAAACACAGGTGTCATTCATTGGCCAACGTACCTTGCAGAAAGCCTGCTGTCATTTTTATTAGCCTCACAACTGCATTGGATTGCTTGGCCCTGGCCTGCTTTCTACAAAGCAATTCCAATTGGAATTTGGAAGTGTCTATTTCACCGAAAATTCCGGTTATCGAAGTTTGAAAAATCATAGTTGCGTAACCGTTTTCGGTTCCTGTAGTGCGACTCTCACAGTAGGGGAACCGATAGGGGATGTTTCCGGTTCCGCAAACCACGATTTTCAAACTTCGGTAACCGGAATTTCCGGTGAAATAGACGCTTGTCGGCAGCGAAATAGACGCTTGTCGGCAGCGTGGCGTAGTAGTTCGGAGATTTTTACGACGACCATGATCGCAAGGTTATTGGTTCCACTCCCAACCTAGTCTCGTTGTTGCGTCCTTGGATAAGATGCTTCACGATGATTATCTCTGCTTGGTGGAATCTGGCAAGCAGCAAATTAAAGAAGTCAGAAGAAAATTCAACCGGAAAACTTGGAAACAAAGACAACTCCTAAGCGAGTCTGGATTCGTCCTACGCATAGCGCCTCCGTCGCTTTCTCGTGATAGGAAGATAAAGATGAAGAAATCAAATTCCATTCCAATTTCCAAGTTAGAGATGTCGCGGACACACAAATTACGTTCGCAAGCTGCGCTGCAACCGCAATTTGTTGAACAATTTTAGTACCGCACCGCGCTGCACACCGCAGTTTTTTAGGATGTTGTTAAGACCTTACGAAAATATTTAGGATTTTCTGAAAGTATTTGAAAATAGAAATATACTTTGCGCGGCACGCCTCCACTACGCGGCAGACGTTTTACTCCACTACGCGGTACGCTGCAACTACGCTGCAAAAAAACGATAAAAGCGGCAGCAGCGCGGTTGACATCTCTATTCCAAGTGACCAAACCAGAGTTGCCAGGTACATTTTACACAGTGGTGAAAGTAGAAAATTTTTCTTACCGGTACTGCGCCAAAAGCTCAGAACAGTGGTGAAAATTAAAAAAAAACTTTTGTAGTTTCTGATAAAAAGAGGCAAATGAGTTTTAGATATCCACTTATCCAGTCACAAAAAAAATTGTAGGCTTTCCAAAACTTTAAATTTTAATGAACTATAAAATATCAGATAATCCAACAATTGCTAAAACGCAAACAGCTAATTTGTCTCTGGATTAGAATGAATCGCTAATGTGAGACTCGAAGCAATATGTTCTGTAGTACTGCTGCCAGCATATTGGAGAGTAAAAGGTTTGCCCCCGGTGGCGTAGCGAGAAATATTAAAAGGGGAGGGCCTTAATTTCCACTTTTCTTTCAAGCGTGTTTTTTTCGGCAGAACAAATTTGAAGCTGACTGAGAAACAAGAAAGGCTCCAGGGGGATCCGGGGGCATGCTCCTCCGGACATTTTTTGAAAATTTACATGCTGTAATGGCTATTTTAGCGCTTTTTGAAGAATTTTTACGCAAATTTTGTTTAAATATTTTGACAATAATTCTGAGTGCTTCGCCCAATACGATGCATTTTGTTCGTACATTTTTGATTATGCGTGCTTAAGGCGTAAGGCTTATTGCTATCGAAGAGGTTCGGAATTGTGAAAAAATTGTAGGCCTATACATATGCATCAAAAATATTGTTGAAAATGACTGGTTGGAGGATGCATATCCTCATCTTACCCATCTGAATCTGCCCCTGGCCATAAGCTACAGAAACCATCAAAAGAGTCTGGCATATTTCAGTCACTTGGCACCATTAGTTTTGTTTTTTTTACTAAAAGGCACAGTCAAAAAGGGGGGGCATAGCACAATGCTCACCCCCCTAAATACGCTCCTGTTTGCCTCAGGAGTATTTTGACACCGAATTTAAAAAAGCAATTTGGGGGGAGAGATAGGTACAAAAGATTTCCAAAATCTACTTTTGACTCATCATTTTAACTTAGGATATTGACAATAACACTATATACAGTGTGTAAACATTTGGCGGCTTATCTGTCTGCGTAGGCCAAACACAATTTTCTTACATATCCTTGTAAAAACAAAACATTTGATAAAATCTTTTGCGCCCCCTTTGCAAGCGTTTCGCGCTCCCCAGTTTAAGAACCTTTGGGCTAGTAGGCTAATGGTTTGTGGTTACGTCAAGGGGTTACTACGCGGTACGGTGTGAAACTATTTTCCGTACTATATTCCTCGAAAAACATACCGTAGGCTACCGTAATTTTGTACCTCGCAAAAATACCGTACGTAACAGAACGGTACGGAATTTTTTTCGCACAGTAATACCGTACCTTTTCGTACCACATTTTTTTAATCAATTAACGTAAACAAAATTCAGCAGGAAACTTTTGCCATTAATTGTTATGTCAAAGTTTAGATTTATCGTCCTTTTATTTTAGCTTCTGAACAAAACTTTGTTTTGATAGGATGCAAAACATTACTGGTTATTTTTTATATCAGTAGAGTACAAAGCAAAAACTTTGGGGTGGGGGAAGGCAGGGCCGGTTTTATAGGCTATGATCGAGGGGACCCATTTTTGCTTGCCCTTAGGTAACAACCTTTAAAAAGTTTTTCATCCAGCAAGAGGAGTGGGGGTGTTCCAGTGCGTCTCATGGTTACATACCTGACGAATTTCCGAGTTTTAGTATCTCAATAAATATATTAAACATAGTATCGGTATTCAAGCATCAGAACAATAAATCAAAGAATATTTGCAGCAAAGGCCCAGGCTACCGGTTTGCAAAAACATGAGGTCTCACCCCTCCACTAAAAACGCTTTGTTCTCTCAAAGAAAGTAGGTTGCGTTCGCTATTAACTGATCACTATTTGCAGATTCGTATTTTGTTTTTCTGCTTCCTCCTTTTACGATAATAATTAATTGTTCTTTCCATAGACCGGCACAATTTCGTTACTAAGGACTTATCATGAACTGGTTAATTCGTTAAAACAAATTTTCAAAATTAAGGAACTAAATCAACTTCCGTTAAATTGTCCATTAATTTAACCTTTAATGCTTGTCAACATCTGTTAGCGTTTTGTTAATGCTTATTCCTTTTTTTCATTAACTTTGAGATCAAAAGCCTTGCAAAATATTGTTTGAAGATGAATGTTTGCTTGCACCAACATTATTATTCCAAACGTTTCGGTTTCGGCTTTTAGAAGTTTTCATCTGAAAAGTTATCAGATGTCCAATTAAAGGCGTAACATAGACCTCTAAACCGTTTTTAGGCTTTTATTTATAGTCACACGTCTCAATCTTACGAGCAAGAAAATCAATCCCCATACTAAAATATTTATTTCCAGTGAAATTCCTCGAACGACCCATGGTAAAAACCAATTGATCAATCTTCTGCCATTACTGATAGGAACTCGTCAAACTACCGGTAATAAACTTCGAACAATAAAATAGGCCTATTGGCAAGACGATTAGATGAAGGCTTCGCTATGCAAGATCATGACTGAACCATCGAATTATAATTACGGCATAGCATTCTACAGTAGCTTGTTCACATTACTGTTATTTAAAATTGAGAGGGGTGACTGGTGGTGAGCGGCGAGCGCAACTGCCGTGGTAAAGTTATAGGCAAGAAGGAAAAGTGCGAAAAAGGAAAAGTGCAGTGCTTAGAAGCAAAAGTGCAAAGCATGTATTACTGGAGTGCGGAAAGAGTACGGTACGGAAAATGTAATACCGTATTTTCGTACCGCACCGTACTTTTCCTAAAAATTCCGTACGTAATTCCGTATCGCACTTTTTGCCAAAATCGAACCGTACCGTAATTCCGTACCGAACCGTACCGTAGTAACCCCTTGGGTTACGTCGTCATTAAAATGAGGCAATCATTTGCGCGAAGGAAAATTTCAGATTGTGATGTCACACTTCGTGCTGATTTGCTCCAACCACTGAATAAATTTTTCCATCTCTGCTGCCATAATCCAATAAGCCCTCATTCCTCTCATAAAAATACCACTTTCCACGTCAATGTAGCCAAACTTCTCTAAAAAAAAATGCCTAGTCTAGGCGTATCCTAGAAAACTTTGAGAATTTTTTGGGCTGCAGACGAAACCCTCAAACAAACCCAGTTTTTTAGCTTACGTTCGCATTTCTTATTCCCAAAGGCTGTTCGCATTAAGGAATTTTGATTTCGATGAAAAGTTTTGAAATTACTGCTACACAAAAATAAATTTATTTAATAAAAGTAATTCTTGAATTTTTTTTTGTGTGATTTGACTTGTGGAATGAGCAATAGGCTGGATTTAAATTCAAAATCTTTTACCGGTACGGCGTTCCGGCAGAAAATCTTTTACCGGAACGGCGTGCCGGACCGTTCCGGCTTACTTTCACCACTGATTTTACAGCTGGATACCAGATTTTCAGCAGTTGGATGCCAAAATCAAGAGTTGGGTACCAAATTTCTTCAGGTTTATCTTCGCCACGCCAAACAAACTAAACATCACTATTTAATTTATTTACCCTTACAAGCCTGAAAAAGAATGTACATGGTCACAAATTGTTGTTTCTAAAAACATAGACAACAACCAAAAGAACACTCCTCACGCAGTCACACTAGGATTTATGCTAAAATTCAGAAATCAACAAATCATAACTTACACAACAGAAAAAATGAGGAAGTGTCTAGCGGTGTAGCGTGGGCACTAAAATACAAAATCTATATATACCATATTTTGTTTGCGTCAAATACGAAAATATGAGAAGTTTCCTCTCCTAATCGTACTCCTTAACCCCTGCTTCTAAAGTCTACCCCTGAAATGCTTACATACTCAACTCTTTACATTTTAAATAAAAAGCAATTAATAAAAATTAACTAAAAGTTTATTTTTTAATGAAAACATTAATCTTAAAAAATATTCTAAAGTCACCCCTCATTCTAAAGACACCCCGTTTTACGGTAGGCTTACTACTTTTCTGCTGCTGGTTTAGAGGTACCGGTAACTCACTAAGGCTCAGTCACAGTGTAGCCTATCTCGTATGAATATAAATACACGCCACTCGAGGAATATAGGCTACAACACAATCAGAGGTGGGCACGGTACTTTAGCGGTACCGGTACTCGGTACATTGTTAACAGTACCGTCGGTACCGGTACTTGAAATTCAAAAGTACCGCCGGTAGTACCGCGGTACTTTTGTCGGAACTTTTCAAAAATAGTTGAAGAAAGAAAGTAGCCTACTGCCCTATATTTTGTTGATTTTTGATAGAAACTGGTCAGTTTCATAATAATTAGGCCTATAGGTAATAGCTAGATAAATACTAAATTACTCAATATTGTAGTGTACGGCACTATTCACGAATTGCAAACTATGCACCAACCATCAAAAAACGGTACAAAACAAGCTATAGTTACTGCCAGTGGTTAGCGCAACAAAAATCAGAAGCAATGCAACCATTTCCCTCGCCCACAGGAATGGGCCGCCACGCATAAAGCGAAAACTTTTTTTACTGGAAACCACATTTTGCCAAAATGCGACAAAAAGATTAGGCCAGCTTAGGGTTTTTGAATGAATGAGAATGTTAGAACCACAAGTGGCCTACGCTGGAGTTTTCAATGGAAGGAGTTCGTCAGAAATCAAAATGACCTCAAACCTTTTAGTGAAGTCATTAAAACAAAAACAGCACTTTTAACATCGAAGTGTGTAGAGGTCCTAATTTTTCTTTAGAAGCACCAGATTTGATAATGTTAAAGTGCTCGAAGAGTCGAGGGCCAGTAATATTTTAAGGTAGGCCTATGCTTTGCTATTTTTTAAAATTTGTTGCACTCCGGATCTTCACGTAGGATAAATCGTTCTAACTTCTTCATGGCGCTTAATTTTTGTGTCTGTGATTTGCAGCAGTACTCGAGTTGAGGGGGGATACGAGGGATGCCATTCCCCCGAAAAACAACTCCATCCCCCATAAAACATTTTAGCGTAAACCATTCCCTTACAAGTAGGTCTATAATGACCATCCCTCTTAACGTCTGCGTAAAAAGTTGTAGGCCTACCATCCCCCCATAAGTGTTTTTACAACATTACTCGAGCACTGATTATCAGAAAGCACTCAAAGCTCTAAGTTAGATTCATGTGATCATAATAAAAGACAATACTTCGTGCGATCACGGACGAAGACAATATGAAAACTCTTGATCACGAGACTGGAGGCCCTGGGTGTAGAGCAGTGATTCTCAAACATTTTTGTACTACCGCTTCCTTTTGGAAGTTGAAGACTTTCATCACCCCCTTACCAGGAAACAAGTTTTAAGAGGGGCGTACGCCGTACGAAGACAAATGGGGTTGCATAAGGGCAAAAACACGGTTTGCTTTGTGAGTTTAGTATCTCATGAATTAAGATATAGCTAGGAAAAATGCATATGCGCATTAGGAGTTGGGAATAATCCCATAACGGAAATGACAGATGGCGAATAAGCTACGAAGTAAGATGGGAGGAGCTGCTGCAATAGACTGTCATAATCAGCAACGATTAGTTTGAAACATTATAAATACTCGTCGAGGTCGAGTTGACACGAATAAATGTAATACAAAATAGGCCTGTAGTTTGCTATTAAGGTAGGCCTCAGGCTGGTAATGTTTAGGATGTGGGCCTTTAAAAAACGAAATTGATATTAGCGCGCTAATACAGACTGGTTTACTTGCCGTATACGCAGTGCACTCCACATATGCATACGGCTAGTCTCTCCGTATTCGGCAAGATTGAACGCCGTATACGGAGAGGCCACTCCGGCGATTGAGGGGCTTTTACGCTCCAGTGCACAAAGACCTTTGGCTGTACACAAAGGCCCAATACATCACACTGTTGCCAGATCATCTAAGAAAGTTTTGTAGTTCCACAAATCAAAATTTTGGTGCCACAAAATACTAAAAAACGTAATGAAATGGGAGCATATGCTAAAATTTGCATGTTTTCTTTATTCACTGCTACAAATTATTGACGACTCGAACTACTAGTGGCCAAAGGATGGCTCTGTATGAAATCACGAAGCCTGGATGAGCTATGCGCACGATTCTGTGGTCCATTCGTAGTTTGTCCGCTAGGCTGCGTGAATATTCCTTGTAAGTAGATTCATGAGCTGTAATTCATGACCTTGTAATTCATGAGCTGGTAAAAAATACAGCTAGTATGAAATAAAGTAGGCTATTTCAGCAGACACATTACTAGGTGAGGAAACAGAAAAAGTAAGCCAATTTCAAGAGCGGGTTTGATGATGCGGGTTACACGCTTCAGTTCAGTTTAGAAGGATTTTTTTTGCCTAACCCGCTAGTCTGTCGGCAACGTGGTTGAGCGTCAATTTTACGACGGCCATAATCGCAAGGTTTGCGGTTCAACTCCCACCGAAGCGTCGTTGTTGTGTTATTGGATAAGATGCTTCACGACAATCATCTCTGTTTGGTGGAATGTTAACAAGCAGCAAATTAAAGAAGTCAGAAGCAAAATTCAAGCGGAAAACTTGGAAACAAGGCAACTCTAAGCGAGTCTGGATTCGTCCTATGCATAGCGCCTCCGTCGCTTTCTCATGACAAGAGGATAAAAATGAAGAAATCATCAAAAAAATCATCATCATCTTTCAATGCGCTTTTTGTGGGTTGACCCTACTGTAGCTTACCGATTACAAGCGAGTAATTTTCAACTCGCAATGCTTACGCAAGCAGAATGACGTAAGTTTTCATCTGCCGTAAGCGGGTTGGATTTACCGAGTTAACCCCCTTAAATTATCATCGTGCATGTAAATTGGCTTAACTGTCCTCGGTATCCCATGTTAACGGGGTGACTTGATCTACTGTAGGCCTATCGCAAACTAGGTTTAGCGCGATTTCTTCAGGTAGGCCTACATCCCTAAGTTTTTGTTTTTTTCACCACTCAGAAACGTAAGAGCCACAAGAAAGGTGTATTTTTAGCAAGCACACGAACTTAAATGAATGCGAGAAAAAGCGAAACACTAGCATGTCCCCGCTGGATTGCTGGAAATCCCACCTTCTAGGTCTACTTTGAAAAAAACTACCTGTTCCAGGACGGAAGAGGAAATAATGAAAAAACAAACAACGAAATATGTGCGAAAACGACAAGGTGTTATCGAAAAAAGACAAAAAAATCACACGATCAATAAAAAGGTCGAGAAGCAGTCACATATCGTCCGGGAAATCGATTGCACAACATTCAGCAATGACCAACGAGCACATAATTGCCACAGGGTCAACTACTGGTTCAACACGAGCATATAACCTGCTCAAGGATCTGGCAGGGAACACAGAGTGAAGAGATAGGAGGGTAGCTCCTCTATTTTCCTTGATAAATTTCTTCTGCAAGAAGTTTGCGACTACCAGCGCTTTTCTACTGATTTCTTTGATGCAAGCTCGTTATTGTGCCTCCGTCGCTTTCTTGTTGTAGGGGATAAAAGTGCAAGAAATCGAAGAAATAAAAAAAGAAATTTCAAAGGGCAAAGAATGTTCATCTAAATTCCGTGAAAAAATTGAAGAAGTACCAGTACTACCGAATGTGACGATACAATAATAAATAATAAAAAACTGAGGATTATTTTCAAATTATATTGAACTGAAAATTCAACAGTAAATGAGGGAGACTGCGAAGTGAGCTTGCGCTCTTCGAGTCAGCAGCCACCCGTTACATATGTCAAATGCGATCGGCTCCAGCCGCGAATCGAACCCGTCACGTAGGATCTGTCACCTGCGCGCGGTACCGCTAGGCCATGTCGCTGACATAAGGCCTGTTCGTATGTCTGTTCGATAGGCGATGTCTGTTCGATGACATAAGGCCTGTTCGATAGGCCTGTTCGTATGTCGATTGCCGAATTCATATTTTTATTGATGAAGCACTTAATTTAAATGTGGCTCTTTCGTCGTGTTGTAATTTTAATTCCATCAATCAGATGGCTGAGGCGCTGGTTCTGGATTAGCAAACACGGGTTTGATTCTGAGTTTGGTCAAACCAACGACTTAAAAGTTGCTATTCACAGCTTCGCCGCTTGATGTTCTGCGTAAAATAGGTAATGACGTGCTCAACAGTTTCAGTAGGCCAGGAAGGACCTTGCTTGACAGCTAGTGTTGGAGCAAGCCGACCAGTTCGTTTGTTGTGCTGTTGGCAAGGGTGCTTCACGAGATTCCTCCATGATCCATAACGTGGCAGACAGATGGCTGACTGTAATGTGGCAGACAGATGGATATTCTAACCGAGCTCATCGCATTTTCGTCGGTTCCCTCGAATTGAAAGTATAAACACGCAAAAAAATACAATAAACAAAATATATGCAGAAGGTAAAGGATCTCCATCCTGCATTCCGTGAAGATAGCAAAGGCCAAAGGAGTACTAACAAATGTGGGGATACGACATCAGAATTTTTATTTCCATGAATGAAATGCTGAGCTTTGCAAGTTAAGCTTAATGGAGCCAAGCGGCAAGACATATATGAAAGAACAACTCTCCGCTTCTCTATGTGTTTTGTGTGAACCCAGCTCTTTAGCCAGTGCAAATTTTCAATGGAGCGCTTTAACAACACCACTTAGGAATGGAAGTAAGCCTACAGACAACCTTCCATTCCAGGAATGCGGGGTTTAATAATTTATACATAGTTTCTCCAGGAACTTAAAGTGTAGAATTTATGGTTATAGGCTGGCTAGTTGACGTGTTTCGGGTTTCAACAATTTCTTATTTCGTAAAAAATTTGTGTACGGTTATTTTCCGGTGAAATAGCCAGTATGGTTCACGCACAATTGCGCGCAAGCTTAACATTTTAAGTTTCTCAACCTAGAATTCACTGGTAACGCATAATAAATAAAAGCACAACATAAAGTACTAAATAGCAATAGTATTTCATAGAAAAATAATTACTTTAGTGATATAGCCGTATACTGCGTTCTACCTTTTGCGTATACGGCGTGGTCTCTCCATATACGGAGATCTTCGTATACGGCAAGTAAACCAGACTGAATAATATGATCTACATCTCCTGTAGAATACCATCGGATTTACAAGAAAAAGTGCACAATTATTTTATAATTTTGCATCTATTTAAGGAGATTCACTCAAGAAACATTATTGCAGAGAGTTGCAAGTCAAGGGAATCTGTCTGTCGGCAGCATGGCCGAGTGGTTCGGACGGCCGTTTTTACGACGGCCATGTTTACAAGATTGGTGGTTCAACTCCCACCCAATCCTCGTTGTTGCGTCCTTAGACAAGATGCTTCACGACAATTATCTCTGCTTGGTGGAATCTAGCTGGCAGCAAATTGAAGAAGTTAGAAGCAAAACTCAACCGGAACACTCGGAAACAAAGACAACTCCTAAGCGAGTCTAGATTCGTCCTACGCATAGCGCCTCCGTCGCTTTCTCGTGACAGAAGAATACAAATGAAGAGGAAATCACATCAAAGAAAATCAAGTGTTTAGAGAAAGCTTATATTTATTTGCAAAATTACGAGTCAAATCCGAAAAAACGAATTTTGAAATCTGCAAAAAAGACGTCTTAAAACTACTTTAAATTTTTTGTCGTTCTTGTTCTCATAGTTAAGCTTAGGTTTCAAATTGCATTGAAAAAAAGCTGGTGAATATAAATTCAAAATACACTGGAATGTCAATACTGGTATCTGAATTCGGTTCAAGTAACAAGCTAATGAAAGTAAAACGTTTTCTCGTGTTATATTTTGGAATGCATTTGATGCACCACTCGCACTACTCGGTGATTTGAGCGGAATTTTCCGCACGCTAACAGTTCTTATGCGGATGCAAAGTAAAATATTTACCTGCAAACACTACAAAAACCAGATAAGGTACTAAAAATAACAAAAAATAAAGACTTTTGAAGGAACTTATTCAGAAAAAAAGTATCGATTAATATCGATTTACCACGCAAAATAAGTAGGGAAAAGCCCCAATCGATAAAGAAAAAAAAAGTAAAGAATTTTTGCATTCGATGACGAAAAAGTAGAGAATATCGATTATCGATTTCTAATCGATATTTCCTACCCTGGTAACAACCTTATCAACGGACGGTGACGCAAAAAAGAACAGACTAAACTATTGAAAAACTTTTACTCTGAATTGCATTTCAAAAACACAACCATTTGGGAAGGGTCGTCTAACTCTAAAAGGCCACTCCTCTTCGGCTTCAAAATATCTTTTCCTGTGGAAAAGTATCTTTCTATTGCCGCGCTTGAAGGGATGGCAGTATAATATTTTAAAAACAAATCTTTTAAACGATTGCTGTGGAAGGTGTAGTTGTGCAGACTTCTTTTTTATTATAAAAGATTTTGCAAAAGTACCGAGTACCGCCTAAAAATTGAGAAGTAAAATTACCGGCACTGCGATACCGGTACTTTTTTTCCAAAGTACCTACGGTACCGGTACTAAAAAAGTACCGCGGTACTGCCCATCTATGAACACAATAGGTCCGGACTCCGGTACTGTAATTAGCACAGACGAAGCAATCACTGCCTAATCATGCGGAACCCGCAAAACGTTTACGAGGCACAGATTCTCAGTGATGGAGTACTCGAGTACTGCACTCGTACTCGAGTACAGCTTTTCTGAGTACTCGTACTCGAAACTTTAAATCTCAAAAAGTACTCGTGCCTGAAAGTACTCGGACTCGGTCTAAAAATCAGTCGAGTACACGATTACTTTGATATTTTTTCTCCGAGATGTCACGATCATGGCTTAATTTAAACAAACGTTGTTGCGATTTTTAGGGTATTCCCCGACCCCTGGACATTTGCTAGCTTGTTCCGCTTCCTGTTTTTTCACCATACTAAGTGATTTAAATGAAAGTGACCCACGATTTCTGCCGTTTACAGAAAAAATACAACGTAGCCAAATTTTCGATTTTTTTTATTGCATACATTTGATGTTTAACCTTTATTCTTCATTAAACGTAAAAATCAAATTTCTATCGCATGTAGTTTTTGAGATATTAGCAAAATGAAATGGAAAAACACAACTTCGTGTTTTATTATTGACGTTAAAGTGTAAAATTTAACTGCGAAAAATCAAAATGTACTCGGTACTCGTACTCGAGCTTGTAATAGGCCTACTCGTACTCAAAGCCAACCACCAGTATTCATATTCGTACTCGAAGATTCTCAAGCCAAGTACTTGGTACTGGTACTAGAAGGTTGAGTACTCGACTCCATCACTGCAAATTCTCCACTCAATTCTTTCTTTTTTTTTGATAAAAAGTTGCTGTTTACTGAGGATACCAAATCTGTTTCCGGTGAATACCAAATTTTCACAGGATACCAAATAAGAAAAGTGGGTACCAAACAAGCAGCGTGGATACCAAATTGGGGTCATTGTGGTATCCTAGGATGCCACCTGGCATCCCTGGACCAAACGTAAAGCCAGAGATGTCCGGAGACGCTTTTTTGAGACTCCGACTCCAATTGTGCTCCAAAATTACAGAATCCTACTCCAATCCTGCTCCAGTTTACGTCAAAAATCAAAACTCCAACTTCTGTTTTCACTCCTGTTACTCGAAGAATTTTTGCGAACTTTGCAATCACAATGTTATCCAAACTTTGGGCCTATGTTAAATTTCATGCAAGTGAGATTACTGGTGTTTACAGACTCTGCGCAAACCGATGCTTCACAGCGAGCATAACTTTTGACAAAGTTCAGTGTACATTACAATAATAACTTAAAGAAATGGTTACTCCGGCTCCAACTCCTGCTCCAGTTTTGACGTTAAACTTAACTCCGAGTCCAATCCGGCTCCGGAAAAATTTGCTTGACTCCAGCTCCTGCTCCGGATCCTGAACATCTCTGCGTTAAGCTAACGTTTTCTCATCTTATATTTTGGATTGGATTCAAAAATGACAGTGCAAACGGAATTTTCGGAACGCTAACGGTTCTTATGCAGATTAGAGATGTCAACCGCGCAGCGCAGCTTGCGCTGCCGTTTTTATCATTTTTTTGCAGCGTAGTTGCAGCGTGCCGCGTAGTGGAGGCGTGCCGCGCAAAGTATATTTCTATTCGTGATGCGTCATAAGTCTACACTACAATTTAGAATTCAGTTGGTTGTTATAATTATATTAAGTATGTGTGATCTTAACAACATCCTAAAAAACTGCGGTGTGCAGCGCGGTGCGGTACTAAAATTGTTCAACAAATTGCGGTTGCAGCGCAGCTTGCGGACAAAAAACACTGGAGCAGCGCAGCTTGCGGACATAATTTGTGTGTCCGCGACATCTCTAATGCAGATGTAAAGTAAAATATTTACCTGCAAACACCACAAAAACCAGATAAGGTACTAAAAATAACAAAAAATAAAAACTTTTGAAGGAACTTATTCAGAAAAAAAGTATCGATTAATTAATATCAATTTACCACGCAAAAAAAATAGGGAAAAGCCCCAATCGATAATGAAAAAAAAAAAGGTAAAGAATTTTTGCATTCGATGACGAAAAAGTAGAGAATATCGATATAGATTACCGGGGGTATCGATTTCTCATCGATATTTCCAACCCTGCATAAGATACAGGATAAAAATGTCAACAACCGGTGGGAAGCATTACTAATTACCATACCACTATTCAACCAACCTTTTATTCAAATACACAGTACCAGTAGTTGTCTACCTTTTTAGCTTCCGTGATTAGATCACATCACCAGACTGAAACAGGTTTTGACTCTGCCTTTCGAAAAAAAAACAACATTTGACAAGTGACTGAAATGTGCCAGACTCTTTTGATGGTTTTTGTAGCTTATGCAGGGCTGGTGAGAGGGGAACAGGGGAGGAACAAAGTACCGGGGCCAGTTATGTTTTGAGGGGCCCGTCGAGGGACCCCGCTCTTATAAAATTTTTCTTTAGGGGCACACGCGAAGAAATGCTGGGAAAATTACGTCTTGGCTATGTTAAGACCTACGTCCAGTGTGCGAAGTAGGGGGGGAATGGGAGGACATGTCTCCCCCAGTAAAAATAATTGTCCCCCCAGCAAAGAAAAAAAAATTGTTTAGGGGGGGGTGCCAAAACGTCCCCCCCCGTCATAAGTACCGTAAGAAGTTAAATGTTTTTTATACAACATTACAAGTTACAACACGTCAGCAGTTTGTTAAAAGCGTTTGTGAAAGCACTAAGAATATGTTGAAAGCAGCGGTTCTCCAATTTTTTTCAGATCAAATTTGAGATTGAGAGTATGGATTTAGAAAATGCTAGCCTATACCTTCTGGGGCTCCGCCCCGGACCCCGATGGGTAGCTTACTGCTCTCCCCCCAAACCCCTTGCTTCATTTATGAAACAAAAACCTGCCTAAAACAAAGCTAATAAAGTTTTCGAAATTCTACCGTTGATAATTTCTGTTCATCATGCTAGTGGTATGCAAACACGCAGTATGCCCTCCGTCACTGTTTTAATTTGGTCATTGACCAATGACATCGCCCCAAGCAGCGATGGCGGAAACATTTCTAAAGTGGGGAGGCCCAAAACCAATGACCAGATTTTCTTCATCTACAACCAAGGACGGCAGCGGCTTAGCGAGAAATTTAAAAAGGGGCAGGGGGGCATAATTTCCACATTTTTTTCAGCGCATTTTTTTCGGCAGAACTAATTTAAAGCTGATTAAGAAACCAGGAAAGTTCTAGGGGGGTCCGGGGGCATGCTCCCCCGGGAAATTTTTTAAAATTTACAGGCTGTAATGGCTATTTTAGTGCATTTTGAATAATTTTCAGGCAAATTGTGTTAAATTTTTTGACCTTAATTCTGAGTGCTTCGCCAAATATGATGCATTTTGTTCGCATATTTTTAATTGTGCGTGCTTATGGCGTAAGGCTTACAGCTATCGAAGGGGTTCGAACTTATAGAAGAATTGTATGCATCAAAAACATTTTTGAAAATGGCTGTTGGGAGGATGCATACCCCTCATCTTACCCCTCTGGATTCGCCCCTGGCCATAAGCTACAGAAACCACCAAAAGAATCTGGCATATTTTAGTCACTTGGCACCATAAATATTGTTCTTTTTACTATGAGGCAGAGTCAAAAGGGGGGGCATGGCACCGCCCCGAAATACGCTCCTGTGGACCGGATTTAGGCAATAAGAGGCCCTAGGCTATTTGATCACACCGATTGCAAGAACAAAAAAAGGTCTTCACGTCCTCAGATGTCCTGTTTTCACTGAAAATATTGGTATAGTGAAGAGCAAACAAAAGGTATGCACGTACTCAGATGTTCTGTTTTCCCGAGAAAGTATTGGTGAAGAGAACAAAAAAAGGTCTTGATTGTTCGTGATGAGGCCCCCCATTTTCTCCGAGGTTCTAGGTTTCAGCCTACTAAGCCTATATGTAAATCCGGCCCTATGCCTACAACCCATATTTAGCCTGTACACATGTGACATGTCCAATTTATGTGGGCTTCAGACTTACGGTTCTTGCTTTTAGTTTCTGTTGCCCCACCGCACAAATAAAATTTTAAAGAAGACATCTCTGGATTTAAGCTCTTTCCTGGGTTTTAATTTGGATGGTAGGCCTATTAAATTTCAAATACATTCATGCAGAGGCAACATTGTAGAAATAAACGCGTAAGTTAGGGCCCCCCCCTGAAAAAAAAGTGAGGGGAGCAGGGCCCCCTCGGCCCCCCCGGTTCCGTCACCTATGGCCCCAAGAGCGTATTTAGAGGGGGGCAATGCGCCATGGCTCCTCCCCTTTTGACTTCGCATTTTAGTAAGAAAGAACGAATGGTGCCAAGTGATTGAAATACGCCAGACTCTTTTTTGATAGATTTTGTAGCTTATGGCTAGGGGCAAATCCAGAGTGGTAAGAATGGGATGAGGGAATGTATTCACCTCACCAGCCTTTTTCAACTACGTTTTTGATAAATACAAATTTTCCATAATTTCGAACCTCTTCGATAACAATAGGCCTTACGCCTTAAGCACGCGCAATTGAAAACGTGCAAACAAAATGCACCGTACTTGGTGAAGTACAGTAGACCTACTCAGAATTAGGGTCAAAAAATTGAAACAAAGTTTGCCTGAAAAATGTTCGAAAAGTACGGTACTAAAATAACCATTACAGCATGTAATATTTCAAAAATTTACCGGGGGAGCATACCCCCGGACCAGTGATGGGATTCAAAGTTTTAAGAACAGGTTCTCTTTTGTATCGTACTTACTAACTACAGGTTCCCTCAGAAAGGTCTAATATCTGTAAAAAAAAGCAAGAACGGGTTCGCTGATTATCCTGACATTCCAAGAACGGGTTCGCGCAAACCCATGCGAACCCCCTGAATCCCATCACTGCCCCGGACCCCTCTAAAGTTTTTCTGTTTTTTAATCTGCTTGAATTAGCTCTGCTGAAAAAAACTCCGCTTGAAAAAATGGTGAAATTATGCTCACCCTCCTTTCAAAATTTCTTGCTAGACCACTACATCGCCCCATGAGCAATAAATAGCATTTTCGCAATATTGTCTTGTTATCTGGGTTCAGAAATCAAGCAAAATTGTAAACAAAAACACCCCCTTTAGTAAAAATTTTCTACTTCGCACACTGCCTAAGGTTACGTATGCGCGATGTCAAGACCTTTTCCTTTTTAGAGAATTAAATTTTGGTACCGAGGGGGTCCGCATCATATCTCTGGTCCGGGGCCCGGATTTTCTCTCGACGGCCCTGACTTTATGGCCATGGGTGGATCCAGCGGGGTAGGATGAGGGATATGCATCCTCCCACCAGCCATTTTCAAACATACTTTTGATGCAGGCCTAGGCAATTTTTTCCATAATTTCAAAACTCTTTGATAGCGACAAGCCTTACACCTTGAACACGCATAAGCAAAAATGTGCGAACAAAATGCATCATATTTGGCAAAGCACTCAGAATTAGGGTCAAAAAATTTAAAGAAAATTTGCCTGAAAATTATTCAAAAAGCACTAAAATAGCCATTACACTTACAGCATGTAATTTTTGAAAATTATTCCCGGGAGAGCATGCCCCCGGACGCCTAAGACTCTTTCTAGTGTCTCAATCAGCTTCAAATTAGTTCTGCCGAAAAAAATACGCTTGAAAAAAATGTGGAAATTATGTCCCCCTTCCTTCTCGCTACGCCACTGCGCGAACGTGATGACGTTATTTTGCTCTTCACTTGAATTGGAGTGGAAAATTGGACATCTGCGGACGTGCGGCCCTCGGCTTCAAAAATTTTTCAAATGCGACTCTTCATGTGAACATAATTGCCCACCCCTGGAATAGGGTGTAGTAATTTTAACAACGCCTCTTATAACAAAATTTTGAACTATTTGTTCAAGCATTTCGCCCAAACTACCAAAATTTTCTTGTAGTTCACTGCTCAACAAGAAAAGGCTGCTGAATCTTTATTTATTCATTTCAGACCTTCAGCAGATCCAGCTCCCAACGAAGAAAAATATAACTACAAACATAAACAAAAAACAAAAATACAAGAAAAAAAAATTAATAATAAATGAAACATCATAAATGTAAGCCAGTAAATGTAGAGTAGAACTGGCTTCTTACAAAATCATCTCAACGCACGAGAGCAGCAATATATTTGTTACTAGCTTGGCAGCATCTTGTTACAAATATTGCCAGACTCTTTCTTCGAATGGCTTCAAAAGTCGGTACGTTATTTCGCACTATCATATTACAGTTCAGAATAATCTCTAGATACTTAACCTTCGACAAATACTTTAATGAACATCAGCTCTAAATTTTATTAATTTGTATATTGACGAACCGGTACCAAAATTAAAAAAAAAAACGTCACTGCGCCAGCACTACGATCAAAGATTGGTACACAGTAGCCTACTAATCTGGGAGACCGCAAAAGCTCATCGAGTCGTCAAAATCCATCAAACAGTTATAGTTGTGCATGATTCAATTCACATTTCTCTCAAAATATATATTTCAGTTAGGCCTACTACAGCATCTCTTTCATTTCTACTTTAGTGAAAAAAATTGAACAAAGAAAAAGTTAAGAAACGAAGTGGGGATGCGGCTGCGTCTCCTGCAAGCCCATGCATCTCTAACGGCTATGCACTTAAGCATAGAATCTATAACAAAAGCAAAACACGCTTATTGCCAGTGGTAAGCGAAAACGATATTAAGTAATCCCGGCCGTTCCGGTAGAAGATTTTTGGCCGGACGTAAGGCGCTGCGTCAGGAGTTTTGACAAAAAGTGTAACCACAGTCTCTAACCATGGTGTAAAGGTGTAACAATGCTTCAAAAGTTCCTATTTTCCTTATTTAGCGTATGTGTTTTTCTTACCTGAAATATCAAATAAACAATAGCAATAATAATTAATAACCGAAACTTACCGTATTAGGCCTACCGTACTATTTTTAATGATAGCCTAAAATGAATACAGGTTTGGATAGCTTAAATCGTGGTGCTTAATGATTTTATATTTAATGCATCACATTGAGAAAAGTAATATACAGTAGCTGCTGGACATAAGACCAACCTCGCCTCCACGTGGTGTCCGATGGAAACAGCATTGTCATGTTGTCTAAAGAGGCTCTGGTATTTTTACTTTTTATGTTTGCCAACTTAGTCTTAGCAACGGCCTTACCTCTTGAGTTTGCTCCTTGAAGCATTTCGGCTTCTTTTCCAAGCGGATGAGAAGTCGAGCTGTGAAGGAGGAAGTGGACAATGCAGATTTGGCATTAGCGAGGATGCGGGTGGTAGGCACCAAAATTGTTTATATGGGACATGTTAGGATTGCGTGACTGGATTTCAGATGATTGCAATGGAATCTCATAGTTGTAGAGGGTACCGGTCTAAAACGCGCTCCGTACCGCGGCCGCAAGATAGTTCAGAGGCCCGCCCCTGATCTAGCCAATTGGGGGCTGCCTCCGTCAGCTTGTGGAAATCTCCATGCAATTGTAGCTCCAGTTGGCGACTGGGAGGGGCCTGCAGTTGTATTGGGGGGGCATTCCTGAGGCCACTGCACAGAATGACAAGTCCATTGCATATAGTTGCCTGGGTCCAGCTGCGGGACTTGACGTGGCCTAATAACAATTTCTTTTTTCAAATCTGGTCTTTAGGTTTTTCCCAGTTATAAAGAAAAACCAAAACTTTATGAATGGAAAATAAACGAAATAAGAAAACAGTACGCTTGGCTTCACTAACAAGGAAAAAACCACTGTCGCAGCGAACAGTTCTTGAACTATTCAGCGGCAATGAGAGTACTCAGCTAGTCAAAGCCTCTACTCCTGTAAGGGTTGAGGTGGAGACAAGTGCGAAAAAATTGCCTTCAGCCTGGACTTCTCTTCTGTTGGAGGAAAAGCCGCTGGCAAATCAAGAGGCAACAGTTTCAGCAGCATTGTCGATTGAAAAGTCGAATACCGCTCAAATATCCGTTTCGCTCACTCAGAATCCATCAATGTCTACGGACGTTGGTAGCACGTCTGAGTGGCGTCGAGGAAAAAATTATGAAAGAAATCAGAAGCGGAAGCAGCGAAAAAGGTTGTGGAAGGGGTTAGAAGGTTTGAACCTCACTAACCCTGGAGATAATCTTCAAACTGCCTGCAACTCTGCATCAACGAAAAGGTCGATGGAGTCTGCTAGCACTCAATCGAGAACGTCAGAGCTGCTTTGGAAGGAGTTGAGGAGCCTGAGAACTCTGATCAGGGTTCGAAGGCAACCAGTTCCAACTAAAGTAGACTGACAATCAATACCTTAGAGCAAAATTGTTGTATTTTCAAAATTCATACTGTACGTATGAGTAATGGATCTGCTACAAATGCTTCAATTAATCAAAAACAAATCCCAGCACGAAAAACCAAGTCGAATAGATTTGAATGCTGGCAGATTAATCTTCACAGAAGTAAGGCCGCTAGCTATAACTTATGTGAAGTAACAAAAAACATTCGTTCAGGTATAGTCCTAATTCAGGAACCCTGGACTTATGGAGGCGCAATCAGAAGTAAACTCAGAGGATAGAAACTTTTTCAAGGTAATAAAAAAGATAAGCGTCCCTGAGCATGTATTTATGTCACTTCTGATATGACATGCTCTCTCATACCACAATTTTCTAGCGAAGATGTGGTAGCAACGTGAGAGTTAAAAATGTAAGACGAGAAGGAGATAGCTTTGTCTTTGTATCGGCTTACATGGCTTTGGAAGAAACAGCTCCACCAGTAATTCTGAAAGAGCTGCTGTCATTCAGTGACAGAGATAAAATTCCAACCGTTATAGGAACTGATGCAAACGCACATAACACAGTACGGGGCTCCTCCAAAGTCAATACAAGAGGTATGGATTTGCTTATGTACTGTGCTACTGCGAACTTGCACATCTGTAATGTGGGCAATAAACCCACCTTCAGAACGAGAAAAAGAGAAGAAGTGCTAAATCTGACTCTAATAAACCAAAATGCTGAGAACTGTATAAGTGACTGGCATGTCAGTGATGTGCTATCCTTTTCAGATCACATGTATATTAGGTTTAGAGTTCAAAGTGGCACCAAAAGAACAAAAATAATCAGGAACGTTAGACGTACTTGCTGGAATAAGTATGCAAACGAACTTGATCACAGGTTACATGATTTGAATAGTACACCAGTTAGCATATCATCAGTAGATGATGTAGAAAAACTGGCACCAACCGTTCAATCACAGATAAAATTTTACAATGTATCTTGCCTTCAGCGTAAGGTCCGTCGTAAAACTGACAATATTTGGTGGAATACAGACCTAACCTGTCTCCGCAGAGAGGCTCGTAAAGCCCAACGTAAAGCCATCTGTTACAGCACCAACTTTGTGTTCACGAGGTATCGAACCTGAGTACCTGTAACGGCTCTCAGATCTTTATGATGTTGCGTAATCATTTAGCTTCTTCGTCGATTAGCGACAGAGCGCTTCAAACTGCACTGCAGGTTTTCCGTTGTTATGATGATTGCTCTGAATTCCACCACCTTTTCACGGCTGCTTAAAGCAGTTTCCCCTTTTTTTTTTGTTTCTTTAATTTGTTTGTTGTTCTGACTGGCGTGTCAAGTGTTAGATCAAATCGTGTAACGCCGAAGTAAGACGCGAAATTGCTTTGGTTATTTTCAGTTCATTTTTAGTTGGGAAACCTTCAGTTATTTTTTGCCGCCTTACCGTTATATTGCCTCGCCATTCTGGTCGAGTTTTCAGTTTTACTCTGATTTTAATTCAATAAAGTCTCGTCTGAAAAGTTAAGTGCTTTTAAGAAGAAGTCAGATATACTGCCAGGCGGTGAAGGTCCACTGGCTCCCAGTGGACACCGACAATCTGAATATTCCCGTCGTTGTTAACACCATCAAATCAAAACTTGGAAACGACTGGGAAGCTTTTAAACAGGCCCAATTAATTTTTAAAAATGCCGTAAGGAAAGCCAAGGGAGATTCTTGGCGTCTTTTTACGGAATCGATGAATAGTCACTGTGCAACCGCTCGTCTGGCTAAAATTATGCGTCGAAACGAAACGGTGCGAGTAAGCAACGTTTTAAGACCTAATGGTGAATTCACCGAATCTTCTGTTGAGGCTATGAATTGCCGCTTAGACACCCTAGCACCGGGAAGTCGAGAGATAAACTATAGTAAAGCAGCAGAAGAACCAAATGATAACACTGCTGCGTTACCAACGCACGACGAAATTGTTAGCTCCATCTGTTCACTTGAAAAGATGGAAAGAGCAATAAACGAATTTCTGCCATTTAAGACGCCGGGACCAGACGGTATTTACCCGGTGCTACCACAAAAAGGCTGGAATAGTATTAGAAATATATACCAAATCATTTTCCAAATGTGCTTGAAGTACAGCTATGTGCCGAAAGTATGGAAGGAAGGGACTGGTATCTTCATCCCTAAACCCGGTAAAGAGAACTATCATGAAGTTAAGTCTTTCCGGATGATCACTTTAACTTTCTTTCAACTTAAATGGTTGGAAAGGTTATTACTGTATCATTTTAATGATGATTCTAATTTGCAAGCAAGGTTTTCTGCGTTCCAGTATGGATTCAAAGCAGGAGTTTCAACTGAAACTGCACTGCACAAATTTGTACAACGCATAGAACTAAGCTTGGCAAAGAAAAGAACAGCACTAGAAATATTTCTGGATATTGTTGGCGCTTTTGATAATATCACACATAGTGGCATTGCCGATGCTCTGCGAGAATTGAAGGTGTCGCCTTTTCTCATCCATTGGATTGAGAATTTACTGAAACACCGCACAGTTCAAGTAGAGCTAAATGGTGAAAAGATTAAAAGAGAGGTAGTAAAAGGGAATCCCCAAGGTGGTATTTTGTCTCCTTTTCTATGGAACTGTGTATTAAACTCCTTGTTGGTAGACCTACGCAACAGGGGTTTTTATGTACAAGCCTATGCCTATGATGTAGCAATTTTGGTCACTGGCACCAACATGCTGTGGATCAAAGGTAGGGCTCAAAAAGCGCTAGGCCTATATATTGCAAGTAATTGAGCTCATAATCAAGAGTTTCAATTCAGCAGTAAAAAGACTGAAATAGTTCTGTTTACTAACAAAAGGAAGCCGGAGTTTGGAACCTTGCGTTTAAACGGACGCCAGCTAGAAATTTCCAAAGAAGCAACACTACTAGGTGTAACCAGTGTAACCCTTGATAGTAAGCTTATACGTGGAAACCTCACATAGCACGAATTGCTCGCAAAGCGACTGCTGCGTTATTACAATGCAGACAAATAGTGGGCAGAGCGTGGGGGTTAAATCCAACTAGCGTGCGATGGATATACACTGCAGTGATACGACCCGTCATCACATACGCGTGTACATCCTGGGTTAGTGGAGTAAATAAAAAATACCTACAGAAAAAACTTTCAAGAGTACAAAGACTAGCGTGTCTTATGATTTCTTCAGCATTTCCCAGCACCCCCACAGGAGCTTTAGAGATGCTGCTGAATATCATGCCAATTAATGAATTCATACTGTCAGAGGCAGTAAAAGGATCATATCGGTTATCCCGTCTGGGCTTTTGGCCTGCCAAGACAATTGGTTCAACAAGATAGACCAAAAGTCACGTAGACGTATGCAATGAAGCAAAGGAAAACTTGCCTTTGCTGAGTATGCCAGCAGACCAAATAACTAAAACAAAGGTATTTGGAAAACAGAACAAATGCCTCGTTATGGAACGCAAGGACGCAGTGCAGTATGAGAATGCTTTAGATCCAAACATAATCAGAAGCTACACTGACGGATCCAAGTTAAATGGAAGAGCTGGTGCGAGTTTTTACATAGAATACGCATCAGACTCTCAAACAGATCAAAATTTTTTCCATCTGGGAAGATATAGTACTGTCTTCCAGGCAGAAGTCTTTGCTATAGCTGAAGTAGCAAAGAAACTGATCATGGATAGAATTGTAAATGAAAAAATTATAATTTTAGTGGATAGCCAAGCAGCAATTCTGGCAATCCAAAATAATATTGTGAAGTTTAACACAGTATTAACGTGCTTCAAAAACCTGAATATATTGGGTAAAGACAATGACGTCACTATTGCCTGGACGCCGGGCCACACCGGTATCCAAGGAAATGAGAAGGCGGATATCTTAGCTAAATCAAGATCAGCATTAAACTGCTCGGGGCCTGAACCTTTCATTTTCATCCCATATGCTAGTTGTCGCGCTGCAATAAAGGCTTGGAGTGTCAAAAGATGGGAAACATCTTGGATAGAACGAAAGGACTGCTTGAGAACAAAAGAAAATGTAGGATGGGCTTCGCCCCAGTTAACTCATCGACTTTTGAGGCTCAAAATACCTAGAATAAATGAAGTGTTGCAAGTCCTCACAGGTCGCTGCAACTTACAGAAACACAGGCGCACCTTAAGACATGGCGTATCATCGACATGTCCAAAATGTAATTTGGAAGAAGAAACTCCAAATCACCATGTTGGAGAATGCACTTACTACCAAGTGCTACGAAAGGTTTTTGGTAAAGAAAAAACCACAATAAAGTCGGTGGTCGAAAAACTAAATATAAACCTACTGGCAAAGTATTTACAGCAGGCCGGAAGACTAGCTGAATGCGGCCAGTAGTGCATTGAAATATTGAATAAACGAGAAAGCGGGGAAAGTTGTAATGGGCCTAAATAATGGCCTACACCAGGGGTTCCCAAACTGGGAGCCGCGAGACTTTGCCAGGGGCGCCGCGAAAGCATGCGGAAGTTATTGCATTTACTGCTTTTCTCGCAAAAAATTGCAGCGCATGTGCGTGGTTACAGTGCTTGTTGTATTCGTTTTACTTGTTACAAAGCCATTGTTTAGTCACTAAACTAAACTTTAGTGTTCTCTCCCTTTGTTTGCTGACTAACGTGGCATTGTTTTACGAATAATGGTTTGCCTAATAACTGCTTCTCATTAATTGACTGTTTGTCCATAGTTCTCTATAATATGGTTGTACAACTCTTTTTCTTCTTTTTCTCTTTTTTATCTTGTCACGCTTCAATGAGAAGGTACGGAAGTAGAATTCCCACGATATTTTAGTACAGCAATGCCGTGTAATAACAAACAATTTTTAGGAAGAAGTGTGGGGGGAGGAGTGAGGAAGTGCGTTGGGGTGAGGGGAAGTGTAAAGGGAGGTGGGAGAAGTGTGGGGGAGGTGTAAAAAAAGTGTTGGGGTGTGGTAGGGGTGAGGGAGATGTGGAGAAAGGTGTGAGGGTGTGGTGAAGGGCAAGGGGAGGTGAGAAGGGGTGTGGAAAAGTGTGTTGGAGTGTGGGGAAGGTGAAGGGAGATGTGGGGGAAGTGAAAGTTGTGGGGGGATGTGTGGGGAAGTACTGAGGGAGGTGTGGAAAAGTGTGCTGGGGTGTGGGGGAGATGTGGGAAAGTGTTTAGGAAGGTAAGGAAAAGTTTGGGGGGTTGGGGTCAGGGGAGTTGGGTCAGGGAAGTTGGAGTCGGGGGTGTTGAAATCGGGGGATTGGGGTCGGGGGGGGTTGGAGTCAGGGAAGTTGGAGTCGGGGGTGTTGAAGTCGGGGGTGTTGAAATCGGGGGGTTGGGGTCGGGGGGGTTGGAGTCAGGGGGGCTGGGGTCGGAGAATTTGGGGTTGGAGGTTTGGGGTTGGCGGAGTTGTGGTCGGGCGGTGGGATCAGAAAAGTTGGGGTCGGGGAGTGGAGTTGGGGATGTGGAGTCGGGGGGGGGTTGGGGTCGGAGGAGTTGGGATCGGTGGGTTGGCATTGAGGGGTTGAGGTCGGGGAAGTTGAAGTCGGGGGATTGGAGTCAGGAAGACTGGTGTCGGCGTAGTTGTGGTTGGGGGATGGGGTCAGAAGAGTTGGGGTCGAGGAGGTTGGAGTTGGAGAGGGTAGGGGTTGGGGGTGTTGAGGTCAGTGAAGTTGGGGCCAGGAGAATTGAGGTCGGGGGGTTGAAGTAGGGGGTTGGGGGGAGGTCGGGGGTGTTGGGGTTAGTGAAGTTGGGGTCAGGGGGGTTGGG
Source organism: Trididemnum miniatum (assembly GCA_964006365.1). Taxonomy (NCBI): domain Eukaryota; kingdom Metazoa; phylum Chordata; class Ascidiacea; order Aplousobranchia; family Didemnidae; genus Trididemnum; species Trididemnum miniatum. The sequence continues at coordinate 14,336,070 of OZ023239.1, forward strand.
GTCGGGGGTGTTGAAGTCGGGGGGTTGGGGTCGGGGGGGTTGGAGTCAGGGGGGGTTGGAGTCAGGGGGGCTGAGGTTGGAGTCAGGGGGGCTGGGGTCAGAGAATTTGGGGTTGGGGGTTTGGAGTCGGCGGAGTTGTGGTTGGGGGATGGGATCAAAAAAGTTGGGGTCGGGGGGTGGAGTCGGGGGGAGTTGAGGTCGGAGGAGTTGGGATCGGTAGGTTGGCACTGAGGGGGTTGAGGTCGGGGGAGTTGAAGTCGAGGGGCTGGAGTCAGGAGGACTGGTGTCGGCGGAGCTGTGGTTGGGGGATGGGGTCAGAAGAGTTGGGGTTAAGGAGGTTGGAGTTGGAGAGGGTAGGGGTCGGGGGTGTTGAGGTCAGTGAAGTTGGGGCCAGGAGAATTGGGGTCAGGGGGTTGAAGTAGGGGGTTGGGGTCCGGGGTGTTGGGGTTAGTGAAGTTGGAGTCAGGGGGGATGAAATCGGGGGAGTTGAAGTAGGGGGGTTGGGGTCGGGGGGTTGGAGTCAGGGGGCTGGGGTCAGCGGAGTTGTGGTTGGGGGATGGGGTCAGAAGAGTTGGGGTCGAGGAGGTTGGAGTTGGGGGGGTTGGGGTCGGGGGTGTTGAGGTCAGTGAAGTTGGGGCCAGGAGAATTGGGGTCGGGGGGTTGAAGTAGGGGGGTGGGGTTGGAGTTGGGGGGAGGTTGGGGTCGGGGGTGTTGGGGTTAGTAAAGTTAGGGTCAAGGGGCTGAAATCGGGGAGTTGAAGTCGGGGGGTTGGGGTCGGGGGGGTTGGAGTCAGGGGGCTGGGGTCAAAGAATTTGTGGTTGGGGGTTGACGGAGTTGTGGTTGGGGGTGGGGTTAGAAAAGTTGGGGTCGGGGGGTGGAGTCGGGGGAGTTTAGGGTCGGAAGAGTTGGGATCGGTGGGTTGGCATTGAGGGGATTGAGGTCGAGGGTTGGAATCAGGGGGACTGGGGTCGGGGAAGTTGGGGTCTGCAAAATTGTGGTTGGGGGGTGGGGTCAGTAGATTTGGGGTCCCCTATCTACACTCCCCCAAATACCAAAAAGTTCCCAATTCCCCCACCATCTACACTCCCCCAAATTCTCTATACCCCCCATGCTCCTTCTATTAGTGCTATTATGTCTATTAGTCCTATCAGTCATTTGCAGACTGCAAACTGCATACAAACATGTAGTCGCACCGAAATGAAAAGCAAATAGAATTGGCCTACGTCACAAAGCGCTTTATAACAGACCATGTAAATGGGCTTATTAACACATAACACACCTTGGAATGCGCGCACCATCATTACCATGCGCTTGTCGCGGTTTAGCCAAAAAACGTCAAATGCGCGGATTGTGCCGATAATTGCTGCGAAGGTAACTGTAGGGAGTAAGCGATCCAATTTGTTTAGGAAAAAAGATCTATGCAATGATGTATTTGTAGGTGCGTTTTCATTTGCGTTTCTCTAGTCTAAGCGAAGCTACACCGTTTTTTTCAGAAAAAGTGTGCACATTACCTTAATTAATTATATGTAAGTTTAAAACCTGCCAAGTTGGCACTTATCACATTTGAAGCTATTTACTCGTAAATCATTAACCCTGCTGACATGGAAGAAAATTATTTTCAGAGACTCAACATATTTAATTCAAAAAATGTACTATTTTTCAAGCATTTAAATCATGCCAAAAAAATCCTTTGCATTGTCCGAAGTTAAGGGTGACTTGTAAGGATGATACAAAATGCCAGTTATGTAACATTTTCTTCTACTACCGGTACCATAAGTAAAAACATCATAGGCTACACAAGACTAACAACTTCATACACATTTGCTTCCAAATCACTACACAAAAGTCTTTACATGACCAGAGATGGGCAGTATCGAGATGCATGTATCAGCAATACATAGTGCGCGATACTTTTGTGTCAATACCGGCATTGCTTTAGCTACTTTTGAAAGTATCGTGTATCAGCATTGCTTAACTCATATTTTATGTATCGTCGAATACAGGATACAGCATTAGTAGCTGTCAAAGTATTTCCTAATTTCCCAATTTCAAACTTTTCTGCGCGTTGTTCTTGCTCTGCCGCATGAAAAGTTTCAACAACTTTATAGCGACATAATAAAAGTTCAGGTACTGTTCTTTGAAAGCTGGTAGCCATAAAGCCATACACCGCAATTTCAAACTTAAAGAACTGAATTTTAGCATGCGGTAGGCTACACTGAACTCTTTTGATTTTTGATTTTAGGAAAAAAGCTGCTTTTAGAGTATTGAAAGTCAAAAGGAGGTTCGGGTAGATGCAAGAAGTAAAACTTACAAGAGTGCAACAGTTCTGTGGGTGAATGCTAAAGCTTCTTATTTTAATCAATATTTTTGGCCATAATAAAAAATACAAAAAAATTTAGGTCAATAGGTGAACAGTGAAGGTAAACTAAGGGTAGTATGCTACAATAGGGATAGGCTGCTTGCATTGAAAAAAAAGCAACAACACGGATTGAGCAAACTTGGTTCCCAAACTTTTCAGAGTTGGGACCCATTTTTTATAACCACAGCTTATGACGACCCACTTTTTTGTCCAAATCTCTAAAAAATAGGTCTTAAATTATTCCCTGAAAAAGTGAAAAATGAAACAAAAAGGTCTTTGATCAGCTTAAATACCCCAAATTTTTAAAATTATGATAGCTTGCATTTTTGTCCAAATTTTGTTGTTGGTTGTGAACATTTTTTTAAAATTTTTATGTCTGGAGAGAACACTGCTTTTCGCGACCCACCAACATTCATTTTGCAATACCCCTAATATTGCTTTGTTGCTCATAATAGGAATACTGTATCGAAAAAAAAAAAAAAAAAAACTTTCGACAGAAAAGTTAAGGTTACTGAGAAAAAAATCACTACTGCATTATGATGATGTCAAACTTGGTAATTAAAACTTGTTACAAAAATGTATTGAGATACAAGTATCGACGATACAGTATCGCGTATTGGTATTGCTTAAGTAGTATTTTTAAGTGTAGCGCATTGGTATCGCTTTAGCCCAATTTGAGTGCATCGCATATCGATATCGCTTAACGCAAATTTAGAGTATCATTCCCATCACTGTACATGACTCAGGACAAGTAGACTAAACACAATGAAAAAATATGCCAGGCAACAACCTCATTAAATCTAGATAGCCTATTGCCAAATTGGCATTGTATCAACAAGTTGTTATTTGCTCGCAAATCATTAAACCTGCTGAACCAAAAAAAAATATTTTCAGGAACTCAATAATTAAAAAAATCAGTCAAAACTAATTTTGAGCATTCAAATCATGCCCAAAAAACATTTTAGGCCTACAGTGCTTGAATTTTTAACACGGCATTTTCAAATTGTACAAATGGAGGGTGGTTGCCCTCCCTGCACCTCCGTCTCCTACGACTAGGCCTGTGCCTTTTCCCACACCTCTCCACAACCCAACTCACTTCTCCACCCTTTTTCCCAACCCTCAACCTGTCAACACTCACCTCGTACACTCTCCCACACTTACCCCATACTCTATCCCACATCTCCCCCAACACATGGGAGCAAATCCAGGGAGGATGAGGGATGCTTCCCCCCAAGAATTTGGCAGCATTCCCCCAATACTTTTAATGTCCAAGTAGCCTACCGGTACTCAAAACTGGGCATCAGCAAACGTGATTTTTTTTTTGGTCTTTACTTCATTTTGGGAAAAAAACTGGGCATCAGCAAACGTGATGACTTTTTTTTGGTCTTTACTTCATTTTGGGCAAAAAACTGGGCATCAGCAAACGTGATGACCTTTTTTTGGTCTTTACTTTATTTTGGGCAAAAAATTGGGCATCTGCGGACGTGTCAATTTTGCTCAATCATCCCCTCAATGTTCAACATAGATTTGCAACCCCGCCCCTACACCCCCAGCACCTTTTCCCTCCCTGCACTCCTGTTTCCTTCGACTAGGCCTATGCCTAGGTCTCCTACGACTAGGCCTTCCGCACTAGCTTCATGTCGTTTCAACTGGTAATCTGATGTGCTCCTTGGGAGCAATTCGGAGCGTACCTTGTAACTCATGCGTGACGAGTGGGTCACGTGACACAGTTGTACAACCATATTATAGAGAACTATGGTTTGTCACTTCAGTGAATAATTTTGAAGAGGTTGCTTGGTTATCCAAATGCGTGCTTGTCTAGATATGCGATAGTCTACCATGCCTTTGACAAAACCATTTTCTTTTATATCAGCCACACAATTATAGAAAATTAACACATTCCGTGGTGTCAAGCAATTACTAAAGTATTAACACTTTATCGGCTTCGTAATGGACGCATTAGTTACTGATACTTTAGCTCAGAAGAGACAGGTAGAAGATGTAAACAAAGAGAAAAGCGGAAGAAAGAAGACTAGAAAATACAACAGTGATTATCTCAATTTTAACTTTACAGTCGCAGAAAGGGAAGGTGTTGAACATCCGCTGTGTGTTATTTGCTGCAAAGTTTTAGCTGCGGATTGTATGCTACCAAGTAAACTAAAACGCCACTTAACCACAGTCCACAAAAAGTTATCTGAAAAACCACGCGAATTTTTTGCTCGAAAGTTAAAAGAAATGAATAAGCAGTCAGTCGTATTTTCAAATTTTTTGCACACACCAGCCAAAGCACAGCTTGCCTCTTTCAAAGTTGCATACAGAATCGCAAAATGTAAAAAACCGCATACCATTGCGGAAGACTCGTGCTTCCTGCTGCTCTGGGCTTAGTCTCGACAATGATTGGAGAATCAGCTGCTGAAAAACTAAAACTTGTTCCACTCTCAAACAATACCATTTGTAGGAGAATTGATAAAATTTCGGAAGATATTCATGATCAGCTCGTAGCGAAAATGCGTGGAAATGAGTTCGGCTTACAGTTAGACGAGGCAACAACCAGTATCAGTAATAAAGATGCTTATTTGATTTGCTATGTACGCTTTATTGATAACGACGGCAACATCGTCGAAGATTTGCTCTTTTGTAAGCCCATCTTAACAAATTGTAGAGCACAAGAATTGTTTACGATACTGAACAATTTTATTCAGAAAAATAACCTCGAGTGGAAATGCTGCGTTGGTTTATGCACTTATGGTGCACGAGCTATGTCTGGTCATTTGGGCGGGCTGCGAACATTAGTGCAGGACGTTGCCGTCAATGCAAAATGGACCCACTGCATAATACACCGTGAGGCGCTGGCTTCGCAACAGCTCAGTGGTGATCTTAATGGAGTGCTTGAAGTTGTTGTCAAAACTGTGAACTTCATTAAATCAAGACCGCTAAAAGCTCGGCTTTTCCTACGTCTTTGCAATGAATTAGGAGCAGAACACAACAACTTATTGTTTTATTGTAATGCAAGGTGGCTTTCCAAAGGCAAAGTTCTTTTACGTGTGTATGAATTGAGAAACGAAATCTCCATATTTTTAAAAGAAAACCATGCACTTGCTACTGCTTTTGAGGACGAAGTTTTCCTGACTCAGTTGGCGTATCTCTGTGATATTTTTGCAAAATTAAATCGATTAAACCTCTCACTCCAAGGAAAAGATACTCACCTTCTGCAACTCCATGACAAAATTACAGCTTTTAAAAGAAAACTACAGTTGTGGAAAAGTGATTTGTTGATAAATAACGAGCAATGTGAAAGTTTTCCACTTTTAAAATCCCATTTAAACTCGCAATCTGGCAATATCTCCCTGCAGAATACCGATGAGTGTAATTTGAAGACTGTGATGTGTTCGCATTTGGATGCTCTAATCTCGCATTTTGAAAAATATTTTCCTGAAGACATGGAGAAGCACAATTGGATAAGAAATCCTTTTGTTGATAATGCAAATATCCCTCAAGGGTTTACATCACTGGAAGCTGAACAATTTATCGATCTTTCTTCTGACCTCACTTTGAAAAGCATATTCAACGCTAATTCTCTCATTTCATTCTGGGTTAAGGCTCGATCTGAATTTCCTCTTGTAGGCTGCAAAGCTCTCCATGTTCTTGTGCCGTTTGCAACGTCATACCTATGCGAAGCGGGTTTTTCTGCGGTAGCAGTAATCAAGTCGAAGTATCGTAGTAAGATCGACATTGAGCGCGACATGCGTGTTGCGATATCAAGCATTGCACCGCGGTTTGATAAAATGTGCGAAGAGCAGCAAGCGCACTGCTCACATTGATTAAACGCTTTTCATTGTAAATAAACGCTGACATTTTCGTGCATTTCAATGATTTCAACATGCTGTAAATAAATTCGTTGGAGTATACTTGCAGTTTGGAAATTTTGGCTTCATAAGGGAGCCGCGAGGATTAATAAGTTTTCAAAGGGCGCCGACAACAAAAAAGTTTGGGAACCGCTGGCCTACACAATGTGCCAGTGAGGATTGAACCTGGTCAGTCTTCTCTGGCACCACCGCCCTTTAATAATAATAATATATACAGTAGCTGCGTTGAAGCGGGTGGAGAGAGAATTCGGATGGCCATAATTTAAATTACGTTAAATAAATTAACCAAACAATGAACAATTGTGTGACGCAATGCCTGCCAATTTGCATGAAATTAAGGCTACATTTGAGTATGTGTATTTCATTCTTCAACAAAAATAGGCCTAGAAAGCAAAGTTGTGTTTTTAAAAAGACCTACAACTTTTTAGATGAAAGGCCTACCAGTCACAGCGAAGAACAAAATTATTTTTAAAACAAATTCTATTGCAAAGTATTTAAATAGTATTTTTTTGTTGTATGTATTTGCATATTTATCCTCCTATCACAAGAAAGCGATCAAAGGGTTATAACGAGATCGCTTAGGAGTTGCCAGCCATCTGTCTACCACACCAAGATGGAGGAATCCCGCTAAGTGCCTTTCCCAACGGCGCAATAAGTAAACTTGCCGGTTTGTTTTCCATACTGACCCTTAAATACTGAGCGTCAAGCAGGGAAGTTGTGAATACCAATTCTAAAGTTATTGGTTTGTTAGACCCGACTCGGAATCAAACCCGAGACTACAGCTCCAGAGGCGGACGCTTTTTATCACTTGGCCATTTTAGCTGTTAAAAGACATGAAAATTACGAATTCGGTTAATCCGGTTAAACAATCTTCAGAAAATTTCCCGGAGATCATGTCTCCCTGTCCCCCAAGATTAACAAACCATATCTTGGTGCCATGTTTTCTTCAATTATCTTGCCATTGAAATTAAAAATTTGAACGAAGCCTACTTCTTTAGTGTGCGAAACGCTTGTCACTGTGCATTTTCGAAACCTTCGTGTTTTTCAAAAATATGCGACAACGTTGCGTTGTTATTAGATACGTGTTACAACAATGACGAAGAACTGAATTGAACTGATTTATTATTCGATGTCAAGTACACAGCAAGTAAATGGAAATAATTAACACTAAAATGTGGTAAAATGATAACAGACATCAAGGAGACTGCGAAGGGATCGTTAGATTTTCTAGTCTGCAGCCACCTTTGCAAAATTGGTCGTCATAGAAAATAGTACAAATTTAGTGAAAACGAAAAGCAAGCCAAAAAAAAAAACAAACAAACAAGCAATAAAACACACTTTTAAGGAATATATGTGATGCTGGATTTTATACTACTGAATTAGACAAGACTGTATTTTTCTAGTAAAGTTCTTTTGAGGCTAGATTTTAACGATTTTATTGACTTGGAGTTTTTAATGGCTAAATCTAATGAATTCCAAATAAGGGGACCTTGATACCTGATAGAATTTTGAAGCTTTGATTTTTTCAAGAAAGGCATAAAATAATAATTTTGCATACTAGCCCGGGTAGACCTTTTACTGTTTTATGTACACTGCTGACTTCAGAGAAATATTTGCTAAACTGTGCAGGAAAAGTTTTCATTTTGAATTTGAAAACAAATACCGGTAGCCTAATACTTTTTCGAATTTCACAAGATCAGCCAGTTTCAAAATGCCAAGCTTGGCGTAGAATGGTGTTGCTCGGTCATAATAACTTTCACCTCCAATTATTTTAACAGATTTGTTTTGTAAAATACTTATTTTTTAAAAAAAGTTTTGTATGTAGCCTAGAACTCCAAGCTAGTATTCCATATTTTAAGTGAGAGAGAAAAATGGCGTAATACAGCTGTAACAAGGTTTTACTGTGTAAAAATGGTTTCACTTTTGCTAAAATCCCTACTGACCTTGATAACTTCTTTTCTAAGTTGTGAATATGACAGTCAAAATTAAGACTTTGTCAAATGTTACTCCTAGGTATTTGACATCATCAACTACAGCAGTACCAGAAGAAATATTGACATTTAAATAGTGGGATAAATTCCGATCTTTTTTGTCACAAGTAGAATTAACAATAATGATGTTGGATTTTGATAAGTTTAAAGTTAATTTTGTTTGCAACTATCCATTTATTAATTGCATTTAATTCACTATTGATTTTAGTATTTAAAGCGGACAGGTGTTTGTCTTGCAAAAAAAGAGCATGACTCGAAACGCGTAGGTTACCGAATGAAGTAGAGCAGCAATAGATGCATAGTCTATTCATAACTTCGTTACTTATTGCCTAATTGATATATTGCGCAACACCATAGTTGAGCCAAAGATTGTAATATCAAACAGTTGGGTCCAGGATTGCAGGGTTCTGCAGTTTTTGCTTGGCTTCGTGAACACAGTGCAAGTTACCGGTACAGGTATTGTACTGGTACCAGAGGTGTGGGTAGCTTAAAGCTTACTGGCAACCTGATAGCCTACCACCCTACCTTTCAATAAAAGCAGCTAAGCACTAATCTAGGCTTTTAATTTGTAATTACTCTGGTTAATTGGTTTGTGCTAATGTACTGGTACTGACTATTATTCAGGTTAAGTGGTTTGTCAGCAGTGTGGCACAGTGGTTGGGAGCATCGTTTTTACGATGACTATAATCACAAGGTTATTATTTCAACTCCCAACCTAGTCTCTTTGTTGCGTCCTTGGATAAGATGATTACCGGTATCTCTGCTTGGTGGAATCTAGCAAGCAGCAAATTGAAGAAGTCAGAAGAAAATTCAACTGGAAAACTTGGAAACAAAGGCAACTCTTAAGCGAGTCTGGATTCGTCCTACGCATAGCGCCTCCGCCTCTTTCTATTGATAGGAGGATAAAGATGAAGAAATCGAAATCAAATTATTGTAAAACTGTATGAACAGATGAATAGGTCTAGCAGATTACTAGACTTAGTGCGATACCGTATTACATATAGTGCACTGATTAGCTGATGCACAGGCATACAGATAGCATGTATTGTGTATTACCTATTAATGCAAATAGGCTCTTTTGCGTCGATTCAGTACCATAAGACTTGTCCTCAAATTAAAAATGCCTTGCCTTCACATTAACATTACCATTAGAGAGTATAAAGTAACAAATTCTTAAAAGCATTGTAAAAAGGTAGATTAGGTGCTGGTACTGTGGTACAGTGAGAAGAAATAACTTGGAAATCACAGTTACACTTCACAGAGAGATAAAGCAGAAAAAGCTTGAAGATACTAAAAAAGCAGTGGTTATGTGGGGGTTTCAAGTATCGTAGTAACGGGGGGTTTTGACTTGGTAGTTGGCACGGGCTAGCCAGTAGGTCTAACCTATACTCTTTTAAATGTGCCCCACTTGCGAAAGCGCAACTTCGGCCATAACCACTTGTGAGCACTCTCGATGAAAATGAATGGAAGGCTCTCGATAGATAGCAGTAACCCTTTGGTAGACTAGCTCTGTAGCTGCTGCGCATTAGCCTACTGCCAACCAAACTCTTTAAGGTTTTGGGTGAACACTCTCGATGAAAATGAATGGAAGGCCCGATAGGTAGCAGTAACCCTTCGGTAGATTAGCTGCTGCACAGTAGCCTACCAAACTCTTTTAGGGTTGCTGGGAAAAATGGATTACCAAATGAATTGCTGGGAAACTTTTAAATCTTCTTTTCTTCAATTTTCAGACATTATTTAGCAGTAATTTTTAATTAAAATTTAACCAAAAAGACGATAAATTAGAACACATAGACCACCCCTACAAGCTAGACTAACTGAATGCCGCCAGCTACAACCTCCTATTATAGTTTTTTCGAACTTCGAAATGGACAATGACGTCAGACACAAAATTAGCCAATTGCAAAAAAACGGCAAATATTAATATTTGCACGGTAAATTAATGTTTTTGTCAAGATTTAATTCGAAGTAAGTTGCAAGAAAAGCATGGTCATACTGCGGCGCCAGCGAGCCGTTGCGGGATATAAAGTTAAAAATTAGGCGAAAATTTCTATTATGCAAATGAGTCATCAAACTTGATGTGTTTGTGACATCATCATTGAAAATGACTTGAAATTTATATTTTAAGCACTGAGAAAATTGGGATTTCTATTAGTCACTACAAAACAGACAGCTTTGCGAATAAAAGTGGCTTTAATTTACTGAGCCAGATAAAAATTGCCATTTGTATATGACTAGACACGAAATATAGTGAATAAAATTACAGAGACGGCAAATGCTTTATTTGATGAATACGCCACAAAATTAGCTAATCACAGAAAGGGGCCAATTGCAGTGAAGCAGCAAATGTTTGTAGAGTGGAGAGTAGTAGTAGTTTATTTGTAGAGTAGTAGCTTAGTGTCGAGAGCACCAGCAGGATTTTTCTTTTGAAATTGCTCTTTGAACACACAAACCTAAAGTTACATTAACTTTTGGTCTCTAAGTCTATCCCCCATCTCCTTACCCAGTACCTCTAACTGTACCGTTACTTTAATACCCTAATTTTTAAGCTTCAAGTGACTGCAAGAAACAAACTAAAAGTTCAGTGCAGCCACATTTTGGTAATGGAAAATGGTCCGGCGCTGTAGACTCTACCTATTTTATTACCGGTACCTTGTCACGCTCTACATGGTTGTACAAGAGGGTGCAAAATAATGGAATATGTCAAAGTAGCAAATATTATGGGCATATGAAAATAGCCACTTCATACTAAAAAAGCAATGCAAAAAATATAAATAGCAATCTTGAATCTCTTTCACTGATCAATCCAATTAGATGACCTTGCCAGATAACTATGCTTCAAAATACTGCGAAATTGGCACCAACATATTAACTTTTGAAGAAAAACTGAGACAGAGAAAGCAGTCTTACAAAGTAGTGTATTAAAGGCTTGCGTTTGGCATTTTTAACTCTTCACTTTTTGCAAAAATTTTGTGTCTCATGTTTGACTTCATTGTATTTGACTTACAAGGTTTATACTTACCCTGCCCAAATGTCCTGTTTTAGTTAGCCAAGAGCTCACGAGCTTTCTGCATCATAGCATCATGACTATGATGGAGAAAGCTCGTGGGTGCATGGCCCACTAAAATTGGACATTTATACAGGGTAAATAAGATCTTCAAAATTTTCTTAATCTAGAACTCTTACTTTTATTGCAAAGAGGTCAATAAAAATTGTTTTTTTAACCTAACTAAAGCTGACTCTGTCTACATGTCCAGGTTAAGTTAGCCAAAAGTTCTCCTCTTTCTGAATCATAAATCAAATTTTTGATGTCACAATTGAAAAACGTGATTATGATATAAAAACTTGTCAATGTTGATATGTGTTGACTTGGCCTCTTCATCAATTGTAATGATGATTTGACCATTCATTATCATGAAGAAGTTTCTATGATCTTTGTATGTTTTGCCAGATAAATAAAGCAGAAAAATACCACTGTAGACAAGGTTAAATGCTTTGTGGAATAATAACTATCTTGTAATATACTTAATTAAAATTAACATTTTAATTGTAATTCTTCTCAAACCAAAATGGCCGTAAATTTAGAAGATTATTTTCGAAGTACCTTTGAAGACAAACTTCTGGTGTAAGTTTTGGTATTGGTAGCAGTAACTTTTAATGACTGTATGATATATCTTACGTATGTAATTTGTTTTTTTATCTGTGGTAGTGTAAATACAGTTTAATTAAACCTAGTTTAAATCTTAGATTTGAGGTAATCAGCATTTTTTTATAACTAATGTGTTCCAATCAAATGAAATTCGTTTTTGTGAATACTTTTTTGTCGAAACTTTTTAAATATGTAAATGTGTGCTGAGCAAAACTGCATCAGATTAAACAAGCAGATTTTCGAGGGCTAAGGGTGTTCAAGCCTACCCCCCTCACCCCCACCTCCACCCCCCCACACACACCCATAATAATACGGTATATTAGTACATCAATACTAATAGATACACACAACTGCAAGATAATCATATTTTTATTTCTTAGTACCCCGAAAAAATAGCTGGATTTGCCCTGTCATATCTTTAGCTCCCAAACTTTCAAGTAGAGGCTGCAAAAGTAAAATACTTCTGTAATAATGTCATATATTCTGTAATTTTGTTGTGAGTGGCAAGACACACAGCAGTCCACCCAGCAATACCACAACACTATTTTCGCCATTTTTATGAAGAAAATTACGAAAAAGTGTAATTGGTGACTATTTTTGGTGCAAACCAACAGATGTGGCTTGATGGTGCGCAAAAAGAATTAAAATTCGCTTATACTTGCACAAATGTCATAATAAGTTATTTGTTAATATTGATTTATTTAATTATGAGAAGAATGATTTTTCAAAACTACCGTAAAGAAGTTTATCATTAAGTTGACGTTACAATGTCTCTTACCAATTTTTCATATTTTCGCTGGCCAAAATACTCCTGCGAAGTGTGTAAGATAATTGACATTAAAGCATTTTTGCTATGATTTGATTTGCCCATTTTCAATTTAATGCATTGATCAGGGTTTTATTTTCGATGACAGAAAAATGCCAGAACGTGAAGATGACCACCTCACTCCGGCTACAAGACTACTTGAAAAACGGCGAGAAATGGCGGAAGTGGAGCAGGCCTTAAATGCTCAAAAAGAAGTTAGTTGTCATGCGGTTAGAATTAATTTAGGTTCGAGCAAATCAAAGAAACCTGTGCGACGTTCTATCTTTTCTCATCTGTGGCTCGTTGTTCCCACTTGATTTTTTTCTTTTTTAGGAGTTTCAAATGAAAATGGAGAGTTTGCAGCAAAGAAGAGATGAGTTGGAAAGGAAAGAACACCAGCTCAAAGAGTCCCTTTTAAAATTTGATAAGTTTTTAAAGGAAAATGACTCGAAGCGAGCAAGAGCTGTGAAGAAAGCTCAAGACGAAAGAGACTTGAGGAAATCCAAGGAAAGAGAAATAGAAAGGTGACCTAATTTGCGTTTTCTATGCTGCAACATTTTTACTGTTATAATAAGATAACGTCTTCTCCATTTGCCAAAATAGATTAACTTATTACAACTACGTGTATTATCGGCTTTTACTACTGGTTTGTCGGATGATTGAAAGATTTGGTCAGGGACATGGCTTATCGGTATCGCGCGTGGGTGACAGATCCTACGTGACGGGTACGATTCGCGGCTGGAGCCGAGCGCTTTGACATATATACCGGTGGCTGCTGACTGGAATAGCGCAAGCTCAATTCGTGGTTTCCCTCAGTTACTGTTGAATTTTCGGCTCAATATAATTTCAAAAACAGCCCCTGTTAGTTAGTATTTGCTATTGTTTTTCGCAACAGACTTTGTATTTTTAATCACTTAATGTTTTGTTTTAAGACTTCAAGTGGAAATTGAGAAACTGAGTAAGGAACGATCTCGCTTTCAAACCAAGTTAGATAAAAATTCCATCTTTCAAAAATACATGGAAAGAGTTCAGGAATCAACGGATGAATTCGGAGAAATTCGGGAGATTATCGGTCGGCATGACACTCTTGTTGCTACACATTTAGTAAGACCTACCGTAAACTACGAGTCAATTCGATTCTATAATCGACACGTTTTTACTAAAATACCATGGGATTGTTTTCGAGAAAATATTCAATGCCCACAATACACATGTACTAGGGCGCAAAATCGTTTTACTCCATAATTTTTCCCGATCTAAGGGATCCGATTTTCTTTTTTAGTAGCCGAAAATGGGGTTCTAAGATGTAAATCTTGCCCGAAGTGTCGTCGTTGACGATCTATAGCAGGGGTTCTCACCCGGGGGTCATTTGTCCCCCTCCCCAAGAGGCCGCGGGACGTTAAACAGGGACTACAAGCGCAACATGTATTGACGGCAATTAACCATTTAAGGTCAACAGACAGCTGTAGGCACTATTAATGACATATCGACTGAAAATATTGTTGCTGAGCAGGGGGCAATTGGAGTTGAGAGTCTCTGGAAGGGGGCCCACAAACTATAAAAGATGGAGAACTACTGATCTTGAATCATGATCATGAGAAAAAAATGAGTTTATTTCTATACGCATGAAGCGCGGACTTAATAATAACGAGGTGCCTCGTAAACCAGCTTTCAGGATTAGCCTATTTCTCTGTTTAGACGTGAACCACTATTGTCTTAAATCGCGCTAACCAAAAAGCAATTAAGGATATTCAAAATTGCCTTATTTCTTAACCAATCTGTAGTCCATGGAACCTAAGTTCCAGATTTGTGCTGCGTTTAACAATACAGTATTATGAATGGGCTTACTCTTATTTTGAAATTTTCTACGTTGATTTTGATGAAAATCTGAACATTTTAGTTGTTTATCATTTTGTTTTAGGATTTGCTGGAAAGAGATCAAAAAAATCAAGACGCGATTGAACACGAGAAGGCAAAATTAGTTAAGTTTACGGAAGAAAAAAATAACGAGATATTATATTACAATAACCAACTAGCTCAATTGCAAACCAGATTGGATGAAGCTCAGAGCCGTGCTGTGAGATGGGAGAGCAAATACGCACATATTCAAGTAAGAAATGATCTAAATTTTGTATTTCTTTTCTTTGAGGTGGTGGTGCTTTGTCAAACTCTGCTTTTTTCACGAGAATATTTTATCGCAGAATAGCTATGTCATTTCATGGATGTATCTCGTTTTACAAAATGGAACATTGATACATGTAATTAGCGAAGAAATGGCCTAAGAGACGGGCTCCCTAAATGGCCAAAAAGATGATGACTCTTTCGGACTTTCCTGGGGCATTCCCGACCCCCGTAGTCCTTAATGACTTTTTCCCAGTTGATCACTTTTTTTGGCCCTCGTAAATTCAGCATTTGATTAAAGCAGTGTGTTTTTGGAAGACTTCTAGGTGCAGATTGAATGTACAGTTGGGCTGTAGGGTAGTTTACTAAGAACAACTGCAAACCTTTTTTTAAAACGCTCGTTTACGATAGAATACCGCTGCAAAGAAGACTTTACTACTGGGTAGAGTCAAAATAGCGACTCACAATCTGTTTCAACTCATTAATCGTCATCTAAAACAACATGGTCCCGTGCCCATTGAAAACACGCCGCTTCAACTTGATAAAGTAAGTGCGTTAGAAGAAAGTTCTGATCTTTCATTTAAGATCAGAGAACCTTTTGTGTTATCCTTAAGCAGTGGTGTTCAACCTTTTTGGTGGAGCGGAACCCCAATGAAGCATTCCAGAGTTTCGAGAAATCCCTGTGCATTAACTTGGTTACTGATTTGCTTCAACCCAGCTCTAAATTGCAAACTTGCGGAACCCGGTTGGAAGCCACTGCCCTAAGGTTTCGTGAAACCCCTGTTGAAAGCGCTGCAGTAGATCGAAAGAAGCTCTAGACCAATCTCAGACATAGATGGGGAAACGAGTATACTTTTAAGGGCAGCCACTAGATAGTAAAGAAGCAGAATCGCTGCTTAGCCTTAGCTTATGGGAACTAGTATCAACTGTCAAGCGTTAATTACGCGCTTGTGGAGATACTATTCTCTGGTAAAACATTTTTAGCTGCTCGATTAGATGTGATTTTAGTTTGGAGTGTGTGAAGCATTTGTAATCGTCCACGCCTTTGATGCGGCTTGTTTCAGTTTTATTTGAGTGAATTCAATATATTTTGGTTGAAGCGCATTGCCATTGCTTAAGCTTTATTGGTCTAAGCGTAAAACAGATATTCTTTACAGATTCAGACTTTTATCCAAGATCTAACACAAATCACTGCCGAAATAAAAAGAGTGGAAGCAGCAAAATTGCAAGGAATTCATCAGCAGTTATTTGTATGAAACTTTGGTGGTCTTTATCATCATCTTTTACTTTTTGACTTACGTTACGCTGTGGTACTAAACACGCAAGAAGTGCACATTCTATCAAATGCATTTTTGTATCCACCTGTTCTCTTTCTGTACTCAAAAATGAGTCGTTTTTTATCGTTTTTCGGTATGTTTCTTCGTACACTCACTGTGCTTTCAGTTTAGACGATATTTAATAAATCGGAGCATTTTAAGTTTCACTACAACTAAGTTATAAGCATAATTTGGAAATTTAGTTGATATTTTAGTTTGGTTAAACCAAGCCAGCATGATACAACACGCAATACAAACAATTCTTCTGCGGGGTATACTGCAGGCCTGCTATTCTTGACTATTGGTGTGTGGAAGCTTTAGTGCTGATAGTGTGCGACTTTCGGAAAAATAGTGTTGACCATTTTTCTTAAAAGGATGAACAGAATGTTGCTTTTTCATGATTTTTTTTATTACTATTTTCATTTATCCTTTCAGCGAAACAAAGTTATGGAAAATCATGCAATGTTCAATCTTTTTGCAAATAAAGTCAAGGCTTAATGTTTCAAATCTCGCCGTACGCATATTACTCCATTCAAGATGATTAGGCCTATAACTCCATTGTATAACCCCGTCTGTTCCAAAATCCTTAGCGTTTATGAGGAGAGTTGCTGTAAACCTGCATGAGGTTTTTTCGCCTACACTAATGGACAGTGATTCTTAAATTTTCAACCCCCTGACACTCATATTTTGTAAGATATTGGCTTGGAAACCCCTTGTCTGCGTAGCCTGTAAGAGGACAGTTTGGCATTCTTTCAATTTTTACTGGGTAACTCTCACTGGGCCCTCAATTTTTTCACTGGATAACCTATCCGGTTAAGAACCAGTGGGACATTATTTGCTGCGGTGAAACAGTGGATTTATTATTATTACCTTATAATGGGACTCCTTTTTTTTATTTTTGTTGAAACAGTTGATTTGTAATGCAAATTCACAACAATATTCGGTTTGTCAGTTATACACAGCAAAGTTTAGTAAAGCTGTTATAGACTAGATGCTCGTAGAACTTCAGAGAGTACAGGTAGCTCTAAGCGAGTGAAATTATTAAAGCAGTTCTAGCGATTCTTAATCCTGTACAGAGAACTAGAAGCAGGTCCAGAAACTTTTATGGGGGACTTTAAGCAAAGCTTAGTTTTGTAATGTAAAAGGATTAATTAATCGTCGGCATAATTAAAATTTAGAAGAGTTTGAGTCCCGCAGTTTCGCTTGTAGCAACTCCTAGATCCTATAGGAAGAATCATAATCCTTCAGATTACGACCAGGAAACCACGGTTAGTTGGTTTTTGAATCGTTACTGCCAGGCAGGGCTGCGAACTCGATCGAATTTTATTCGAGTTCAACCTATTGTAGCAAGTTCGAGTTCTCTGATTTAATTTTTACGAGTTCGACAAAAATAAGCTTTTTCGAGTTCAGGCAGAGGAATATCCAAAATCGAGACAACTTTTTCACGGCCCGTGCTCATGCAATTAAAAAAATAAAAATATAGGTCGCATTGGCATGAACAAATAAAGAACATGCAGCTTTTCTTTTGGTAAAATCATAACTTCAATTTACACGGATTGTGACAACTTGAACAACAAACTATATTTCGTAGTGATCTTTTAATTCTTTTCAACAATTTAAATATCTTTCCAAGCAACTCGAACAGTTTTATTCAAGTTCGAGTTCAGCAAAAATATTTTTTAAGTTCAAGTTCGGCAAAATGATCGAGGTCTTTCGAGTTCGCAGCCCTGCTGCCAGGGCTGCCTAATCACCCACCTCGGTCTTTTCACCGAACTCAAAAAACGAAAATCTCTGAACTTGACCTCGAAATAAGTTGATGTGAGTTTTAAAGTTATCCAAAACTTGACAGAAAATTACTTAACTAGAAGCAGGTCCAGAAACTTGAATAAAATCGAATAAAATTCGATTTGTCAGCGACATGGCCTAGCGGTACCGCGCGCAGGTGGCAGATCCTACGTGACGGGTTCGATTCGCGGCTGGAGCCGATCGCATTTGACATATATGTATAACGGGTGGCTGCTGACTCGAAGAGCGCAAGCTCACTTCGCAGTCTCCCTCAATTACTGTTGAATTTTCCGTTCAATATAATTTGAAAATAACCTCAGTTATTATTATTAACTCATAAACTAAGTGAAAATTGCTGAACTTGGTTTGGAAGTTTTTAGTGGGCTCGAACTCAAACTTGAACTCCATTGAAAATGCATGCGAGTTCGCGGGTGTGGTTGCCGCGTTATCGGGCTTTGGACCGAAGTTGAACAATAGTGTACAAAAAAGACATTGGCATGTAAAGTTTTTTAACTCCAATCGAACGTAACACTGTGATCGAAGATTTGCAAAGCACACCCGTAATAAATAGCTCACAGTTTACAATCACAATATTTGTGCTATTTGCAAGCAAGGGCGTTGGAAGGTGGGAGTTGAGGGGAGCTGAAGCCCCTCCTATATTTTTTTCAGCCTCCCCCATAGAAATTTGAGCCCCCCTTTTAAAAATTTATTACTGCAGTACAATACATCCTATTGCACTTCAACCATGGCTTATGGCGTCATTAGTTATTCGTTTCTTTTCTTTATCGATACCATCAAACCAACGTACTAACTTTTGCAACTTCGTGACAAAAGTGAACTAAATCGCAAAAACTGTTGGATTTCCGAGTAACTTCGTGAGCAAAGCTCTTAGAGCTTTAGTATGATGTCACAGTTAAATTTTCTCCAGTTTTGAAAGAAACTTTTGGGCAAATAACAGCGAAACAAAATGCCAAATTAGAATAGGCTACTTATCCTACGAGCAGTGGTGTAACGAGAAATAAAGGAGAGGGGAGGGGGCATAATGTCCACATTTTTTTCAAACGTTTTTTTTTTTTTTGGTAGAACAAATTTGAAGATGAGTGAGAAATAGGAAAAGCTCTGGGGCAGTGGTTCTTAACTTTTTCTTAACGCGACGCACTCGCAAAGAATTTTTTATCTCGCGATGCACTGGTGTATAAAAGTAAAATTTTTTAAAACAAAATATTGTGTTTGAAGTTTGGCGCATTGTACCTGCAATATTTTTGTCACAACGACTACTCCCTTACTTTTTCTTAATCTTACGGACTTCACAGGATATAATACTGTGGTGTTCCACTTTACAGTTGTTGCTGGGGAATGGGGATACCCAAGGGCGTTGGAAGTACTTTTAAGTAGGGGGGGGCTGAAAATTGTGTTACCATACCAACGTCTGGGGGGCGAAGCCCCTCCTTGTTATCGCAACTTACGTCAAGCGTACCATGCACTTAAATTCAGTAAAAGTCACTTGAAGACAGCTTGATGAGCTCAAGCATTCCTCTAGCTAGCATAGCACACAGTAGCCAGATCGAAGTTTGTAACCGTGTAAACCTCCTATAAATGAACTTATTATCTGTTCACTAGCTCCTAGTTTCATGCTGCTAGGCAGGAGCGTATATTTAAAAAGGAGGCATTGTGTCATAATCCCCCTCCTTTTTTTGACTTTGCCTTTTAATAAAAAAGAACAAAACTAACGGTGCCAGGTGACTGAAATATGCCAAACTCTTTTGATGGTTTCTGTAGCTTATAGTAAGGGCTGAGGGGTGGATCCAGGGGGTTAGGACTAGGATGAGAGGTATGCACCCTCCCACCTGCCATTTTCAAAAATCTTTTTACCGTATAAAATTTTCTGTAGTTTTGAATCTCTTCGATAGCGATAAGCCTTACGCTCTAAGCAGTGGCGTAGCCAGAAACTTCAAAAGGAGGGGGAGCCATAATTTCCACATGTTTTAGGCGTATTTTTTTTTCGGCAGAACAAATTGAAAGCTGATTGAGAAACAGGAAAGGCTCTGGGGTGATCCGGGGGGCATGCTCACCCGGAAAATTTTTGAAAATTTACATGCTCTAATGGCTATTTTAATGTTTTTTGAATAATTTTCAGGCAAAATTTGTTTAAATTTTTTGACCCTATTTCTGAGTGCTTCGCCAAATATGATGCATTTTGTCCGCACATTTTCGGTTGTGCGTGCTAGGCCTAATGCTATCAAAGAGGTTCGAAATTGTGGAAAAATTGCATACATCAAAAGCATTTTTGAAAATGGCTGGTGGGAGGATGCATATCCCTCATCCTACCCCCCTGGATCCGCTCCTGGCCATAGGCTACAGAAACCATTGAGTCTGGCATATTTTAGTAACTTGACACCATTAATTTTGTTCTATTTTACTAAAAAGCAGAGTCAAAAGGGGGGCATGGCCCAAAGCTTCCCACCTCCTAAATACGCTTCCTGGCCTGAACCACGCTTAATCGAAAATTAGCGAACAAAATGCATCGTATTTTTTTGTATTTATCTTCCTATCACGAGAAAGCGATCAATGCGCTGTACGACCTCGCGTAGGATAATAATTTAGCGAAGCACTCAAAATTAGGGTCAAATTTTTAAACAAAATTTGCCTGAAAATTATTCAAAAAGCGCTGAAATGGCCATTCGGAGCATATGAATTTTCAAAAATTTTTCGGGGTAGCATGCCCCCGGATAGAGCTTTTCTTGTTTCTCAATCAGCTTCAAATTTGTTCTGCCGAAAAAAAAATACGTTTGAAAATTTTGAGGAAATTATGGCCCCACACCCCCTTTTAAAATTTTTCGCTACGCCACTGCTACTAGGATAAGCTAGCTAATTCCAATTTGATATTTTGTTGTTTCGCTGTTATTTGCTCAGACGTTGCTACTAAAATCGGAGAAAAAATTTTACTGTGATATCATCGTAAAGCTCTAAAAGCTTTGTGCACGAAGGTATCAGGATATCCAACGGTTTTTGCGATTTTGTTCACTTTTGTCGCAAAGTCGCAAAAGTTAGTAGGCCTACGTTGGCTTGATGGTATCACTGAAGAAAAAAAACGAATAATAAGTGACGCCATAAGACATAGAATGTACTGCAATTATAAATTTTTGAAAGGGGGGCTGAAAGTTTCTATGGGGGGGCTGAACAAAATATAGGGGGGGCTTCAGCTCCCCTCAGCCCCCACCTTCCAACGCCCTTGGGGATACCGTCATTTAAGTTTTTGGTATCGCTTGACCATGTAGCGAACCTAGTCCGTCAA
Source organism: Trididemnum miniatum (assembly GCA_964006365.1). Lineage (NCBI taxonomy): Eukaryota > Metazoa > Chordata > Ascidiacea > Aplousobranchia > Didemnidae > Trididemnum > Trididemnum miniatum. Next base: position 14,357,257 of record OZ023239.1, read on the forward strand.
CTACAAAGTAAAAACTCGAACCCCTAACCAGTGGCGTCGCTAGGAATGGTGAAACCCAGGGCGGAGCTTTATGGTGTCACCCGTCTTGCAAAAGCAATAAACTATTAACCGTTTAAAGGGTGTAGGCCAGTGGAGGCGTAAGCCATTTTGCTGAAAGAATTTTGTATGGCAAGATAGACAATAAGAACTCGGAGTTAAGGCGAATTGAAAAAAACTGTGTTTTGTTATAGACTAATTTGCGCGAGTAGTCTGTTGGCATGTTGCATTACTCGCGATATTACGCCGAAGGGCACTTTAACAAGTTTTGGGGGCCCATTTTAGCGGGTTCACACCTCAGGAACACCGCATTAAAGCTCCGAAAAAAAAAAAACGAGCCAGCGGTGATGAGCCGGGCCACCGGCCACATTCTAACCGATACAATTAACCTGGAAACCATAACTTCACGTTCCGAATCCCTATCACTCCGGCTGTGTTACTCAAAACCCATGCCGCCAAAATACATCTTGCAATTCATTGCATAGGTCGTATAGGTTACATACAATACCGCCAAGCAAATCTTATAGTGAAAACATTGAAACAAACGAACAAAAAACGACTCTGACCAAAAATAGATCTTCGTTTCACCAACACATGCAGTTTCAATTTTTATCAAATAAGTTACAGATTTCTCTCTAGCTATAAGACAGACCCTCATGACTCGCATATCAAATGAGTGGGACCGGAGCACAACCGAGAAAAAAAAATAATCGACGCCTCAAAAAAGTGTTTGACCTATACCATCGGCTGTATTCTTCGACAGAGATACCGGTACTTCGTTTTTTACTCACTGGATTGTTAGCCCAAATAGTTTCAGCAGATCACACAGATGATTTGTTTTCATAAACATTAAACACGAAAAGAAATAAATGAACATAAATTAGCTTTATTACATGTCATGAAGGTGTAGATGTAGCAAGGGGGTGCTGTAGCGTAGCCTTTCAATTGTGGGGTGCTTGGAGACTCCAGGCTACGCTAAAAGATAACAAAGCTCTTGCAGGCCTAATCCTCAACGCGTTTGCCCTCCAGACAACTACTCTTCAACACGACATAGATTTATTGCTGCTTGACGGGTATAGATTTGGAAGAGGAAACGGTTTCTACATATAAATAAATAACATTTAGTACTTGAGCAAAACTACTTCGAATATAATTAAAATAGTTACCGGATTGTTCTTGCCCAAGCTTTTCTCAATAAAAACAATATTCTTCAACTAGGACGTTAAAACACGGTAAAAACTTATCTAAGTCAAACACTTCGTCAACCAATTTCACTGCAATTTAACGAAAACACTAGTTAGCTGCGTTCAACGTTACTTAAATGGTGCTCGCAAATACATTCTTGCTGTGCTTCTCCATACATACTGCATTGTGTACTGTGCAGTGCTGGTTCTCGAGTGACAAAGATGTTTGAACAGTTTGAAATAACGGTTGCAAAATCTGCTCGGTGATTGGATAAAACGAGCCACATGACCGTAACGGTTATAAAGGCAGCACAACAACAGTCACGTGACTTATTCAATCTAAGTGTGGAGCAAAACGAAGGAAATACTTTACAAGGGCAAAAGGGGTAATTGCCTCCCCCCACCCCCCCGAAATAATTTCAGTGACCACTAGCCTACAAACAAAGATACTAATGCTATAACAGTTGAGTCGAGCTAGCGTGCTGACGTGTCTGTTTTTTCTCTTTCTTAACAATTCTGATTTTAACAATGTCGCAGCAGCAAGCAAAAATTGTTCAAGAATGCATGGCAAAGCTGACTGAAAAATTTGCATCTAAAATTGAAGCAACTGTTACAAGGATGTTTGAGGGTCTCACTAAAGCTCATGCAGAGGAAGTTGCAACTTTAAAACACGAAATATTGCAGGTAAAAGATAGTCAAGAGTTTATCTGTTCCAAATACAAAACGCTGAAAAAAGACCATGAGGTTCTGCACGCCACCAATACTAAACAAGAAAAGAAATTGAGTTCGTTGGAAGAAAATGCCGAGCTACAGCAAAGAAGGGTTACTGATGATACTGTAAAGCTGGATAATCTTGAAATGCATGGAAGAAGGCAATACCTAGAACTTGAGGGGATACCTTATCAACCAAGTGAAAACATTAACAATATTATCATGGATTTAACTAAATCTGTTGGCATTGAACTAAAAAACAGTGACATCTCTATCGCCCACCGATTACCACAAAAGATCCATCGTAACAAAACTACGACGCGGAAGCCCCAACTGTAATCGTTCGCTTCACTAACAGAAGGGTGAGAAATAATGTATACCGTCGACGCTCAGCATTTAAAGCAATTACGAAGTTTCCGGTTAATGGGATGCATGATGCATCAATTGTTCGTCAATGAAAATTTAACGCAACCTAGAAAAGAACTGTTTTGGCGAACCAAACAAAAAGCGAAAGATTTGGGATATCGCTACATCTGGACGAATAATGGTCAGATCTACCTTCGAAAAAAGGATGACTCTAAAGCAATCATCGTAAATAATCCAGGTGATATCGAAACAATATAAGACGGTATATCTCTATTGTAATCATGTTGGAAAAAACGGGAAGTTTTATCAAGCGTCTTAGATGGAAAGCGCTTTTTGCCGTTGATAAAATTGAGCAGGAATACACCCCCACACAATCTTTTGGCTTCCCCTCAGAAAGAACTTCCCCCCAGGATGAGGGATTGCTGGCTTTTGAATTGGACTTGTATGAACTCATTCGGTCCATTAAATTTGAAGGTCGAGCCAGCAGCTTTCAAAAACAGCTTTCCATAGACATTAAAGCAATTAGACGTTCTGAGAAACTCCTGATCCCTGCGAACAAAACAACAAACATGTACAAGATCAGCGCCCCAGATTACAACAGGCTTCTCAGCGACAACGTAACATCAGCCTATCGTAAATCAAGCTCAGATGTTGTCAGTAAGCTCAACGCTAAATCCAAAGCCATTGCTGAAACAGTAAACTTAGACGATAGAATTCAATCGTTCCCTCAAAAGGAAGCATTTATTATTCTCAAGGACCATAAACCAAACTTCGTTCGCAACCCCAAATGCAGGCTCATCAACCCAGCAAAATCCGAAATCGGAAAAATTAGCAAATTCTATCTCGACGAAATCAACAATGCCGTGCGTAATAAATCCAAGCTTCCCCAATGGCGTAGCACAAAGTCGGTTATCGACTGGTTCAAAAGCCTTGAAAACAAACCAAAATACAGATTCATCAAATTCGACGTTGTAGATTTTTATCCGTCAATCACACAAGAGCTTCTTTCAAACACCATTTGTATCGCGAAAAAGTTCACTCCGATCAACGACAGCGTGATTAAGACGATCATGCATTGTAGAAAATCACTGTTGTTTTCCGACGGCAGTACCTGGATCAAAAACAACGGTACGACTTTTGACCTGACGATGGGATCGTACGATGGGGCCGAAGTTTGCGAATTGGTTGGGCTTTATCTACTGAGTCAGCTAACCGTTCTCACATGCAACGAGTTTATTGGGCTCTATAGAGACGACGGCCTTGCCATTTCCCCTTGCACATCAGGCCATTTGGCAGACCAGCTCCGTAAAAAAATCGTAGCAATCTTCAAGAACAACAAACTTGATATCACAACGGAATGCAACCTAGTTCAAACCGACTTCCTGGATCTGAATCTGGATCTAAAATCTGGTAAATACTGGCCGTACCGTAAACCGAATAGCGAACCACTTTATATTGATACCCGTTCCAACCACCCCACAAGCATCAAGAAACACCTTCCCACCATGATTGCTAATCGTATAAGCACCAATTCATGCGACCTCGATGAGTTCCGCAAAGCTGCCCCAGCATACGAGGAGGCCCTCCAAGAAGCACGGTTTCCGGCTGCGCTTAATTACAGGCCACAACCCAGCAATGCAAAGCGGAGCAGAAAGCGCAACGTCATTTGATTCAATCCGCCCTATAACGAACAAGTCCGCACCAAAATTGGCAAAGAATTCCTAAAGTTGGTCGACAAGCACTTCCCGCCCCACTCTAAACTACATAAACTTTTTAACCGGAAAAGCATAAAGGTCAGTATTCCTGCACCCCCAGCATTGGTTCTATCATCAACCAACACAATAAAGGCATCCTGCGCACCCACCGAGATGTCAAAAGCCTACCCCCACCAAAGCATTGCAATTGTAGGGTTAAGGCAAACTGCCCGATGAACGGCAAATGTAGTGAAAGCTCCGTTATCTACAAAGCCACTCTAAACACCGGCGAAGATGAAAAAGTGTACTACGGAAGCTGCGCAACAACATTTAAAGCAAGGTTTAACAACCACACTCATTCTTTTAGGGAGCAACATAAACGTAACGCAACCGAGCTCTCTAAGGCTGTGTGGAACTGCAAGGACACGAAAATAGAACCCCTAATAACCTGGTCTATCGTTTACCGCGCCCCGCCGTACCGGAATGGTGCCAAAAGATGCCCGCTTTGCTTAGCCGAAAAGCTATTTATTCTGCAGGCTGACCAAAAATCTCTTCTAAACAAAAGATCCGAGCTCATTTCAAAATGCCGCCACAGAAGCAAATTTAAACTTAAAAACTTGAAGTAATGACTTTGCTTTCTCAAAGAATCGATCCCACCCGCTCACATCGTCTTCGTCTGGTTCCGCGTCTTGCAATCGTAATCAAGCGCTTACAACTGTTGTTTTTTCTGCCCCTCATCATCGATGCTTTGTATTTTACAGCACTGCAAAGTTTTATGCACTCAGATGCAGTGTTTTTATGCGCTATCGCGTAAATCAACCTTGAGTTTCGCCCTGAAAGTATACATTGTTTTACCATTTTGCCGTTTCAATCTTTGATGTTTTATTGTTTTAGATTTTACCATTTATAGTTTTTAGCGTCCCCCCTGAAGAGCCTCACGGCGAAACAGCCTGTTGGGGTTTTTTAATTTTTAATTTCATTTGGTGACCGATTTTCTGTTTATGCTCTGGCGTGTGCCATTGAGCTCTCTGTTTGGTGCAACGGTCAAACCACGTTTCTATTGTAATTACTGTATTTATTTGGCCTTGATCAATACCGTTCACTGTCTCTGATACAGCTGAGGTAACTGGCGCCTTCCCTGATCCGCCAGATTGCCGATATGTTGCGCCTAATTCGCTAAATAGTGTATATAATGAGAAGACGTGCATTACGATCTGTCACCTAAATGTAGTTAGTCTCAACAAAAACATTGCAAAGCTTGAGGAATTCCTAAATTTGTACCCTAATCGTTTAGATGTCATTTGCTTAACCGAAACCCTACTGAAAGACATAAATCCTTACTGGGCTAATATTGATGGGTACACCCTAATTAACAACAATTCGAAAACTCGAGCAGGTGGTGCCGCAATTTTAATCTCCAATGCATTGGTGTTCAACAAAATCGACTCGCTCTGCTTGAGTGTTGAAGGATGTGAAGACATTTGGGCTGAAATTGAATTGCCGCATCAAAAAAGTTTGATAGTTGGGTCAATATGTCGACACCCGCGCAGTGACTTAACTGAATTTGGAGAGGCGTTTACAGCACGTCTTTATTCGTTTGGAACCCACCAACCCACCAAATTCTTGGTGATTTCAATGCAGACCTAAATAAATACTCAACTAACAGTATAATCAAACAATATTTTAGCCAAATATACACCTGTGGGTGTACTCAATTAATAAATATCCCCACTAGAGTAAGCGAGAGTTCTAACACAATAATTGATCATATTTACGCTAACAGCTTAGACGTAAATAGGATGGTGCCTTGTGTACTTATGTACGATGATATAACTGATCACTTACCTATTTCTGTTCAAATCAAACTGACCTTCTCTGAAAAGTAATAGCCTAAGTGTAATAGGCCCAAGATCGGAAACATAACACCTAAGCTAATTGAACGATTTGTTAACGAATTGGAAGAAATACTAGTCTCACCTGAAATGAGAAACTCAACTGAAATTGAAAAGTTAATAAATCTAATGAGCCGCCTTACAAATCAATATTTCCCCAAAGTCAATCAGTCAAGGAAACAATACAAAAATGCCCAAAAACCTTGGATTACTAAAGACATACTTCGTCAAATGGCGCAACAAAATAAACTATAGAAAAGATTTCTTAGAACACGTGACCCCGTTGTATATTCTGCGTATAAGCAATTCAGAAATCATGTTACTCAACTAAAAGAAAATGCAAAGGTGCAATACTATCGCACGCTGCTAGGAACTAGTAAAAACTCAGGAGAATCCTGGAAAAACATCAATAAAATTCTTCGTAAATCAATCAATACAAATAATACGCTTCAGAAAATTAAGATTAATGGTGAAACGATAATACATCAGAACAGCTCAGATGGCCGAGTGGTATGGAGCGTCTGTCTCTTGAGCTGTAGACTCGGGTTTGATTCCGAGTCGGGTCAAACCAATGACTTTAAAATTGGTATTCACAGCTTTCCTGCTTGACGCTCAGCATTAAAGGGACAGTGTGGAGAACAAGTCGGCAAGTATACTTGTTGTGCGGTTGGGAAAGGCACTTAGCGGGATTCCCCCATCTTGGTGTGGTAGACAGATGGCTGGCAACTCTTAAGCGAGCTCGTATAGCGCTTTGATCGCTTTCTCGTGATAGGAGGATGAATATGCAACTGACTAACTAACATCCTAAAAATATATGTGAAGAGATCAATAGTTTTTTCGTAAATGTCGAACACACAATGGCGAAAAATAAACCTCATACTATTGATGTAACAAAATATATGAAGGGAAAACGTCAGTCAAATTCAGTAATCCTTGAACCTACTGATGAATACGAAGTAGTTGGAATAATAAGCAAACTAAATCACAAAAAATCCTCTGGTCACGATGGCATACCGCTCATTTTAATCTTACATTCCAAATACATCATAGCCAACTACCTGAGTCGATCCTACAACCACTGCATGACAACGGGAGTTTACCCCGACGTCCTAAAAATTGCAAAAGTTTCTGCAATACACAAGCGTGGCTCTACTGAAGAAGTAAATAATTATCGACCTATTTCAGTGTTAAGCTCTTTTAACAAAATCTTCGAAACAATACTGTGTAGGAGACTCACAAAATTCTGGGACAAATACAAAATATACACTCCTTCTCAATTTGGATTTCGCTCAGAGCACCCAACCACTTTAGCAATTAACCAACTTTACGAAACATTTTTAGACAATGCTGATAAAAGTGAAACTACTTGTGCAATTTCAATAAAAAGATAATAGCCAGTATATCTGCAATCATACTCACAAACGTTTCGGTAAAAACTTATACCATCATCAGTGTGAAACTACATAGGCGCTAGGCTAGAATAGCCAGCACAAGAAAGAAATTATTTTAAATACAGCATAACTATTACGTCATAAACAAAGTAGTTGGGATTTACGTAAAATTTAACTAAAGGGGCAAATTAGACAATTACGTGCAACTGGAGGGACTACATTAGTAGTAGGATTATTAAGTACAAACACTGAAGGATTAATTAAATCATAACTAAAAAAAGACGTTGAATATAATTGGAAATTAAACACGTTACTGATTGCGATTTAGGCCTACACGAATATTGCGCGAAGTGAGCTAGATGTTAAATAGGTAGATGGGGTTGGAAGAATCATCAATATTTAATTGTGGTTGAAGATTTTGGATGAGTAGAGTTTCTTTGATGCGGAGTTTTCGGATGTTATTGCTGTGAGCTAGTATTTCGGGGGAATGAAAGTTCATCGTATGATCTGGGTTATTTTTCAAGTGTTGGGACGCATCAGTTTCATTATTAGTTGAGTTTTTTTGGCATATGGTCATTGATTCTAATTTTCAAATTTCTTTTGGTTTGTCCAATGTATGATTGTCCGCATGAGCAATTGAGTTTATACACTACTCCTGAGCTATGTAGCAGTGTTTGACGGTCCTTGTACCTGAATTTTTGGTTAATAGTTGTTGTTTCGTGTACCATAACAAATTTTGATTTTTGGGAAAGTTTTTTGAATAGATATTGCCAAATTTTTTTTTCAATTTGATGAGACATGTCTCCGATATACGGTAGTTTTAAAATCGAAAATATGGGTCTTGTTGTGCTTTCAGTATCTGGCTTTTCTTCGACTTCTGGAGTTTTTTCTTTTTCATGCATTTTGTTGAAAAAAATTCGAATTTGCTGATTAAGAAATCTAGTCGGATAGCCGTTTTTCTCTAGCATGGTGGAAATAATTTTGAAATCTTTGTGGATGAGTGAATAGGAATTGCAAATTTTGTAAGCTCTGTGCAAGAGGTTTCTCACTAAATTAATCTTGTATTTCAGAGGCACAAAGCTTTGCCACTTGATGTAAGGTCCGGTATGAGTGGGTTTACGGTACGTTTTTAAGGCTAGTTTTCCATCTTGATTGCTAATCCATACATCCAAGAAAGCCAATTGGTTGTTCTGGGCCAGTTCATAGGTAAACTGTATGCTAGGGTGAATAGAATTAAGATGTTTGTAAAATTCAGTAATGTGGGCGCGTTTTTCAAATGTAGCAAAGCAGTCATCGACGTATCTATAAGTTTTTACCGAAACGTTTGTGAGTATGATTGCAAATATACTGGCTATTATCTTTTTATTGAAGTTGAGTTCGAAAACCCATTTTAATGCTCCTACTTGTGCAATATTTATCGATCTCAGTAAAGCGTTCGACACCGTTAACCACGACATCTTGCTAAAAAAACTCGAATATTATTAGGTGAGGGGATAGTTAATAAGTTATTCAGATCCTACCTAACTAATAGGAAACAGTATGTAATGGGTAACAATATTTTTTCATCATTATTACCAATAACCATAGGTGTTCCACAAGGAAGCGTGCTGGGCCCGTTCCTTTTTGCTGCCTATATAAATGACATCACTGAGCACATAGAGTTGGCCGAGTGGTTGGTGCATTGGGCTCCGAAGCAAGCTTCGCGGGTTCGATGCTCAAGTAGGTCATCTCCATGATGCATGTACTTCACTACCACAAAAATCCTCAGCTGCAATTAAGTGGCTTGAAATAAAAAAATAAAAAATAAATGACATCACTGAATGCTCAAGCTTTAAAACCTTTCTGTATGCAGATAACACTGTATTGACCATGTCTCATCGCAACACCAAGCATTTGGAAACCGTTGTTAACATCGAACTAGAAAAAGTTGCACACTGGCTGGATGGAAATTAACTGACTTTAAATTTTAGCAAAACCAACTACATGTTCATGGGACAACAAAAGGGAAAATTTGGGATAACGATTAACTCGAAGACAATACACCAAGAAAACAATGTCTGCTATCTAGGTGTTATTTTAGATGACAAATTAAATTGGCATAAACATATAGATTACCTCGTAAAAAAGCTCTCAATTGCAGCTGGTATGTTTTATAAATTACGATCATACTTATCTCAAAAATTACTAATCACTATATACTACAGTATTGTCTACTCACACTTTCAATATGGAATTATTAACTGGGGAAGTGCAGCAGCAACCTATTTGAAAAGGTTGCAAGTTTCTCAAAATAAAATTGTAAAAATTATCACCCGTACAGTAGGAAAAAAAATTAACTAGTTTCTTTGTATAATAAGCTTGAATTCTTAAACATCGTTTCGATTTACAAACTTGAAATAGCTAAATTTATGTATAAATTTCATCACAAAAAAATACCTGAAAGCTTTGGAAACTTCTTCCATGAAATTTCTCAAACTCAGAATTACAATACCCGACAAGTTCAATCCCAGTGCTTCTTTTTAAGTAGAGTTACTAAAAAGAAAACTCAAAAATCTGTTAAGTTTGCTGAGGTAAAAATTTGGAAAAATATACCAATTGAAATCCAGCGAAGCAACTCGCTTAACTTATTTAGCAAGAAATGTAAAACATACCTAATTTCACCTGAAAATAAAAATAGAGGTAAAGTTACTGCAAAACAATAATGTAAGTGTACTGTTTTTGTTTAATGCTGCATCTTGTGACGCTGTTATTGCTTTTTTGACTCTGGTGTTGTTTTTTTTCTTTTTTTGTGTCTGTGTGTGTGTGTGTTATTTTTTATCTTGCTTTTTTTTTTTTCCCGTGTATCATTAATGAGAGAGTGCAGGCTTGGCGACCAGCCTGCACATGCGGCATAAGGTCTTTCGCGCTCTCTCATTTGACGATTATTACCTTACTTATTCCCATTATTATATTTCGTATGTGAGCTTTATGCGTCAAACAAAAAAATAAACTTACTTACTTATAACGTAAATCTATTAACAACGCAAGCAGGGGCGGATTAAGACCACTTTTTCACAAAAAAACTACACCAACATGAGTATTTTCCAAAAACCCTAAAAATCCGTGGCGGCTGAGGTCTCTGCCCCCAAACCCCCTTTGCCGAATCCTGGGTGCGCCACTGGAAAAGCCTATGAAGTTTTGCCCCCCGGAAATGTGGGGCTGGCTACGCCACTGCATGTAGCCACTAGCGTAGCCAGGATTTTGCAATGGAAGGGGTTTGAGAATGACATCACATTTGACCATACGTTGTATACAGGAGCGGATCCAGAACGTTTGAGTGGGGTATACATACATGTAATTTTGAATTAGGTTGAATGTTAACTAAATGCAAAGACGTTTAAACTCAGAAACGGGCGTAAGTAAGCCTTTTGAAAATGCTTCATGTCAGGGGGCGTATTCAGAAATTTTTTGAGAGAGGGGGCATCAATTTTCGTCACTTTTTTCAAGAGTATTTTTTTCCGACAGAGTTAATTTTAAGCAACTTTAGTGCCAAAAACGACTCTAGGGGGGTCCGGGGGCATGCTCCCCCGGAAAAATCTTGAAAATTTGCATACTGCAATGGCCATTTTTGTGTTTTTTGAACAATTTTTAAGGAAAGTTTGTCATATTTTTGGCCCCTAACTTTGACTGCTTCACCAATGATGCATTTTGTTCGCACAATTTCGATTATGCATGACGTCATTTGAGGCTTAATTGGGGGTAGTTGTAACCCCCAAAACCCCCACCGTGGCTACGCCACTGGGTGTAGCCTAGTAGTTAAACAAAATAGCCTAGGCTATGTAATCACAGTTAAGCAGGTGGTACTAAATTACATCGCCCTATATAAGCATGCATGTTTGTGGGTTGGACCTAAAAAACGTCCTTTGTGTTGTCGCTTTCAAAAATACCGGCTTCATCATCTGGCTGCTAAGGTTTTCCACTCAGCTTAACAAAGCGAAGCACTGACCCTTCATATTCTTTCAATGCTTCCTCCCTTGCTTTTCGAACTTTTCTTTGCTGAAAACCCCTCGGTTTTTTTAATTTATGTACCCCCGCGGCATATCAAAGTGATTTACTATATTCTTTTACCATCGTATGGAACTTTCTTACAACGTAGTTTTGACTTACATGAATGATTTATAACTATGAGTTTGTATTTCGCTGCAAATGCAGGCATACACACTTCAATTTTAAATATTACTACTTATATGCGATTCGACTGCTTACCGGAGTTTTCCACTTAATGTACCCTCCAAGTTAATGTACCATGGCAGTGGCGTAGCGAAAAATTTTAAAGGGGGGCATAATTTCTACATTTTTTTCAAATGTATTTTTTTTTCGGCAGAACAAATTTGAAGCTGATAGAGAAACAAGAAAAGCTCTAGGAGGATCCGGGGGCATGCTCCCCCGGGAAAATTTAGAAAATTTACATGCTTTAATGGCTATTTTAGTGCTTTTTGAATAATTTTCATTCAGGCAAATTTTGTTTAAATTTTTTGACCCTACTATCATCGAGATCGAGACTTCACATATAAATAAAAAGTTTTCACCTAAAATGCCCGTTTTAACCACCCATTTCCTATCGCAGATAAAAGCGTTGATAAAGGGTAAAAGCTTCCTCATATTTCTTCGCGAGCTTCTTGCAAACAATGCGAGCAATGATAGCAATTGAATGAGGCCTAAAATTGCAAAGCAAAAAAAAGTCGCTTTTGGCTGCAAAGTCTTTTATGCTTTTGAACGCATGATTCAGAGAATCGTCATTTTAGAACGATAAAAGCGCATGGATCTGTGATTAGGCCTACTCGACATTTTCCGTTTTTGTCAAGTGGTGCTTGCGCTGCAACACGATTCATAAAACGAAGTTCATTTAAAAAATAGGTGTATATAAATTCAAGATCCCGAGCTGCGCAACAAAACCCCACCAGCACAATTGGATATCGAAGCTGGTGCAATGCTCACCAATTACAAGACCGTCGTTTTTCCAGAGTCTTGTAAAAATATTTAAATCAAATCTTTGTTATACTCAGGGTTATACGTTGAAGCGAGTTGCGGGGCTCATCTGGGCGGCTTAGCACCTGGGCAACACAGCATAAAAAAAACGTCGATCCGCTGGTGACATTGTCTGCGTGCGATTTGACCGGCTTGGAAGTCGAACCCTTACCTCCCTGACCGAAAGCGATGTCGTTACCGCTATACCAACCAACGGGTTATAGAGCAAACAATAGACAGCAGCATTAAATGCACTGAAAATTATATTAGGCGTAGCCTACTGATGTATAACAATAGGCTTATAGCGCATAAAATATAAGTTACTGTTCAGTTGAAAACAGAATATTCGAAAGAAAGCAAAAAGTTGTGATCTCTTGAGAAATCAATTAAAGCTGTTCATTTTTGCGAAAAATGAAACAAAATTGTGGTTAAAACTTAGTCCCATCGCAGTAGCGCGGGAACATTTTTTGGACAGGGGGGGCTCAAAATAGTAAGATCGTGTCAACGTCTGGGGGGCTTCGCCGAACCAGACCGCCCTTTTCTCAAATGAACGGTTTTTGGAGCAGGACACTCGGCAGACCTATGTTGATAGACATCTTTTGCATGCCCGCTCAAGGGCGGGATCGCAACTTCCTTCTCGCTCGCTAATTTCACTAGCTAGTTAAGCTTTCATCTACCGAGGAGTTTGCGAACTAGCACGTTGAGCGATCGCAAGTAGTCCTCGCAATCTCCTCGCGAATATCTGACGCACGCGCCGCAGAATACGTCAGCTGTAAACGCAGTCTTAGTCAGCAAGTTTTGAGAAACAAAAATACAGCAGTTTCTTTGTTGTAATTTCACTGAATAAGTTTGTTGATTAGTTAGCAAGATGGAGAGTAGAAAAGCCAAACGCTCTCCGAAATGGACTGCTGTACAAATTGAAGCTTTACTTACGACCATTGAAGCGCACCGTGAGCATACGTATAAATCTTTTTTTCCTGAGCAGGCAGTGAACAAATCTTGGCAAAACCTCACTGACCGTTGACTGAGCAACATTGAGGTTGTCTTTGGTTGAACTTTGAAAGCTGCCTGAAGCAAGCAGTTTCAGTAATATCAAAACTTTTTCCCCTACCGTCAATGCTTTCGGACTTCTAATTGATGACTGCAAATCTTCTTTCAGTATATCACACAGTTCCAATATTGCCGCTCGTGACAGCCGGTATTCATACATTAGTTCAGCTTCTGACTTGTCCAAAAGATTTTGTCTAACCCTCTGTCTTTCACCGTGGCTTCTGAGAGCTAAATAAGCTGCCATTGCTGATACAACAAATGTTTTTTGAACAATAGCACGCTTGACGAGTACCTCAAGTTCCTCTTTGGCTAACGAGGAAGAAAAGTCTGTTTAACGAGCGAGAAAGAAAGTTGCGATCGCTCTAGGTTGACGTCAATATTGCGAGCGAAGAACGTCACAGCCGAGCTCGTTCAACGTAACGAGGAAGATTGCGATTCCCCCTCAAGTGACCGGAATTTTTTCAGGATAATTTTTTTACATGAAAAACAAGATTGCGTACTACCTTTAGGCTTTTCTAACTATGCACGAATTACTACTCATGCATTAGTAAAATGCAAATACCTCAATGACAAAACCGAAAAGTAGGCAAACAAAATTTGTCCGATCTAACTTTTGCTTTACTGATCTGAGTTACATGCAAGAAACAATGCCCCACTAAGGCTTAAAAATAACAAAAAACACAAAATCAAAATAAAGCACTGAACTATTTTTTAACATAATGAAATGTGTAGATATAAGTAGACCAGACGTACTAGCTTAATTTTAGTAACAATCATCGGCAGTGCTCGAGTTGTGAAAACACTTATGGGGGGATGGTAGACTACAACTTTTCACGCAGACGTAAAAAGGGATGGTCATTATAGTTATAAGGGAATGGTTTACGCTAAAATGTTTTATGGGAGGATGGTGTTGTTTTCTGGGGGTATAGTGTTGTTTCCCGCGTCCTTCCTCAAATCGAGTACTGATCATCGGTGCCAGTTTGGTAGTGATTTAGCCGCTTCATTAGGTAGGTAGAAAAAATTCAAAACCATTAAAAAACTCAACCAGAAAAGAAAACTTGCACAAGCTCATAAAAGCTTGATCAGGGGTGCCCAATCAGTCGATCGCGATCTACCGGTCGATCTTTCGATGCTTGGCTGTCGATTGCGGGCCGACTTGGCATGTACACACATAAGGCTGGCTACCAACATTTCCAGTTCATGCGACGCGTCCAGGCCGTGAAGACCTTTTTTTAGCTCTTCACAAAAATTTTAGTGGAATTCGGAACACCTGAAAGATTGAGGACCGTTTTTTTGCATTTCACCGCATTTTCGTTTACGATTTGCGTAATTCCCACGATCAGTACCAACCTTCATGAGCATTCAGACTGGAGCAGTTTGGCTTCAAGTGTTTGGCAGCTACAAGAATTGGCAGCCATTATACTTTTGCTCGTCCATCGTCCCTGACTGCTGCAAAGGTTTGCGAAGGCTGATATAACCACTGTTAAAAATGAACTTCAAGCATTGAAAACTTCACCAAATTTTACGTTGACCTAGCAAATAATAACTGAGTGATTTTTAAAAAAATAGTGTTTCTTCGTTGGTTAAAAGCACTATAAAAAATACTTGCTTCATTAAGTATGCACGTTGCGAGCATTAATCCCGTCGCACTCAATGCATAATTTTTTCAATTGTCAGGGAGGGGGGCTCAAATGGTTTCTAAAAAAAGTCCAGGGGGGCTTGAGCCCCCCCTGGCACCCTACTTCTCTCGTCTATGTCCCATCGTGTATTCCAAATTATTTTTCGACGCCTCTTAAAAATTAAAACGACGCATCTGAGCGTCGCGACGCACAGTTTGAGAACCACTGCTCTAGAGGGTTCGGGGGCATGCTACTCTGAAAATTTTTGAAAATTCACATGCTGTAAGGGCTATTTTAGTGCTTTTTGAATAATTTTCAGGCAAATTTTGTTCAAATTTGCCAAACGTGATACATTTTGTGCGCACATTTTCGATTATGCCTGCTTAAGGCGTAAGGCATAGGCCTATTACTATCGAAGAGGTTCGAAATTATGGAAAAATTGCATGCATCAAAAACATTTTTGAAAATAGCTAGTGAATAGATGCATACCCTTCCATCCTACTCCCCCTGGATCCGCCCCTGGCCATAAATTACAGAAACCATCAAAAGAGTCTGGCATATTTCAGTCATGGTGCACTGCTAACTTAATGTAATTTGACTATACAACGTAGCGGTTTCAACAGATTAGTCAAGCAGGAAATGTTTAATCATTCATCCTTACCATTGCATGGCTAATTGTTTGCTACAATTTAAAAGTGCCTGCTAAGTCGTAAGAGTTGAGTATTAAGTAGGTGGAACATCCATTACCTTGATAACTTAATTTGCTTTTACTCACAATAAGATTGCTGCGCCTATGGACTAACGGACAGACATTTCAGATGACATGAGCTAAAAATGATAAAATTTGATTTTTACGTAGCCGGTACATTGCTTGTTTTGCTGTTGAGTGTCAATACAGATTTTGAGAATGGTGTAATATGATCTGTTGAAACGGTTGTGCCAGTGAGTTTGTAACTGACTGCTCCTTCGGGTTTCTAAAAAAAGACAGTAGAAAAAAAACACTGCAACTACTTCCAAGCGTAGGTCAGGCGAGCTACGTGTGGTGTTTCTCGAATCTCGATAGCTTATTTTCAGCTGCTCTATTGTTGATTTTAATTAAGCCTACAAAAGAAAAATATCCTAATTAAACTATTGATGTGAATAGCACAAAAGGTTCCAAAATAAACTTCTGATCCTATTTGCGATTTGCTTGTAGAGGCGTAGAATAAGCAATTACATCAGTCAGTCTCTGTTCGACAAAAGGGTGCAGACCTATATCTAATGCAGTGCAGCACAAATTAAAAAAAAAGTTTAAGGTACAATAGAATCTGAATTGATTTTGTTTGATGCAGTGAAACAGTTATAAAAATTTTTTCACAATTTTGCTAAATTTTAATGTTTAACGAAACATTGGCAATACCAAGTTTCACTATCATATTTTATCCCTGTAGCAGCAATGCGAATAGAATGAGCATTAAATCGTGTTGAAAGTGGAGAAAACCAGGGCTTCGGAGCTGGAGCTAGGAGCCGGAGCTCTATTTAAAATTAAGAAGGAGCTGGAGCAACTTTTTTCAAAGCTACCTCCATCTCCATGTCAACATCTGAGATGCTACTGCTAGATTTAATTCTAGATTATCCAGTAAATTGTAGCAAAGTGACATTCAGCCACTTCAACAAACTTCTTTTTTTGGTACCGTAGAGCGAGACAGCGCTGTTTCTGGCTTTTAGACTTCATCAGCGCCCCTCAGGTAAGAAACATTCATCTTCCAGGACGAATGATTTTGCCAGGATCACTCATCCCTTCGAATAAATACTTCCTAAAGAATTTAACCTTTGTGGTACGCAATCCACTCGTGTGGCTACGTCACCATTCCAGTCAAACTCTTTACGTGGTCAGGGTGAAGAGCAACAACTAAAAAGCAATGTCCTTCCTGGCCTACCGGACGGGAAGTCATGACGACTTCCTCTTAGTCGTCGTCATGACTTCCCGTCGTCATGACTTCCCGTCCGGTAGGCCAGGAAGGACATTGCTTTTTAGTTGTTACTCTTCACCCTGACCACGTAAAGAGTTTGACTGGAATGGTGACGTAGCCACACGAGTGGATTGCGTACCACAAAGGTTAAATTCTTTAGGAAGTATTTATCCGAAGGGATGAGTGATCCTGGCAAAATCATTCGTCCTGGAAGATGAATGTTTCTTACCTGAGGGGAGCTGATGAAGTCTAAAAGCCAGAATCAGCGCTGTCTCGCTCTACGGTACGATTTACTTGAGGGCTTTGTAATGGTGGTGATGGAGTGCTGTTATAGCCTCTGACCCAACAAGAGGAAGTCGTCATGACTTCCCGTCCGGTAGGCCAGGAAGGACATTGCTTTTTAGTTGTTTTTTTTTTTTTTTTGGCTTATTTCACAAACTTCAACACCAACCCTTTTCAATAGTGAAGATTTTCTCTCCTGCGCCACCTGATATAACTTGTCCATGTGGTTGTTGAAGCTGTTTGTTTAGGCCAGTGGTTCCCAACCAGGGGTCCGCGAGTGCATTGCAATTTGACAAAACTATTCAACAATATTCAGTAAATATCGTGTTAATGTAGGCACTGGGCAGCAACTTGTACTTACGAAAATAATGTAGCGCAGTAGGCTAATTTGTTTCTGTATTTGACTACATACACTCAGTAATCAGTAAATCACTACCAGCATCTTTTTGCTGATTGTGACGTTTGTTCAAACTTATGTATTTTGAATTTGTATTTTATTTCTTTTTTATGTGGTATTGCATTTGTATTCAGTTTTTATGAGCATTTTACTCAAGTCTGTTTTGCAATAAACACTTTCATTTCGTTGATTGTTCTGCGTTTCGTTTTGCAGAGGTAGATGTGAAAAAGTCATACATTGTTTAAATGCATGTAAACCTCTATTTTAAATGTACAGTAGGCTACTTCAACTGGAGCTGCAGTAGAAAAAGCTCCGGAGCCGGAGCTGGAGCTCCATTTTTATAAATGACAGGTCCGGAGCTGGAGCCGGAGCAGCATCAGATTTACGGCTGCTCCGAAGCCCTGGAGAAAACTTAGTGCGTAGTTCAAACTTATTTTGCGAAAACAAGCAAACTATGACAATATTGAAATTTTTGTCGTAATTTTATTAATGTAATACGAGTAAATTGAAGTTTTCTATAAATCATGCGACTTGCCAGAATTTTTTTTAAGCCTGTTAACTGATCAGCTTTTGATGCATTTGAAATTTTACATGGTTTTGAAAATGCATCAATCGCTACAGTTTCTTAAATGATGAGGGTTTCTCAGTTTAAATTTCCGTTTTCCCTTACATTGTAAAACAAGTGAAAAGCTACGTGTTGACACGTTGAGCGTAATATTTTTTCGATTATTCAATTTCACCAGAAAAACAAAATTAATATACTTTTTAGGTCAAACATCTTGACGCCTTTGCCGGTGAAACGAAATGGCTGTGTGGCATGCGTAGAGATGTAAATGATAATTTAAAACATTGTTTTTTATTTCAATACAAAGAACTGCCAATTTGAAACACGTTTTTTACTATCCCGGAGCAATAATTGTTTTAGACCAAAAAAAACATTTTTTTTCAAACATCATTTAAAAACATGTTTTTTTTAACTAAAAGTTGTTTTTCTGTTTGCGCTGCTGTTACTATACTTTAGTTTTAACACTGAATAAAAGGGATCAAATGGCATCTAAATTTGGTTGTTATCTTTTTTTTTTTTTTTTTTTTGTTAAGGCACATAATAGCAGTTTGAGTTTGTATTAGTGAAGCACGTGCATCAAGGAAGATCACTGTGTTGAGCATCGAACCCGCGAAACCAGTTTCGCAGCTCAACGCACCAACCACTCGGCTAACTCCATGTGCAATCTTGGTTGTTATCTTACAGCAGTGGCGTATGGCTATGAATTTGGAACGCCCCTTTGTGGGTTAGTGAAATCAAGATGAATTTTCAAGATGTTTACTCCAGCTAAGCAACTAGTTGATGAGCTTTTTGGTCTTCAGTTTTTGATACAGGGTTCCCAGAGCTAGGGTTTGCTGAATACGGATTCCCACGGTTGGGCGTACTGCGGGAGAAAAGATTCTGAATTAAAATGGGTGCGAATGTCGCTGCAGCGTCAGACACATATCTGCAGTAAGCTCAGGAAAATAAGTCAGCGTAACCTGATGTATGAAGAGGTCGATGAATCCCCAAAGTACTGGTAGCGATAACACGCGGCTCAACGCTGCAGTGTCCTTTCCATGCACTTCCTATCAAACGCTGGGAGCTAAGAGTAGAGTTTGTATAAATTTTCGGGCTTGTTACCACCACAAATCATTTTTAACGCTTCCAACACTACAGGGGCGTGCCAAGGAATTTTAAAGGGGGCCGCACAAGCCATGCCAGTTAACTTTCTCTGAAAGACGAGCTTTTGTGATGGCTTCAGCTTCTGCCGGACCTATTTTTTTAAAACCACCAAACGACCGTGATTTCCTTGCAATCAAACGTGTTAAATTTTAACTCCAAAATATTGTTGTAGATAATTTCTTTCAATACCGGCCAGGATAGTTTTCTGTGGCTGACGTAATTTGGCGTTGTAATATTTTTATGTGACGTTGAAATGGAACGGACACATTTTATTTTCGTTTGTTACGTCATAACATGGGCGTAACCGGGGGGGGAGGGGCAATTGCCCCTTTCCCCGAAATATTTTCAGTGACCACTAGCCTACTAACAAAGATACTAATGCTATAACGAAAATCTACTAACAACGCAAGCAGGGGCGGATTAAGACCACTTTTCGACAAAAAAACTACGTTGAAATGAGTATTTTTCTTGCAAAAACCCTAAAACTCCGTGACCGCTGGGAGCTGAGCCCCCAGACCCCTTAGCCTACGGCGGCTGGGGACTTCGCCCCCACACCCTTGGTTGGGGCACCCCCTTTGCCAAATCCTGGGTGCGCCACTGGAAAAGCCTATGAAGTTTTGCCCCCCCCCTTGAAATGTTGGGCAGGCTACGCCACTGCGTCATAGTCACACATTAAGCTAGAAAGCCATAAACCTGATTTAAATTTTAATTTTTCAGCTACAGTACCACTACTAACGCAGAGCTAACGGACCTGAATTACGCACATGAATAAAGTTTTTGCCCCAAATCGCGTTGAATTTTCAAGACATATACGAAAAACGAAATTGAACCCCCCAGAACTAGCTTTGACATACTTTTAATGTCGGAGTAATGCTGGCTGCACATTTAACAATTACGTATATCAGCTTTATGAAGGTTTTGTGCGTTTGCCTGCGGCGGGAGGGGGGCTGGGTACGCCCCTGTAGAGATGAGCGGACTGAGATTTTTTCCACTCCGAGTCCGGTCCAATAATTTAAAATGAAAATCAAATCCGACTCCGAAAAAAAGGCTAAACTGAGAGTCCGCAGTCCAATTTTAGTCCAAACATAAAAACACTTGACAAAAATTTCTAGTTGCTTGTTCATGATTACATTTTCACAGAGCAACCCCTTCAATCTAAATTCAAAAATTCAACTTGCTGAAGCTTCTCATTAGTCTATATGCTGCAAAATAGTTTTTAAGACTTACTCCCAGAATTCCATTTCCAAGTTTTATACATAATCTGTCAGTACTGCTTCCACAAAACAATTTGTTTTGTAATAACTGTACCAGTACTATAGGCTATATTATAAACATTTTGCATCACAATGAAACTTTTCTCGAGATTAAAAAGCAAGTTGGATAGTACAGAAAAAAATGACAGCAATTTCAGAAATCTCTGTACAAAAAAGGCGGACTGTTCCAAAAAGAGTGGTTTTTATTCGATCGTCTATGGGGGAAGGGTTTGACCCCCGAACCCCCCTGTGCGTACGCCACTGTTTCAAGTGCTCAACTGCACTAGCAATGCTAGCCTAGATTACAGCCTAGAATGTTTACCTGCCTACTAGAAACGTTTTAAATTCACTGACAATAAATTGTAAAGCGAAGCTTGTGCCAAGATAAACAAATAACACAAACAAATTACTTCCTGCCACTTTATAAACAGCTCCCAGAAACAATTGCAGCTCACAAAATCATCCTATCAGCACTCTTCAAATTATGCTGGAAGCAGCATTCACAAGATAATCTTACACTAGGGAAAATTCCTAACACGAAAATGAATTCATTAAAATCGATAAAAAATCAGCACATCTTCCGCATGTACTTGGACCGAAAAGAAATAGCAAAACAGAAAAGTCATCTGTGAGATGACCTTGGACTGTATTACATAAAACGCATTATCATCTGAGACATGTACTTGGACTCCAAAGGGTTAATATAAAACAGAGTTCGGTGAAAAAACTTTAATTATTACTAGTGTTTGCAACTCGGGTTTTTCCGAACCCGAAAACCTGTTTTTTTTTGCTACCCGAAACCCAGGTTTTGACCATACAAAAAACAACTTTTTTTCCGGCCATTATAATCCATTTTAGTTTCTGGATAGTGTTAAGGAGTCAAGTAAGGAATGGCGTCGCTGGCTGCCACGCTTGTGCTTACTGACTCTTTGCAGCTCTCAATCAATAAACAAAGGCAAAGCGCGAAAGGACGGACGTTGCTAGCCGGGTGGTGATGATAATTGGTGAATGCTGTACAGTGTATTCCTTCTTTATTACAGCCCTGACTGTTTACAGCAGTGGTTCTCAAACTTGTCGGAAGTATCGAATCCAACAAGTGTCATGCAAGCATACATCGAACCCTTGATTATAACCAGGAGCGGATCTAGAAAATTTTAGAGGGGGGATGCAGTTTTGAATTAGGTTGAATATTAAATGAGTGCAAAGACGTTAGACGTCTAAACCGGAAAAGGGCATAAGCTCTTTGAAAATGTTTCACGTCAGGGGCGTATTCAGAATATTCTTAAGGCGGTGGAGGGTGGCATAAAATTTTTACATTTTTTAAGCGTATTTTTTTTCCGGAAAGTTAATTTGAAGCAAATTGAGGAACAAAAATATGGCTCTAGGGGGTTCCGGGGGTATGCTTCCCCGGAAAGTTTTCAAAAATTTAGACACTGTAATGCCATTTTAGCGCTTTTTGAACAATTTTTATGGCAAATTCTGTTTAATTTTTTTGCCTCTAACTCTAAGTCCTTCACCCAATATGATGCATTTTGTTCGCACATTTTTGATTAATGCGTGCTTAAGGCGTAAAGATGATTGTTATCAAATAGGTTTGAAATTATGGAAAAATTGTATTCATCAAAAACAGCGTTGAAAGAGTATGGTGGGGGGATGCATCATTCCACGCAGAGATAGTCATTTACTACAACTGTATGCCTTTTTGCAAAAACTTATTCTGATCTTAGCCGAACCCCTGGTACAGCCTCACCGAACCCCTGGGGTTCGGTCGAACCCAGTTTAAGAACCACTAGTTTACAGTAAATGAACGTGTAACTCACACGTTACAATCACAATCTGTTCAGGCTATTCTTAGTCAATTAGTTGTGTTCATTATGTCGTAACACTCGTAACTCGTTAATAGTAAATGAAGAAGGCCATGCTGCAAACGATTTCGCGTAGTAAGTCAGTGTTTTTCAACCAATGTTCCGCGGAACACTGGAGTTCCGCAATCAGTCAATCAATCAATCAATCAAGTTTATTTCACCGTATACGTTTAGAAAATTCGCATAGGCAGGAAACAGCGAAAGACCACAGAGGTCATCTAAGTCTGCTGCACCTACTATAGCAATACTTACAGTAAACATATTGGCGTAAACTTAGCGTGACATAAAACGTTTAAAAGAAAGAACACACCTACAAGACAGTACTGCCATAGCTGTGATAAAAAAAATAATGCAAATCATAAAATGAAACATTAGGCTATAAACCTATTCCCGACCACTACTTATAAATAAAGCAAAGTAAACAAAAAGTAGAAGTTATTCGTTAGTAAGAAAATGTTATTGTTCTATAGGTGACCTAAATCTGACACTAGACTAGACACCGATCTGCAAATCTGACACTAGACACCGATTACAGGCATAATTACGAAGTGTAGTAAAGTGACCGATTACGTGCAAAACTGCTAAGTATGATAAAATAAAAAATGACAGCACAGGCACAAAAACAAAACGAAAACAAAAGAACAAACAAACAGTATTTACAATGTAACCCAGTTTACGCATTCGTCTGTACCAACAAGTGAAATTTTCGGCGGACAATTTTCCTAACAAATATAATTCAAAGTTAGCTAGAACGTTTCTTAACAATAAATGAGTTTAAAAATTAGTTGTTACACTCACTGGATAATTTCACTGTGCTTGACATAAGCAGGCAATTAAGATAATTGATGAAGTTACACAAGATTTTTGGAGTAATGCTCAAATAAAACTGCTTTATAGTTATTTTTAAATCTAGCAAAGGAGCACTCTTTTTGAGCAAGAGGAATAGTTTCCCACTCCTGTAAGCAGATGTGCTGTAATCTTTTCCTCCCAAACTCGCTATTGAAAGGATGATGATAATAACTGCCAATTGATTTTTGTCTAATGTTGTGTTTATGTATTTTGTTGAGATCTATAAAGTAATTATTACATGATGATGGAAGCATGTTATTTTTGAATTTAAAAATAAACTTTGCAAATTCCAATCTGATCATGTCTTTTAATTTTAGAATTTGAAATTTAACATATAGAGAGTTGGTAGGAGAATTTCGAGAAAGAAATAAACTGGCTCTAATAAATGTACATAGTGATTAAAGGTACATAGTGCCTTAGTTTAAAAATGAGCCCACAAATTTTTGAAAGTAAACATATTGGCGTAAACTTAGCGTGACATCCGCAGGGGACCGTCAGGTGTTCCGCAAAAATTCCTTTGTTTTGCACAGCATGACGTAAGAGTGGAGCGCTACCAACTATTCACTACGACGTTACCATTAATCTGATTGGTCATATATCTTCAATTTTTATTGTAATGGATGAATCGATTTCTGAATAAACAATTAAAAAACAATGTGGAATCAGTCGAGTTAATGAAAGCCCAGTGATTGGTATCGTCACAGTAATTGTCATCTGTTACTTAATAATAAGTCGTCATGTTTGCTGTTTTAATAATAATTTTACTTAATAATAAGTCGTCATGTTTGCTGTTTTAAACGCTGTGTGTAAGGCAAGCTTGCAACAGGCTGCTGTGCCGATAGTAGGTGAGCAGTTAAAAAAAAGAGAAAAGTATTGCTGCATGAGTTTAGTAATAGATATGTTTATGCTTACTATCCTTGAGCTAATATTTGAATTAATAGATAGGCTTACCAATTACCATACGTCCCGGTTTAGCCGGGACAGTCCCGGTTTTACCGCCATGTCCCGGCGTCTCGACCGGTCGTTCAAAATGTCCCGGTTAAGCCCTTCGACCAGCTAACTAAGGCTTAGCCCTGACTTATTATTTAAAGCGGAGTGATGAGTTGTTTTGTTCGTTTTGTGAAGTCTAATGGTGCAACGCAAGTGCTACGTCATTAATGTCATTGAGGCAAGTAACCTCTAACGTTGCTACAATGGTATTGTTAAAACTGGGAGCGTATTGTTGCTTCATTGTTACATTTTCTAGTCAATGTATCGCTTCATAAATGCAGTCATGTTCACATTTGAGGTGCAGCAAGAAAAAGCACCACTAAATTGATTCGCAAGAGAAATTACTAAATTAGGAAAAAAGTTTTAGGGCGAATAGACCGAATTAAGCAAGAAAGATTGTTTTTCATGTCTGCTCAGTTAGGAAAGTAATTTGGAGGAGATAGGACCAAAATTAAGCCTATCGCACAGAACACACCTAAGTTGTACCTAAAATTAGGCCTATCGCACAGAACACACCTAAGTTGTAAGGGTGGAGAAGCTACCGGTACTATTTTTACGAAACAACAGCTATTCAGAAACGCATTTTTATTATAAAAAAATGAAAATTAAATAAAACAAAACTGTTGAAAGAGTTAAAATTTTAGTGGAAAAAACACCCATTAGCATATTGCGGCTTTTTTATATCAAGGGTGGGCAAACTTCCCGCACGAAGAGCCGCGTTGGAAAAAAAATTGAAACCGAGGACCGCACTGATTGGAAGAGCAACGTGAAAAAGATCATCACGACCGCAGATGTCCTATTTTCCGCTCAAAATCAAATTAAGAGCAAAGAAAAAAAGGGTCATCAGGTACGCAAATGTCCTATATTCCATTCAGTATCAGTAGGGAACAAGGTTAAATTTCTGTAAGTGCCCCCTGGCCGCATTATATGATCTACCTCTGAATTAAACAAACAAACAAACAACGATATGCTAATGATTAGCATAGTCCTTATCACCTGCAAAACTAAATTCGAATCTTTCTTGCTGCAATTTTTTTTGAGAAAGTCAAATCGAACAAAAGCTTTTTGAAAAAAGTGTTATCCACAGAGAAATATGATTGGGCAAATACATAAAGTTATGCAGAACCTGTACGAGACGTCTAAGTGATTACTTAGTAACTTTGTTTCTCGTTCTATCTTTTCTGTATGTTAATTTAGTTGCAGAGGTCATCACTCTGCCTCCATCGTCTTTTCCTTAAATCCCCATGAGGAAGTATGATGATTTTTTTTTTCTTTAGGTAGGCCAACTGTTAAATATTTTAAACACAAAAATCATTTGCAAAAATAATTTTTCAATTATCTGATGAAGGACGTTGTTCGGAAACGTTGTTGGGAAACGTCCCGGTTTGTAATTGCGAAAATATGGTAAGCCTATTAATAGAGAGCCTTTCGTTAAAAGCCTCTGCTCGTTACGCCCCGCCGAAGGCTTCGTGGCGGGCCCCGGTTGAGAACCATTGACTTAAATTTTGTTCATAATCTCTTTAATGTTGCGTAAGATTTTTTGCATACACCAAGTGTTCCGTGGTTGAAAAACACTGTAAGTAAACTGAGTTCTTTAGGCAAAGTTTTGTCAGACTAAACATTCAAATCAATCTTACGTTATGTCATTGCTGGCTGCTGCAGTTTGGAAAGTAGAAATTTTTGTGAAAAATGGCAGACTTTGAAGACGTTAGTGGTCGGAAAAAAATCAGAAGTTTGGTTCTATTTCTCATACAAGGCTAAACAAAGTGCTATCGTATAGTAGATAAGTGTTATAAGTTTTGATGTGACAGTTTACATCACACTCACACTACACAAAACAGCGTTTTTTAAAACACCCGATAAAACCCGGGTACCCGGGTTTTATCTCTCAAATACCCGAAACCCGGGTTTTAAAATTTTGCCAGAAAATTGCAAACACTAATTATTAGACATACATCATATTTTCAGCTTTTAAGTCGCTGCGGCAACGAAACGCTAAGCCGCATTTTTCATAATTTTCTTTAGAAAAAAGGAAACGTTAAACTGGAAATTGCTCACATGTTGGCAAAATAACACACATAGTAGTAATTTAGGGATAGGTGACTCAGGGACCAAGCTAAAGCATTGTAGAGAGAAGGTGTCAAACTCGGTAATAAGCCAGAGAAAGGACTGAAAAGTCGTAATATAAACTGCTACTACCGTAAATCAAAATTAAGGAAACTAATAAATAGCTCAGATGGCCTAGTAGTGGATAGAGCATTTCAAGTTGTAGACTCGGGCTCCGTCGTGAGTCGAGATAAACCAAAGACTTGTAGCAGCTTCCCCGCTTGACACACTAACTATTGTAGAGAACAAGCCTGCATGTTTACTTGAGCCCTTCGGAAAGGCACTTCAAAATTGCCAGAAGCAGAGGTTTCATATTTCCCGAAGCTTTTCGTCTGACACTTGTCAAGGGAATCGTCAGAATAAAGAATGTAGAGCTGAGACCGCTTATAAAAACGTGAGAGAAAAGAGAAATAGTTTCTGATTGGACGAAAAGTGTCGACCAATCAAAAACAGAAGCGCTAGTGAGAGATTTTCAGCGCGTAGACAAACTCTCAACCAATCCTGTGCCGGCAAAAGGAGTTTGTCTACGCGCTGAAAATCTCTCATTAGCGCTTCTGTTTTTGATTGGTCGACACTTTTCGTCCAATCAGAAACTATTTCTCTTTTCTCTCACGTTTTTATAAGCGGTCTCAGCTCTACATTCTTTATTCTGACGATTCCCTTGATAAGTGTCAGACGAAAAGCTTCGGGAAATATGAAACCTCTGCTTCTGGCAATTTTCAAGTTCTGTATCACCAACCAACTGTTGAAAGGCACTTCAAGGAACTCTCCTATGGGTATGTGGTGGAAGATAGCAGCTTGATTCAAGGATCTTAAAACCATGCAAGAAAGCTTAGTAAGTAAAACCAACTCAAAAAGAAATTTTCTTGCAAAACTGCCGGTTGTACGTGAGATCGCTTTCACGCAGAAGATTCCAAATGTTGTCACCCATCATGTTTCCTTTATATTGGCCTTTGTATCGTTCTTCAAAGGATTTCACATCTTGGTGAAACCTTTCACCTTGCTCCTCTGAGTAATCTCCCGAGTTATCCTTGAACTCATCAATGAGCGAGTGAAGAATGTGAAGCTTAAGCGACATCCTGCAGCCCATCTTCTCATATGCATGCACAAGTTCCTCCACGATATCTTTGAAGTTATGTACCTTGTGATTTCCGAGGAACCTTTCAACACAAAAACAAATTTTTCCCAAGCACTCCTTTCTACAACAGATAACTTTTTAAGAAAGCTATCAGACTGCATCAGTCGCTTCACTTGAGGACCCCCAAAATTCCACCTTTAACTTTGGCTTTCGATAGCCTGGGAAACAATTCTTGAATGTGCTTGAACGCTTCGCCTTCTGGGTTCATCTTCACAAACTGTTTTATGAGGCCAAGCTTTATGTGAAGAGGCGGAAAAAGAGCACTTTCTTCGCATCCACCAAAGGTGCTAGCTTCACGTTGGAATGCCAACGTCGCAACTTGATCTTAGAGACCAGTTCTTTACTTTATAGTGGAGAGATGTATTCCGACTGTACCAGAGACAGAGCAAACAAGAAAACTTGGTAAAGCTCCTTTGAAGGCCCATCCGAAACGCCGTCATCTTGAAATCACCACTGATATCCCACTCGCATTGAACGTTAATGCATCTATAGCAGAGCTTTTACATTACGATAGTTCTCTTTCATAACTACGGAATGAGTCAAAAGAATGGAAGGACACTGGTTGGTGTTGTGCAGCAAGACAGCTTTTAACAGTGCTCGAGTTGATGAGGGATGCGGGAGAATGCCATCTCCCCGGAAAACAACACCATCCCCCCATAAAAAAATTTGGCGTAAGCCATCCCCCTATGAAGAATGACCATCCTTCCTTTACGTCTGTGTGAAAAGCTTTTTTTTGCTCTTCACTTGAATTTGCGCCGAAAATTATGGCAATCCTAGCACCATCCCCCCATAAGTGTTTTCACAACTCGAGCACTGGTTGTGAATAAAGAGACGCCAATTATTGATGTTGCTGGGAATTCCAATAGCTTGGAAAAGCTCTCTGACGTCTTGACAATAGCACAACTCATCCTGTAAAGAGAAAAACCTGGAAAAACCGCAATGGCTCTTCCTCTGGGAAGTAATCCGCACCCGACTATCAAGCAAGTCCTATTGCTTCAGTCGGGACACCAACAGCTCAGCATTCGATTTTGCCAGGGCCATCTCTCGAATGAGATCGTTGATGTCCTCTTGGTTGGGGTAATAGGCACATCGTTCATCTCGCGATCGCTGACGACGGCGCACACCAAATGATGAGAATGGTTCGCCTTCTTCCATTTCAGAATCTTCAGAACTTTCCACTGCTACCATTTGCTGAGCTTTTGTAGGTGGATTTGGCACATGTAGATCGCTGGTGTTATGCGGCCAGTGGCGAACGCACGGCAACCCCCCCTATTAAAGATTTTAAAAGAAATGAAGACCTCTCTTTTTGTAACGAAACGCCTTTTTTCATACAGAGATTGCCTAAATTGCTCTCATGTTTTTCTGTGCTATCCAATCAATCAATCAATTTTCTGGACCCGCTTGTCCTTGGGGGGTCGCGGGGGCAGCAGCTCGAGTTGGAGCCTCCAAGCATCTCGATCCTCTGCAACAAAGGATAGATGCTCTGCTGGGATGCCAAGGCGAGACCAACTAAGATCTTCTATGTAATCTCGCCATCGAGTTCTGGGACGGCCTCTAGGCCTTCGACCAATTGGTGTTGAACAGAGCAGTTTTTTGGCTGTTCTTTCCTGGGACATTCGTGTCACATGTCCATACCAACGCAGTTGCGATCTTTCTAGTCGGAGAAGCAGCGATTCGAGGTTTAGAGATTCACGAATATCTGCACTTTTAACCTTGTCCAACAAGGTCAAACCGCTAATTCTTTGCAAGAATCCCATTTCGGCTGCTTGAACTCGAGACCTCACTTTCTCGTTCATGATCCAACACTCATGGCCATAAGTCAAAATAGGAACATAGACCGATCTGAAAATGGATAGCTTTGCCTTGGTGCAAAGCTCCTGTTTCAGTACCACAGATCGGTGGAGCTGGCGCATTATTGCACTTGCTTTTCCGATGCGGATATCCAATTCGCTATTTTGTCTGCCATCACTTGTGAATGAGACGCCGAGGTACTTGAATTTCTCTGACTGCTTTAGTGGTACTCCATCAATTTGGAGAGAGCACTGCTTTGGTTGTCTGGACAGGCACATGGTTTCTGTTTTTGTTGAACTGATTTTCATTCCGGCAACAGAGCATGCATCCGAAAACCTGTCAAGAGCTTGCTGGAGACCATTTTGGGTAGAGTCGAGTAGCACAAGATCATCTGCAAATAACAGACGTTGTACAGTGCATTCACCGATCTTTACTCCGCCACAAGACTCACTTTTCTTAACTATTCCATCCATATAAATAAGGAACAGAATAGGTGAAAGAGAGCAGCCTTGCCGTAGTCCCACACTTACTCTGAAAGGTTTCGTCGTTGCACCGTTAACACGAACACAGATCTCGGAATGGATGTACAGCGACTTAATGGCAGTTAGTAACTGGCCATCAATGCCATACTGCAACAGCACCGCCCAAAGCTTGTCTCTAGGAATGCGATCATATGCTTTTTCAAGATCAACAAAACATGCATTGACCTCTTTTGCATATTCCCACGACTTCTCAAAGATTTGCTGCAAGGCAAAGATCTGATCCATTGTGCTTCGGCCAGGACGAAAGCCACACTGAGCATCCGTTAGTTTAGGCTCGACTATTTCACGGCATTTCTTTTCAAGGCATTTGGCATAGACCTTACCCGGGACACTGATGAGAGATACGCCCCTATAGTTGGTGCATTTTCTCTTGTCTCCTTTCTTGTGGATAGGTATTATCACACTAGTTTGCCATTGCTTTGGTGCTTGCCCAGTATTACACGCCACCTTACAAACACGAGTCAGCCAACGAACACCATGTATGTTCATTGCTTTTAACATTTCAGGTCTGATATCATCCTCACCAGGTGCTTTTCCAGTTTTCAATGATTTGATTACTGCATTCACATCTGCTTCGGTTATCTGAATATCTTCCCCAACCTGTTCTTCGTGAATTTGTATCGGTGTAGCATCAACTGGGTTTAAAAGATCACTAAAGTACTCTCTCCACCGATTCAAAATAGCATCTTGATCTTTCAGAGTCACACCATTTGAATCTTGGATAAAGAGAGCGGCTCGACATCTGTTTCCACGCAAACGGCGAATGGTCTGCCAGAACACTTTGTTTGCCGTTTTGAAATCATCGTCTAACCTTTCTCCAAATTCCTTCCAGGCTCTTTCCTTAGACAGTTTAACTTTTGTGGCTGCCGTCTTACGTGCTTCAGAGTACTGCGAACGAAGTTCAAGTGATGACTTAGTTGCAAGCCAGGCCTTATAGGCCACTTTTTTCGCACGAATAGCTTCTTTAACTTCTTGGTTCCACCAAGGAGTTCTTTTCTCGCTACTCTTCGTCCCTCCAACACGCTTACGTCCACAACAGTTAGTAGCGGACGCAATGACTGCTGTTCGAAACAAACACCACTCAGTTTCAATGTCTTCATTAGAGGTCGGAAGTTCTTTGAACTTAGATGCAATGTTGTCTGCAAATGCAGTTCGTACCTCTTTGTCAGCCAATGATTCCCATTTGATTCGATAAGTTTCTCATGGTCGAAAAGTCTTTCGTTTTTTCAAGGGTTTCAAAGCTTTCAAAGTGCAGACAACTAGGTGGTGATCAGTTGACAACTCAGCCCCTCTTTTAACACGGACATCAGACACGGTAGAAAACAAGTCCGCCGAAACGATACAAAAATCAATCAGGGAGCGTTGTCCCAGAGAGTCTCTGTACCAGGTGTACTTATGAATTCTTTTGTGCTGACAAAATATGTTCATTATGCACAGCCCATTGGTGGCACAGAACTGCAATAAACACGTTCCGTTCTTGTTAATGTCAAGGTCACCATGTTGCCCAATAACACCTTTCCAGGTTGCATTGTCGATGCTCACATGTGCATTGAAATCGCCCAAAAGGACAAGGGATTCTGATGAAGTTGCTTTTCCTAATGCAACCTCAACTTCCTCCAGAAAGGCTTCGTACTGTGATTCTATGTTAGGTGCGTACACCTGCAATATACACAGAGATCGCTCCTGCAGCCTTAGCTTTAGAAGACAAACCCTTCCTCCCAGTGGTACCCAGTCAACGACACATTCAGCTATGTTGGGGCTCACAAGTAAGCCAACACCAGCTTGAGCAGACATTGCTGCATCAACACCTGAGTAGAAAATTTTCCACCCACCGTTCAACTCGACAGTTCCAGAACCCCGGCGCTTTGTTGATGAAATTCCCACAACATCAAGGCGATACTGTTGGGCTTCGCAAACAAGCTCCCGCTCTTTTCCTGTCAGTGACGAAACGTTCCAGTTCCCGATAACTAGATCCCGGCAGTTTGTTCCAACTCGAGTACGTTTTCTGTGCGCTGCCCCCATTTGCCTCCCCAAACGCTTAGCGACTGCGTTGGTGGGTTTCCGGTGACGGTCAGCTTGTGGGGGAGACTGTAGCTTATTTTTCGAACGAGTCCCTCTGCCTAAAACTCAAACGCGGACCTTTTTATCCTGCGCGCCGTCCGATGCAGCATGAATATTGTTATTACAACTTTCCATTTAGCTACAGCATTGGATTGCTACTTGGTCTGTTTCTCTCCTTCGACCTTACCGCCATGGGTGACCCTGATGGAAGTGATTAAACACTACCGACGGCGTTGCTCTAAGGATCATTGAAAACTCAAACCTCCCCACCACGTTAAGGTGGCAATCGATAGGAGAGGCTGTGCTATCCTGTGCTATCCAACTTGGTTATATATCCTTGAAAAACCTTCATTGTGATGCAATAATGGGCCTACGGGTAGTCAAAGTTTTGTAGTGTGCTGCGCTTGACGTTGACAATTGCAGAAAATATGAAACCTTTTTTTTTTGAAACGAACTGACTTTTCCTCGTGCGCTGCTTGCCGAAACTGCTGTCATGTTTTTCCGTTCGATCCAACTTTATAATTTAATTTCGAGAAACTTATATTACCATGCGATGCAACAATACCGGTATTCCAACTTTTCTGATGTTTTGCTTGAACTGCATTTTTGTCATTG
Source organism: Trididemnum miniatum (assembly GCA_964006365.1). Lineage (NCBI taxonomy): Eukaryota > Metazoa > Chordata > Ascidiacea > Aplousobranchia > Didemnidae > Trididemnum > Trididemnum miniatum. The sequence continues at coordinate 14,389,756 of OZ023239.1, forward strand.
ATGCTGCTGTGAAGCAACTGGTAAGCAGGAGCTTCCTCAAATACGGTGTATCTGCAGTAACTATGGTCGCACATAAAATTTCAAAAAAAAATCAAATCTTCACTGTAGGCCTACTCGTTTCATGAACTCGCTGTAGTACCGAAGCGTGGTAGCGAGTGGCGGGTCCGGACCCTGTGGCTTAGCGCCTGGGCAACACAGCTCCGAAGAATCGTCGCAGCGGCGGCGAGCCGTTGGTTACACTGAGTCCGATTTGACCTGCGTGGGAATTGAACCTCAGACCTTTTGCATCGATAGCGATATCTTTAACACTGCGCTATAACCGTCCGGTTTGTTGAAAAATTATTAAAATATAAAAACCTAAATTGACACTGCCCTATTTAAGTGCTAAAAATAAAATATATATACTGCCAAGAAAGACCAGATCAACTACAGATTTAAAGAGGTCCAGGGGCGGAACAGGAGGGCGGGGGGCAAAGTTGGTTTTTACTCACCGTAACTGTCTCAGGAGCTGGAGTGCTCTGTTTCCCAGACTCCCTGATTATGTGCTTGAGAGTATCTCATGAAATCGACGCTGTGATTTGGGTGAAAAATGCTTAGATAATATCGACGCTGTTTTTGACCTTAATCACATGATTAGAGATGCCTCTCTCGCGTAATTTATTGTAATTTAAAATGTTTCGGTAGGGAGGGCAGTTTGTTCTGATGCATCACTGTCTTCAGTTTTCAAGATAGGGGAAACTGCCCCTTTCATGATGACTGCATATTAAATGTTTTTATCAAGGTATATATGTTTTGTTTATATCAATGTTGGTTCTTGAAAAGATTTTTTGGAGAGAACCAATTACCTGTTCTACATCCTGGCTACACCCTGTTTGTGACGTTGCGAAAGCTAGCCTACTTTAGTCACTTAACAGTAAAAACAAACATCGTCCTTCCTGACAAATCCGGAGGGGTGTTTGGCTGATCAAGGTCAAGCATCCCAAAGGATGAGTGTACCTTTACCAGAATGAGGCTGATGAGGGCTAATACCCCAAAACAGCGCTGTCCCGCTCTATGATTTAGTCAGTTAACCTTTCCATGGCCCCAAAATGAGGTCAACTAAAATTTTTTCAGTAAATTGTTAACCACGGATTGACAGCTTGAGTTTTTGTGAAACCTTTTCGCTCCTGAATGAAGCGCAAGGAATTATGCAAAAGTGTGAATGAAATATCTGGATTGTTTTCTTCGTTATGGCATTATAATAGCTGTAACGTCACTGAAACTTACGTCATCACGATGTGACGTCACTGAAACCCTCCTCATTGAAAAATTCTGCGTACGCCACTGTATGCGGCACCGGTGCAATGGAGGACGGGATGTTGGGGTATTCAATAGGAGGGGCGTTTTTCCCTTTTCTCCGTTTTGACGGGTCCACCATGCAGAAATAGTAGTTCGTGTGGTGATTGGAAGGTTCACGCCAGATACGAGGAATAGCAAAACGTATGGCTTTTTTTTTCTCTTAACCAACCTTCTAGAGTACGGCGGCAGTATTCACATATGACGAGGGGTGCCCAGCGTTTATCCTGGTGGCCGACAGACATGCCAAAATATGCATGGTAAACTTCGGTTGCACGAATGCACTTGCTCAAACAGTGCTTTTTGGCTTTTTTTGCAAAAAATTCACCACACACGTAGCAAAATGAATCGGCCGAATATCTGCATCCACGGGAACTCAAAGCAAACTAAATCAATATTATCTTACATCATGGAAACTTTGAAAATTAGCAGTTAGTAACAATAGAATCATCAAAGTACATTACAAAAATAGTGGAAATATTGAATATATAGCAAAATCTAGAATTTGGTTTTTAAACAATGCAAAACAAAATCAGAGTTTCAAAGCAATGAAAGTTATTTTGGTGGCCTTAGAAGGCTAAGCAAATCAAAAGCTAGAAGTTATTTTCAAGAAACAAAGAAAAAAAAAACTTTTGTTACACGGTGTTATTTACTTAATGCATTTTAAAAAATAATCTTTTTGTGAACGATATAAGAATAGGCTTTTTTTAGCTCCTCACTGATGTTTTCAGTGAAAAACAGGACATCTGAAGATGTGAAGACCTTTTTTTTGCTCTTCACTTGATTATGGATCGGATAAGACGTCTGCAGACGTGATGACCTTTTTTTGCTCTAAACTTGATTTTGGGTGAAAATTTAATATCGTGTTTGTACGCGTTGATTTGTGTAGGTATACGCAGCAATAAATTGTTTAACTTAAGGGTCCGCGACTTGAAAAAGGTTGAAAACCACTGGTTTAAAGCATTCCTAATACCGCAATCTATGTAGTTTTTGATCTATCGTAATTTCCCCTCCCTGATTTTTTTGCTGGTAGCGCTCTCGTAGCAGAGCAGACGTGAGTCCAAGTTCTTGCAGTACCTAGGCTGTAAAAAGTCCTAGACACCAGACACGAATTTGAACGAGTGGTCGGTGGAATACCGTATAGGTTACACATTTTGATGTTTGTATTGTGCAGCATATATTGATTTGCTGGTAATAGAAATAATTTTATCCGAAGATATGCTGCTGCAAAAATGACTTTTCCTTCAGTGGATTTTCGTGGACCAAAAGATCAGTTTGTGACTAGTCAATAAACTGTTGTGACATCTTAAGAGGTCTTTATATTACGCATTCATTTTTGTACAGCTCTGACTCTGGTATGCGAATAATCTGAAACTGCTTTACCAAACCCACAATTGTAAATCAAGAGCTCATTGGTAAAATCATGTTATGTGCTAATGGAGACATTGGAAAAAGAATTTAAACTTGCGCAAGATCTGAAAAATGTTTGCGACACTTCAGGAAAAGAAACTGACCTTGCAAAGTCGTCAGAAATTATTCACAAGTTAGGTCTAGTTTACAAAACACGAAGCCCTGACAAAATATCTTTGATACAAAGTGTTGGTTTATTAAATGGTGCCCTTGCTCGTACACGAAACCCTTCTCATGTTTTGCAAATTGAATCCGATCTTTCCGAAGTGTGCCGACATATTCTTCAGCTTTCTGGAGCAAAAAAACAAAATGAAGACTTGGTGGCGAAAGCCAAAAAAATTAAACTGCTCATAAATCAACTTAGACAAGAGGTTGATTGCTTCTTGAATAGCGTTTGTGCAGATCCAATCCCAGAGGATGTAAAAAATGAGTTGCAGGAGCTGGAAGAGAACAAAATATCATCAATGGAAAGCATAAATCATAAAATAGCGGAAGAGTACAAGAAAATTATGGTTCAACTAAGTGAATATTGCGAAACTGTTAAGGGAAGTCCACCTTGTCAATACGCAGTAGCAGGCATGGGATCTTTGGCCAGAAAAGAGATCACGCCCTATTCAGATTATGAACACATGATACTGCTTGAAGAACAAAACGATTATCTGACGCATGCCGAATATTTTCGATGGATTTCAGTCATTTTTCACGTCATTTTTTTGAACTTGCAAGAAACTATTATTCCAAGTTTACACATCACTAGTCTCAATAACACGCAAGGTGGGAGCTGGTTCTTTGATGCTTTCACAACAAGAGGGGTCTCATTTGATGGCATGATGCCCCATGCCTGCAAATTTCCTTTAGGAAGGCAACAACCTACCGATAAGAAAAACTGGACAACTGAGCTGATAAAGCCTGTAAGTGAAATGTTGAAGTATCTTAGTTCAGAAGAAGATTTAAAAAATGGTTATCACCTTAGCGATATACTCACTAAAACATGCTTTGTGTATGGCAATATTCACGTTTACCAACAGTTTGCTGATGGCGTTCAAAGCATTCTGGACAAAAAAACACCCCACGAAAGAGCAGAGGAAGTGAAGCAACAAGTAAAAAATGATTTAAACCAATTTTCCAGCAGATTTCGACTTGCAAATTTGAAACTTCACAGCTCAATCAACATTAAACAATTTGTTTACCGAAGTTCTACTTTATTTATCGCAGCTATGGGAAGAATGTATAACATTTCCGCTAACTCTTGTTTTATGGTTATCAAGGAACTATCAAACAAAAGCAAAATATCACAACAAACCAAACATAAACTGCTATATGCAGTAGCTATCGCTTGTGAAATGCGTTTGAAAGTATACATGACCCATCAATCTCAACGAGATAATGCTATTCAATTGGTACATCAACGTGACGAAAATATTGGAAAGTTTTTGGATATTGTTGGTCGTGCAAGCACAATAAACTATTTCCAAATCACCTACTGCTTGCAGTGCGAAGTTGCTAAGCTCCTCAACTTCACCAAGCTTCATTTTTACACAAACCCTCAGTTAATAAATTTGGCTATATGCTTTGCTTTTGGCATTCGCAATTTCAACACCACCTTGTCAAAGAGGAATTCTTCCGTCAAGTGGGACCTAAACAGTTATCAATTTGATGAGTGCATTAATCAGATTGAACAAGATTATCGTCTTTCTTTTGCATCGGCACCTTCGAATCCCAACAGCGTCACAAACATTGAATCAGTGGCTGTACATTTGAACACCAATAGAGTTCACGACGAAGCATTGGAATTATTCCAATATTTATTGCTGTTTCACGAAAAAGCATCAAATAGCAACAACGCTGACAAAAGCATTATTGATACGTTGGGACATATCGGCATTTCTTTAAGACTTTTGCAAAGATACGATGATGCCCTGAAATATTTTCAAAGATCTCTGAGTATGCAGAACAATTTATCTCTTGATGTGCACAAAGATAGAAAGATTGCTTGGACTCTCAATTACATTGGACTCACTTTGTGCAATTTACAGCAATACAACGACTCTTTGAGTTATCTGCACAGAGCACTTGATATCTATGAACGCATATCCTCCGACAAAAACGCTAATTCTGATGTTGCAAGAGTTCTCAAAAACATTGGATGGTGTCTTCGTGATATGCATTGTTTTGATGAATCCTTGAGTTCTTTAAATAGTGCCCTTGTAATTTTCCAGAACGTATCTCTCGATGAAGACCATGATCGAGATGTTGCCATGACGCTAAGGCACATTGGAAGATGTCTCAAAGAACTGCAACGCTATGACCAGTCCTTGAAATTCCTGCGCAAATCATTAATCACATATCAAAATGTGTCCTTTGATGTCGATCGAGACCTTGATGTCGCGAGAACCTTTAACTACATCGGCGAGTGCTTCCAAGATCTCGATCAACACGAAAATTCTCTCAGTTATTTCAACCAAGCTCTGAACATATTTTTAAACGCTTCTCTCGATGAAGAAAATGATCTCAACATTGCTTGGACTTATGACAATATTGGTAAAAGTCTACAAGTTCTAGTTCAGTTCGGAGAATCTCTCAATTATTTCAAAAAATCGCTTGAAATTTATCAAAAAGCATCCGGTGGGGCAATAACAGATGAAAATATTGCGAAATCTTTCAACAATATGGGGGTTAGTTTTTTTGGCCTTCACCACTTCAATGATTCACTGCATTGTTTCGAAAAAGCATTGACCTTGTGCGAGCAGATTCCGATCGAAAGCTTAAGCGCTTCAATTCGTTTGCGAATTGAACAATGTTCGATCAAATTGAACGAGGTGGCATAGCGGGTAGATTCAATGGTGGGTATTTATCACATACCTGCCGGTACTACTTCCCATCTTCGATGTAGAATCCTGGGTTTATCAGCAACAAATTGCAACCCATGAATGTTCGGGCACCCCCAACAACAATGTTCTAAACCAAAGCGCTTGTTTGAAACCGGTGGTCTGCCAAGCCATTTTATGTGGTCCACGAAGTAAAGTTTCAGCTTTCTTATTTACGAGGAACGTTAGTGGCTTATATACATGTGTACAAAGGCGAGAAAATTAATGATCTTTGCTATGTCACAATTTTAGGGGCAGATCCAGAAATTTTTTTAGGAAAGTGGTGCAAAAACGCTTTATTGCAGTTTTGTGCGTGAAGAAAAATTGAATTACTACCACTTCATTAACATGGGGAGACCGGGCAAGTTGAAACAGTTTTCATACTTAAGGTTATAATTTGATAACAAGACTTATTATTGAGCCGGTTGCAGCGTCTACTGCAAGCTAACTGCATTGGTATACCATGGTAAAAAATCCTGCGAAGGCGAAGTCGCATCCAGAAGATAATGGATTTTTAAAAATGCGGTCATGTGTTACAACTTGCCCCGTATATTGGGGTAAGTTGTAGCAGCACCCGGGGTACATTGTAACGGTAATATTTATATCTATAGTTCAGCAAAATACTGAACAATTTCAATTCATTATGCCTATGATTGATCAAATTTAATGCTGCCATATACAAAACAACATGTGGCGGCTCATAGTTTGAGATTGTTTTAATCATTCACAAAAACAAGGCATGAAAGCAGCAATATTTTTTGCATTCACAAAATTGACGTGTTTTAAAATAGGGCAGTGGTGTAGCGAGAAATTTTAAGGAGGAGGGGGGCAGGAGCAGATCTAGAAAATTTTGGTGGGAGGGTGCAACTTTAAATTAGGTTGAATGTTAACTAAATACAAAGACGTTAAGCGTTTGACCCGGAAAAGAGCGTAAATAAACTCTTTGATAATGTTTCATATCAAGGGCGTACTCAGAAATTTTTTCAGCGAAGCGCACCAAATTTTGATATTTTTTCCAGCGTAGTTTTCTGGCAAAATTGATTTGAAGCAAATCGAGGAACAAAAAAGGCTCTAGGGGGGTTCGGGGGCATACTCCTTTGCTCCCCCCAAAATTTTCGTATTGTAATAGCCATTTTACTGCTTTTTGAACAATATTCAGGAAAATTTTGTTTAGATTTTTTAATTCTAATTCTGAGTGCTTCGCCAAACATGATGCATTTTGTTCGCGCTTTTCGATTTATGCTTGCTTAAGGAGTAAGGCTTGGTTTTGCTGAAGAGGTTCGAATTACGGTAAAACTGTATTCATCAAAAACGTTTTCGAAAATGGCTGGTGGTGGGGATACACAAATCGCACCTGTCCACATCCCCTCCTTGGATCTTCTTTTGAGGAAGGCATAAATTACAAAAATCATCAAAAGAGTTTGGCATATATTTCAGTTACTTGAAACATTTTGCTCTTTTACTAAAAGGCAAAGTAAAAAATTGGGGACATTGCACAATAGGGTGGAGTGAATTTTACTTAATCTTGTAGATTGGTATTTAAGGAGTTAAATCACTTGGCTTTGGGGCTAAAAACAACCATGAAACTAATTTTGGTCCACCTACCCCTAAATTGAGCCTCCTACCTGAGGTCAAAGGTCGCGCGGGGTCAATTTTTGTCAAAATTGCTCCAACTTCTCTTCTACTGGTCCTAGAAAGCTGATTATTGGCTCAAAAGATTCAGAAGACCCATGTTTCTATCCAAGTTCTAAACCAACTTTTCCTTCTAATGCGAGTGGAATTTGAGTTATTCCAAAAAATCCAGATTTTAGCTAGTACTACAGCATATATTTCGTGAATTTTGACGGGTATTGCATGATCTCGCATTTTTATCAATGTCTGTTGTTGCTCGAAATTGACTAAATGATACTGAATATGAATATTAAGCAAAGAAGGTTCATTACTGTCAACTAGTTAAGCATCCTTGAAGGACTATGTTGGTGGGGTTTTCTAATCAACAACCATAATTCGAATGAAGAGTGAGTGAAACTGTGAAAGTACCTCACTGCATGCATTCAAAGTTACTGCTCTTACTCTTCAAAGCTTTGCAGCACTGTGCTTTATTAAATGCATAGTGGTATGCTCATTTTGCTTAGTGTATATACGTATTCTAAAGTTAATTATCGTATTCAGGCCTATCTTGTAATTATTTTTGTTGGTGTTTTCGGTGTTCTCCTCTAGTTCCTGACTATAACTTGATCAATAGCAACAAGCGAGCCTACTAGAGCAACTGCAATTGCAAGGACTTTTGCGTTGGATCCCTGGTACAAATTCCAAAGCACTGATCGATTCCAAAGAATTTCTTCCAACAAAACGAGCTGTTTTGCAAAGATTGTTGCATGAACAAAATTGGCATGGCAAAAATACAGTACAAACTGTTTCAAAATAGAGTCTAAATCTTCTGTTAAAATGTTAAAATGGTTCTTAACTTTTTTCGTCTTGTTTACCCCTTGCCGAAAAAAAAGTGTAATTTACCCCCAATGTACCTCTACTGCTTTTTCAATACTGAAAATTAACGTTTTCTTTAGTCCTAAATTCAGAAAATTTACTAAATGCAATAATTAACTTTAGAATACGTATATACACTAACCCCCAGGGAGTAAATTTACTCCGGTTAAGAACCCCTGGTCTCCAGTCTATGACTTCTGCTAAATTGACATCACCAATCACTTTGAAATCATTTAAAACTGCTGACGCAATGGCAGCACCTGCACTATCAGACGCATCAAACCGTTACGCATTAGTACAAGAGTAAGGTCAAACCTTGCCGGCTTTGCATGCTTGCACCTTTGGCCGGTGGAGAGGACTGAAAGGAGTCAGATGTTGAAATTGCATTGTCGCTGTAAGCTGCTGCATGTGAAACGGAAGTCTATGGCTGATCGTGAGGATTTTTGCTCGAAATTTGATCGTGATGTTTTTGCTCGAATTTCTCGCTTCATCTACGAATAAATTTTAATTAATAGAATAAGGATAACTACTATATTCTAACATATTTTATTCTTGGACCACATTGATCATGAAAAAGTTCCAGGCCAATTCGTTCATACGCAGTGTGTATGTTTTTTCCAGTTTCTTACTAGTTACTATGTTGTTTATTTTGGCTAAAAATGTCGTACAAGTCATCTATATCATTGATAGAATCCTCTTCCCATTCTCGAAATGCAGCTCCTCCTTTGGATGTAGGAGAGCGCTAGATTTTCTTGAACGCACTGGCAAGATCGAAAATTCTTTGTGAAATTGCTTGTTGTGAAATTGGGTACGCGTTCGATTGAATCCATATTTTGGAAAGTTCTTTTGAAACAGTTTGTACTGTATTTTTGCCATGCCAATTTTGTTCATGCAACAATCTTTGCAAAACAGCTCGTTTTGTTGGAAGGAATTCTTTGGAATCGATCAGTGCTTTGGAATTTGTACCAGGGATCCAACGCAAAAGTCCTTGCAATTGCAGTTGCTCTAGTAGGCATGCTTGTTGCTATTGATCAAGTAGTTATAGTCAGGAACTAGAGGAGAACACCGAAAACACCAACAAAAATAATTACAAGATAGGCCTGAATACAATGATTAACTTTAGAATACGTATATATGCTTAGCAAAATGAGCATACCACTATGCATTTAATAAAGCACAGTGCTGCAAAGCTTTGAAGAGTAAGAGCAGTAACTTTGAATGCATGCAGTGAGGTACTTTCACAGTTTCACTCACTCTTCATTCGAATTATGGTTGTTGATTAGAAAACCCCACCAACATAGTCCTTCAAGGATGCTTAACTAGTTGACAGTAATGAACCTTCTTTGCTTAATATTCATATTCAGTATCATTTAGTCAATTTCGAGCAACAACAGACATTGATAAAAATGCGAGATCATGCAATACCCGTCAAAATTCACGAAATATATGCTGTAGTACTAGCTAAAATCTGGATTTTTTGGAATAACTCAAATTCCACTCGCATTAGAAGGAAAAGTTGGTTTAGAACTTGGATAGAAACATGGGTCTTCTGAATCTTTTGAGCCAATAATCAGCTTTCTAGGACCAGTAGAAGAGAAGTTGGAGCAATTTTGACAAAAATTGACCCCGCGTGACCTTTGACCTCAGGTAGGAGGCTCAATTTAGAGGTAGGTGGACCAAAATTAGTTTCATGGTTGTTTTTAGCCCCAAAGCCAAGTGATTTAACTCCTTAAATACCAATCCACAAGATTAAGTAAAATTCACTCCACCCTATTGCACAATAACCCCCTAAATACGTTCCTGAAACAAGACATTACGCCAGGAAGCCAGCTGCTAAACTAAGAGCAACATTTTCAAAAGTGATTAGATAATTACCCTTAAACAGGTCTGAAATAAAGTTTCCATTTTGTTGCTACTTTTTCCATAAGAACTGTTACAACTTACCCCATTAGCGGGTAGGCTAAAAAAATCAAAAAATTGATCTTTGAAAGCAAAGCAATTTCATTGACCGTCACAACACAACTAACCTACTCAACAAGGTGTTCAATAGTGATACCAGCTGTGTTGCTGTGTACAACCGGATCAGTCTACATGAAACAAAAGAATAAATTTTCACAAATTTTACTTTCATATACCAAATCCTATCTTTCATTACCACGCAGACAATTCTGCAACTACAAAAACGAAACTTTCCGAATATCTTGCTTCTTGATCACGTGGTAACCAAAAACATTGAATTTATTATTATTTTTTTTTAAAGAAAATAATTAGCGCTGTTACAACTTGCCCCTGTTACTTTTAGCCCCGGTCTCCCCTAACTAAAAATTTAGTAGGAGAATGTGTTCCCTTTCGCCCAACCCCTGGATTCGTCTTTAAACTTTGCTATGTTTTAGCAATGTTGCTGATTTGCTTAAGTGCTGCAATGCATTCACTAAATTTGAAGATTTGTTTGTAGCTCACGCGGAAAAAATTTCACATATATGTCCCTCGATAAAAATTACTTTAATACCCCTGCTTCAAAGGAAAAATCTACGCTATTTTAAATTTGCTTCTTTATCGTTTAGTTTTTTCAGAGTTTTTGCTGAATAATCCAAGAGGTTAGGCTATTGCGGTTCATTATGAAACTTTGTTTCGTGCTGTTGATCATAACCACCCATCTTTTGGTAGCGATAATTTATTTAATATTTTCAAAATATAATTTTGCTTATGCAGCCCAAAAATTTGGCAGTCAAACGTGTAGGCCTATGCTACTATGTTACGACAAGACGTCACACATACTGTACGGGCATCAAATTAATTTTTAAGGGTCATCTCTGCTCGCGATGCTATAGTTTTGCGAGAAGGGAAGTTGTATTGCGTGCATACCGGTAAAAGCATAGTTCGGATTAGCTGCCTCAATCGTTTTTCTGTCTGCAAGTCCATTGGTCCATTGCAATAGACCAGTGTTAGTGGCCTTTGTGCGTCATAATCAAGTTTTCAAATTGAACAAAGTTATTAGGGTTTGCGAGGCTGAAAACTGTTGGTATTTGGATTTGGTAAAGTGGGCACGCAAACGAGCACAGCGTGCTGCATTCCTGCATACAACTTTTGAGGAGGCTGATTTTCGGGTGTATAATAAATTCTTTTTTTGCGTATTGAAGTATTTCGTAGTCGGTGTTTGATTTATAATGTTGTTGGCGTGCTGCATCATTATCGTATATGCTATGCTATCAACATTTTGTTTATTTCGGTTTGTTATAGTAACTATTCGGTTTATATTTCTGTGAATTGGTGTGTGTTTTTTATCTACTGTGTGTATTTCTGGGTTGTATTATTATTAGTAACATAAGAGTGTATTTCTTCTTCTTATTATTAGTGTATGTATTACTATTATTAGAGTGTAGTTCTGTTATTTTTATCTACTGTGTTTAATTCTACTATTTCCACCGTTATGGTTTTTGTTGTTTTTTTGTTAAGCTCTTTTAATCTGAATTTCCTTCAGGAAAGAGCGCTATGCAAATGTGTTGTAATTAGTATTAGTGCATTGCGGTGTCGGTGTTTGATTATTATCAGCTTGTAGCCTAGGCCTATAATTACCCGGTCCTTATGTCCAGTTTTGGTGGGCTTTAGGCCCGTAGTTTTTGGTTCTAGTTTCTGCATCATAGTCATTATGACATCAAAAAATTGATTATGACGCAGAAGCTAGAACCAAAAACCGCGGGCCTAAAGCCCACTAAAATTGGACATGTGGACAGGGTAATTGTTTCAGTACTGTAGGCGTGCTACTCATTATTGGTCTATACTTACTTACCCTGTCCACAAGTCCAGCTTTAGTGGGCCAAATGCCCACGAGCTTTCTGCATCATAAATCATTCATTGATGTCATAATCACTTTTTTCAATTACTGATTATGATACAAAAAGCTCGTGGGCTTCTGGCGCACTAAAATTGGATGTGTTCAGAGTTTTTTTTTAAGGTTTGGTTTGAGGAACCATTGAGCAATTTTAAAAGACTGCTAATTTTTAAACTTTTAAATGAAACTGCAGTCAACAAGCGTTCCAACGAAAACTTGCAGATTTTGAAAAACCGTTTCGATTCCTCGAAACGCCTTGAAAAAGCACTGAACATGTTGACAGGGTAACTTTGTCTGCATTGTACGCTGTTTCCTGCTATCAACATTTTCTTTATTCGGTTCATTATAAGAACATCTATATATTTTGACAAGAGAAACTTTGATAAATTGTAAGCTATACTAACGCACTGAAAGAAACAAGGGAATGTACCCGTTAGGCTTACGTGTCTCAAGAAAATATATGGGAGAGAATACGGAAAGCAAAAATGACTGGAGAGAAAAATGGAAAGTAGGCCTATGGTTAGGCGTTTGCGGTAATCCTGTATTAGATAAGTTAAAAAGTAATATCGTGCAGGTTTATTTCACCTGCATTAGCCTATTAGACTACCGCCTTGAAAAATTATACGTACAAAATTTGCGCAGTCAATGACTCAAAGGTGTTCACTGCTAGGCAGTTTTTAAGTAGACTGGCATAATTATAGTTAGTTGCCACACCAAGATGGGGGAATCCCGCTAAGTGCCTTTCCCAACGGCACCACAAGTAAACTGGCCGGCTTGTTCTCCATACTGTCCCTTCAATGCTGAGCGTCAAGCAGGGAAGCTGTGATGCAGGAGGGTTTCTACGCACGCTTCCCTCAGGCCTCTTCCAACAGTCGATTAAAGCTTTATCATTCAGGTTACCAGAAAAGTCGCACAAAAGCGACTAACTTCTCGCATGTGATCCCCTCAGAAAATTTCTGCGTAGGCTATGCCTACATGCTATGGCCTGCAGAAACTTATATAGTTAATAACAATAATTAGTAGACTTATTGCCATTGCATTCTCTGATCTGGATGTGTTTGTGTGTATAGTGGATAAGAGAGAATTAAAGAAATTTTAAATTCACTCTTTCAATAACAAAGAACTGAAAAAGAAATCAAATTCGTTTTTTCAATAATTGAGAAAATAAATTAATACTTTCGTATTGAGCAATCTTACGACAGTGGTGTCCGGAGTCTCTTTTTTGAGACTCCGACTGAATGCTTCACAAAGTTTACAATTGCAATTTCTTTCAATACGCAAAGATGGGCATTTATCAAGATAATTTATCGGAGATAGTTATCGACGACAATTTAATACCGATTATCGCTATTGCTCAAAATAGTTTTGATTTATTGATTACCGATATCGCTGTGGCAATAGATTTTTATTAGCCGATAAATTATCACTATAAACGATTCTATATGCACTCAGTGTTCAAAGTTAGTGAGTTGGTGCTATGGAAAAAATACACGGTGTCCATAAGCTCTTGCTACGATGTAAAAAAATCTCTTTGTTTTGTTTGATCAAATGCCAAAGCAGAGTCCGTGAACTGCTCTCTTTTCTCGAAAAATCTAGAAAAACATTTTCGTGATTTGATTTAACAAAAAAAAAAACTTCGTCAAACACGTTGAAAATTTACCCCAACATTCACCGGAAAAATTTATCGGTGATAATTTATCGATTACCAATATCGCTTGAAGAAATTGAGATTAATCGATTATCGGTATCGTCCAGGGCTTTTTGAAATTTTCAGCTATCAATATCGCTTTAGTTCAAAAAGGTTTGTCGTGCCAATCACTGTCAATAGGTTTACAATATCAAAGTTTACCATCAGTTCAAATTCAAGAGTATTTCAGACCTAGTGTTAGATCGACTGTATTCAGAGTACTTTGCGAACAATATACTTTGCGAGTATTGCGACTCGCTTAGGTAGCTGAAAAAATCAGCAAATGCGGCCACGGGTCCTACTACGGCTTAGAAGCAAATTTAAACTCTAAATCCAGTCTGGCTCTGGTAAAATTTAGTACTCTTGGCTCCTGGACACCTCTGGACAGAGGTCAGCAGGCTCTGGGCAGAGGTGCAAAAGCCGCATGCGGAGCTAAAGGTGGATCCGCGGTCTAACGAATTTTACCGGAGCTGCAGGAGCGGATCCAAAAACTTTTGGTGGGGGGGATGCAGTTTTGAATTAGATTGAATGTTAACAAATTACACATAGGTTTACACTCGCAAAAGGGCGTGAATAAACTCAACATGTTTTATGTCAGGGCATAAGCCTATTCAGAATTTTTTTTAGGGGCGGGGGCACCAAATTTTGACATTTTTTAAGTGTGTTATTTTTTTTCGGCAGATTTAATTTGAAGCAAATTGAGGAACAAAAATGGCTCTGTGTGGGCCTGGGGCAGAGATGGAACCGGTCAGGATTTTCTCAAACCGGTAAAAGTCAAAATCTACGCCGGTTGACCGGTCACTGACTAGCCCGGTCGACCGCTTTTTTACTGAAGGTTTACGTTCAGTGTTCAATAAACCTAATGACAAACTGCAATTTACACTAACTTTGTCACAGTGATGTATTGAACATGTAAAATTTCATCTAATAAAAAGAGTATTTGAATAAAAGTAATCAAAAAACAAACTTTTGTTTGCAGAAGGTGTCCATTGTTAATGCCGTTTTTCATAAACTATTCAAAAACCACATATCGGTATGTATATTTCAGTTGCAAGAAAAAAGAATTTGACCAGTTTTTTTAACGGCTTGACCAGCCGATCAAAAAATCTCGACCCGACCGGTTTCCATCTCTGGTCTGGTGACACGCTCCCCCGGAAAATGAAAATTTACATGTTGTAAAGGCCAATTTAGTGCTTTCTGCGCAAATTTTTAGGCAATTTTTGTCTAATTTTTTTGCCCCTAACTCTGAGTTCTTTACTAAATGTGATGCATTTTCTTCGCGCAGTTTCGATTTATGCGTGCAAGACGTACAAGAATCATTGTTATTGAAGAAATTCGAATTTATAAGTCAGAAAAATTGTATTTATCAAAATTGTTGTTGAAACTAGCTGGGGGAGAGATGCATCCTCCACATCCCTCTCTCACTGGACCAGCCTCTGCGGATCGAGATGGATTGGATTTGGATTATGGAGTTTAAATCTACATTGAAACCGTATAGTAGGAGCCCGATTCATCGGTTCTTTTGGCTAGCTTAGCGAGTCGCAACACTCGCAAAGTATAATTGTGCACTCTTTGAATAAAGTTAATTGGTCCACTCCAAGGTCCGAAATACTCTTGAATCAGAACTTATTTTAAACTGTGTCACTGCAAACTTCAAAAAAAAAAATCAAATATTCATTATAGGCCAACTCGCGGTATTACGACGAAGCGTGTAACGAGCGGCGGAGCCCATCTAGGCGGTTTATCGCATGGACTATTCAACTTCCAAGAAACGTTGCGGCGGTGCCGAGCCGTTGGCGACACCGTGTAGATTTAACCTGCCGTTGAATGAAATCTCCGACTTCCCGTACTGATAGCGATGCCCTTAACAACTGAGTCAACCGGCTGGTTATCTGTTATGAAAGAAAATGTAATCATAAACTTTGTTCTGTATTCGAAGCAACAGGAGTCGGAATTTTCATTTTTCATCTTCACGGGAGTTGTAGTTTGTGTGTTTGGAGAAGAGCGTCGAACCGAACCGGAACATAAACCGAAAACAGTCGGCAGCGTGGCCGAGTGGTTCGGAGTGTCGTTTTTACGACGGCCATGATCGCAAGGTTGATGGTTCAACTTTCACCCAAGCCTCGTTGTTGCGTCCTTGGATAAGATGCTTCACGACAATTATCTCTGCTTGGTGGAATCTAACAATGAAGAAGCCAGAAGCAAATTTTACGCGGAAAATTCGGAAACAAGGGCAACTCCTTAGCGAGTCTGGATTCGTCCCATACATAGCCCTCCGTCGTTTTCTCGTGGCAGGAAGATAAAAATGAAAAAAAAAAAAAACAACGTAAAAACCGCTTCCTTTCATTAAACCCAACCCAAACCGTCACCTTTGTAACGTAACAGACGTAAACCTAACCTGAACCCAAGGTGATGAAAATTTTTGAACCTTAACCAGATTTGAACCCCTAAAATAATTTTTGTCTAAACTATACCCAGACCGGAATGCCTTTTTTGAACTGCGCTGTCAATGCTATAAGTCAGGGGTGGGGAACCGGTAAAGCAAAGCGGGCCATATTTACGTCCCGCATGCGGCCTGCGACACTAATTTATGCGGCCCGCCAGCACTTGCAGAATGTATGGATTTCGCTGCGCTTTTTCACCTAGTTTTAAACAGTTTTTTTTATTGCAATAAGCGTGACCAACGCTGCCGCATTACCACCCACTTGTACTCGTTCTTGCGGTCAACGAATCAGCCGCAAAAAAAAAGTGTGCGTGGTGCCGCATGTTTTTCTCTTCACGTTCAATGCGTAAAAGAACACGTACGTTAGTCGCGCATGAATTGTAATGTACGCTTCTCGCGCTGTTTGATCACACACGACACGGGGAAAATGCGTTGAGTTTTTACACCTTGTAGTCCGGAGCAGTGGCGCAGCCGAAGGGGGAGTTGGGGGTTACAACCCCCCATTGAGCCTCAAATGACGTCATACATACTTCTTTTTCCGGTATTTATTTCGAAGTACTAGATACATTGTCATTGATAGTTTGGCTTTGTAATTGTCATAATAACAAGAATTACGTAGGGTTGTTTCCTGAATTTTGTTCTTTGCCGTTATGCTTATGAAGCAATCACGCAATTTTATTAGCGGGGCAGTGCCGCTCCTGTACACGCAACTACCCTCGTCCCCTCAGACCTTCCGTAGAAAAAAGGCGAAACGATTTCGAGCAAAAATGATGTACGTAGGGGAGACCGGGGCCAGTTGTTACAAAATACACAATTTCGCCTTCATTCACCCTTGGACGATGTGTTAAACGAATAATAGTGGTTGTAAAAATGTAGTGTACATAGTGAAACCTTCTATTACGTTGTGTAAAAACAATTTGATGTAAAACAATTTACACAATCATTTTCTTGCGACAAAAATTTTAAGGGCTTGAAAAACCACGACCAATAGCTAGGCTAATTTCATATTAAAGAGTAAATTTTTGTGATTGAACCTATTCAATTTGAAGCAAATTAACTCTTTGCAAATCTGCGCTATATTCATGCTTTAAAACAGGGGTCTTCAACCTTTTATGCACAATCGCCCTTGTTTGGAAAATGTGGGACCAAATTGCCCACCCGAGAGCGTTCATGCAATTTTTCTACTAAATTCTGGTCAAGAGCAAAAAAAAAGGTCTTCACGTCTGTTACGATTTCACCGTCGCCGTGACGGAGAGTACGTATTTTTTTGCTTGTGCGGAACGCACAAACCTTCACTGCTTTCGGTTATTTCTTTGCACAACTTTCAATAAAATCTTTTTATATTCAGAGTGCTTCAAACGGAATAAAAACAGGAAATAAGCAGCAAAAATCAACTAAAATTCACCAGGGGTGGCAAAAATCTTTCAGAATAAACGACGTCTCAACTCATCGGCTTCCAAATCGAAAAGACCTCATTCTTCTCAAACCGCCAGTGCAACCAATTAAAGTGTGTGATTAGAAAAAAATAACGAGAAAAACGTAATCCTAAGGTGTAGTGCGTGTTGTACGAGAACTAAGTGCCGATCTAACAAATTGCGTAATCAATTAGTCAAGATATAAACCGACTACGCTTTGAATGATAAAATCTGGATCTCGATCGGACAGTAGGTGAGGGTTCGAAACCAAAGATAGTGCTAAAACACAATATACGAATGCCGGCTTGCTTACATAGCGGCCCCTTTGAAATGAAACACAAAGTAAAAGTTCAAACATCAAGTAAAAGTAAACAAGCACTCAGGCATTAGTATTAACTATACGATAAGATAACGGTTAAAAATTTCTACATTTTATTTAACGATTCAATTCTTCACAAGTAATTTTACAACATTTATGGCCTACACAAAAAAAAATTCAACAGAATATCACAAAATCTTTTAATTACAATGGCGCAATCTTAGAAAGATCACGTAGCACATATTCCACTTCCCCAGAGCCAGAAAGTTTCAAAACAGCTACTGTGGCCCTCCGAACAATTTCTTTGCCATTACGTAACTGAGGGTGCACCTGATGTATCCGCCCTAAACGAAAAGAACCCCTTTTTTTAATATCGTCGGCATCCCCAACAAGAACTAACTGGCCAGGTTCCAAGTTATCATGAGTTCATCGCCATTTAGAACGACCTTGTAAAGTCGGAAAGTACCCTTTGATCCAGCTAAGCCAAAATTTATGGGCCAGAGTAGAATTATACAGATAGTCTTTGCGGAGGTCTCCCCGATCGTGAAAGATGCTAATGGGAGTGTAAGGAGCTAACTGTTGACCCAAAAAGCACGAGGGGGTAATGGGCGCTAAATCGTTAGGTTTATCACTAAGTGTAGTGAGGGGACGATCATTAACGATTTACAGCGTCGGATACGAACGTCTGCAGCTCAATCGATGTAGCTTTACGTCGGGCTTGTTCCATGACACGACTAAGTGAACTTTTAAACAGTTTAACCATGCTTTCCCAGCTACCGCCTTGGCTCGGTGAGTAAGGGGGATTTTTTATCCAATTTATGTTGCGCTTACGAAGTGAGCTATTAATTTCAGGTGAGCTTAACAACGAAGGAAGTTTATCAGCTGCGGCACAAAAGGTGGATCCGTTGTCAGAGTACATTGTATCAACAGACCCTCGAAGGTTAGTAAAGCGAGCAAAGGCTAACAAAAAACTATTTAAATCAAGGCTTGTGACAACTTCCACATGTATGGCGCGCGTGCACAAGCAAGTAAAAAGTAGTCCCCAAGCTTTACAGTGATTACGGTTTTGACGATAAGTGAAAGGTCCTAAGTAATCACAACCACAAAATTTAAAGGGCTTATTTGTAACGGAAACACGGCACACAGGCAAATCGGCCATCAGTTGCCGGATAGGAGTAGCTCCACGTATGGCACATTTTCCGCATTCAGCAATATAGCGCTTAACATTGGAAATCCCATAAATTATATAAAAACGTTGTCGTGTTCTCGTTAATGTATAGGCTGGCCCAGCATGACCGTATATAGAATGTTCATGTAAAATAATTAATCTAGTTAAGGGATGTTTACTCGGGAGAATTAATGGGTGTTTTATATCCAGTGGTAAATCGGCATTTTCCAGACGACCTTCGACACGCACAAAAGAGTCGGCATCGACACAAGGTCGCAAGTTGCGTAAAGTTTTCATTTCAGCAATGCGACTCATTTGTCCTACATCTGAAGTTTTATCACACAAACGCTTTAAAATTAACTCAAAAGCATCCGGAGAATCTTTTTTTAACAAGTCAATAACTAATCCAAAATAATTACGTTGAACGTAATAAATCACGTCAAGGAACGCATTATCCAAAAATGTGGCATCAAGTTCAACCCTGCGAAACTCCTGTTTCTTCACTTTGGAAATAAAGTACTGCTTAAAGGCGATAAGATAACTAGCACGCTTTTTAAGTGTATAAAGATCCGGTGAGGCTTTAATCAGCTTATCCAGACCCATGTCGCCTTGTTCCAAACCGAAGTCAGAAAACACGTTGGTCTTATGAACAACAACACCCGGATTGTTAGGTGTAGCATCGATCAATTGCTGCCGCAGGAAGCTAGGTCCTTTTAGCCAAATATCAAAACAATCTGATCGTTTAACACTTTCTTTACGAGTACCAACGTCTGCAGGGTTAAGTGAAGTATGGATATATTTCCACGCATCAGAGAAGCTACGAGGTGGATTTTGTCAACACGACGCTTAACAAATCGTGGAAGATGAAGATCGGGGTTTACTATCCACTTAAGCGCAACTTGCGAATCGGTCCAAAAATGTAAACTACACGAAAGATGGCTAAGTGACTTAACAATGCTCAACATCAGTTCCGAAGACAACTTCGCAGCCTCCAACTCTTTGCGCGAAATCACCCAATTCTTTTGATTAGACAAAACAAGATTACATTTTCCCTGCATGAAAGCGACGCTAGATTGTTCCCGAATAACACGTCTCAAATAAACAACACTCGAAAACGCGCAATCGGATGCATCGGAAAAACAATGAAGCTGGTAAATCACAGGGGGGTTATTCTCACTCACTTCTTTATTTCCAAAACAGTAACGAGGGAGGGAGACATGTTTTACAGGATTGATAGAATCTACCCAGGACTTCCAATCGCGCCTGATGTTGTCAGGAATCGCATCATCCCAATCAATGCCTGAGCAAGTGACTTCTTGGAGAATCAGCTTTCCTCCTAATAGGCAGGGAGCAAGTATACCCAAAGGGTCAAACTGCCCTGCAAGCATGCGCAACATTTCACGTCTACTGAACACTTCCGTCAAGTGTCTATTACAGCATACACGTAGCTCATCACTTTCCACATCCCACACCAAGCCCAATGCCTTACAATCAGGCATTGGTCCTGAGCCGATGTCAATCTCGCGAATACTTGAACAAAGATCTTCTTGAGGGATGTCATTTAGGATAGATTTAGAAAGCCCACTGGCTAACCATTTGCGCAATTTAAATCCCCTACTTTCAAACAGCGCTACCGCTTCACGAGAAATCATTTGAAGATCAGAAAGTGAATCTGAAGACGACAGCAGATCATCCATATATCGGTTGCTTTCAATAGCTGACAAAGTAGTTGGACTAGCATCAGTAGGGTTTTCAGACACCAAATATTCGATGGCGTACAACGCAACAAAAGGGCTAGAATTAATGCCCCACACATGCCTTGTGAAACGAAAAACCTGTGTAACTCCTTCATCAATATCATTATTAGCATACCAAACAAGGCGAAACAAATCTTGTTGGAGAACAGGCATCACAATTTGAAAAAAGCATTTACTTAAGTCAGCCATACATGCGTACTTGCCCAAGCGAAACCGCATTAACACCTCAACTAAGTTATTAAGTAAATTTTCCCCGGCAAGGACAGCATCGTTAAGCGATACGCCTTTGAAAGAAGCTGCGCTATCAAAAACAACACGTGGCTTATCCTGTTTAGTAACAAAGAAAGGTAAATACCAAGTCCGATTATCATTAGAATCCTTATCAACTGGGACAAGCCATCCCGCGTCAAGAAGTTCTCGAAAAGTGTCAACCAATGTGTGCTTTAACTGCGGATTCTTAAGAGCTTTACGGCGCAAAGACACAGTGCGTTCGCACGCGCTCACAAAGTTATTAGACAATTTCTCGACAACATCATTTTTCAACGGAACCGGTATCTCATATCGTTCATCGACCAATTTATAATGTCAGATTCTACCAAACGGCGAACAAATTCATCGGTTTTCGACGGCTGAATTGCTTCGTCAGCCAACTCACGATTTCGCAAGTTTTCTTTCAGAATTACAATTTCTTTTTTGAGTTTACTACAACATTTACAAGGACACCCATCGCAACAACCTTCAGCGCTCGATTTTAATCCAATACATTCAACACCAGTAATAGAATCAAGTTTACCAACACCAAAGTCACCACCAACCTTAGCTCTTCTGTTTTGACACAAGTTCAACTCCGACTCCACTTGACGTCCACCACTAGCAATCGGTCCAAGTCTGGTAAGCACATAATTTGGATCATCAGGTTTTTTACCCTCCCGCTCTTCAAGAACGGTGAGCAGCATTTTATCACTCTGCCCGATAAGAATGTCAATGTTCTTACGGTGAGGAATAGTAGGGATTTCAACGCCATAAAAGTGGTCGAGACCCGTAGTGTTCACAGAATGAGGCAGTGTATTAATATCGTCAATGAAATCTGGCACCACCAAAGCATTTTCAATTTCAAATTGTTCGCCTGTAGATAGCGACTCGAGCTTAATTCGTTACACCGTAACTAGGAGTGACTGTTTGGCTAAAGTTCGAATAGTTATATTGCGATTGTGGTCAGTGCCAAGCGCAAGTTCGTTTTTCAGGCTTTCAGAAATGAGTGTGGCCTGAGATGCAGTATCATGCTGCGCGTACGCATGAGTAGCCTTGCCAGTTCTGGGGTTTACGACCTTCACAGCGCTGGTGCGCAGCAGTATCGCGCTGCTCCCGGGCACAACCTTCCTGGTTAACACCCGACTCTCCTCGAGCGAGTCGTTTTCCCCTTCACGATCAGCTGCAGGGAAAGCACCAGGCGTGTCACCAGCTTCAGCGGCCCCGAAGTTAACAGAATTTGACTTAGCATAAAAGTTATGCAAAACACTTGCGTGTTTCAACTTAACGTTTGGCCCACACTTTCGGCATTTGGAACTGAATGAACAGTCGCGTACAACATGCCCAGTAGAAAGACAATTCAAGCAACGGCCAGCATCCATAACGACGCGCCGCCGACGTTCAATTGAAAGACCTTTAAAATGATCACAGTCAGAAAGAAAATGTTTTACACTAGGTTTATTGCAAACGAAGCAAGTAGGCGGTGGTTTAGTAGCAGAGCCTTTTGACTTACCAGGTAATTCGTGTGCTGTCTGTTGAGGCAAGCCTTGCGTTTCCTTCTTAGTTTTAACTGCCACTTGCCGTACGCGTACTTGATTACCACGTCCACTATTTGGTTCGCGAGTTTTGTCTTTCTCATCGTTCTTAAAAAATGTTTGAGCATAGTCCGATGTCATTACGTTAAGCTCGTGGACGATGAAGTCTCTTAGTGAATCGAACCCAGGATGGTTTAGATTGCGTCAAATCTTGGTTAAGTAGTCGAGATAACGCCTTTTTAATACCCCAGGCAAGCGATTTGCGGTGTCCAAAATCAGCTGCCCAGAGAGTTTTTCGACTTCATTGTGGGCGTAAGCGAAAATTTCGAGAGTGTTTAAATCCTCGTTATACGCTTTCCATGAAGCAACATTAAAGACCACTCTGGGGCCATTTCGAATTTCAATGATCTTCGGTTCGGAAGTGAGGCCCCCAGAGACACCATATCTCTGCCGCAGACGACCCAACGCTTTTTCAATGCGTTGCGAGGTAAACATGTTTTTCATGGTAGCCAAGAACAGATTTACCATTTCTCGTGGCTGCCCTACACATGCAGCTCTTAACACCTCAAGTCGTCTTTCATCATATGGGCTTTCTTCCATAAGTTTGCGGATCTGGTTCTCAAAGAACACAAAAGCTATGTTTTTACCATCATACCCAATTTGGTTAGCTAGGCCAATAAACTCATTCCTCCCTTGACGCTCAAGATACGTTATTAAGGTAGCTTCACCAGTGGAACTAGAAGGCGTTTGTTCATTGAAAGGGGTTTGCATTTGCATAGTAGCCCCTAAACTATGGATCGGCTGGACATCTTGTTTTAATGGCAGTGTATTATTAGCCATTCCCTGATTAATATGATAATTAAAGCCCATGTTGTTACCAGGGAGTATTACATTATTAAATTCGGGGGAAACATTACCACTTTCGGCCTGCAAAATCCCTCGTTTAGTTTCAGTGTCAAGGTTAATAGTAAGATGGCGATCAACAGTTGCAAGAAGTCCCCTTACTCTTTGCGAGGAAGAAACAGATCCACGCTTACGTGAAGCAGCCATTGAGCCACATTCTGAAAGCGCGATTAGCCTCTCCTCAGCATCGAGCTCGGCTTTCTCTATGCAATGTCGAGCTTCCACCTGTGCCAGTGCCTGTGCCGCCACAGCTTGTGCCTGTGCTGACTCAGCCTGTGCTTGCGCTTGTGCCAAAGCTAAGTTATGGTTGGCTTCCAACTTAGCACGCTTGAGCTCTAATTCAATTTGACGTGCCGCAATTTTGCTTGAAGAGACACTCAAATTACCGGTGACTTGAGATACACTATCGGCCGGATCGACATTAAAAATCTCCCGATCACACTTTGATTTTATGTTTTTAGAGTCTTTCTCAAGCGCGTAAAGAGAGAGACGGCCCTTAGCATTATCGCATAATAAAACGTTCTTCCACTTGCTCAACAAGCTCTGTTTTAAGTTCAGAGTCAGTTACGTCATCAATTGCCTCTCTATATTGGGTGTAAGTAGCCTGAATGTCGACAAGCTGCGCCAAACATTCATCCAATTCCGTCTGTATTTTACATACATAAGCTTTCTTGCAGAAACGCTTCATTCGCACTAGCAGTTGTCGTTTTGATGTTAGGAGTTTACGAAAAAGCGTTTGATTAGAAAGTGCCGAGTGAGAGTTAGGGAGGTTAGTGGGTTTATCAATATCTTGCGTCTTCTCACCCATGTCATTATTAACCAACCACATGGCCACGTCTATGCTACCCTCCTCTGTAGGTACACGAGACATCATAAAAGTATAAGAAGTAAATAAGCACTAACAATAAAATTTATATATAAAAACAAAACCGTTTTGTGAAGCGTCCGTCCGTCCTGATCTCTCTCGTACGCTCAGAGGTTACGCACTCCACGTCGCTGATCCCGTACTCGAACTCGAAGCAGAATCGCCGGAGTCCAACCGAAGGAAGTAAAGTTCAAAACAGAGATGGAACTCTCAACCAAATTGTAGATTGATGGAAAATCGGTCATCGAACGAGATAGTACGAGTTGGTGAAATGAATCGAATTCAGACCAGGATTCCAATGAAACACAGTGGAGAAGAGTGGTCTGTCAGTCCAAAGTAAGTAAAATCACTGAGTTGATAACGTCAGTGTCCAAAGAAGTATTCTGACAGGCCAACAGTTTCTTCTAAACTGGTCCAACGTAGGTCTCTTCCGAAGTTGAGGTAATTTCTGATTGCAGAGAACCCTTCCGATGACTGAGTGGTTTTCACAGTCTTTCAAAGCTCCAATATTATTTAAAAAGTTTCTCTGGTGTTAAGAAAATTTTCTGCTTTTTAAGATTTCTTGAAAGTACGAAAAGTTCCCTGAGAGAAAAGTTGATTTTCTTTATGTTAAGCCTGGTCTACACTGAGGCCGTGCCAGGCTGAGAAAAGTCAAGCCAAGCCAAGCAGCGTGTCTACACTGGAATTGTTAAATGGTCAGACGCGGCGTGCTTTTTAAGTTGATGCAATCAAACGTCATCATAACGGTATGGAGTTGGCAGAGTGATTCGTGCATTGGGCTGCGTTGACGAACAAACATACACTGATACAGTTTTCTGCTTGTTTGCCAACTAGTGGGCCAGTACCCTACGACTGTATTCATTGGAACCCAAGATCCTAACCAAACAAGTTAAGTCAATTTTATCTGTTTGCACTGAAATAGTCATCAAATAGTCAGTTACACAACAACTTTTAACATAAAAATGATAAAACAGTACAAAAGTTAGTTTGATTAGTAATCAAGCAGTGGCAAACTGAACAGCGCATGACCATTTCCTGATCATCTGAGTCAAGTTGCCCATATCCATTAACCAACTGGCGTGGAATTCGCAAATTTGTACACTAGAAATTTTGGGAGCTGGAGAAGGTTGTTGTTGGGCAGGGGTAGGAGATCCTGAAGTTGTTGGGTCCGTTGCAGGCATCTACACTAGCCCTCCTGTGAGTTCAATCAGGGATTCCAGAACCAATAGAATGAGTCTACCAAAGGCAGCAGTCCCCTTCAATGGGGTATCTTTATCTGCTATACACAAATGTATCTGAAATCTTATTCAAATAGAATTGATTAGTACACAACAATAGAAAAGTTTTCTCTAGTAGCTATAAATTCAGAAAAGTTTTCTCTAGGCTAGCCTACTCATTTTTAATAAACCTAGGTCCAGTGGGCGAATGGGGTAGGTTGCCAACTTGTCATTCTGGCCTTATTCTTACTACAGTAAGGTGCTAACAACCTAGTCTACTGACATTTCAAAACTCAATACTTTCTAATCACTACTTTACAAAAAAAACTCTGCACAAGCTTCAGTTTCATCCTTCACCACAAACCAACCTGCCAACTGTCAGCACTGCTGAATAGGCTTAGTCCAACAGCTGGTATCAATCTTTTTAGCAGCTGAAGACTTGAGATGTAATTCATTTTAGCCAAACAAATCAGAATTGAATAACCCTTTGGTCTCTGCAAAACTTATTTTCAAAAAAGACTACATGTGCACTAGTCAAGTAGCTGAATACCGCTAGGTTGCCATTCTGGCCTGCGTACAGCTTGGATTCTTATACAGCCAACCGAAATTTCAAATTACAATCCTTTGCTATTTTTTTCTGCCTGTTTACCTAAAAAATATATACAAAGACAAAGTGTTTCGCGACTCAGTAGTCTAAGACTATTAGCCTATACCTATACCTGGAAAATGGAAAACTCCCGGTCGCAGCAACTCGCAGTCGCAGCAGGCTGAGAAGAATTAAACAAAGCGTAAATTTTTTTTCGGCTGTGTGCGGCTGAACGGGGCACATGTCATGCGCCGCGCAAAGCTCCATTTCAATAAAACAAACTAACTTTTGCGCCTCGCTCAGCCTCAGTGTAGACCGGGCTTTACGATTTCACCGTCGCCGTGACGGAGAGTACGTATTTTTTTGCTTGTGCGGAACGCACAAACCTTCACTGCTTTCGGTTATTTCTTTGCACAACTTTCAATAAAATCTTTTTATATTCAGAGCGCTTCAAACGGAATAAAAACAGGAAATAAGCAGCAAAAATCAACTAAAATTCACCAGGGGTGGCAAAAATCTTTCAGAATAAACGACGTCTCAACTCATCGGCTTCCAAATCGAAAAGACCTCATTCTTCTCAAACCGCCAGTGCAACCAATTAAAGTGTGTGATTAGAAAAAAATAACGAGAAAAACGTAATCCTAAGGTGTAGTGCGTGTTGTACGAGAACTAAGTGCCGATCTAACAAATTGCGTAATCATTTAGTCAAGATATAAATCAACTACGCTTTGAATGATAAAATCTGGATCTCGATCGCAAAGAACAGTAGGTGAGGGTTCGAAACCAAAGATAGTGCTAAAACACAATATACGAATGCCGGCTTGCTTACAACGTCCTCAGAGCTTCTTTCGGAAGATCATTACATATGTTGTTGCCAGTGGCATAGCGAGAAATTTTAAGAAGGGGGGCATAATTTCCACATTTTTTTCAAGCGTATTTTTTTCGGCAGAACAAATTTGAAGCTAATTGAGAAACAATGAAGAAAAGGTATAGAGGGGTTCGGGGGCATGCTCCCCCGAAAAAATTTTGAAAATTTACATGCTGCAATGGCTATTTTAGCGCTTTTTGAATTATTTTCAGACAAATTTTGTTTAAATTTTTTCACCCTAATTCTGAGTGCTTCGAGAAATATGACGCATTTTGTTCGCACATTTTCGATTATGCGGGCTTTAGGCGGAAGGCTTACCGTATTGCTATCGAAGAGGTTCAAAATTACGGAAAAAATGTATACATCAAAAACATTTTTTAAAGTGGCTGGTGGGAGGATGCATACCCCTCATCTTACCCCCCTAGCCATAGCCTAAGCTACAGAAACCATCAAAAGAGTCTGGCATATTTCAGTCACTTGGCAGTTGGTAACATTAATTTTGTTCTTTTTTACTAAAAGGCAGAGTCAAAAGGGGGGGGGGGGGGAGCATAGCACAATAGCCCCCCTACCCTAAATACGCTCCTGCAAACCAATGAAAATGTGCAATGTGTCGTATCTTTTTTCTGATGTACGATTACCGGACGAACTACATCTCTTTTGATAGTTTCTGTAGCTTAGCCTATGGCAAGGGGGGTAGGATGAGGGGTATATGCATCCTTCCACCAGCCACTTTCAAAAATGTTTTTGATGTATACATTTTTTCCATAATTTTGAACCTCTTCGATAGCAATAAGCCTTCCGCCTTAAGCAGTAAAAATCTAGTTCTATGCATAGAAACCTTCTTTTACTTGAGGTTTAAAACAATTTACGCAATCATTTTTCAGCAAAAAAAATTTTAAGGCCTGGAAAACCATAACCAATAGCTCAACTAATTTCATATTGAAGTTTAAATTTTTGTGATTGAGCCTATTTAATTTAAATCAAATGACAACTTTTTGCAAATCGACGCTACATTTACGCTTTAAAATAGCAAGAAATGCTATTAGCTTAAAACCGCTTCAAAAATTATTGCCTATGTTTAATTTACTTACCATGTAAAGTGCCTAAAACTCTACCAATTTTCTTGAAATTTGTTTTCAACGATAGCTAAAGTGAAAACCTTCACGATCCAGTTAAAATTTTTAAAATCCAACCAGCATAACTAAAGTTATGATATTTTTCGCAACACTTTCAATCGTTCTTACGTTATAAAAGATATGCTGCGTTTGTCCAAGCGGGTAATTCCAAGATGGCGGATCGGAGTTTCAAATTGTTACTCTTTTTCTCGCGCCATGTAGTAGTGTAGTAGTTTATTTTATTTAACGACCACAAAAACACCAAACAAAAGCAAGGAACAAAAACAATGGCCGAAAAACAGGTTACAGCGACAAAACGATATACGTTGAAACGTGCAGGAGTTAAAAAATAAACACAACTTAAAAAAAATGTACGGTCGCTCCACCTTTACCATGCGCAATCTAATTGTAATGATTACATATCTATGGGTTCGATGCCCTGGTTTGGAGCCGAATGGTAATCGGAGCCTCCAAAAAGAGACCCTGGACACCTCTACCTTACGGCAGTAACCACAGTGGTTGTGGTTGTAACAACCCTTACATATTACAGAAAACATATTGGCGGTGGCGCCCTTACAATGTGTGATTTACGAAGAAACTTATCTAGACTTTCTTTTCGCGAATTCGAGCAGTGAATGCAGGTGAGAGAATATCGATATTGATCGTTTTTATGTTGAGAATGACGTAAGTTGTGTGTTGGTGATTCGTATCTACTATCTTTTGAGTACGGCTATATTTTCGAAAACTTACTTTTCAATTACGAATGCGTTTTATTTACCTTTAGAGCCCTATTGCTAATTTCAGTTCACTCTTTTGGAAACAATCTTAAGTTAACGTTTTACCATTATCTTGCAAGCTTCATTCACTGAAAATATTTTAACAACTTTAAGAATGGAATATTGTTGTAACGTGCAAGTGAATGGTTAAGCATGTTGTGCAGCTACCTGAACTGTTCGTATAAGCTTCCGGTTTGTAGGCTACTGGTAATCACGTGGTACCAGTAGCTTAAGATAAAACAGACCTTGAGATAAACAGATAAAGGAAAGTGTAAGGACTAAGGTCATACATCAGTGTAGAGACAGGAGAGTTGCAATTGTGATGCCGCAGTGTAATGTGTACGTTCCCAAAGCAAAACATTTTCCCCATCAGATAAGATTTTTTTGCAAGGAACTGGTACTGGTAGTCTGTGGCAGTGTGGGTAGGCTAATGTTTTTTATCAGCCATAGACATTCTTATGCTATGACATCGCAATTGCAATTGTTTATACTTACAGCCAACCTCCCACTTATCCAGTGTAATTGGTCTACTTTCATTTTTGACCTAGCCTTTAATATTGAGCAGTGACTATTTTTACTGGTCTGTAAAAATAAGCCCTGAATTTTTTTATGATAGTGGTTACTTTTACAAGCCTGTAACAGTTGTCTCTTTGATTTATGGTAAAACTTTGTCACGCTCTCGTACAATCGGGAAGAGTGCGAAGGGATAATAAAAAAAACAAAGAGCTTATTTTTACGGGCCCATAGAAATAGCTACTGCCTTCTTTTATGGAAGTGTCTATTTCACCAGAAATTCTGGTTACCAAAGTTTGAAATTTGTATATAGTTGCGTAATCATCTTACAGTTCCTGTAGTGCAATTCTCACAGTAGGGAATTGGTAGGGGACGTTTCCGGTTCGACAACCATGATTTTTGAACTTGGCTAA
Source organism: Trididemnum miniatum (assembly GCA_964006365.1). Lineage (NCBI taxonomy): Eukaryota > Metazoa > Chordata > Ascidiacea > Aplousobranchia > Didemnidae > Trididemnum > Trididemnum miniatum. The sequence continues at coordinate 14,419,516 of OZ023239.1, forward strand.
CCAAATATTTCTGGTGAAATAGAAGCTTCTTTTTATTATCCCTTTGCGCTCTTCCCGATTGTATGAGAGCATGAAAAACTTTTGAAATAAACCATAGAGACAAATGTTACGGGCCCATTAAACTAGCCACTTAATATTGGCAAAGGCAAAAATTACAGTATGTGACCGTAACATTTGTCACTTTGGTTAATATTTTTGTCCCATCACGCTCCCCTGGTTGTATCGGTTGCCAGTAACTTTGCCACACTTTCATACATCAAAAATTTACATTGCCTACACCGAAACAAGACTAAATTCCCGGTTGCCGTAAAAATTTTATCGGGCTTTTCGAGTTAACTTCATTAAGGTAACATCGTCACATGGTAACTTCGCCACATACCATAATCGAAACGTGCGGAGAGGTGTGGGAGAGTGCATGGAGTGAATAAAGAAGTGTGTTGGGGTGTAGGGGGAGGTCAAGGGAGCTGTGGGAAGAAATATGGGGGGTGTGGGGGGAGGTAAGGAAAGCTGTGTGGGGAGGGTGTGGGAGAGTGTATGGGGTGAGTGGGGAAGTGTGTAGGCGTGTGGGGAAAGGAATAAGGGAGATGTAGGGAAATGTATTGAGGTATGGGGCCCCAACACACTTAATTCCCCACATCTCCCTACCCTCACCTTTCCCTGCATTTCCCCTTAACTCTTCCACACCCCATCACACTTTCCTACACCTCCTCTCATACCTCTTCCCACATCTCCCCTTCCTCCCCCCACACCCCAACACATTTTCCTACTATCCCTACATCACCCTTCACTTTCTCGAAGTGTGGCGAAGTTACTGGCAACCGTTGTATCAGAGTGTGATGAAGTAATAAAATAACCCTAAGAGGCAATTGTTACAGTCACGTAACTTTAGCCACTTGGTTTAATATCGTATCAGGCAGTGGCTAAGGTTATGTGATTGTAGCTTTTGTCTCTTTCACAGTGTTCCCTTTAGAATTTTGACTAGTGCAAACTTGCAAAAATTCATTGAAGTTTTTGCCCTAAGATTTCACTACTTTAAGGACCCTTTTGACAAATTTTTTGCATTAAATGTGCTTTTCCAAAATACAAGCTACAATCTTGCATTAAAATATTCAAGTTTTTTGTTCAGGTTTTTCAGTTTTTCATTTTATGCTATTAATTTCTGGTTCAAATTCAGTAAAATTTGCCCAAAAATTTCGCATTTTTCTCAAATTTCTCATCGTAGAGGGAACTCTGGCACTGCTCTTTGGTTTATTTTATTATCCCTTCACACTCTCCCGGTTGCACAAGAGCAAGGGGAAGTAATGACATAGCCGAAGAGATAAATGTTGCGGGCCTGTATAAATAGCCACTTCCTTAAAATTAAGTTCTAATTCCTGTCCATCATAGACAAATAGAATCGTTCCACCATTGTAATCAGTGTTCCCTCTAGAGTGAGAAATTTGAGAAAAATGCAAAATTTTTGGGCAAATTTTACTGATTTTAAACCAGAAATTAATATTATAAAATGCAAAACTGAAAAACTTAAAACATTTTATTGCAAGACTGTAGCTTGTATCTTGGTAAAGCAAATTTAATGCAAAAGATTTGTAACATGGGTCTTCAAAGTAGTGATATCTTTGGGCAAAAATTTCAATGAAATTATCATTTGGGCAAATTCGCACTAGTGAAAATCTTAAAGGAAACACTGATTGTAATATTAGTTAGCACTCTGAAAGCAAAACTTGATTTTGTTTAAACTTTTTAGTGGTACTTTGATAGTGTCTATTTTATTGTTAACGACTAGATCCTGATTGGCTAGCATCTACATGCATGACTGTTGATTGGCTTGCACCTATGTGCATGACTGGTTTTGAGGAAATTAGCAGAGCTGGGCATTCCACTAACAATTTTGCAAATTGCAATGCATAATTTAGATTGCACTTAGGGAAAATTTTTTTGCCACTCGCAAAATTTGAGTTGCACTTTACATTTTTTTTGCTCGCGCAATTTGTGTTGCGGATTAAGCTAAATTTTTGACCAATTGCACTATTTGCGTTGCGTTTTAAGCTAAATTTTTGACCAATTGCACAATTTGTGTTGCGTTTTAAGCTAAGTTTTTCACCATTTGCGCTGCGCTAGCTGCTTTTTACCACTGTGCAATTTGCATTACTTTTTATTGCACCAATTTGTGCTGTTTCTTCCAATCATTCTTGTATATGGCATGATGAAGATAAAAGTAAAACAGTTCAGTGTTTATACCAGTAAATAGGCAAGTAGGAAAAATGTTTACAGGTCATAAGGGATAAAAAGTTGCTCTCTGTTCTGTTAATGCATAATACTGACCGGTTTGTTAATCATGTTTTGCTGTCTACTGGTATGTTTTAAGCAATTTTATTGCAAACCAGCTGCAGCCTATGTATTGTCTCGGCTTTGTTTCTAAGTTGCTTTTGGCTTAGCAAAATAGTGCCTTTTATTCCTTCTCAAATTGATTACGCTACTGTGACACCAAAGAGTTACAGAAGTGTCTAGAGCACAGGCAGCCTTTTATGGAAACAAACAAGCAGTTCGCTGCAGCACGGGTAAACTGATCCCACGTGACAGCAACGTCATTATAGGAACAAACAAGCTGCCGTTGCAGCAGCCTTTTGGTTATGGAAAACCGTGCTGGTGCTCTAGACACTGCCAAGAGTTTAAGGTTTATCACCAGTGTAGGGCTGGCTCTATGGAATGATAGTTAACTTCATGTGTGTCTACACACCAAAATTGACAACCTTGTGCGACAACTGGAGTGGGCTGTATCATAGCCCATTGCAACCTGTGGTTTGTCCATGGGCCAAACTTTAATCACCCCTTTTGTATGCTTGAGTTCATGAGTTAATACTATGGGAATGAACTTTTTCTGCTATACACTTGAATGTATTTTCAAAGTAAATAGTTAGTGCTTTCACATTATGTGAGCTAATTTGATATTAGGAAAATATTAATACTAACACTTAAGTACTGGTGCCAACATGGTGCTTTCTTGACTTTTTACGGTGTTACTGTGTCCTTTATGTTTTATACTATTATAGACTTTTCCTTTAAACCCTTGTGGAAATCCTTAAGCACTCAAGATGCCTAGGGAAGACAGAAAAGCCTGGAAAGCTCGTTATTTTGAAAAACTTATAGTAAGTTATCCAAGGCGCCAGAAGATTTGTCATAAATAATTCTAGGCCGATTTTTTATTCAAATCTTAACTCTAACTTCCAAACTTTGCCTTGTTTCATACTGACATATTGTGATCGGAAGATAGCTGAGGTTTGGGAACAGAAAGTTTAATCAAATTCTGTGTTCAACTTCAATTCTAATCCAAATCTCGAGTGCAAATCCCTTAAGTTGTCTTTCTCTGGACCCCAAAAGTCTGAAAACTTCATTGCAGAATCGTTTTTTCTATAATTAATTGTGTTTGGTATTGGCACTATCGACTAAGCATTCCAAAGTTTTCATTTAGAAGACCTTAAAATGTAAATAATCATGTGGCAAATACTCCTCTTACCAATGCTACACTGCTTCTTCATTTTTACATAGCACATAAGAAAACTCTGTTTTTGTGCTGCAACACACTGCACAGTGAAAAACTTGATGATTTTCATAAACTAGTATGAGAATAAAATTCTGCTCTTTTAATTCAAAAATTAAGTTATGACACTTAATGATTTATCTTGCAGTCATTGTTGGGTGAATACCAAAGATGCTTGATTGTTGGAGCAGACAATGTCACGTCAAACCAGTTCCATCAAATTCGTCAATCTATGCGTGAAAAGGCTGTCATTCTTATGGGGAAGAATACGATGATGAGAAAAGTTATCAGAGGCTACAGTGCTAATAATCCTGATGTTGAGAAGTGAGGATGTTAATGAGTACAAGTGTTAACCCATTCATTTTGTCGGCTTGGTGCCATTTTTGTGGTTAACCGTTCCATACAGATGATAGAACAACGCTTGGTACCAAGCATGCCTCTTGTTTAATGGGACGGTATGAAGTAAACTTTGCGACATGATTTCGGGTTTATTTGCCCGATGTTTCTGTGGTGACTGTCATGCATTAGGGGTATTTGACAAAGTCAGTCTTTATGTCTTAACCTATTTAAAGGTTTGTAATTCTTTGAAAGTGTTTTAAGGACCAACAGTTACATTGCGTATAAAACCCTGGTTTCCAATGTGCTTGTTTCACAACGCATTTTTTGTTCTCATTAAACCCAATCTATATTAATACTTGCGATTTGCATGATGAACTTCATACGTTACGCATACTTTCTTCAGGCTTCTTCCGCACATCAAGACAAACATTGGCATTGTATTCACTAATGATGACTTGCTTGAAGTGCGAGACTTACTGCTTGCAAATAAGGTACGTGGATTACTATGCAGTAGCAGATTGCAGTTGCGATGATGATAGTTTCTATAGACAGCGACTTACCTTAAGCATCAGAAGCTAGAAATAGCTGAACCCACTGGTGTGGTAACTGCTCGTGGTAAAAAATGTCATTATGACAGTCTGAGCTGTAAATTCCATAGCAACTTGTTAGCACTGCTATTTCAAGCCATTTTACAATCGCTTTTATTTTAGGTAGCAGCTCCTGCTAGAGCTGGAGCTATTGCTCCTAATGATGTCATCATTCCAGCCCAGAATACAGGTCTTGGTCCTGAAAAAACATCTTTCTTTCAAGCTCTGTCTATTCCGACCAAGATTTCTAGAGGAACCATTGAAATCATCGTAAGTTTTGTTTGTATAATGAACTGGTTGTTAGCAATTTCAAATCATTTTTCTGCGTGCTGCAAAGTTTTTTCCAGTGCTTCACAAAAATGAAAAACCAGAAGCAAATTCTGTGGTTTCTGGACTGCTTTCGGAGCAGTGACTACACAGTTTTTGCTACATTTAATGATCACGTTGATTTTAGTCTTTATTAGACCGCTAGCAAATTTTGGGATAATTGTCTACAGTACCTATGCATTAGGGTGTTTCGTTTTTTCACCATTTTTAAAATTAAAAATGCTTGGGGTCGCATGTGATGAAGCTTTGGGCACTGATTCCAAATTAAAAAAAAAATTCGAAAGGCGTCGGGGGTCAGGCCGCGCTTTAAGCTTTGTTCGAGGGAATTTTCCTAACTCGAGAACGGAAAAAATAGCGCTTCGAAATTGGTGTCAAAATGCACAGAATTGTCGATTTCCTACACCCTTCTAAGAGACTCCATAGCACCGACTTATCCAATAAGTTATTAAAAACAAATTTTGCGTTAATTTTGACTTTAATAAGGTAAAATTTGTTTTTCAAATTAACTTGTTATTTGATAAACTTGGAGCTATGGAGTCTCTTAGAAGGGTATTGGAAATCGACAATTCTGCGCATTTTGACACCAATCTCGAAGCGCTATCTTCTTCCGTTCTCGAGTTGGGTAAACCCTCCTGAAAAAAAAAGCGCAGCCTGCCCTCCCTAAATGACGTCATTTAAAATTTTTTTCGCATTTGGAATTAGTGCCCAAAACTCCATCGCATGCGACCTCAAGCATTTCTAATTTTAAAAATGGTGAAAAGGCGAAACATCCTTTTACACTATTTCCGGCTGGTCTCGCAGAGTACAACTTCGTTATGGGTTTAGAACAACGTTCACATCTTGAAGCCTGGTGATAAAGTGGGAGCTTCTGATGCCTCTCTGTTAAACATGCTGAAAATCTCTCCGTTTACTTACGGTCTGGAGTTAAAGCAAGGTAGGAAACTGTTGCATTTGCGATGTCGAGAGAAGGCCCTTAGCTTTCTTTGCCTTGTCGGACTGATTTGTTGTTAGTCGCCGCCGCCTTAGCTTTCTTGAAACTTTTATTTATGTCGTTACCATTATGCCGCGCATGCTTAAAGATTTACTTGAAGTCAGTAAAAGGTATATTTTAATAAATAAATGTGCCTCGTCAAATTATTCAGTATACAATTCGTAAAAGTGTGATTATTGATTAACTTTTCCGATAATTTTCATAAGTGTTAAAGTTTTTCTTGTCATAATTCTGTAAGTATCAACCTTATTTCTATTGGACAGTGTATGATCAAGGAAGCTGCTTCAGTCCTGCTGTACTTGACATTACGGATGATGATATTCGCAAGAAGTTCTTGGACGGAGTAAGGAATGTCGCCTCTGTTTCCTTGGCGATCGGATATCCGACCGTTGCTTCTGTGCCTCACTCTCTCATTAATGGTTTCAAAAACTTGCTCGCAGTTGCTGCTGAGACTGAAATCACATTCCCAGAAGCGGAAAAGGTAAGCAAGTTACGACATGAGAAGACACATTGCACTACGCTATATTCATTTTGTCGGCTTGGTGCCATTTTTATGGTTACCGCTCTAAACGAATGATAAATCAAAGCTGGTTACAACCAAGCATACCTCTTGCTTAGAGCAGGTATGAAGAAAACTTGCTACATCTGGTTGTTTCATGATTGGTACCGTAGACGTGCTGTTGTACTGGCTGAATATGTTGATGAAAGATTTATCTTGAGAGTTGGTGTATGATATTATGTAAGTAACAAAGCATGTGCATTTGCTACGAGTCACGCAATCAAATCAGTATAAAGCTAAAGCTTAACCCCTAATCGTGGTGATGGAGGCGTTACATGTTATTAAGATGATGGAAATTTATAAGCAGCAGATTGCTGTTACAAGAATTTTAAAATAAGTGAATTTGGACAATGGGTACTTGGGCATTGTCAAAATTTCCGGCTTTCACGATTCATATTTCTTGAACAGATGAAGGAGTACTTAGCTGATCCATCTGCTTTTGCTGTCGCTGCACCTGCTGCGAATGAAGCGGCTGATGCGCCCAAAGAAGAAGCTAAACCAGCTGAGGAATCAGAAGAAGAGTCTGATGACGACATGGGATTCGGTTTATTCGATTAGACGTCGAAAATTGCTCCTATTAAAAGCAATCTGATGATGTTTTGAAGTTGTGATACTTATTAGCTCAGCAGACTAGTTAGCTTCCAATGAATACTATTCATTCCCCAGCATGGTATCAATATTTTTGATCGCCACTCAGAAGGGATGATACATTAATGCCAGGGTCAACTATGCCTTTGTTTTATGCAAAAATGGCTAGTTGAGTTTGCTACATTTCGATCAATTGATTCTCGAAACAAGTGGAGTCTGGCTCCGCATGGTCGTTGACATTAAGGAAATAAGGCAGTGGCGCTTCGAGCAAAAGAGGGGGGCTAAGCCGCCAACAAATTTTTGCGGTCTTCTCGTAAAAAAACACTCATTTTTGCACACTTTATCGAAAAAGAACATACAGTGAGTACAGTCACTATACACAATGCGAAAATATTGGTTGACATAAGTGAAAGGAGGCTGCATCCTTTGCAGTAGAATTCGCCTATTTCGACACGTCTGTTGGTCCCGGCGAAATTCTTTTACGTGCATTCTAGTTCGCCTATATCGACACTCTTTTTCATTCCCCAGAGTATGATAGTAGTATGTAGTTCGTTTATAGTGACTGCTGCAGTAGCCGTTCTTTTCACTGTGGAACGTAATCCCACTCAACAAATTAGTGAAGAGTGTCGTTTGTTTTTCTCTCAAAGACATGGTGACATCGTAGACCAAAACTCAATTAGCAAACTGGCGAAACGAGAAAGTTGATTGTTGACCTATAAAAATTTCAAGACTACATGGAATTGCGTTGTTAAACTGGACATTGTAGTGACTGTGGTTATTAAGTTTAAGCACAGCGTATGTTGTAAAGTAGCAGAAAACAAAAAACCGATTTTCTTTCGAGGAAGTGAATACTGTCCTATACCTTACGATGTAATAACGCCGTATTGCTTTGCATCAGTACCGTCTTCGGGTGTCACTTTTTTATACCATTTACAGGGTGCAAATCGGCACAGAAACCCAATGCCAAAAAACTTCGGTAAATGACGTAACTCGAAAAGTACACATGCTACACTGCTGAATTTGATGTCAAACGATTCGGAAGACATGGTTTCCTATCTGTTTGTAATTTATTTTGATGCTCTATTTCGATCAGAAAACGACTTACGATTCAGGAATGTGCATTAGAATTTTTTGATCTTTTGCTATCCACAAATCATTAATTCTAAGTTTTTAGATAAGTCGTTTTCTGATCGAGATAAAGCATCAAAATTTATCACAAACAGATAGGAAACCATGTCTTACGAATCGTTTGACATCAAATTCAGCAGTGTAGCATGTGTACTTTTCGAGTTATGTCATTTACCCCCCCAAAATATTTCAAAGTCTCCCCTGGGCATGAAAAACTCAATATTTTTCAAAGATTTTTTTGGCATTTGGATTCTGTGCCGATTTGCACCCTGTAAATGGTATAAACTAAGAGTTTGCGAAAAAAAGTGTAGAAACGGGACACCCTAGTACCGTCTGCGTGTTAATGCAGTACAACTGCCACTATTTTTCACGATCTTGTTTGCGTAAATTTTGGCCAAGTGCAGTGATGAAGTACTCGAGTACAGCATTTCTGAGAACTCGGATTCTGTCTAAAAATCAGTCGAGTACTTTCATATTTCTCAAAAATGTAACGATCGTGGCTTCATTCAAATAAACGTTGTTGCGATTTTTTCCCCGACCCCAAGACATTTGCTGGCTTGTTCCGGTTCTTGTTTATTCACCAAAATAAGTGATTTAAGTGACCCAAGACTTCTGCCGTTTTTATCGCAGCCAAATTTTCGATTTTTTTTTTTATTGCATACCGGTAGGCTACATTTGATGTTTAGCCTCTATTTTTCATTAAACGTAAAAATCAAATTTCTATCAAATAAAGTCTCTTCAGTGGTGCTTAAAACTTCAAATCCATGAAGTAAATCCATCAACATACAATGCATTCTACCTAGCACCTTTAAAGGTTGCTTCTCTATCAAACTCAAGTTTTTGGCCCCAAACAACGATACCCAATGAAAGAAAATAAACCACTAATCCACAACTAAGTTCCCGGTAGCCTAACTAGCCCACATCACTATAAGCCCCTATGGCAACCCACTAATTTGCAGCTGCAGACGCGTTTCGACCTTATTATGGTCTCATCAGTGCAGCATAGCAACCTCCCACCTTCCTAAAAAAAAAAAAAAAAATCTAATCTTCAAAAGAACTACACACTCCTAATCTAAGCCTCTCCTCGTTCTGCTCAAGGTAGAACATTTGAAATAAAACCCTTCAAGAAAATAATACAGGCTGGATTATGATGTCACAGATTCACTGTAAACAATCGATAAGAATAGAAAAGTCCGGTTGGTTTAAACATTATTTTCCCGGTAATCTGAGAAGGAATATTTTGTTTAAGGTTTGTAACTATACCAGTTACCAAAACCTACAAAAAACCTCTCTGCCCAACCCGTTCGCCCGTGAAAAAGCGGGGGACAAGGCAGGCACTGTGTCTGCGCATGCAGCCCAGAAAACACAGTGAACGTCAGCGCTTATCGGTGGTTTAAACATCAATATCCCGGTACGTTTGTCGAACTGCATGTACAGTTACAGGATCCAGCAAGATGATACAAAGAAGGATATGTAAGTCAAATAGAATTCATCTTTCCTACACTTCTCCGATAGGCACCCCCAAAGTCAGGCAACAACAAAGCCCAATGTGTCAGGGTAAGAATAGGTCCAACAATTGCTGATGTTGCAGTACAGTCAATCTTCATTAAACGAATTGCTGAATTCAGATAGGCATGTGGACCATGACAAGCACTTGCAAAGCCAGCCAACGTCAGAGGGCGCTTACACTATGC